>CM077643.1:39332604-39932604 GCA_039707465.1 Rhabdophis nuchalis | reverse complement strand
TTGTATTGTATTGTATTGTATAGATAGATAGATAGATAGATAGATAGATAGATAGATAGATAGATAGATAGATAGATAGATAGATAGATAGATAGATAGATAGATAGATAGATAGATAGATTAAAATATTGGATTTGGATTGGAATGAGAACTGGAAGAGTCGAATCATGAGGACTTTGTCTATAAGGATTAAAGAGCATAATTTTAAGGTTGTTTGGAAATGGTATTGGACCCCATTAAGATTATCATTGATAGATAAAAAAATGAGCGATAAATGTTGGAGATGTAATATGGAAGTGGGAACTTATGAACATATGTGGTATAAATGTGTGAAAATTAAAAAGTTTTGGCAGCAATTAGAAAAAACAATGGGTGAAATGATGAAAAGAATAATAATATTGAGATCAGAAACTATATTGTTATTGATAATTAATGAACCTGAGTTAACAAAACATGAGAAAGAATTGATCAGAATTATGATTATAATGGGTAGGATTGTAATAGCAAGATATTGGAAAATAGAGGTAAATATTAAAATAGAAGAATGGTTCTGTGAAATGTGGAAATTAGCCTTAAATGATAAAATGACGTGTGATATTAAATTTAGAGAGGGGGTTTATAAAAAAGATATCTTTTGGAAGACTTGGAAGCCATTTGTGGACTATGCACTTGGAACTTTGGATGCCTTGACGCCTGTACCTAGAGAACGTGGATTTTGGAGATCTTAAAGATAATAGAAGATACTTGAAACCAACTCTTCCTTTTGTTTTGTACAGCACTGGGTGAAATATTGTAAAAAATTATAAAAACTTTAATTAAAAAAAAAATTCCTCTGCTCTACCCTGTAGCGGGGCTTCCCACACCCTCTGTTGAAGGAGGGAGCGGGTCACCCTAAACAGGGCGGCAGGGCGGTTTTCTGCGGATGCTATGAGAGTGGCACAATGATGACGTTTGGCCACTCTCAGCGCCACAATGTAAGTCCGTAAATGGGCTCTTACCTGTTTCCAGTCAGATTCAGAACGGGTAGACCACTCATCTTCTCTCTAGGCATCTCTTGTGGCGTTTCATCACCCTCAGCTCCTCGGTAAACCAAGGAGCCAGGGTGGCTCGCCGCCACAAGAGAGGCCGCAAGGGCGCGACCCGATCCAAGGCTCCCGTGGTCGCAATATTCCATGCGGCCACGAGGTCCTCCATCGGGGCGCGGGTCAGGGGTACAGGAAGTGGCCCAAGCGCCGTCTGGAACCCATCAGGGTCCATCAGGCGCCTGGGGCGGAACCAAATAGGTGACTCAGGTTCCGCCTCCCCACGGTGAGGGGCAGCGGTTGGAAAGTCGAGCCGGAGAAGTGAGTGGTCTGTCCATGACAAGGGTGTGATGACTATATCCCCTATACCCAGATCACTCTTCCATTGGCCTGAGACAAAGATGAGATCCAGTGTATGTCCACCCTCGTGAGTGGGGCCTTGAATTAATTGGGTCAGGTCCATGGCCGTCATGGAAGCCATTTCTCCATTTCCAAGGTTGTGGGAAATCACCTGGAGCTTGAACTAACATGGCTTCAATATGTTGATCAGTGTTGGTCAATCTTTTTGGCATCTAGTGCCAAAATAGGAGCATGAGTATGCACACGGGGGAGTGCTAGAATCTGGAAGAGCAATGGTCAATGGTTGGTGTGCCCAGAGAGATGGCTATCTGTGCCACTTCCGGCACGCGTGCCACAGGTTCGCCATCATAGATGTAGATGATACGTAACTCTTCACTTCCATCTGCTTATTCAAAAAAGTAGAGTCATATTCTCTAGATCATTTAAAGTTGCAAAGGTTGGAGAGCCCTGCTCTAGATGAATGCCTTCAACCACACTCCAAGTTGCCGCAAAGTGGGATTATTGGGAAAAGAGGAAAAGCGATCTGGGGACTACAGGAATCAGTCACAGGATTTAAAAAATGGCTTCAGATTAATAGAGCAGCTTTTCATATCATTATGAAATTCACGAGAAGAACATGTTCTGCCATTCTTTGGCATGTGGCAAGACCATTCCTTAGGTACATATCGGTGAAGCTATTAATGTTCAGGTAAAATTAATTCCCCCTTTTAAGGGTTTAGTTCTTTGTTGCTTCAAATGTTCTACAAATTAGTTCTAAATATTTGAAAAAGAGCTTGGAAGTTTGCATTTATGTAGGAATTTATATTCTGGAATGGGAAGCTGAATGGGAAGCTAAACAGATTCAGACCCGATTAGTACTTTAATTGAAGTCCACCTGAAAATATGAGGGATGAAACCTAGACTAGAAATCTCAAAGATGATTTTTCAAGAGGCAACTGGACTTTCTTGCTTTTCTTTGAAGATGTTTCGCTTCTCATCTAAGAAGCTTCTTCAGCTCTCCATAGACTAGAAAGTTTCTAATATTCCTAGAAGGAAATGATAACAAGCCACATTATATGGCTGTCAGGAAAACTAAATGAATGTCTTCATGAAGTCACCAGAAATTCAAGTCAAAGGAGAGTTAACTACTGTATGAGTGGTGCTTTTTATGACCTCATAGGGAATTATTAATGGCCAACAGTGATGAATATTTGGATCTAATGTATAATACTGTCCATGTAAAGCATGGTACATGCTTTACATGCTTCACATAGTCTCCATATAAAATACATGCTTAGGCAGCCACGTAAGACTTACATCATCAGACTTCAATCTCTTCCTTCTGTGAATTTTCCTGGAAAACAGTCTGCTTCCATCTTTTTGTCCAAAGTGGTTGCTCTCCATATTTATCTCACTTCTTCGCAACCTTTCTCCAAATATATGGATTTTTAGTTGTGCACTGCATCATGATATATGATTTGTGTATGCAACTATGAATGGAATGTAGTCACATTGACCTGCAAACTCAGAACTTTCCCTCCTATTTATCAGTAAACAGAAGAAGAAAGCAAGAATGGAAAATAAGAGCTCAAGGATATATTTAATGGCCGTTGCCTCTTTTTTTCTCTCCATGAAACCGTGGCCTAAGAAAATGAAATGAAATAGAGTCAGGAAATAATTGTAAATCATTGTATGGTCACCATTATAATTGTATGCCCACCATGCTTTCAAGAATCTTTCTGGGAAAATGTGTGATCAGTCAATATTACAATACAAATTGGCTGCCCTGAGTCCCTCTCCACTACCTTGCTGTGAGTGAATAAAAAATATTTTATTTTTTAAATTAAGTTGTTTGTATCTACCTGAAAGGCACATAGAAATGTGATGGACCAGCAGGAAAAGAAATGGTTTCAATTTTAGCTCATTATCTTTAGGGTATTATTATTTTTTTGTAAAACTCCCAGTTCTATTTTGCTCAGCTTATGGCATCCATTGGGCTGAATGATCTTAGCGTCATTGTTCAAGAAGAATTGTGACAGGAACACATGAATAGCAGGGAATGGAAGAGGCAATTTTCCAGCAGCATTGATTGAAATGAATGAAGGGAAAAATTGAAACTTGTAACCAAGGTGATATAGTGACTTTTGTGACCCAGGTTCAAATCCTTTATGCAACTGTGGAGCCCCCTGCATCATTTTTCTTCCTCTAACCCACCTTCTGGATTTGTTGTCATGAAACTAACATATTGAGAGACTTTCTCTACCTCCATACACTGCCTGGTGCTTCCAGAAGAAAATGGGATTGTACGTACAATAATAACAAATACTAGGAAAACAACAACAGGACTAGATAATTATCATGCTGTAGATCTGAAAAGCTGTGGCCTTCCATGCATGTCTAAAGATCCCCCAGTATTCCTTGTCATTGGCCAAGGGAGCTGGAGTGATCATTCAGATCACCTGAAGAAACATGACTTCATTTTCTTGTGATAAAATTAAGGAAATAGACTAATCTTAGCAGACCACCATTGTGGTTTAGTGAAGCCTCTTAGCAAGAGCACTACTGACTGATTAAGTATTTTGATGACCCTAAAGATACTGTAGACAGTGTCATGCCTTTTTCTATCCTATTCTCACTCCATTTGATGAAAGAAAAAATGATTTCAATATTTGATGCAAAGGAGATGAGAATTTCAATAAAATGAAGGCATTAGTTGAAAGGTAGCTGATAGATACATCTCTCTCACACACACACATACAACCAGAGAGAGAGAGAGAGAGAGAGAGAGAGAGAGAGAGAGAGAGAGAGAGAGAGAGAGAGAGAGAGAGAGAGAGAGAGAGACTGAAAAGAGAAATTTGAAAGAAATTCTCCAATATTCTGAACTTAAGATAGAAAACGGAAATGTCTTTCTCAAATTTTCAAATGTGCTTTTTCCCCCCTTCCTCAAAAGGCATCTAACTGGACTATGTTTTTCCTTGAGGAAGAGAAAAAAAATGTTTTTCCTTGAAGAAGAAACCTCAAGGAAAAAACCTCAACTTTTTCAAGGAAAAAAAAGACATAGTCCAATAGCCTTCAGAGGTGGAAAACCCCTGGATGAATGAAAATCTCCATAAATATCTTTCTTAAAGGAAGAAAACTGAAAAATTGGAAGTCAAATTACAGGGCAGAATTAGGATTAATTATATAAAGTCTCATCTTTGGAGTCCCCTGTCAACTTCAGCCATTCATTTTCCATATATAGATTCACTTCTTCTCCCTAAAACATCTTGTACCATTCCTGGCTCCGATGATGTAACTAGCCCACTTGGGCTGATTGCCAGATTTCCTGAATCATGACGCATAGCAACCTAGACATTGTACATGCCTGAAACCAACTTTAAACTTGAAGACTTTTTTTTAAGGAAAAGAAGATTTTGTCACTGGAAAAAAATATGTTTAAAAAAAAAGCAAAATGAAGGGTTGGGTATGCATATACAGTATGAGGAGATAGTTAGAAGTAGCAATGGTAGAAGCTTGGGGGAAAAAAGATTATTTTCACAATTGGGGAGAGGGGAAGCCGCTTTGCAATGTTCCTGAATGTTTTGAAGCATCTTTTTTTTTAAAAAAAATCGACACAGATCTAGGCTTTTTGTCACACTAGTGTGCATTAATGTCTCCAAAGAGGTGTTCAGAGGTTGTGACTTGTCTCTACAATAGGAAAATACAAAGGGATTTTCCCCAGTTACATCCAACTGCAACACAAACAAATCTTGGTGAAACCATTTTTTTTGTTGCTTTTGTCCTCTGAACATTGCTTTCATCTCATTCCCAGCCTGTGAATGAAATGGATTTAAGTCACTCTTACACTCCAACGGAATTAGATTTTTCTGCCTTCTTCCAGCACTGTGCAAGGACATTTCACATCATGTAGATTCCATGCTAGTATAGTTTTATACTCAAGGATGGGTGAGCAGCAAATTAATTTAGTAGTGGAGATTGGCTCAAAAGGAATCTATGAAATTTAGACATAATATGTTTTCCATGTAGATGACCCCAGATTTTAGCCTTCATAGCTTCTATCCTCAATTCAGGAGGACCTGTCTTTGATAACCTGGAAAATCACTAATATTCACTCTAGATAAAACATTCCTACCTGTTTCCCCTCTACCATATCTGACTCTGGTTCTCAAAATACCACAGCATGATAATGATAATCTCAATGTGATGATTTAAGAAAAAAAAATCTGGAAAATCCAAGTTCTGAAATATATCAAGATTTATTTTGCAGGCTCTTTCTCATGGCCACGTGAAGCACATTCTTTCAGTCCTGAGTCAGCAGAAAAGTATGCAAGCAAATTTGTCCTGATCTAATCTTCAGCACTATTCTGTTCCAACATTGAGGTCAACAACTGATACTGTCTTTATAGGCAAATATAATGCAGAATAGTTAAGAAAACGTATTGGTAAATTCCTCCATTTTTCCCCCCACCATCACCAAATGTTATCCACAATGGAAAAACAAATCCATTGATAACTATCCCTAACGTGGGCTAGGGTAAGGCTGAAATGGAAGGCAGATTTTGACAGCTGACCACATCTTGGATTTCAGCCATCTGGTGAAACACGACATTGAGGCAGCTGAACTGTTTCTTATCTCTGTCTGTCTATGCAGAAGAAAGGGACTTTACACCATTGATTATGGGTAGGGTAGATGAAGAGTTGCAACTCAACTTTCTACACATGATTCATAGCCATTCCTTATGGATACCTTAACAACCAAGCAATTCTTCTGCATTTGGCCTACAACACTCCTTTCCTCCTACCACCTCTCCTACATGCTGTCAGGTTTGCTGGCCTTCCAGTAAGAATGCCACCACTAATTTATCAATTACCCATAGGAGATACAGAGCAGCTTTAATCACTGCCCCACACTTCTCCACCTTGGAATCTCCCTTTGGTTTCCTCTTCCCTTCATATCCCAACCCAGAGGTGGATTCCGACTGGTTCAGACCAGTTCGACCAATTAGGAAGTAACTCGACCAGCCACACCCTGAACCAGTTCTATCGATGGCACCATAAATGACGCCATCTTGTTTTTTTGCTTTTTTTTTATCCTCTGTGCATGTGCCCAAAGTGTGTTCCTGAGTGAATGGACAGAAACCAGAAGCCGGAACCCAGCCCTGCCACCACCTCAGATTTATTGATTGGATCCAGGCATAGTTTTTGTTGTGAATTAAAGCTGCTTCCATTACTTTTGTATCATTATACAAGCAACAAAGATGATTAAGTGACTGGAGGCTAAAACATATGAAGAACAGTTGCAGGAACTGGGTATGTCTAGTTTAAAGAAAACAAGGACCAGGGGAGACATGATAGCAGTCTTCCGATATCTCAGGGGTTGCCACAAAGAAGGGGGAGTCAAACTATTCTTCAAAGCACCTGAGGGTAGAACAAGAAGCAATGGGTGGAATCTAATCAAGGAGAGAAGCAACTTAGAACTGAGGAGAACCTCCCTGATAGTTAGAATAATTAATCAGTGGAACAACTGGCCTCCAGAAGTTGTGAATGCTCCAACAGCAGAAGTTTTTAAGAAGATATTGGATAACCATTTGTCTGAAGTAGTGTAGCATTTTCTGTATGAGCAGGGCATTGGACTAGAAGACCTCCAAGGTCCCTTCCAACTCTGTTATTCTATTCTACTTCTAGGCATAATTCAAATTGGGGGAACTAGAACTTTTAAAACACTGCATGGCCCAGAGTTTGTGGAACAGCTTATCTCTGATAATATCTGTCTATTCCAGCAGATAAGACACGATAGGCATAATCTATGTTTCCTCTATTAAACAGTGTCATCTTGCAGGACTGAGGAGGTGGGCTTTCTCTGTTTTGCCATGTGGCCTATGAAACATCATCCCCCAAGGAAGGCTCCAAATCTCTTGAAGCTTTGGAAGGTCATAAGGGGGGAAACTTCTGCCCCCCCCCCAGATATTAGGGAGTTCAATACACAGCACAAATGCCTGTTTAGTTAATTTGTTATGCAATATTTTGCCTTTTCTTTATAGTTGATTATGGAAATGGATATGGGGGAAAATCTCTTCTTACCCTTATGAGTGTCTTCTTCAATTTCTAATCCTCTCCCAGAAGCTTCAACATCAGAGAGCTTCAACATTATTCCTGGGATCTGTTAGAGCCACTCTCCCAGCTTAGAAGCCACAGCCCTGAGTGCTCCTAACACCACTGGGACCACTTTGGTCCTTAATTGATGATTCTTCCCTTAAGCCCTGGTACCCCCATCTCTCCCCCCTCTCCCCTCTCCAACTTCCCACTCCTTCTCTCCTGCTCTCCCCTCTCTCCATTTAAGAGGGGTGCCATATAAATTAATGCATAAACACAGTTTGTAGTTTTCTTCTATGAATTAGCTCCATGGTTGTAATTATGAGTCAGTACTCCTTCGCTCTACCCATCTATCAGTGTGGTTGATTGATGAAGGAACTTTGGTTCTTTTTGCTCTATTGGTCTGGAACTCAAACTAAACCATTTCCAAATGTTGGAAGCTGCTTACTAAAGGGAAGAAAGAAGTAAGCCTGGTCTGAGTTTTCTCCTCCTTTTTTATCTGATCACACAAAGGTGGGCAATATAATTGGGGACCTCCTGAAACAAAAACCAGATCTGTGATGGGGGGAAAAAAACAATCTGGAGGAGACATTTTTATACCAGCTTAAAGTAGCTAATAGAAACTGGAGAGATTCTATCCCCTCATTGCATCATCAACCATATCACCAATGGTTGTTTTTTTTTTATGCCTATGGCAAGACATTTGTTGGGAAGAGAGGAAAACATTTGCTGTAAAGTGGACCAGTTAAAAATAAATTCAAGCTATTTTTTGCAGTAAGCTGGAGATGAATGAAGACTATATCATATGGACATGTCCTTGAAATGGCTAGAGGGCATCTTTGTACTGTGGCTGAAGGAACAAAGAGATGTGTCCTATCCTTTTAAAAATTTAAAGTCAAGTTTATCAGCTTGTTATGGGAAGCAAGAAATGTTGTGCAAAGTAGATCCTGTACATTTTTTTTCTGAATACAGAATTGAAATATAGCCTAAGCATAATTCTTTCCCGATAACACTGCAAAATCTCTGTTTACTAAGGAGTTATTTCATCTACTTTTGCCACGTATGTTGAGTGAAAATTAGGGGAATACATAACTGCCTTGAATCATACTCAAAGAGTGGTCATCAATGATTGCTCATAAACTGAAATGGCATATTGAGGGCAGTGCTTTTAAATTCAATCCTGGGCTTGCTACTATTCAGCATTTTTATTAATGGCAGGAATAAGAGATAGAAGGAATACTTATCAAATTTGCAGATGATACAGAATTGAATGAGATAGCTAATACCTTAGAAAAGAGAACCACAATTGAATACAAGACTAGAGAAATGAGCTGAAAAGAACAGAATGAAATTTGACAGAGACAAATGCAAACTTCTGTGTATAGGAAACAGAAATCAACAGACCTGCGAAAGTGATATTGGAATAGTAGTTGATGACAACAAGCGAAATATGAGTCAGCAATCTGATGGAGCTGCCAAAAAGACAAATATAATTTTAGACAACATCAGCAAAAGCATAGTTACTAAAACATGGCAGCACTTGTGCTATTCTACATTGCAGTGGACAACATCAAGATGTGTCTGGTTTTAGGCATCACTGTCAGGACTGCCATTCTGCTATAGCAGTAGCACTTAGACTTATATACCACTTCACAATGCTTTACAGCCTTTTCTAAGCAGTTTATAGTGTCAGCGTATTGCCCCCAACAACCTACAATCAACAATTACCCACCTTGGAAGGATGTAAGGCTGAGTCAACCTTGAGCCTGATGAGATTCGAAATGGCAAATTGCAAGCAGCCGGAAGTCAGCAGAAATAGCCTGCAGTACTGCATTCTAACCATTGTGCCATGCTGGGTATGCATCGCTTGCTGACAGCCTGCTATGTGTAATGGGGGCAGGGGGGGAATCAGTGGAAATAGGGAATAAGGGAAAGGTTAGCATAAGAAATCAAAACTATGTCTTGTACACTCTTGTGAGAACTGCCGCTGTTCCAAGGTCATGCAAACAAATGCAGAACCATTCAACCAACAAAAATAAGGACTGTTACCCAAACAACTTGTTAGCACCTAATTGAATACTCTTTGATAAACAGGATAAGTGGCAGTGGTGGATGGGATCAAGAGAAGTGGTAGTGGTGGATGGGACCAAGAGAAAGTTAACCATATGCTTTGGGTATGAAAAAATCCAGCTCGAGTTTGCTTCTTCTGTAACCACTTGGCCTTAGTACAGTATATTTCTGGCTAACCATGGGCCTGAGAGTCTTTCTTCTCTAATTGACTAAGTTAACAATAATATTTTGAGAAGGATTCATACAATTGGATCCAGAGAAGGGCAATGACTATGCTTGGGAGGGTGGGGCAGAAATTAAATTCCGCCAGGAGAAAGGAAGGAACTGAGACTGTTTAGCCTTGAAAAGAGAAGAATGGGGGAATATGATACACTTTTCAAATACTTGGAAAGATGTCACAGAGATGAAGGGCGAGACCTTTCTCTTTCATTCCAAAGTGCAAGACACAGAATAGACTTAAATTACAGGAAAGCAGATTCTGATTGAATGTTAGAAAAAGAAATCCTATTATTGTGAGCAGTTACAAGGAAGAGAGTGTTCTTACTTTTATTGGATGTATTGAAGTGGAATAATATTAATATTAATAAGATGATGACGATGATGATGTATCTTTCATGGAACACAAGATAAAAGATAATTCATCATCACATCCTATTACATGGCAAGTTTTTAAAAAAGAGGTGCAAAATAAGCTTATGTTATCCATTTTATCAAAACGTCTTCATCATTTAGATGATTCCTGTATCTCCCTTCTGTTATTAGAGAGGCATTCAGGTATGATAAACAACATCCATATTTTGTAGTACAAAAAATACAGCACAACATATCCTTAAACATCCAGGGAATTTGGTTATGTTTATCTTTAATATTGTTGCTGTATTCTGATTTGGTTTCAGTCTGACTTACAGCAATGTTGCTGGTCTCTGATCATAACACTAGTTTTTAATTTCCTCTGTCTTTACATCTTCAGCTGTGGATTTAACTGGTAAGAACAAAGTAAATCTCACAAATATACCAATTTGCTGTGGACTGACCCTGTGCATTGCTAAGTTTTAAGTTAAAGCAGACATAACTAATGTTGACTGGGTATATGAAATTATTGTAGAACAAGTAACTGCTTTTAGGCAAATGAATGTACTGGAATAAGGCACTGAGTTGAGCAGAAGAGTAAAAGGGATGAGTAGCCTTGAGTCCCTTGTAGGAAGGAAGAGGCTGAAGGATGATCCTTCCAAAAACTTTGCAGTGTTCATCTAGCAGTTATACAACATATGCTTTAATTTGGACAAATTCCTATCTATAGGCAAGCAGCAATAAATCTACCACTCTGAACAGCTCATTGAGTTGCTTCTGATTCCTTGCATCTGAGAGTGAAGGAAAGATGCAGCATTATAATTGCATATTGACCAAAAGGAAGGGCCAGGCCAGCAGTCGACGGAGGGAAGCGGTAGGTGCCGACAGGAGGGGGGACACACGAGTCGTTCCGTTTGAGGGCATACCAATCCAGAGGGTCGTGGGGAGAGGCAGGGCCGAGGGGAGACAAGTCTCATCCTCCCGGTTGGTGGCACGTGGCCGTTGGTTGCAAACGGTCGGGTGCCACAACCCCCGCAGGATAGGTGGTCAGGGAGTACAGAGCCAGGGCTTACGGCTGATGTTTTGCAATGCCAGGTCCGTTGGCAACAAAGCCCCCCTCATTAGTGACCTTGTGTCAGAGGGGGAGCCGGACCTGGCCGGAATTGCGGAGACCTGGTTGGGCCACGAGGGAGGACTCCCCCTCGTTGAAATGTGCCCACCAGGCTACCACGCTTTTCATCAGCCACGGGCCCTAGGCAGGGGCGGTGGGGTAGCGGTCATTGTCAAGGAAAGTCTTGAGCCAAGAGAGACCATTGTGCCACAGACTACCGGCTGTGAGTCCCTCTGCGTGAAGTGGGGCCTAGGGAGGCAGTTGGGCTTGCTGGTTGTATACCTGGCTCCCCGCTATGTAGCAGCAGCCCTGCCCGAGCTCCTGGAGGTGATCGCTACGGTGGCAGTGGAGAACCCCAGACTTTTAGTCATGGGGGACTTTAATCTGCCATCATTGGGCGAATCATCCGAGGCAGCTCGGGAGTTCATGGCTTCCATGACGGCCATGGACCTGACCCAACTAATTCAGGGCCCCACTCACGAGGGCGGACATACGCCGGATCTCATCTTCATCTCGGGCCAATGGAAGAGTGATCTGGGTATAGGGGTATAGTCATCACGCCCTTGTCATGGTCAGACCACTCACTTCTCCAGCTCGACTTTCCGACCGCTGCTCCCCTCTGCGGGGAGGCGGAGCCAGAGTCACCAATCTGGTTCCGCCCCAGGCGCCTGATGGACCCGGACGGGTTCCAGACGGTGCTTGGGCCACTTCCTGTACCCCTGACCCGTGCCCCGATCGAGGACCTCACGGCCGCATGGAATAGTGCGGCCGGGGGAGCCTTAGATTGGGTCGCGCCCTTGCGGCCTCTCCTGCGGCGGCGAGCCACCCTGGCCCCTTGGTTTACCAAGGAGCTGCAGGTGATGAAACGCCGCAAGAGATGCCTAGAGAGAAGATGGAGGTCCACCCGATCTGGATCTGACCGGACACAGGTAAGAGCCCATTTACGGACTTACATTGTGGCGCTAAGAGTGGCCAAACGCCATCATTGTGCTACTCTCATAGTATCCACAGAAAACCGCCCTGCCGCCCTGTTTAGGATGACCCGCTCCCTACTTCAACAGAGGGTGCGGGAAGCCCCGCTACAGGGTAGAGCAGAGGAATTTGTGACTTTTCTGCAGGAGAAAACCGCTCAGATACAGAACGGGCTACCCTCCATTGATGGCCCAGTGGGATGCCATGAGACAGATCTTGTTTGGGAGGAGTTTGACTCCGTTACTTCCGAGGATATGGACAGGTTACGTGGGCGACTGCGAGCCACCACATGTTTATTGGACCCATGTCCCTCCTGGCTTGTACTGGCATCCTGGGAGGTGACACGAGGCTGGCTCCAAGAGGTTGTCAACGCCTCCTTGAGTGAGGGTTCCTTGCCTGCTTCCCTAAAAGAAGCTATGGTGAGGCCCCTCCTTAAGAAGCCCTCTTTGGACCCAGCTCTTTTAAACAACTATCGTCCAGTCTCCAACCTTCCCTTTTTGGCGAAGGTTGTCGAGAGTGTGGTGGCACAACAGTTTCCCCGTCACCTGGAGGAAGTTGATTATCTAGATCCGCGCCAGTCCGGCTTTCAGCCCGGGCACAGCACTGAGACGGCATTGGTCGTGTTGGTTGATGATCTCTGGAGGGCCAGAGATGGGGGTTGTTCCTCCATCCTGGTTCTATTAGACCTCTCGGCGGCTTTCGATACCATCGACCATGGTATCCTATTGCATCGGCTGGGGGGGTTGGGAGTGGGGGGCACCGTTTTACGGTGGTTCTCCTCCTACCTCTCTGGCCGATCGCAATTTGTGTTGGCAGGAGAGCAGAGGTCGACCTCGAGACCCCTCACATGTGGGGTGCCTCAGGGGTCGGTCCTCTCGCCTCTCCTGTTTAACACATACATGAAGCCGCTGGGTGAGATCATCCGTGGCTTTGGGTTAGAGTACCATCTATACGCTGACGATACTCAGCTGTATATTTCTACCCCAAACCACCCCAACGATGCCGTAGCGGTGATGTGCCAGTGCCTGGAAGCCGTGCGGGTCTGGATGGGAAGTAACGGACTCAGGCTCAACCCGACCAAGACCGAGTGGCTGTGGTTTCCGGCTGCCCGATTCAACCAGCTCACTCCATCGCTGGCCATAGGGGATGAACATCTTGCCCCTGTGGATGGGGCGCGCAATTTGGGTGTCCTCCTGGATACCCGGCTGTCCATGGAAGATCAAGTGACAGCCGTGGCCAGGAGGGCGTTTTACCAGGTTCGCCTGGTTCGCCAATTGCGCCCCCTATTGGATCGGGACGCCCTTCGCACAGTCACTCATGCGCTCGTGACATCCCGACTGGACTATTGCAACTCTCTCTACATGGGGCTCCCCTTGAGGTGCACCCGGAGACTTCAGCTAGTCCAGAATGCAGCCGCGTGAGCAATTATGGGAACCGGTCGGTCTACCCATGTAACACCGCTCTTGCGCGAGCTGCACTGGCTACCTGTCGTCTTCCGGGTGCGCTTCAAGGTGTTGATTATCATCTTTAAAGCGCTCCATGGCTCGGGACCTAGCTATCTGCGTGTTCGGATCCTGCCTCATACATCCTCACGGCCGATTCGCTCCCACAGAGAGGGACTTCTCCGGGTGGCGTCCACTAGACTTTGTCAGCGGGCGACGCCCAGGGGAAGGGCTCTCTCTGTGGCGGGCCCGGCCCTCTGGAACGACCTTCCCCCTGACATTAGGACGACCACGGACCTCCGCTCCTTCCGTCTCAAATTAAAAACTCATTTCTTCTGTCTGGCCGGCCTAGGATAGTCTCTCTGTCTTTGGGGTTTTATTGGGAAGTTTTATAATATAGCTCAGTTTTAATGGGGAATTTTAGCGCAGGTTTAGATTTAATTTATTTTTAATGAAATGTTTGTATGTATTTATTGTTTTACTGTGCCTGTGCACCGCCCCGAGTCCCTGTGGGGAGAGGGTGCGGTTTAGAAATATTAAAATTATTATTATTATTATTATTATTATATGTGGTTAATTTTTGTAGTGTCATACTATGAATCTGAGCTCATCATCCCAAGAAATGTGTAGATTAGTTAAGACTAGTTACCTCCAACCATTTCTCATCAAAGACAACATTTTGATCACACTACTTCTAAAGACAGGACAATCTATCAGGTTGCAGGAATTGCATATGTCTAGCCTAATGAAAAGACGGACTAGGGGGTGACATGATAGCAATACTCAAATATTTAAGGAGCTGCCACAAAGAAGAGGGAGTCAAGCTATTCTCCAAAGCTCCCAAAGACAGAACAAGAAGCATTGGCTAATGCCAACTATTCAAAGAAGAGAAACAACTTTGAACTAAGAAGAAATTTTTTGACAGAACAATTAACCAGTGGAGCGGCTTGCATTCAAAAGTTGTGGGTACTCCAACACTGGAGGGAAGAAGAGGTTGGACAACCATTTATCTAAAATGGTAGAGGGAAGCGATGGTTAACCTTTTTCTAAAGGTGTGCCAAAACTGTGTGTGTGCATTATCGCATGTGCTTGCATGCCCACCCACGTGCGCATGTGCGAGCGATCCCCCGAATTTGCATGTGACCTCTGTGCATGCGTGAGGGACACCTGTGTGTGGGGGAGGGAGATATTCAGCCTGCCCAGACTCTGGAGGCTTTCCTGAACCCTGGAGAGGGTGAAAACAGCTGGCCTCTGGGGGGCCGGGGAAGGCTGCTTTCGCCCTCTCTAGGCTTCAGGAAAGCTTCTGGAGCTTGGGGAGGGCAAAAAATGGCCCAACCAGAAGTTCAGGCTCTGAAAACTTTCCTGAAGCCTGGGGAGTGCGAAAACAGCCTCCCCCAGCCCTCCACAAGACCAAAAATCACCTGGCCCTCCAGAAGGCCGAAAATCAATTTCAGAAATGAACTTCTGGTTTGCCCATTGGGCCATTTGTCACCCTCCTCAGGCTTCAGCAAAGCCCCGGGAGCCTGAGGAGGGTGAAAAACACCCCAACCAGAAGTTCGGGAATTAATTCCAGTTGGCTCATTGTGCCTGTTTTTTGCCCTCTCTAAGCTCTGGAGGCTTTCCTGAAGCCTGATGAGGGCAAAAACGGCCTCCCCCAGCCCTCCAGAAGGCAGAAAATCACCTGGCCAGCATGCGCATGCGCATCAGAGCTAAGGGTTACTATGCAGGCAAATATGGCCATTGGTTTGCCATCATGGGTATAGGGTCTCCTACCTGCACAGGGGGTTGGATAGAAGACCTCCAAGATACCTTCCAACTCTGTTATTCTGTTACCCATAATCAATTCTTTTTAAGTCTCCCAATAGTACACTCATTGACACTGTAATTGAGTCCATCCATCATGCTTCTAGCCATCCTCCACTTCTCCTTCCTTCCACCATTCCCACCTTTCCCCCACCAGAAAGCTGTGTCTTTGCACGATTATCCATCTCAAGTAAGATCACTTTAATTTGGTCACTCGTGTCTTGAGGGAGAACTTTGGGTTGATTTGTTTGACGATCCATTGGTTTGTTTTCTCAGCTGTCCATGATATTCTCAGGAGTCTTCTCCAAGACCAAAGTTCAAAGTCACACCATGTATCTGACAGCAGATTCCGAGGAACACCAGTAAAAAAAAAATGTCCTGCTTTGTTTTCTGAACATTTCATATTTGCCATCTCTTAATGAATGATCGTCTTCCTAAACAAGTCTACTGTCCAGTGCAATAAAGCATATCATGCAATTGCCACTGTCAAAGTAAGATTCAATTGCCTGCCAACTGATGTGTTTTATATGAAATGGGAGAAGATGTCATTTTGGGCAAGAGGCTAAATATTTCAAATAATCCTGATTGTTTTCTTCTGGTTAAAAACCTCTGTGATATACAAAGAAGGCTGAATCAAAGGCTGCACTGAGGACTAGGGAAGGTTTATCTCCAGCAAACTCCATTCTAATTCTAAATGCCCCAGAGAAAGAGATGTGATTTTTAATTCAGATGCAGGAAAGCACAGCCCTGGGCAAGTCAACAGATAAAGCAGTATATTGAAGACGAAGAAGGAGCTTAAGATGACGGGAAAATGGTAGTTAAGGCAAACCTGCTTTTTAAAAAAGCCTATGGGGGTAAGGATTGTTTTTGATCGTCTAGAAATAAGCTTTTTTGAACTTCATTCTGTATTGTTATTTTTTGCCCTTTAAAGGGAATTACAGTGGTATTCATCAGCATAGCCACTGTGGACATAAGATAACAGTCTCTTCTATGAAGGTTGATGCAAATACAAAACAAGTTAATGACGAGTCTAAGAGTCTTTATTGCTGCATTGCAAACTTTCGATTGTGGTTGTGATGATAAGGCAAATATTTAGCCAGAGAAACAATTGGGGCTTTGGTGAGTTCAATTAGTTTTTCTGCTACCTTACAGTACAACATGAGCAATTCTCATTACAATTAACATAATATAAAATATTAATGTGTAGGAAGTTAGCACCCACCCCTCTCCTAGAAGAATGAAAGATCCTAGGAAATATTAAAAATGCAGAATATTATATTCCCCTGCATGAGAAATGGAAAAACATGTTTTAGGCAGGAAACAGGCTCACTCTTAATAGCCCACTACCTTTTTCAATGGGCTATTACGGACCGAGCCAGTCTATTCTACATAACAAAGACCTACCCCATTTCATTGCCGTTCATTGCACCACCCACCAAGTTTCAACCAAACTTAGCACACAGATACCCTACAAAGCTAGCTATGACCTCTGACGGCAACCAATCAGGATACTCTTCCTGTGCCCCAGGAACTTCAAAGTTCAGAGAGGGCATAAAAGCCAGGGACTCTCTGCATCTCTGCCCTTTTTTCACCTGGGAGCTCCAAGCCATGTGATCCTGTCCACCATTAAACCATCTTTCCAAACAGCCTCCATGTTTCCAGTGTCTTTTTCCCACTTGGAACTGAACCCAGAAGGGCATTTTCTTCCAACAAATGAAAATGGGAAAGATGATAGGAAAGGGGAAGGGGGGGGGGGAATGTCTACGTCATGGATTGACTTGTATTTTTTTCCCATTTCAGTAAAGCACAGAATAGAATTATAGCCTTAACTTTTTACTTTACTAACTTAACAAATACAAGCCATTTCTATATAACAGCAACCTCTATTAATCAGCAAAACCCAACATCAAGAGTTCATTTTCCCCCCCTGCCTTGTACAACATCCAAAAGTGGTTTCCAAGTAGAAACAAAAATGGATCGTTTCTTGTTCTCTAATTAAAGCAATCCATTTTGGCATTTCTGCTTGCTCCGTGACTTTCCCCATCCATTCTTCAGTTGTGAGGATTGATGTATTTTTCCATTTCTGTGCATGTAGAATTCTTGCTTCAGTCAAAGTTTACAATAAGAAAGTTTCAAATCGTTTTCCCACTATTCTTCTTCTTCTTGTGCCATTATCCATCATTGGACGTTAGCGGTCATGTTGGCAATCCTATTTTTGTCAACAGTCATAAGAACATAAGAACAGCCTTGCTGGAAGAGGCCACAGCCCATCCATTCCAGCATTCTGTCTCACACAGTGGCTCACCATTTGCTTCAGGGTCTTCCCAAGCAGATGTCTTCACTTGCTTATGATTCCCTGCAAATGGCATTGAGAGATATCCTGCCTATCTCTCCAACCCGGAGGGTGTCCTTAGGCATCCATAATGATAGCCATTGATACCCTTGTTCTCCATGAACTCGTCTAATCCTTTCTTAAAGGCTGCCGGTAGCCTTCCGGATATGTTTCAAGGTTTTAGTGACCATCTTTAAAGCGCTCCATGGCAGTGGGCCTGGTTACTTGCAGGACTGCCTTCTACCACATACCTCCATTCGACCTGTCCATTCCCACAGGGAGGGCTTCCTTAGGGTGCTGTCCGCTGGACAATGCCGGCTGGCGATGCCCAGGGGAAGAGCCTTCTCTGTGGCGGGCCCCGCCATCTGGAATGACCTCCCCCCAGGGAGGGGAGGTTATTGTTTGTATTTTTGGATTTTAAGTTCCTGTGCACCACCCTGAGTCCCTTTGTGGGAGATAGGGCGGGATAGAAATTTAATAAAAGTAAAGTAAAGTTAAAGGTGTCGAGGCTGACAGCTGTCACCACTTCTTCTGGCAGGGAGTTCCATAGACCAGTGATCCTCTGGGTGAAAAAGTACTTCCTCTTATTTGTTTGAGGTCTAGTTATCAAAAGTTTCATGGAGTGCCCCCTAGTTTTAGTGTTGTGCGATAGGGAAAACAGTTTTTCCTTTTCTACTTTGTCCACACCATGCATGATTTTATAGACTTCAATCAGGTCACCTCTCAGGAGCCGTTGTTCTAGAGTGAAGAGGCCCAGCTGTTGCAGCCTCAGATGGTAAGGAAGGTGTTCCAGTTGCATGAAAAAGTGCTGCTGAGTTTTGTCCAAACCAGTCCCTTAGGTTTTGAAGCCATGATCTTCTTCTTCCTGAACCTTCTTTGCCTTCAATCTTCCCTTGGAGAGTTACATGAAGGATGCTGTGTTTTTCTGGGTGTCGCATCAAATGTCCAAAATATTCTAACTTTCGCTTTTTAATGGTTTGATGATTTCTCTTTGCTTTCCCAGGTGGCTTATTGCCTCCTCATTTGTGATGTTGTCAACCCAGCTTATGCATAACAGCCATCTGTAAATCCACATTTCAAATGCTTCTAGTTTCTTCGAGTGGTTTTCTGTTAGAGATCAACTCTCTACTCCATAGAGCAGGATAGAAAAGGTGTAACATCTGACAAGCCTGATCCCCCCCCCCCACCATAAAATGAGTAATTGTTCAGAATTGGCATTCAGAGGCAACCTAGCAGTTCAGAAGCATGTAAAAATGCAAGTAGAAAAATAGGAACCACCTTTGGTGGGAAGTTAATTGTGTTCCGTGTGCCTTCGGCCAGCCACCTGACCACGGAGACATCATAGGGCAGCACTGGCTCTTTGGCTTTGAAACAGAGATAGATGAGCACCACCCGCTAGAGTTGGGAACAACTAGCACATATGTGCGAGGGGAACCTTTACCTTTATACAGATAAATAAATAAATTAGACTAGAATAACAGTTGGAAGGGACCTTGGAGGTCTTATAGTCCAACCCCCTGCTTAGACAGGAAACCCTACACCACTACAGACAAATGCTTATGCAGCATCTTCTTAAAAACTTCCAATGTTGGGGCATTCACAACTTCGGGAGGCCAGTTGTTCCACTGCTTCATTGTTGTAACTGTCTGGAAATTTCTCCTCAGTTCTAAGTTGCTTCTCTCCTTGATTAGTTTCCGCCCATTGCTTCTTGTCCTGCCCTCAGGTGCTTTGGAGAATAGTTTGACTCCGTCTTCTTTGTGGCAACCCCTGAGATACTGGAACACTGCTATCATGTCTCCCCTAGTCCTTCTTTTCATTAAACTAAACATACCCAGTTTCTGCAACTGTTCTTCATATGTTTTAGCCTCCAGTCTCCTAATCATCTTTCTTGCTCTTCTCTGCACTCTTTCTAGAGTCTTCATATATTGTTCTTCCCTATCCCAGTTATGGGTATGACTTAATTAGAGAAGCTGCCCCTTTCTCCCCTTGAGATGAGCTGATCATTTCTAATCTGCACTTCATAGCTACTGTCCTGTTTTTGGACTATACATTTTATCACCATTAAATCCCTCATTATCTCCTAGGAAACCTTAATCAATAAAACTGAATTGACAAAGGGTTCTTTTTATTATTATTTCCCCCCTGCTTTCCTCAAGCCCTGGGGTCATAATTTTAAGTAAGTTTCCTGTAACATGTGTTTGGGTTCTTGGAGTATTGTTTACAAATGAAGGAATTTTTTTGATGGCCATGGTCTATATTTAACATTGGGTTGTAGCAGATAGAAAAATAGACTTAAATAAATAAGATTGCTTTCTTTGTAAAAACTGATTTAAACCCATATTGGATTTTTCTCTCTGTATATTTGGCACAATTTAACAAGTTTAGACAGTGTATGTGTGTGTGCGTGTGTACACACACACACACACATTTAATCAATGAAGAGACTGCCAATCTTTACAGTGTTCCAGTTGAGTTGTTGGTTCTAATGTTTACATTGATGTTTTACATCTTTGTTTGCAACTTTATTCCTGAGAGGGTTATATGACTGCAGTGGTCTAGGAATCAAAGAAATAAATAAAAATATGGGAAATTAATTAAATAATAATAATAATAAACAAAAATAATAAACAAACCTAGACACAACCGAGTTGCTAAATTAATCCACTGGTCATTATGTAAAAAATATGGTTTACCTGTATCCAGAAAGTCATAGGAACACAAAGTGGAAAAGGTTATCGAGAATGAGAGGGTGAAGATCTTGTGGGACTTTCGAATACAAACAGATCGTCATTTGGAGCACAACACACCAGATATCACGGTTGTAGAGGGCCGAAGTGTACAGTTCATTGATATCGCTGTTCCTGGAGATGCCAGAGTCAAAGAAAAAGAACTAGAAAAAATCATGAAATATCGCGACCTGGCCATCGAAACTACACAGCTATGTCACAGTGACACCCATTGTCATCGGGGCACTTAACACCATGTCCAAAAATTTTACTAAATATATCAGCAAATTGCAGCTTCCTGCAATAACACCAGCAGAACTGCAAAAAACGGCGCTACTTGGGACATCTTACATTCTAAAAGATACTTGGTTGATACCTAGGATGTTGGCAGCAAACTGTATCAACCATTAGCACCAGTCAATAGTATTTGCAATGCATTTTTAAATGTTCAGTTGGCTTAGTTTCATGTTTTATGAATAAAGAAAATAATAATAATCTTTATTGTCATTGTACTAAAATTACAATGAAATTGGTTTTCAGCAATAATGTAAAAGATATGGGCTTACCTACATCACTTTAAAACTATATTTTAAAGATTCAAGGTGGCGCAGTGGTTAGAGTGCAGTACTGCAGGCTACTTCAGCTGACTGCTAGCTGCAGTTCGGCAGTTCAAACCTCACCAGGCTCAAGGCTGACTCAGTCTTCCGAGGTGAGTAACATGAGGATCCAGATTGTTGTGGGCAACATGCTGACTCTGTAAAACTATTTAGAGAGGGATGTAAAAGCACTGTGAAGCGGTATATAAATCTAAGTGCTATTGCTATTGCTATATACATGACTACCCTTACAGCTTGGTACATCCTCAGATACTGATATACTGGTACTTGGTACTGATATACTGATGTTCTTGGTACATCTTCAGATACTGATACATTGATATATTGAAATTTTCCAGATGTACTCCTCCCCTAGCTAACCAATGGTTTCCTACTCATTGAGTGCTCTCTTATTCTCCTGAAAGCCTCTATTCTTCAGCTTTTACTTTGTCAGATATGTAATTTCCAATCATCTAATGGCCAAATACTTCATTTGTCATGATGAGATGATGATTATGATGATGGCTGATAATAGTAATACTGGCCCAAAGTGAATTTATTTATTTATTTAAAGAAAAGAATTGCACATTTGGAGCTGAGGTTAAAGATTAGTAACATTCACACAGAAATATAGACACTCCTGGTAGACGACCTGTAAAGCAGATTTTTCATCCTTTCGCTGCAAAATCCAGTCTACGCAACCACCTCCAGATTCTAATGCAGACAGATCAGGTCCTGTTTCTATGACAACCTAGCCCAGAAATGCCAAGCTTCCTTCCTCCTTCCGTCCTCCACAACACGTCCATTGTTTATTCCTGCCTGTTAACTGTTTCCTTTGCTGCGTGTGACAAATGAGTTAAATTAACTCCTAATAGAATTAGAAATACAGAGTGTTTGCCTATCAGCACTTGAGAAAATTTAAGCTATTGGTCTACAAGAGTACCAGTTTTGTGACACACAGGAATGGATGAAAACCAGTTCTGATTGCTGGTATTCAGATAGAAATGAGAATTGAGGCTGCAGTTTAATGCTTGTGTATTTGGGGGGAAACAACAGCACCTGATAAGATATATATAAAGATAGTTCTTAATGTGAATTTAATTTGATTTAATTATTAAATTTTTATACCGCCCTTCTCCCTTCCAGGACTCAGGGCGGTGTACAGGCACCAATAAAAGTCAAAGATATAAAACATAAAATACAGTTAAAATCTATTAAATAGCTAGCCTGACTAAAATCCTGTTAAAAACCCTTACTAAAACAATTTAAAAAACTATGCCAGGCCGGCCACATGAAACAAATGGGTCTTCAAGGCCCGATGGAACTGGCGCAGGTCCGTGATTGTCCATAGGTCAGGGGCCAGGTCATTCCAGAGGGCAGGAGCTGCCACAGAGAAGGTTCTCCCCCTAGGGCAGTGCTTCTCAATTATTTTCTGTCAGGCCCCCCCTAGGAAGAAGAAAACATTTCGCGCCCCCCCCGCGCGACTGTAAATAGTATCATTTGTCTATAAAATTGTTATAAGTACACCTCTGCATAACACTGTATCCTTATTAAGGTATAAGAGAATAAAAAAAGAAAGAAATTTATTTCTCTTTCTTTTTTCTCTTTCCTTTCTGTCTCTCTCTTTCTCTCTCTCTCTGTCTGTCTTTCTTTCTCTCTTTCTTTCTCTCTCCCACTTTTTTCTTTCTTTTTCTTTCTCTCTCTCTATCTCTGTCTGTCTCTCCTTCGTCTGCCCATCTATCACTGTGTCTGTGTGTGTGTGTCTGTCACTCTCTGATTCCTCCCTCCCTCCCTGTCTCTCTCTGTGTCTGTGCCTCTCTCTGTCTGTGTGTCGTCGTCCCCGTCCCCGCCCCGCCCCCACTCCCCGCGGAGTCTCCTCAGCCCGGCTCACCCGCTGTGCTTGATCGCTCGTTCGCTCGCTCAGGAGCTGAGAAGCCTCCGTGTGTGTGTGTGTGTGCGCGCGCGCGTGTGCGTGCGTGTGTGTGTGTGAGGAACGGCAGTCCCTGGAAGACGATGAGTGGCCAGCATGCCGGCTGTGGAGGGAGGGAGGGAGGAGGGAGAAAGGGAATCGGCAGAGCCCAGGAGTCCAACCATCAAACGCGCCCCCCTTTATAGAGCCTCGTGCCCCCCCTGGGGGGCGCGCCCCACTATTTGAGAAACGCTGCCCTAGGGGTTGCCAGCCGGCATTGCTTGGCTGATGGCACCCTGAGGAGGCCCTCTCTGTGGGAGTGGACTGGTCAGTGGGAGGTATTTGGTAGCAGGAGGCGGTCTTGCAGATAACCAGGTCCCTTGCCATGGAGCACTTTGAAGGTGGTTACTAATACCTTGAAGTGCACCCGGAAAGCCACAGGCAGCCAGTGCAGCTCGCGCAGGAGAGGTGTCACGTGGGAGCATCTAGACGCTCCCAGAATCCCCCGCGCGGCTGCATTCTGAACTAACTGGAGTCTCCGGGTGCACCTCAAGGGAAGCCCCATGTAGAGAGCGTTGCAGTAGTCCAGATGGGAAATGACGAGGGCTTGAGTGACCCTGCGTAAAGTGTCACTGTTGTAGGAAAGCCAAGACACAGATAAGCTCTTCAAAGTAGTAAAAGTTTATTATGTGCACAGATTCAGTTATAAGCTGCAAGCTCATACAAAGATGTCTGAACCCCGATAATCAGACAGGGGTCAGCTCTTATACCCTTGATTATGTATACATTTCTGTTAACATATATTTGCCCAAATATGGAGTTTAGGGGGTTGTAATGGCCCCAGTTGAGACATATTGCTTAGGTCACCAAGATATATGTCCTTGTAGGCTATTTGTGGATAGTAAGTTGATAGATTAGGAAACTTGAGGGATACAGAGCATGAGAACAAGACGATAAAAGGAAACATATGTCTGGGTCACGACGACCCTTTTGCAATTCTCAACGAATATCAAAGAGCATAGTTTGCAGTCTTTTCATAACTAAAGCTGCTTGACCAAAGTTTGCTTAGCCATACTTTGAGGCCTAGGCCAGCCTTAGACCTCTGTATCTTCTATTGCTACCTCATTACAATCCAGAAAGGGGCGCAACTGGCATATCAGGCGAACCTGATAAAAAGCCCCCTTGGCCATGGCTGTCATATGATCTTCTAGAGACAGCCGAGAATCCAGGAGGACACCCAAGTTGCCCTCTCTGTAGGGGCCAATGACTCACCCCCAATAGCCAGCGATGGCACCAGCTGGCTATATCGTGACGCCGGAAGCCACAGCCACTCGGTCTTGGATGGGTTGAGTCAGAGCCTGTTTCTCTCCATCCAGACTTGCACTGCCTCCAGACACCGGGACATCACTTCCACGGCATCGTTGGGGTGGACCAGGGTAGAGATGTACAGCTGAGTATCATCAGCGTACTGGAGCTCTACCCCCAAACCACGGATGATCTCATCCAACGGCTTCATATAGATGTTGAACAGGAGAGGCGAGAGGACCGACCCCTGTGGCACCCCACAAGTGAGGCACCTCGACGTTGACCTCTGCCCTCCTTTTTTTTTATTTTTTTTTTATTTTTAAATTAAATTTTTACTAAAAACACTTTTTTTTTTTATTGAAATTTTTATACTGTTTTACAATATTTTATACTGTTTTACAATATTTCGTTGACCTCTGCCCTCCTGCCAACACAAATAGCGCCTGGTCAGAGAGGTAGGAGGAGAACCACCGTAAGACGGTGCCCCCCACCCCCACCCCCTCCAGCATCTCCAGAGGATTGTGTTATTGAGAGCCCAGGACAAGATGGCAGAGTAAAACCATATATTTTAATATGGTGGCTTAAGGAAAACACTAAATGCATGGGGAACAACGTTATGACAATGGATGCCATTAATTGAGGATTAATATAAACTCACTGAAAAAGCCTGTTTCAGGTTTTTTTTTCTTGGTCCTGCCCATTTCTTTGTCAGCCTCTACCCACTTTTTACACTACAGTCTCTTGGGAAGATCAAGTGCAATCCTCAGCATGAAAGGGGAAAAAAAGAAAAAAAGAAAAGAATTAACCAAAGGAGTCAAATGTACAATTTGGAAGTGTTTCATTTCACTCTTCCTTTATTTCACTCTCCCATTAGGCTGCCTTTATGTTTCTATTTGCACAATTACAGATAGTTCTTTGCTCCATTCTTGTTGTTGAGGTCGGCTTACTAGGTCAACTCAAGGCTGATTTGGGATATGAACATGTTGTGGCCCAGCCGGATCTGGCTGAATTGTTGATGGACTCAGATAGCGAGGAACCATATGAGTCTGTTCTGGAAAACAAGGGAGACCTTGGGGAGTGTTCAGAGTCAGAGCAGGAACCAGAGAGACTGGTTGGCCACCAGGAGGCGCCTGAGGCATGGAGCAGTAGGGAGGATCAAAGGCAGTTTGTCCCTGATGCTAGATTGAGAAGGGCTGAGAAACAAAAGCAGCAACCAGGTGGTTGTTGATTGGCCCCTCCCAAGACAGCTTATTGGTGAGGCAATGGGAAGGGACATTTGCAGGAAACAACCGTTCATTTGCAGTAGTCGTTTTAATGAGATAGTCATGAATGTTCATGTGGAGAGATTTCTGTGAGTCAAGTTTGTGCTTTTAGTATTGGGCTCTCAGCCAAGGGGTTTGCTTATTTCTCACTCATGAGTTGTGGCAGACAGCCAAGCTTGTGTTCTGGTCTATTCACAGGCCAGGGGACAGAAAATGAACATATCTGTGTGGATGTACTGGCAAAACAATGCACAAAGTAGCTTGCAAGGGGTGCAGTGGTGCTGTGGCTAGGATGCAGTATTGCAGGCTACCTCTGCTGATCGCCGGCTGCCGGTGGCAGTTTGGGTCTCACCAGCTCAAGGTTGACTCAACCTTCCATCCTTCCAAGGTTGGTAAAATGAAGGCCTAGATTGTTGGGGCAAAAAGCTGACTCTGTAAACCACTCAGAGAGGGCTGCAAAGCACTGTAAAGCGATATATAGGTTTAATTTTTTTTTAAATTTTATTAAATTTATACCCCGCCCTTCTCCAAACGGAACGGATTTTTCTACTTTCAACTTTCAACCAGTATAGCCCTCAATTCTGAGATTTTCTTGTAACCCACCTCCATGTACCTGCTAAATCAATCGTGCATGGCTAGATCTATCAGCTTATTCGTGTCACACATTGCATTCCAAAATGTGGAATATGTTGTGGTTGAAAGTGTTATTTTTTATTTAAGATATACCCTTGGCAAGTGGGTAGTGAATGAGATTTATTATGTGCCATCAAGTCAGTGTTGACTCTTAAAGGCCACAAAGATGGCTCTTTCTTTAATTGCGCATTTGATCAAAATAAGATGTCTTGAGCTTGAGATTTATAGGAGAGGTGAGTAATATAGGTGAGGTGTCACATAGGTGATTGGCATAGCTGGGCCTATAAAGTGCAGCAATTATTGAATTAGTTGCATCAGTTCATTCTGTAAGAGTTGACAAGATGAAGCTCAAATATTATTTGCAAATATTCCTTTAAAAATGCTTAATTCTTTCCTTCCACTCCCCCGCTTCAAGTGGGAAACTGCAGGTTCAAGTCAGCAGGACTTGACTTCCTAATTGCCACAGTTTTGTGATAGTATTTTATTTTCTACAAGATTCAGAAGGAACAGGACATATGTCAACCTGAGACTTGCATATGCCTTTTCTGAACATCTTTTGCATGCATTTGTACATAAGAGATTCTTCTTAAAAAGGTAACTGGCAAAAAAACCCCACAACCTTTTGACACATTGAGATGGAACTCCCCCCCAAAAAATTATGACCAACCAGTGGCGTAGCGTGGGTTGTCAGCACCCGGGGCAAGGCAAGTAATTTGCGCCCCCTAACCCGTGGATTTAATTTGCGCCCCCCTGACCCGTGGACAGTGCAGCGGCGCTGGGCGGCCGCTGCACTGTCCCTCCCCCAGATAGTCCCTCGCTCTCTCTTCGCACCCACCGCACCGCACGCCTGCCCCCCCCCTCCACAGTGGGCGGCGACCCGGCGGCTCGGATCAGATTCGCACAGCCAGCACTGCAGAGAGAATGAGTGAGCCAGGCAGGGGCAGAGAGCTGCGAGTGCGAGCGCCCCCCCCCAGATGTTGCGCCCGGTGCGGCCGGCCCCCCCTGCACCCCCCACGCTATGCCTCTGTGACCAACTAATTGGTCATTAAATCTCTGTGTGTGTGTGTGTGTGTGTGTGTGTTCCAACATAACTCTGGAAAGCATCAAGCAATTTCAACCAAACTTGGTACACAGATGACTTACTCTCTGGAAAAAAAAATACTGTGGCCGTAAGACACCTCTAAAACCTGTGTTCTGTTAAGATGCAACCTATTGTGCCTTAAAATGGCTTCTACTGTACAGTGCAGTGGCATTGCCATGGTAATCACTTCACAGTACTCCACAAGGGGGCTCCCTCTGGTAAGAAGAAATATCCAACATTAGAAATTATGTTTCGTCTGGACATCTTCCTCCTATAAATAAATACCCGGCCAACATCAGGTTATCGGCTAGTAAAAAAAAAAAAAAGAGAAGTTAGCAACTTCATGGACATGTCCATTTAGTTTCCATTTTTAATAAAATAATAATAATTATTATTTATTATTCCTAATCTAGCCTACAGAACTGACATTCCTCGATGGCGCTATCTAGATATTAACTGGTCCAAATCAACTAGCTTCTCTGAGATCAGTCCATAGTCAGCTGCAAGCTCCCACCCGTCTAACGAGCTAATTATGTGAATTCCCATTTCCCAGATAGGCAAGAGGGTAAAAAAAAAGGAGAGAATTTTGATCTTGCCCATGGGCATAACACAGGACTTTGCGTGATTTCCTACCATGAGCTTCAACCTTCTGCACAGGTGGATTCCTCCAGCTTCCCCCTGAATTGCCAGCTGGAGTTGCTTAGCTTTAATCTAAATTCACTTGAAAGAATCAGATACCATTTTTCAGATTTATTGGGGAAGTTTAGTAGCTATCTTTTAGGATTTACATCAGGAGGTACAACTTGTTTTCACCTCGGGCTTTTGCTGTAGAATTACAATCTGTTCAGCTTTCACGAAGGGAACTGTATTCTAACACTGGCAAATAGCAGAACTCTGCTATTCTCTTAGGTCGTCTTCCCTTGCTTTTTCATATATGATTGGGGATGTTTTATGTGTCATAAAATATATATTTGCAAGACTGATTTGTTTGGCAAAGACATTTTGTGCTTGCCACCCCCTTTTTTTTTTAAATGAATTGAACGATGCTATTTTGATGCACTAGATGGGAAGAAAAGAATAGATGGAGGAAAAGAAACAATGAGAAATCTCTTTCCCCAGATCTCCTCCAGGACATTCAATTGGAAGCAATAAACTGGGCTAAACCTCAAACAAGAAGCTTCTAATTAACACTGCAGGGGAATTTTCTGATTGGAACTTATTCCTGAGAAGATCTGTAGTTTTCCAGTAGAGATGAAAGTGCTGCTTTAGGTCATTTTTTTTACAACCCAATTTATATTGCTACAGGTTTAAACGACTCCATAATCTATTGAATCTTTAGCTACACACAGTAGCTGTAAATACAACAGTTCGCTTTTGCTGTGAAACAAGGCATCTGATCAGTCAAAGTATTTTGGCTACAACAGGGCTGACTTATTTTATTATTGTCAGCCACTGGAGCATGTTATTGGTGATCAGGATGGTGGGAAGAAGAAATAGGAGAGGAAGCTAATAAGCAATATGGTGCTTCAGCTCAAGCAGATGTCAGGAAAGGGACAGGAGAATGAGGCCTCATCAAAGATCTTGCTTTCAGTCAAGCTTGAGTTACGATGCCAAGCTCAAGCCATTACTGGCAGCTTGCTTCCTTCTTTTATCTGTGAATGGCGGTGCTAATAAAACTGACAGATCCATGTGGTTGATTGCTGTGCCGCTAATTATTTATTTTGGCTGTCAGTCATGACATGAGATGGTCATCAATTTAGATATCTTTAAAAAGCTTTAGACAAATTCAGACAGAAGAAGCCGAACAACGCCTGTTTTGTCAGGATGGCTCTCTGCCAAAAGGAGCTAATGCAAGATCCTTTTTGAAGAATGTCTGGTGGTTTTCTGATTGATTCCACTGTTTATTTCAAGCCTAGACAGTCACTCTAACTCAGGCATCTCCAACTTCTGAGCCATGGCCCACTAGCGGCAGGAGTAGGCTTAAAACATTTTAGCAAGGGGTTCTCTGCCCAGTGGCTGGGTGGGCATGGCCATGGTGGGTGTGGCCTTGTCAGCCTCCTGCACCATGACGGGGGGGCTGTTTTCACCTTCCCCGGGCTCCGGAGGCTTTCCTCGAGCCTCTGGGTGGGTGAAAACTGCCTCCCCCAGGCTCTGGAGTCCTTACCTTGCATCCAAAATGGGCTGCATGAAGACTCCTGGGAGTGGCAGGCCGGGTGGTTGGGGCCAGCCAGGGATCAGATTAGGGGGTTCTCCGAACTGCACAGAATCTTAGCTAGAGTTTCTCCTAAACCCCTTTGAACCCACAGCAGCCCACCCCCCTGACTAGCGGCCCATGAGCTGTTTGCAACAGAGCTGCAGAAACCTGCATGAGCAGCGGGCGAGAGCGTGCATGCGTGCTCCATTTGCTTGAGCGGCAGGAACGTATGCATGTCGCTCATGCAAATGGACCTGCATGCAGGCATGTACTTGCCGGTGGAATCTCTCCCCACCTCCCTCCAGTCCACAAAGCAAGAAAGTTTGGAAAACTCTGCTCTAACTCAGGCTTCTAGAATGTGGGCGCAATGCAGAAAACTGCAATTTCTCAGAATGCTCCAATCTGCCTACTGTGGATATTCTTGGAAATGGTTCAAATATGTGGCCCTTGAAAAAAAACCTAGAATAGACACCAGTCCTCATGCCCTATTTTAAAAGGTACTAGGAATATATATAATTATATATATAATATAACTAGGAATATATTATTCCAGCAACATCTGGAATAATATAATATCACTGTTCCCAGAGTAACACTGGTTGTTTGGCTAGATCTATTTATTTCATAGCAGACAACCAAAATATAGTTGAATCTATATCTAATTCTGGACGAAGGATCTCAGATTCCTTGTTTTGTATTGTTCGTTTCTGCCATTTTTCACTCAAGTTGCTTTCACTCGACATTCTTACACAATGTTATTTGAGTTCTGTTTCTTGTATTCGCACAGCACTTAACCTGATCTGATCATGCAAAGATGTAAAAGGTGCTTATTAAAAAAAAAAGGTAAGTTGGGTTAGTGTTCACCTTGGTAAGTAGGCTGTGCAAAGCTTTGAAGAAGTGGTTCAGTTTGATAAAAGTTCAGCTGAATCACCCCATCAAAATAGATTTGCAAATTGAAGTGGGGCCCTGCTCTGAAGTGGTGAATCAGACTAAGTAGCTGGAAAGCAATCAGGAGTCTTGTAAAATGTTTCAGAGGCTTTTCAGGGACTATTAACAGATAATATATAATGTCTTCATGTAAAGGAAACCTAGGACTCCCAAGTAGCCAGTAAATGCCAAAGTACATAGCCACAAATGACATTTTGTGTCATTTGCTTAATGATGTCATTATGCAAAAAATGCAAATGTATGCAAATGACATGATTTGGGGTATTTGGGTAAATGATGTAAATCACCGTGGACATAATAAAATTAAGGTAAAACTAACTTAGCTTTAACTGCAGGGTTGTTTGTGCTCTCTGAGCGTGGTTGTTTGCTTGCAGACATTTCATTATCCTACTAGATAACATCATCAGTGTCCTAGGTAACTTTATTAGTCAAATTTAACTGACTCATCTGGATTACTTTGGATATAACAGGCATTATTTGGGGGATTTCCAAATGAAAATGTGGTCCTTTGCATTCAAAGGCAGCTAAATTTTATCTCTTAAATAAAGGTTTTGCAATACAGTCCTAAAGGTGGAGCTCTCGCCTCCCAATCAGGAGGTTGTGATTTCAATCCTAGGTAGAAGCAGATGTAGGGTCTCCTGCTTGGGCAGGGGGTAGACTAGATGACCTGCAAGGTCCCTTCCAACTCTGTTAATCTGTAATCTAATTTAAGAGATTTTTGGCATTGCTCTACAACAGGGATGGCCCCTTTATGACTTATAGACTTCAACTCCCAGAATTCCTGAGCCAGCATCAGACATGGAGACATCAGAGTTCTGGGAATTGAATTCCACAAGTCATAAAGAGGCCATTGTTCCCAACTTCTCGTCTATCATATTTCCTTTATAAGCTCTTTGATGGGCAGTTTGGAGCAAGGGTGAAAACCAGAAGGTTCTGACATGTTCTGGAGAACCAGTAGTGAAAATGTAGAGTAGTTTGGAGAACCGGCAGCGGAAATTTTGAGTAGCTCAGAGAACCAGCAAATGCCACCCCTGACTGGCCCCAGAGTGGGGTGGGAATGGAGATTTTGCAGTATCGTTCCCCTGCCATGCCCACCCAGCCACACCGACCAAGCAACACCATGCCCACCAATATAATAATTTGAATTTCACCACTGGTTTGGAGGTATCTATGTCATTTCCCCCTCATCTTTATTATCTTAAGCTTTCAAGGAAAGTAGAAGAATATATCAAAAGAAATACTGCAGCAAAGTTTGGGTGAAAAATGGGAGGCAGGCTTTTCTTTTTTTTTTTAATCCGAAACAAACTATTGCATTCTAAAAATTCTGAACTTTTCTCATCAGACACATTACATGATTGTTCTTGAGAGGAAATAATAGTTTTGTAAACAATATTTCAACAGATATGTGGATTTTGATTGTTTAAACCTCAGATCTCAAACCCTTTGGTGGAAATGAAATATAAATAAAATAAATAAAACTTGGGGAAAAAAGTTATCTGCAGAGATGAGCAACCACTTCAACCATGGTAGGTGAAACAGCTGGTTGTCCCTCTTATTCAAGAGGTTAGAGATTCTATGACCAAAAAAATTACCGACAACTCTATTGTTTAGGGGTCTTTTGTATCGTCAGCCAATTACAGTTTAGGGCTCACTGTATTGTGCCAAACCAGAAAATGTAGTAATTCACTAACTAAGTTAAGAAAGTTGTGTGGATACTCCTTCTTTCTCACACATTTCTTTCTCTGCTTTCCCCCCCATTTCTTCTCCCGTTCCCTTCTCCCTCTACTTGGCTCAACCTATTGTAACTCGTTGGTTCCAGTTACTGTCATTTAAGTTATTTTGATGCGATAAAAACTCTTTTGCCAGGAAATTAAAACCAGACAAGCATCTATGAGAATTTGAGAGCCAAATGTCTGCACTCCCACTAAGCTCATTGGGCACCAACTGCTACTGTTGACTTCTCTCTCCCTACATTTGCCAGCTGCTACTGCCACCATGCAAATCTTTCTCCTCTGGTTGTTTATCTCCCCTCTACCTTCTCCATCACACATTTTTCCTACATGAAGGTTGCAAACAAGCCATCAATGCGACATCCTCTTAAGTTGGCAGACAGCACCCTTAAAAAAATATGTTCAGTTGTCGAGAGAGATAACTAGAAAAATATTGAATACTGAAAAAGTTTAGCTTCCCTCTTTCAAAACCTAGTGATCTTAGGGTTCTGGTTCCACAATGCAGAATTGCAGACTCAGTCACCACTCTATAATTTTGCTTCATTTTCCCCCCAGCCTTTCCCCCCCTTTCAATTATTATTATTATTATTATTATTATTATTATTATTATTATTATTATTATTATTATTATTATTATTATTATTATTATTATTATTGTTGTTGTTGTTGTTGTTGTTGTTGTTGTTGTTGTTGTTGTTGTTGTTGTTGAAATTTCTATACCGCCCTTCTCCCTTCCGGGACTCAGGGCGGTGTACAGACAACAATAAAATCACAAGTAAAAACACAGAAACCTTTAAAAATGCTTTAAATGATAATAATAATAATAATAATAATAATAATAATAATAATAATAATAATAATAATAATCTTTATTGTCATTGTAATAATAAAATTACAATGAAATTGGTTTGAGCGCCAGGTGGAATACAGAAAGCAGTGATAGCCACAATAGGAATCTCTCTCCAGGCAAATGAAAAGGCCGACAAATGACAGTTGAAATAAAATGGCCGACAAATGACAGTTGAAAAGGATCAATTGTACTTTGTCTTTTATTATCCATTTCTTCAAATCTGTTTGGCATTTTAGGAGTTGGTGGAAGAGGAGCACGTCTCTTTTTCTTTTTTTTTTCTTGTTAAATAGCCTGTCTTAAAACCTTGTTAAAATCCCTGCTAAAAAACCATTCAAAACTATACCATTTAAAACTATGCCAGTAAAAAACTATGCCAGGCCGGCCGCACGAAATAAATAAGTCTTCAAGGCCCGACGGAAGAGATGTAGGTCCGTGGTTGTGCGTAGGTCAGGGGGAAGGTCATTCCAGAGTGCAGGAGCTGCCACAGAGAAGGCTTTCCCCCTAGCGACCGCCAGCCAACATTGCCTGGCCGATGGCACCCTGAGGAGGCCCTCTCTGTGGGAGCGAATTGGACGGTGGGAGGTGTTTGGTAGCAGGAGGCGGTCTTGCAAATAACCAGATCCCTTGCCATGGAGCGCTTTAAAAGTGGTTATGAATGAAGAGTTTGGGAAAAATACATTATATCCACATTTGGAGATGTGGTGGCTGAGTTCCCACATGATGCAAATCCTCCAACAAGGCAGTATGTTGACTCAGCAGACAGCATGAATCCATCTTTTGTCTACATCTTTGTGTCTTCTTATGTTTGGATCATTAAACAAAGCTTTGCAGATCTTGCATTCAGAGTCCACTTTGGTGGAAACATCTGTCCAAACCTATTAGAATGCGAAATGGAAGCATACCTCTATTATCTATCTAGTCAGTAAAATGCTTTGAAAACACAAAGCTTCTTTTTTATATATAGATCTCATTCTTTGATGATGTGTTTTGACCATTGTTTTGAATTTCCTCTTCCCTCCTCTCAGTTTTTAGTGTAGGATGGGGATGAAGCAACAGTGATTCTTAAATGTCAAAATTAAATACCTGCACTGTATTTTCAAAATAACCCCACCGCCTATCTGCTTGAATATTAATGTTTATTCATGATCATTCTCTCACATAAATAAATACACATCGGAGTTGTTTTCCATTTGTACTCTGAAAAGAGCTTTCCTTTCACCATATCATCTGCCTTTCACCCTGTAATTGCAAAGTCCCTTTTCATCTTGCTGGATGCCATCTTGCTGGGCACCTGTTACCCATTCCTCTCTCTCATTCCCTTTCTCCCCCCCCCCTTTTTTTTTCTTCAAATGCCAGATTTTCTGGTTTTGGGGGGCAAAGGTACTTAGCAAGACTTCGCAGCAGGGGTGAAATCAACCTACCTTTGCTACCTGTTTGCAAATGTGGGTGTGCGCCAGTGGTGGGTTTCAATTTTTTTAGAACCTACTCTGTAGGTGTGGCCTATTTTGTGGGCGTGGCTTGGCAGTCATGTGACAGGATGGGAGTGGCCACCTTTTAAAATGTGTTGAAACTCATTTAACAACGCTCTTGCTTAGCAACCAAAATTTTGGACTCAATTGTGATGATTCTTTCTTTCTTTCTTTCTTTCTTTCTTTCTTTCTTTCTTTCTTTCTTTCTTTCTTTCTTTCTTTCTTTCCTTCCTTCCTTCCTTCCTTCCTTTCCTTTCCTTTCCTTTCCTTTCCTTTCTTTCCTTTCTTCCTTCCTTTCCTTTCCTTCCCGTTGGGTCACTGGCAGTGGCGAGCCAGATTTACTTCCAGGTATGCCAGTGGAACCCCCCTCTCACCGGTTCTCTAAATCAGGGGTCCCCAACCTTTTTTGCACCAGGGACCGGTTTCATTTTAAAGAAAATTCTGCAGACCGGCCAGCATAGAGGAGGAGCGGCTGGGGAGAGGGAACAGGCAGTGCATGCGCATGCGGGGGGGAGTCATCTCACTCGGCCCTCTAGGTCCACCAATGGCGTGAGCAGCCGCGCCTGCGCTCTCCCACACCCGGTGTGCGCTCTGCCCAGGGGGCTGCCCCCTCCTCCCTCCTCCTCCTCTCTGGCCATGCGGCCTGGTTCCTATCAAGCCACGGACCGGCACCGGTCCGTGGCCTGGGGGTTGGGGACCCCTGCTCTAAATTTCACCAACCGGCTCTCGCGAGTAGGTGCAAGCCTGCAGAAACCCACACTGGTGTGCACTCTCTCTCGCTTTGCTCACATACACGACCTCTGTGCATGTGCAGGACCCTCTGTGCATGCACAGAGCATCAAAGATGGGTGGTGATGACGTCAGGTGGGCAGAGCCTCCCGCCACCACCGCTGCCGGTTTGCCTGAACTGGGTAGAACTGGCTGAATTGCACCACTGCTTCACAGGCTATATGTCCCATGATTCCCCTCTGCTTACCTGCTGCTAGTGTATTTCCTGTGTTCAGGCCAAAACCATCCTTGCCAAAACTAACTTCAGTGAGACAGAATGTCTGTTTTGCCACTAGATGACCTCCCCTTCTTTTCTCGTGCAACCCCAAGCGTGTCTCCTCACCCACATGGTATAAAATGCTTTTGAACCTATCTAGATAGGAAAAGGCTTTTGTAGTCTGATGAATTCTTTATCATCTGCCAGATCATCCGGCTGTTTGATGCCACCAGCACACAGGGAAATCTCTTTCATCTCTCAGTGATAAGGATTCGTAAATGACCCACGTGGGCTGATGGCCATCATTTGCCTCCCCATTTTCTTGAGGATGCTCACCTTTCCAGTCAATGTTGCTCTCTGGGATCTAACAGCATAGAAGATGGTTTGATTTCCTTGAAGACTTGAAAGCTATTCTTCAATAGTCCTTTCTTGAAAAATATAACCTACTGCCATCATTTGCTTCCCTGTTTTCTTGAGGACGCTCACCTTTCTAGTCAACGTTGCTCTCGGGGATCTAACAGCATAGAAGATGGCTTGCTTTCCTTGAAGACTATTCTTCAATAGCTCTTTCTTGAAAAATATAACCTTTCTTAGAGAATTTTTGAGAATATTCATAGCTTGGGTTGTAGGTTTTGGCAGGGGTCCTTTCTCCAAGCATGCTGTCCAGGAGCTAAACTTCTGGGAGCTAAACAGAAAGCTTGGAGAATTGACCCCTGGTGTAACCTTTCTTCTACAGCTATCATATTTGGGCTGCAAACATTTGGACAGCCAACAGATAGTGACAAAGAATGAGAGATTCCCGTGATTCTTTGATATCATCTAGTCGTTGTCCCAAAGATGCTTTTTCGAAAGCTGTTTTGCTTCTCAATCCAAAAAGCTTCTTCAGTTCTGACTGCCATAGTGGAAGAAACTTCTTGGATGAGAAGTGGAATGTCTCGTTGCCTTTTGAAAAAGCACCTTTGGGGCAACCATGACCTGGATGGCTGAAAATCTCCATAGACATCTAATGGTCATTTAAATTTTGCAGCCCAGATATGATAGCCCTATTTCTCTCAGTGACAACTTTGGTGCAGCACACTATAGTGATTGTCAGCCTCCAAAAACCAAGAAAGACATGCTGAGATTCTGTAAGCAAAGTCCCTTATTGTTCTTCATCTACAGGCAGAATTCTTGCCAAATTAAAGCAGACTACTTATCATTAAACATATATTCTGAGAACTCCTAGAGAGGAGTTTTGTTTTTGTTTTACTTTCTTTCAAACAAGCTTCCTTGTATTTTGCTTCTCTGGAATGCACCCCCTCCCTCCTGGGAATCCAGACTCCATTCCACCACAATTATGTTATACTAGAGTAGAGCAGGGATCTTCTCTAGGACTTTCTCTTGCTTTCCTTCAAGTCTCTCCAGCTCTGCTATGAAACATTATTGACCACACCAATAACTTCATTCCCATAATTCATTTCTTACAATGCAATACAATAGCAGAGTTGAAAGGGACCTTGGAGGTCTTCTAGTCCAACCCTCTACCTAGGCAGGAAGCCCTATGCCATTTCAGACAAATGTCTATCCAACATCTTCTTAAAGACTTCCAGTGTTGGGGCATTCACAACTTCTGGAGGCAAGCTGTTCCACTGATTAATTGTTCTAACTGTCAGGAAATGTCTCCTCAGTTCTAAGTTGCTTCTCTCCTTGATTAGTTTCCACCCATTGCTTCTTGTTCTATCCTCAGGTGCCTTGGTGAATAGCTTGACTTCCTCATCTTTGTGGCAACCCCTGAGATATTGGAACACTACTATCATGTCTCCCCTAGTCCTTCTTTCTATTAAACTAGACATACCCAGTTCCTGAAGTCATTCTTCATATATTTTAGTCTCCAGTCTCCTAATCATCTTTGTTGCTCTTCTCTGCACTCTTTCTAGAGTCTCCACATCTTTTCTACATTGTGGCGACCAAAACTGAATGCAGTATTCCAAGTGTGGATTCAGTTTTTGTCACCACAATGTAGAAAAGATGTTATATCAGCATTCAGAATACAACAACACAGAATACAGTTGTGTTTCTCACAGTTTCAAAATGACAGTGGCATTGTTTTCTGTTCCAGATCACATGAAATTTGGTGTAGGATTGAGGACCACCTATTATATTACCTAAATATTTTCTTCTGTTTTAAGAAATTAAACTATTGTTTAATTACAGTAGTCTGGAAGTTGTAGGTGGCCTTGGGACTCCAGGCTGCCCATTCCATATTTAAAGCCACCTACTGTAGATCCTTACATTTTTATCTCTGCCTTCATTGGTAAGTCAAGTACAGATGACTATAATCTTCATTCTTCTATAGTTTAGCTGCCCAGTGGTTTCACACTCAACCAAGTCTTTCACCAACTTCCAGAGAAGTCTCATATAAGTAGAAGGTTATATGATTATAATTAGATGCTTGATTGGGGTATTGTTTACTGTTCAATGTTAATACCTGCTTATCTGGTTGTTGATTGCTGCCTGGAGATGTTAGCTTTTTGATAGTCTCCTTTGAATGATATGTAGATGTTATTTATCTCAATGTAGCTGTTGATGGCTGATATATGTGAATGCCAGGCTTTCAGAAATTCTCCAGCATTATCGGACTTAGCTTTTGGGGACCTTACAGGAAACACTAAAAATCCATAAGATCCATGACTAAAGACAAAAATGCTCTTATGTTTTTCCTCAGTTGGCCACTGTACATACCTACTGCTATGGCCTTTATGGTCTGTTTTTGTTGCTATAGGTTTTGAAGTATTTCTAGCAGGACTACCAGATGCTGTAACAGTTTTGTTCCCTATTGCCAAGATTCATTTTTCTCGCCGTGTACATCCAAACTAGACTGTGGTTTTTTCCCCCTCTGTGTCATATAATATATGTGGGCATGTGTATAATTTTGTATTTATTTATTTATTTTGTCATCTTAATGTAGTGCATATTGGAGGTGGTCACCCTTTGAGAGCTGTATGCAGCAAACTTTCATTTTAATTGATGCCGATTGGTGTACCTTCAAAGTGGCAATAAAGTTATTCTAAGTCCTAAGTCTAAGCTATTGGCTCTCCTTAGGACAGTGACTGTTTCAATGAGCTGCGCATCTTAGGTTGCTCTGAATGGCCGCTCAAAAGAGCTGCAGGTGAAGACTTAGCTCCACTTCACTGCTTGTCACAGCCCACTGCTCAAAGCAATTGCTTCATTACCCTTAGTGTTAGGAGCTGCTCCAACACTTTGGCAAACATTAAAAAAGTGTACAATTGCTATGGACTGCTAAACATTCATCCATACATGATGCAAGTCTTCTACATTTAACTGCCAATTAAGTAGCATTTTCCCACCCACTCACCCCCGAAACTATCATCTGTTTTCCTGTTTTCTGACAGAAATAATCTTTCACATACCTCTGAATGGGCTAAAGCAAGTGCATAAAATAAGGCTCCTTGTGTTCTTTCGCTCTCCTTTTATATGTGCAATTTCTTTCTGCCAGTTTCTAGAACAAGTCTTTAGAAGTGGATAAGAGCTTACAAGGATTCTTCTAATGAACACATTCAACCATTAAATAAAGTAGAGAAGGAGGGAGAGGCTGGGTTTTTTTAGCACTTCCCTTTGTAGTTATAAACACATTTGTTTTTGTCTGTTTACAGCTGCAGTTAACAATAATAACGAAATGATAGCATGGATTACATTTACAATTTATATCTGCAATATTACTGGCAGTTTTGCATCTCCCCCTCTCTCCTCCTATTCTTATTTGTATAAGAACTACATAGCAGTTTGGTTATTCTGAATTGTGAAGATCAGCAAACAATTCTGAAGCCACCTCAATCTTCTTACTATATATATTAATAAATAGACAGGTAGGAAATGGATGTGGCGCCGCCCTGGGTCCTAACAAGGAGAAGGGCGGGGTATAAATTTAATAAAATAAAATAAAATAAAATAATGTTGATATAGGGATCTAATTATGCACTTGTTTCTGAATGGCAAGTGATGAGTCCCTTTACATCATCTTCAGTTTCAATCTCAGAAACAGTATCAAGTCAGGATTCAATCTGGGTGGGTCACCAGATTTGTCTTCTGAGCTTTTGGACTAGTGCTGGAGCCCATCCTCAAGGACCTCCTCTCTAGCAGAGAGCTGTTTTGAGCTATTCTCTGTGTAGTATTTATATAGAGAAAAGTCTTACAATTAGGCAAGAAACACTTAAAGTACACATATAGATAGGGTGAAACCTGGCTTAATAGCAGTAATTGTGAGAGGGATCTTGGAGTATTAGCGGACAATCAATTAAACATGAGTCAACAGTGTGTGGCAGCAGCCAAAAAACCCAATGCAATCCTAAATTGCATTAATAGAGGGATACAATAAAGATCAAGTGAGGTATTAATACAACTCTACAAAGACCACACAATCAAGATCACATAAGGAACTAATACCACTGTAAGACCACGACTAGAATACAGTTTCAGTCACACACTATAAAAAATATGTTGAGACTCTAGAAAGAGTGTAGAGAAAAGCAACAAAAATGATTAGGGGACTGGAGGCTAAAACATACAAAGAACAGTTGCAGGAATTGCACGTGGCTAGTGTAGTGAAGAAAAGGACCAGGGGAGACATGATAGTAGTGTTCCAATATTTTAAGGGCTGTCACAGAGAAGAAGGGGGTCAGGCTATTTTCCAAAGCATCAGAAGGCCAGACAAGGAATAATGGATGGAAACTGAACAAGGAGAGATTAAACCTAGAAATAAGGTGACGTTTTCCGACAGTGAAAACAATCAATCAATGGAACAAAAGTTGTCTTTGAAAGTTGTGAGAGCTTCATCGCTGGAAGCTTTCAAGAAGAGACTGGACAACCATCTGTTGGAAATGGCAAAGGCTTGAACGAGGGTTGGACTACTAGATGATCTACAACAAGGGTTCCCAAACTTGGCAACTTTAGGACTTGTGGACTTCAACTCCCAGAATTCTCCAGCCAGTATAGCTGGCTGGAGAATTGTGGGAGTTGAAGTCCACAAGTCTTAAAGTTGCCAAGTTTGGGAACCACTGATCTACAAGGTCCCTTCCAACTCTGTTATTCTGTTCCATTCTGTTCTGTTCTAGCCTATATAGTGCCAGGTTGTGTGTGGCTTTGTAGTTGTTGATAGGGGTGTTGATGGCTGGCTTATTAAGTTGTTGTCAGCCAGCCATCAATTTCCCAATCAACAACTAAAAAGCCACACACAACCAGGCACTGTACAATTTCTGCTAGAGAAATTCCCCGAGGATGGACTCCAGCACATGTCTAAAAGCTTCAAGACTGAACATCTAGTCCCAATGACTGATCCAGATTGGACTCTGAAGAAAAAAATATAACTTGGAACCACAAAAGAAAATAGCAACTTTTGGGAAATCAAAGCCAGAAATAATTGGGCTATGATCTCAACCAATATCATTAACAATGATTAATTCTAATCAAGCTTAACATACACTGAATTACAGTGACTGAATTTTCTATTGAACTGGTTAAAAGTATTCTCCAAACATAGCCATTTTATGATGGTCATGGCTTGAATATTTTGATTGCAAAATGTATTAGTTTATGCTTTTAACCATTCCACTGACTTCTCCGTGGCATTGTGGTTAATTATGCAGATAAAGAGTTTATAGTAGCACATAGAAAGTGTCATTATCGGTTTTATTATAACTGATTTCTTCTGGTCTGTATTATACTTGCTTTATTGGAGATGATAATGTACAACTTGAGGCTGGTGGTAGATAATAATATGCAAGATGTACAATTATGTGGATTTAAATTGCAAAAATCACATAGCCACTTTTATGAGTCTTGGGTTGAATGTGCTGTGTATCAGTAACAGCAAGACAAATTTTAAATGTCCTTAGTGTAGTGTAGCACATTCCTATTACTTCTGAACATAGTTTTACTGTTATTATTAATTTATTCACTAAAATATTTAGACCCACTTTCTCATTAAAGAAAATGAACATCAGGATGGCTAGCAAAAGCAAATCGGAAACATAACAAGTAGGTTATTTTTAACGGTTAACAATAATCACTGTAAAAATGCAACATAGTTTAGTGACTTTATGAATTAGCATCAGCTTTCTTTACGCTGGTGCTTTCCAGATGTATTGGAATGAGACATTTCATAATTCTGGAAGCACAAGAAGTTAGCATGCTGAAAATTGCTGGAGAGTAGACTGGACAACAAAATCTGAACATTCACACATTCTCTTTGACTGCCTTATCACTAAATAATTGCAACAATAATAGGCTGTTCACCCAACATGTCCTTCTCCTTGGAAAAAAAATCCTAAATGAAATTCTTCACCAAACTGAATACAATTTTTGACTTAATTGTGATCCATGTGAATTTAGTATAAGAGTACATTAATTGCAATATTGTAGAGACGCATGTACTTTGTCCAAGGATATTTATAAACTTCATATATATTTTACAAAGAAGCACCCAATCACCTCTTTTAATAAGAAAAGCAGCTTCCAGACCCACCAAATACGAAAAAATGGCATAACATGTCTCTATGCCACATTCAACTGCTTTGAATTTTCAATAATTTAGCATAAATATGACCTAAAAGCTGATCTCTTCTCCACACATCCTAAAAGTAGTTGAAGAGAACCTAATTAAGCAAATGAGTAAAAATATTATTCTTGTTCATTTATTTATTGTAGGAAATAATGCAAAGCTAAATATTTTTGTATGAACCTTCCCACTCTTGAAAAGATAAAATTAGAGTCAGGTGTTTGAATGCATAGGATGATAATTAGATGTGAGCATGGGTTGACCTGCATTACATAAAGAACAAAATTCTGGGTATCCAATATTTCAGGGGCTGCCACAAAGAAGTGGGAGTCAAACTATTCTCCAAAGCACCTGAGGGTAGAACAAGAAGCAAAGGGTGGAAACTAATCAAGGAGAGAAGCAACTTAGAACTGAGGAGAAATTTCCTGACAGAGCAATTAATCTGTGGAACAACTTGCCTCCAGAAGTTGTGAATGCTGAAATACTGGAAGTTTTTAGAAAGATGTTGGATAACCATTTGCCTGGAGTGGTGTAGGGCAGGGGTCTGCAAAGTTGGTTCTTTTAAGACTGGTGGACTTCAACTCCCAGAATTCCCCAGCATGGCTGGCTGGGGAATTCTGGGAGTTGAAGTCCACCAGTCTTAAAAGAGCCAACTTTGCAGACCCCTGGTGTAGGGTTTCCTGCTTAAGCAGGGGGTTGGACTAGAAGACCTCAAAGGTCTTGAAATAGTCTGACCTTAACCTTATCAGATTGTTGTGAGGTGATCTGAGGTAGCAATAGCACATAGACTTATATATCACTTCACAGTGCTTTAGAGACCTCCCTAAGTGGTTTAGAGTCAGCCTATTGCCCCCAACAATCTGGGCCCTCATTTTACCCATCTCAGAAGGATGGAAGGCTGAGTTAACCTTGACCCAGTGAGGATTGAACTCCTGGCAGTGAGCATTGAGTTACCCTACAATACTGCATTCTAAATACTGCATTCTGGATGGGAAGTAACGGACTCAGGCACAACCCGACCAAGACTGAGTGGCTGTGGTTTCCGGCTGCCCGATTCAACCAGCTAACTCCATCGCTGGCCATAGGGGGCGAACATCTTGCCCCTGTGGATGGGGCGCGCAATCTGGGTGTCCTCCTGGATATCCGGCTGTCCATGGAAGATCAAGTGACAGCCGTGGCCAGGAGGGCGTTTTACCAGGTTCGCCTGGTTCGCCAATTGCTCCCCCTATTGGATCGGGACGCCCTTCGCACAGTCACTCATGCACTCGTGACATCCCGTTTGGACTATTGTAACTCTCTCTACATGGGGCTCCCCTTGAGGTGCACCCGGAGGCTTCAGTTAGTTCAGAATGCAGCCGCGCGAGCAATTATGGGAACCACTAGGTCTACCCACGTAACACCGCTCTTGCGCGAGCTGCACTGGCTACCTGTCGTCTTCCAGGTGCGCTTCAAGGTGTTAGTCATCATCTTTAAAGCGCTCCATGGCTCGGGACCTAGCTATCTGCGGGATCGGATCCTGCCTCATACATCCTCACGGCCGATTCGCTCCCACAGAGAGGGGCTTCTCCGGGTCCCGTCCACTAGACTTTGTCAGCGGGCGACGCCCAGGGGAAGGGCGCTCTCTGTGGCGGGCCCAGCCCTCTGGAACGACCTTCCCCCCGACATTAGAACAACTACGGACCTCCGCTCCTTCCGCCTGAAACTAAAGACACATCTTTTCCGCCTGGCCGGCCTTGGATAGTCTCTCTGCTATAGGGTTTTATTTATTATTGGATATTTTAGTTATAATTGGGATTTTAGCACAGGAATTGATTTAATTCGTTTTTATGTAATGCTGTATATTTGTTGTTTTATTTTCCCTGTGCACCGCCCCGAGTCCCTGTGGGGAGAGGGAGCGGTTTTACAAATTAAATTAAATAAAAAATTTAAAAAAATAAAGATGTTGAGCTTGCTAATCAGAAAGATCGGCAGTTCGAATCCCTAGCACCGTGTAACAGACTAAGCTCCTGTTATTTGTCCTAGCTTCTGCCAACTTAGCAGTTTAAAAGCACGTAAAAATGCAAGTAGAAAACTAGGACCCTCTTTGGTGGGAAGGTAACAGTGTTTTGTGAGCCTTCAGTGTTTAATCATGCTGGCCACATGACCACGGAGACATCTTCAGACAGCGCTGGCTCTTTGGCTTTGAAACAGAGATGAGCGCCACCCCCTAGAGTCGGGAACAACTAGCACATATGTGTGAGGGGAACTTTTATCTTTACGGCATTCTAAGCACTGCACCCCCACAGCTGATGTGAGGAAGCCTACCAAGCTGTTGTGTAAGAAGAAATGGTCTAAAGTTCCTCCAAGGCAACATGCAAGACTGAATGAAAATTATTTGTGATTATTACTATTCAAGGTGGCTGTGGGACGGATGCGGGTTCCTGATACTTTTGCCTCACACAAATATGTAGCTCTGGATTATTTTCCTCAATAAATACATGTAATGATTTTGACTAATTTGTTTAATGAGTTTATCTAATTTTGGGACTAGTGTGAAAAACAACAACCAGATCAGGTTTTAGGTCATGTTTATGCAGAAATCCTGACAACTCAAAAGGGTTCACAAACTTCTAAGCCCTTTCCCACCTCCTTTCTCTTTATCTCTGCCTGTCATCTCCATCTGAATGAATTGTAACTGGAGTGTTTATAATCTGTGAACATTTAATTTAAATTGTATCTCGTACATGCTTCTGCCTCTTTACAATAAATAAAGTGCCTTCAATTAGATCAGTAGTTATTTCCTTCAGAGATAGAAAATATAGAGGTAATTAAAAGAGAGGAAGGAGGTGTATACAACTCATTCCCTCTGTGTTGTTAAAAGGCTACAATTAAACAAAGTTGACGGAAACTGCTAGAAAGATAGATTATCTTCCTGCATCATATTTTTATTTAAAAAAAATAAATATTCTCAGTAGAACTGGTAAGAACAAGACTGTGCATTTAATGGACTAAATTAGAGACTAATCAGCACTACAGAAGTAATTGCCTCCCATTTTCCTCTGTGAATTTGACTCTATCAAAAGAGTTTCAGCACCCATTTTGAAGGAAGACTGGTAGGCTTGTCAGGTCTAAGTAAAGTTAGTCCAGCGATCTGCAGACTTTTTTTTTTTTTAATGAACAAATTTGGAATTTTGAGAACATCCATCAGCACTGGGAGCATCAATAGAAAGATACAAAAAATGTCAGAGTATGTTCATAGACAGGAATAGACATGACAATAGGTCAGCCAATGGGGACTCTTTGGATAGACATGGCAACAGGTCAGCCAATGGGGACTTGGAATAGATATGGTAATAGATCAGCCAATGGGGACTGTTTGGATACTGAAGCTTAATATTTGTTTGTATGGGGCCATAAGAGACAGTTTTGGAGTCTGGGCGTGGATTGTTGAACTATATAAGAGTTGGTTTGGCCTCTGTAACTTTATGCAATCTCTGTACAATATTAGTCTCTGTATCCAGTGATGGGATTCAGCCATTTGGCACCATTCTGGGAGAACCGGTTATTAACTTTCTGAGCAGTTTGGTGAACTGATTGTTGGAAGAAATCATTACGGCAGAGAACTGGTTGTTAAATTATTTGAATCCTGCCACTATCTGTATCTCTCTACTCTGTAATCAGAGGTGGTATTCAGCCAGTTCTGACAGGTTCTGGAGAATTGGTAGTGGAAATTTTGAGTAGTTTGGAGAACCAGCAAACTGTATGGCCCTGGCCCCACTGCCTCCCAGATGATCTTCTTTTGTTGTCCTGAACAGGAGAATGGAGCTGGAAAGCATGTTAGTGGGGTGGGGAAGGAATGGGGATTTTTCAGTAACCTTCCCCCAGGAGTGGTGAGGGAATGGGGATCCTTCCTCTGCCATGCTCACAAAACCATGCCCACAAAGCCATGTCACGGCCACAAAGCCACGTCGACAGAAAAAATATTTGAATCCCACCACCGTCTGTAATGACTTGCTTCTATGAATATTGGTTTTGTGTTCCTGATTTTGTATGCTGAATTCTGTTGTATGGTATTGTGTACAAAGATGTTTCTTATATATAATTGAATCCAGCTGAAGTTCATTTACTTGTGTGTGGTTGCCGGATGTGCTGCTGCAACAACAAACTCTGACAAAAAGGCCAGAATTTATTTTTATATATATAAAACATTTTTCAGCAGCTCACAACATGGTGTCACAACCATAGGATTGAAACCCAACTCCTTTTTTCATGTCTTGTACAGTTGTAGTACCATATTGATTTTTTTTTACAACTGCTGTCTAGGAAATAACTATTTCATTAACCTGTTCTCTATCACTGCAGAGTTATGGAGTCATCAATTTAAATTACAAGAAGGAAAATACTGGTAAAATTATAGGGAAAAGTTTCCAACTAGAAGAGTAGTTCAACAGTGGAATGGGCAAGATGCCCCTCACTTTAAATTGGATTTGAGCAGGGAGAATTGATAGTGGCCCATCAGGGATGTTTTCTTGATTCTTGCACTGAGCAAGGGTTAGACTTAATGGCCTACATCAGGGGTGTCAAACCTGATTGCATTGAGGGCCGCATTAGGGTTGTGTTTGATCTCAGGGTTCTAAGGTGGGCTTGGTCACTTATGTTGGGAGCACCTGTGGTGGCCAAGTGCTAAGGCAGGACTTCCCTCAGACCCACCATCTCATTATAATTTCCTCCCTCCCTCCCTCCCTCCCTCCCTCTTCATTTCCCTTTCTTCTTCCTTCCCCTCTTTCTTTATTTTTCTTTCCTTGCTATCTTCCCCTCTTTTCTTCTTTTTCTTTCCTCTTTCCCTTTCTCCTTTCCTGTCCCTTTTTGCATGCTCAAAATGCAAAAGGGGAAACATTTCTCCTTTTGTTTTCTTTTGCTTTTAGTTTGCTTTTCTAGCCCTCTGCCAGTAAAAACAGAGCCTGGGGAGGCCGCATGTGGACCCACAAACCCTGTTTTCAGCCGTGACGGCCTCCTGCAGCCCTCTGCTAGCAAAAATGGAGCAGGGGTGGGGCCCTGCTTGCAGTACATCCAAGCTCTATTTTCATTGGCAGAGGCACCAAGGGCCAGTCCTTTACTGTTTACAGGGAGGTCCAGTGAGCCAGTTCTAAGCACCCCATGGGCCGGATCTGGCCCACGGACCTAGAGTTTGACACCCCTGGCCTACCTTAACCCTACAAATCTACATACTTATGATGACATTCATGTTATATTTGAACATTCCAAGCATGGAGAGCATTGTGATATCCTTGATTAGTCTTTTAATCTTGCCATGCTTTCCCAGAATGCCTAATTCTGAGATGTAATTAAGTTTTGATGAAAATAAGCACAGAGCTGGTCACAAATGGAATCTTGTCTAGAGTGTTCTAATCATGCACCTTCAACAGTTCAATTCAGGGTAGTGTAGTTACATTTAGACTTTGGTTTTTCAAGTAAAAATGCACATGGGAGAACAACCAGAGCACAGATCTTGTTTTCCTCCATATTTATGGTTTTTGCTCTGAAGATGGGTATATGGTCTCTCTGCTGAAACCTTCATACATAGAGCTCTGTCACTGAGAAAGAATGGGAGGCAAAGACCTTGCTTCACATAAGCCCTAAGCAGTTTCAGATGTAAAGATGAACTTTCCAAAGAAGAACTGAAACACATGGATTCACTGGGTCGTGTCCTTTAGATTGTGCAGATGTCCAACATATGGCCTTTCGGCGAACTAGGAGCTCCTAGGTTACCTGAAGAACCATCTCATCCCAATGGAATTGGCCTATCTCACTATTGCTGAAAGAAGGGACATGTTATGGACCCCATCAGTCCAAGAATTCTGACTGGTGGAATCCAGAAGAGACTTTACTGTAATATTGTACCCTTTGAGAAGAGATCCACCAACATGCTCCTGACCTTTGGGAAGGGCCTTAAAACTTCTCTCTGCCAATTGGCCTGGAGACCAAATGGGAGTGTGCCATTCTTGAGATGGTTAGTGGATTAAATAGAAAATCCCACATTGACCCTGTTGTATATTATCCCATATCTTGGCTAATTCCCTGTTAATTCTAAGGTTATATTTTTGGTTTTTAGAGACGCGGTGGTTCAGTGGCTAAGACACTGAGCTTGTTGATCAGAAAGGTTCAGCAGTTCGAATTCCTAGCACTGTGTAACGGAGTGAGCTCCCATTACTTGTCCCAGCTTCTGCCAACCTAGCAGTTCAAAAGCATGTAAAAATGCAAGTAGAAAAATAGGGACCTATTTTGGTGGGAAGGTAACAATGCTCCATGTGCCTTTGATGTTTAGTCATGCCAGCCACATAACCATGGAGATGACTTTGGGCAGCGCTGGCTCTTCGGCTTTGAACTGGAGATGAGCACCTCACCCTAGAGTTAACAACTAGCACATATGTGCAAGGGGAACTTTTACCTTTATCTTATTTTTGTTTTATTTTTATAATATTATTTTATCATGTTGTAAGCCACCCAGAGTCACATGACAGTGAGATGGGCAGCATATAAATATAATAAAATAAACAAATACAAAGAATTAAGTAACATATAAAAAATAATGCTCTTGGTTGAAAGAAATCAGTTACTTTCTCTCTTCTGCCAGAAATCTGAGTGAAAATACTGTATATCTATCATGCTTAAAACAGTTACAGCTTGATAAACTGTGAATTCTCACTATTTTTGGACTTTGCTTTCACATCCACTTGGATAGATTATGGGGTAGACTGATTCCTCAACTTCAAGCCCCACCCCCCCACAACCTAGGGCAGGAGTCCCTGCCCCAGAGAGAGTCAATCAGGGTGCAATTACTTTGCAAAAGACTTTAATTCAGATGTGACACTGTCACCCTTTTCTCCTCCAAGAACATCTTCGCTCAGGAGAACAATAATTAATATATTCACCAGGAAATGTTTAATGTTAGGCTTTCCATTTTTGAAGGCAGGTTTGAAGGATAGAACAGCAATCAAGTAGTTATATTAAAAACAAATCCCAAAGGATCTCGATGTTTGGCAGCACAGATGCTGTCAAACTGGATTTCTCGTTTTGATGAAACATTCTTTGGTATTCACAGAGGCCTGGTGTCCTTTCTCTTTGTGACACTCAATGACTTTTCTCTGATTCCCTGAGTTGTACTTCAATTATAAGCACACAGACAGCTAATTGGCAGTATGCTCTGGATGGACAAAAGAAAGTATTACTTCACCTAACACCTAATTAACTTGTGAAATCCATCACCCTAAAATGAGGTGATGGCCATTAGTTTAGTTGACTTTAAAAAAACAAGTCAAAATCGGTGAAAGGGCCATTCACAGTTATTTTTCATAACTACATGCAATCTTTATGTGCCCAACTTGTTTCTGGATGAACATCAATTTCTGGGGACAAGTAGTTTTGCCATTAGTCTTTGGTGATGGCATTTGCAGGAGTATCTCTCTTGTATAGAGGATAGCAATAGCCCTTAGACTTATATACCACTTTACAGTGCTTTACAGCCCTCTCTTAAGTGGCTAGATTTAGTGTATTGGCCCCAACAATTTGGGTCCTCATTTTACCCACCAATGAAAGGATAGAAGGCTGAGTGAACCTTGAGCCTGGTGAGATTCGAACTGCTAAATTGCAGAAGCTGGCAGTCAGCAGAAGTAGCCTGTAGTACTGCAATTTAACCACTGCGCCACTATGGCTTATTATTTGAAGACAAAGATCTAATCTACATGGGAATACTATTATGGTATGCAGATGACTGCCTCACTAGAATACTTCATGATGTAATCCTCAACCCATCTGTACAATTATTTGCCCCCAATAGTTCAGATGAGTTTTATGATGCTTTGGGTGACTATAGCTTCTACCCTACACTCCGTAAGTGCCTTTTAATTATCCACATTATAATATTTAAGAATGGAAAGTCTGGCTGTATGGATAGGCAGAATGGTTGGGCATACACTATGAACCAGAGGTGGTATTCAGTAGGTTCTGATCAGTTCTGGAGAACTGGTAGTGGAAACTTTGAGTAGTTCAGAGAACTGGTAAATACCACCTCTGCCTGGCCCCACCCCCACCTATTCTCTGCTTCCTGAGTCCCAGCTGATTGGGAGGGAATGGGGACTTTGCAATAACCTTCCCCTGCCACACCCACCAAGCCACACTCACCAATCCATGCCACGCCCACCAAGCCACGGCCACAGAACCAGTAGTAATTTTTTTGAATCCCACCACTGCTATGAACTATCCATCTTTCTACTTGTGAGTGACAGATATATCTCATTTAATATTGAGGAGGAACTTCTGAGAAGGAGTAACAATGTCAGTGATGGGCAGTCATATAAATGTTTTATATAAATAATATAAATGGTAGTCATATAAATATATATATCAAAGCTGACACCAGTTAGTGTACAGAAAAGCTCAAAGAATAGTGCAAGACAGAAACAGAACAGATTAACAGAGTTGGAAGAGACCTTGTAGATCATCTAGTCCAACCCCCTGCCCAAGCAGGAGACCCTACACCAGGGGTCTCCAACCTTTGCAACTTTAAGTCTGAAGGACTTCAGCTCCCAGAATTCTCCAGCCAGCTTTGCTGGCTGGAGAATTCTGGGAGCTGAAGTCCTTCAGACTTAAAGTTGCAAAGGTTGGAGACCTCTGCCCTACACCATTTCTGACAGATGGCAGTCCAGTCTCTTCTTGAAAGCTTCCATTGATGAAGCTCTCACAACTCCCAGTAGGGGCGGTATATAAATTTAATAAATACCAATAAATACCAATACCAACTTCTGAAGGCAACTTCTGTTCCATTGGTTGATTGTTCTCACTGTCAGAAAATTTCTCATTTCTGGGTTGAATCTCTCCTTGATCAGTTTCCATCCATTGTTCCTTGTCTGGACTGCAGGTGCTTTGGAAAATAGATTGATGTGAAAGATGTGGAGAGACCTGGCCCATAAAATCAGACTTGACTGAATGGATATCATCATCACCATTGTGGTTGTCATCCTAAATAAATAGAAAAGGTGAAAAGGCGGAGGGGTGGGTGGGGTGGGGGGAGCTTTTAAACTCAATGGGGCAAAGACAAGTTTAATGTCTAAAAGAAGAATTGCTGGAAGCCAAATGCTCTGTCCCAAGTTATCCTAGAGGAAGGAAGGCTCTTATAAGTAAAATCAAATCAAATCCATTCATTTGTTTTAAAGGTTATTTTCTACTACTCATATATAAAGCCAAGAAATAAGGAACAGCCAGACAATTAATTGTGCAGGTTCACTGATTACACTTCATATTCCACCTTTCACCAAGACCTCTCAAAGATCATCTGCTTCCACTGCAGAGGTTCCCAAACTTGGCAACTTTAAGACTTGTGGACTTCAACTCCCAGAATTCTCCAGCCAGAGAGCCGGCTGGAGAATTCTGAGAGTTGAAGTCCACAAGTCTTAAAGTTGCCAAGTTTGGGAACCTCTGTTCTACTGCATTTAAAAGTAAGTGTTGCCCAAGTTGTAAACATAGAGATGAGCCTCCTTCCCTCCACATGGATTCCATTTGAATCAAATATTTCCAGCATTAAAAAGTAAAAAAAAAAAAAAACTTGCTTGAGTTTTTTGCTCATCATCTGGTGACACCATAGAAATATCCTTTTTTTTTTCCTTTTGGGTGGCAACAATATTCCCATTTTTGTCTTCTGTAATTCTTCTTTCCTTTACTTCTCAAATTAGCCACCAGTATTAAAGCCAGTTGTGGCCACAATATTAAAGTCAGTTCTTTTATGATCACAAGCAAAAAACTTCACACCGTATCAATTCTGCCATCAAAATAAGATTTAAAAAGGTAACTCACCCATTCCACTCCAAAGACAAGGAGTTGTATGGGTGATCATAAGAAAGAAATAGAAGAATTTGAAACTTGATTTCACTATGAATAGGCCTTTTATCTGATTCACAGCAGTTACTAGAATTCTTATACGTCAGAATGCTTGTCCTTAAAAATCTATTCTTCCATTGCTTGCCTGTTCAGTCTAGATATGCCCAATACCTGGAATTTCCCAGTAGACTGTTATGTACTTGTTACCCTGCTAAAATCAGTTTGTTTGTTTGTTTGCCAGCAGCCAAAGTTGGTAAGCTTCTCTCACTCACAGAAAAGCCTGAAAACAAAATATTGCAGACTTCAGAAAAAGTCTTCTCTTCTTTTGAGATAAAATGATATTGATGAATAAGGAATCTGAGCATGGAACTGGAGATTTTCCACTGTTGATACTGGAGGAGGTTTCATTAGCACACTCATAACAGGTGCACAACATAGGGCTCCTCCTGGATGTATAGCATATGTTTTTGAAAGCAGGTAGTAGAAAGCAGGTAGTAGTTGTGTGGCAGTTGTGCTTATTCCTGAATTGGGAAGCTCTACTTTGGCCACAAATGCCTTATAAACATCCCAATTGGATAGTTGTAATGTGCTTTGCATGGGGCTGTTCTTGAAGAATATCTGGAAGCTGGAATAGGATAGGATAGGATAGGATAGGATAACAGAATTGGAAAGAATCTTGAAGGTCTTCTAGTCCAGGGGTCTCCAACCTTTGCAACTTTAAGTCTGAAGAACTTCAGTTCCCAGACTTTGGGAACTGGGAGCTGAAGTCCTTCAGACTTAAAGTTGCAAAGGTTGGAGACCCTTGTTCTAGACCAACCCCCTGCTTAGGCAGGAAACCCTACACCACTTCAGACAAAGGGTTATCCAACACCTTATTAAAAACTTCCAGTGTTGGAGCATTGACAACTTCTGGAGGCAAGCTGTCCCACTGATTAATTGTTCTGTCAGGAAATTTCTCCTTCCTTCTAAGTTGCTCCTCTTGATTAATTTCCACCCATGACTTCTTGTTCTACCTTCAGGTGGCTTGGAGAATAGTTTGACTTCCTCTTCTTTGTAACAACCCCTGAGATATTGGAACACTGCTATCATGTCTCCCCTAGTCCTTCTTTAGACATATCCAGTTCAAGCAATTGTTCTTTATACATTTTATCCTTGAATCCCCTAATCATCCTTGTTTCTCTTCTCTGCACTCTTTCTAGAGTCTCGATATTTTTTTGCATCATGGCAACCAAAATTGGATGCAACATTCCAAGTGTGGCCTTACCAAGGCATTATCAATTGGTATGAACACTTCACATGATTTTGATTCTATTCCTCTGTTTATGCAATTGATCCAGAATGTGGCAGCAAAGGTAGTAATGGGCACATTATGATATGTCCACATAATAAATCGCCCTACTTCATAAGCTGCATTGGCTCCAACTGATTTCTGGATGAAATTCAAGATGCTGGTCCATTTGATAGAAATGGTGGATTACCTGTCTGTCAGAGGCGTAGCGTGGGAGGTGCAGGGGGGGCCGGCTGCACTGGGCGCAACATCTGGGGGGGGCGCTCGCACTCGCAGCTCTCTGCCCCTGCCTGGCTCACTCACTCTCTCTGCAGTGCTGGCTGTGCGGATCCGATCCGAGCCGCCGGGTCGCCGCCCACTGTGGAGGGGGGGGGTGCGTACTCAAAGCTGTAAGGGGTGTATTCAACTGTTGAATACACCCCTTACAGCTTTGAGTACGCTCCTATCTAGGGGATACTATCCCGAGAATTAGCTCCTTCACCCTATATTTTGCGGCGGAGGGGAGGAATTCCCGTTAAAAAGAAGGAAAAGGGAAAGTTTCCCTTTCTCTCCTTTAAAGTTAGTTCCCGCAGATGCTGCAACCATGGACCCCAACACTTCCTTGCCACGCGGGCGCCTCGTTGCTAAAACTGTAGAGATATATTGACTGTCGCCCGATGGTCCTTCTCGTGGGCAAAGCGAAGGGCACCACTGCTACAGCAGCCCTTTGCCGAAAAAGCCAAACTCGGGAGTGTCTAAAGTTGCGGCGGCGGCGGCGGCAAAGACGAAGACGAGAACTCCGCTCGGCTTCGGTTCCACACAAGCCTTGCTTGGCTCCGGCCAGGAAACGGCTTCGCTGCTCCTCAGTGCTCATGTGCGGGCCCTCGAAAGGAAGGCGGCCGAGGGAAAGGCTTCGCACATGCTCAGAAGGGTCGAGTCGCCGTCCCTCCGGGCTGGGGCGGCTGGCAGCGTCAGGCGAGGCGGCCGCCTCGGGAGCGGAGGGTGCCCCCCTCGTGTTGTCATGCCGACTCCTCGCCGCTGCCATCCTTCAAGCCCGCGTGAGAGTGCTGGCAGCGGCGGCGGCGGCTGAGGCAAATGCCGGAGGAGCCCCCAGCCAAGTCCTCAGCCTCGGCTGCCGCCGCTCTGAATGACCCTCGGCGGCTCCAGCCTCTTTAATGACCCTCGGCGGCAGAAAGGTGGGAGAAGCAGGACGCCGCGTGCGGGGCGCCCGGAGGCGGCAGCAGCAGCAGTAGGGGGCGCAAATTACTTGCCTTGCCCCGGGTGCTGACAACCCACGCTACGCCACTGCTGTCTGTAGTTATTTCTGACCCTCCTACATTCCCTCAGAAGATGGATATATTTCCCATTTGATATAATGTCATCTCATGGTAACAAGAAGGTGAATCTTTTCTGCCGCAGTATCTGTCTTTGGAAAAAATCATCCCCCCAAGATTCAGGTAGCCTTAGGCCCTGTTAGATTTGAGGCAAAGTTTAAAAACTTGGGGTGTTTTTGCTGGTGTTGGTCATAGTTAGGTTTAGGTTTATTGGTTTTTTATACCGCCCTACTCCCGAAGGACTCAGGGCAGTGTACAGCCAAAATAAAAAGCAAATATATAAAACTTAGAAAAAGCTATTAAAAGGCATAATTAAGAACATCATTAAAATATTGGCCAAAATGTGGGGAAAAAACCAAACTAACCCTAATTAAAATAATAAAAATTTAAATTTAAAAATTTAAATTTAAAATTAAAAAAACATGCTTTATAGGACAGGTGCTCCCATGGAGAAGGCTCTGCCCCTGGGTGTCGCCAGTCAACATTGTCTAGCCGACGGCACCATGAGGAGACCCTCTCTATGGGAGCGTATGGGCCAGTGGGAGGCTCTCGGTGGCAGAAGGTGATCTCGTAGGTAGCCAGGTCCTAAGCCACGGAGCGCTTTAAAGATGGTAACCAACACCTTGAATCGCACCCGGAAAACCACCTATAGTGATAGATGGGTTTGCCTTCTGCAAAATGGACTATATAATCAGTGGGCCTGGCTGCATATTGTTTAATTTGGTTGTGGATTTTCTTTTTCAGTTGAGGGTTTATGTGCTTTATTTGCCATGTTTTGCTGTTCCTTTTCATTTGAGGAATGCCTTTTGGAGTCATGATTACACAAATGTATTCATGATTTATGATTTTGAAAAGTGACCGTGTTGTGAGCAATGTTTAATGCTACAATACAAATAATAAAATATACAATACAAATAATAAAATATATGCTATAACTGTCCAACAAAAGGATAGCAGCTAAGAATAAATATCTCAGAACAAGATCAAATCACCCAGACTTTAGTCATTCGAACTGTCCAGAATTACGTTGTGGTGGCTGATAAGTTCCCAGACATTAATCAAATTTATTTAATTAAATAAATTATTATTTATTAAACAAATACCATTATTATTATTATTATTATTGTTGTTGTTGTTGTTGTTATTATTATTATTATTATTATTATTATTATTATTATTATTATTTCTTAGTATTAATCATGTATTTTAATTAATTATTCCCAGGCATAAGAATTGAGGGGTATCTCAATAAATATCTTACAAGATTGAATCACCCAAGCTTCAGTAACTCAAACTGCCCAGAGTTACCTTGTGGCATCCAATGGCAGCAATGATTTTAATTACTTAATTAACTCAACTCTCATGCCTGGGAAAACAGTCAAGTCTTGTGTGTGTGTGTGTGTGTGTGTGTGTGTGTGTGTGTGTGTGTGTGTGTGTTATGTCAAAGCACCTGGTATGCACAAATATGGCATGCTTTGACATAACACTTATTTCCTTGGCTCAGCTGATAAGGGAGGAGAGTTTGTGGCTTAGTAGGCATGTTGGTGCCTAACATGTAAAAACAGGCCAGGTTCAAATCCCAGTAAGGGTATGGCTAGCTGATGAGAGCTAAATAGCTTGAAATAGATCTATACTAGTTTCCCTTTATTTATTTATCAGCACAAATGCAATATGTGTGTGTGTGTGTGTGTGTGTGTGTGTTTATCTATATCATCTCTACCTACCTACCTACCTACCTACCTACCTACCTATCATCTATCATCTATCTATCTTCTATTCAGTGGTGGGATTCAAGTAATTTAACAACCGGTTCTCTACCCTAATGATTTCTTCTAGCAACCAGTTTGCCAAACTGCTGAAAAAGTTAACAACCGGCTCTCCCAAAGTGGTGTTTATTTATTTATTTATCAGCTCAAATAAACACACACACACACACACACACACACACACACACACACACAGAGGAAATAAATGAGCAAACATACATGATATAGTTCAGAGGTAAATGTACCAAGGCAAAAACTCCCTAACCTCAAGGAACAAAATGAGGCAATTTTGAATTGTGCGCCAGATTTCAAAATAACATTGTTAGCCATAACAGTGCTACTTTGTGATCTCTACAAGGAACCCTGGGGTTATATACCATTAATGATACTGCTGTAGCATTGCTTGGATTTGTGTGCTCTGAACACCATGAAATTTACCTCTATTTTCTGGAATAGCTGATGCCTCTGAATTTCAACCTGAAGTGATGCTTGCTTCCCCAAATCTGACTAATTGTACTCTGGTGGCTACTGAAAAGGATGCCTTGTAACTCAGGAAAATGTCCTTGGTGTCCCTATGATTTATCTGGCCTGGCTATTCTTTCGTGTCTAATTTTATCTATGTGTGTATTTAAACATACTAGAGAGGACACTCACAGAGCAAAAATCATTTCAAATTTATTGGCTAAATAAATCCTGTGGATAACAAACAGGGATAAAGAAATGGCAGCAATTCCGTGACGCACCGATGTTAGCTTAGAGCAACCATAACACATTCCTTCCTTGTGCTATTATATCAAAAATATGTCCAGAATTTTCATTATGTATCAGTTCTTTATTTGTAAGTACAAGCTCCGCAGTAGTTTTTCATAATCAAATAGTCCAGGTAGTCTCTGATAATCAGACATGATTGAACAGAAGTGTGTGTGTGTCTGTGTGTGTGTGTCTGTGTCTGTGTGTGTGTGTGTTGGTATGTTCCCGGCCACGTGTTGTTGTGGCCCAGTCTGGTTAAATGGCCAACCAATCTGTGTGTAGATCTACACAACCACCGTATAACCCCCAACCTACCTACCTACTGTATTTCTCCCTCTCTCCCTCTACCTACCTACCTACCTACCTATCTACCTACCTACCTACCAACCTACCTACTGCATTTCTCCCTCCCTCTATCTATCCCTATAGCTGCCTACCTAACTACCTACTGTATTTCTCCTTGAATCTTATGGACAGAGTATTTTATGTCATAAAGGATGACATAATACCCGTGGCCCACTGCTCTCTCTGTATCCATCTACCTACCTTTTTTTACAGTTTTTTACATTTCTGTTGTGTGTATCTGGCACAGATGTGACATCTACACAATCTATATATATCATTGGTGCTGTATTTGAAAGGAACGTTGTGTGAAAATTTGGAAGCGATAGGCACAGTACTTTCGGAGATTAGCAGTTTATATATGAAAAAGTAACAAAAATGGGTGTAAAAAATTGCAGCTGATTAGCTTGTTAAGGAAAATGTTTGGGAGAATTGTAACAGAAAAGGTACAAAAGGAGATGATGAAAATAATTTGAGAGTGTGTACTGCAGGTTCATGCTGGGCAACAGGTTCCTGAAAAAATGAATATAACAAAGCTTATTGTACACTAGATACAATAAAGGGAATATATTTGAAATACATATTGTTTGCTACACATATAGAGTTAAAGGTTGCCAAATGTTATAACAGCAAGATGGGGAAGAGAAGCACATGGAAAGACATGGAATTATTAGATAATGGGTCAATATGAGCAGTTTGTTTTAAGTGTTTCTGGATAATTGTACAGTAGAAGGAATGCTTCCAAGTGACATTAAGGATCTATTGGTTAGGGATGCACTGAATGCACATGTGCTAATATATGCTAATCATGTTGCATTAGTTGAAAACCCAAATGATATGCTGTGATTGTTTGACAGACTGTACGATACAACAAATAATAGATGTGGAGGTAGGTCTGCTTGATGGGAACAATGAAGTTAACGATTGAAAATTATACATAAATGGCAAAAACTGAAAGAAAAGATGAATCTGTGTACCCCAGTAGATGTTTTCTAAGATGGGAACGTGAAACTCTAAGCCATGCAGATGTTGATTGAAGGTTAGTGGTTAGTATTTGTTCTAGTGTAAGGAATAATAGAATTGTTCTATTGGATGGAGAGAAAATGTGTATATTCCTCTCCATTTGCATTATGGAAGCAAGAATTTGATATCAGGAGGAACATAAGAGTATGTTCTCTGGAGTAGGTGTGGGGACCACAAGGAGATGGTTCAGCTGTAGAAACACAGGTGAGTTGCTGCCATTTCAGCCTGGATCGGATGAACTGGTAGTAGCAGCGGTGGGAGGTTTCGCACGCGCACCTGGGCTTGTGCCCAAATTGGTAGTAAAAAAATTTGACAACCCACCTCTGTGTAGAAAGAATGTGAATCGGCGGTGAAATCCAGCAGGTTCTGACAGGTTCTGGAGAACCAGTAGTGGAAATTTTGAGTAGTTCGGAGAACTGGCAAATGCCACCTCTGGCTGGCCCCAGAGTGCTGGTGGGAATGGGAATTTTGCAGTATCCTTCCTCTGCCACGCCCACCAAGCCACAGCCACAGAACCTGTAGTAAAAAATTTTGAATTTCACCACTGATGTGAATTGAATACAAAAGTCAAGGATGAGCATCAACTAGTACTTTGAACTGATTAGGAGATAATAATGAGGATCAAATTACAAGTCAAATGTATGAAAGCAGCATGACTAGCTGGTGTGGAAGAGGAATACTCATGGCTTAACTGAGTTGAGAAGATAAAAGAAACAAGACAATATACAGTATGATGGATGCAGCATTTGACTGTGGTTCAAATCTACGTAAATAAAAATGTAAAATAGTTTGTACGAATCCACTAATCTCAAAAACTACTGGACCGATTTACACCAAACTTTCACACAATGTAGCCAAGGACTTCCAATAATAGAATAGTGTATCGTATGTTAGGTAAACACAAATAAAAGGTACTAACTGAAAAATGTTTTTACTCCCTGTAACTCCGCCCACCAACAGTCATTAACTACGGAGGCCTCTTAGGGCCAAAAAGGCACTGGAGTCAAACTATTCTCCAAAGCACCTGAGGGCAGAACAAGAAGCAATGGGTGGAAACTAATCAAGGAGAGAAGCAACTTAGAACTGAGGAGAAATTTCCTGACAGTTAGAACAATTAACCAGTGGAAGAGAAATTGCCTCCAGAAGTTGTGAATGCCCCAACACTGCAGGTCTTCAAGAAGATGTTGGATAGCCATTTGTCTGAAATGGTATAGGGCTTCCTGCCTAGGCAGGGAGTTGGACTAGATGACCTCCGAGGTCCCTTCCAACCCTGCTATTGTATTATTGTATTATAGTAGGTAGGTAGATAGGGGAATATATAGATAGGGAGAAATACAGTAGGTAGGTAGGTATGTAGATAGAGGGATAGATAGGGAGAAATACGGTAGGTACGTTGGTAGGTAGGGGGATAGATAGATAGAGAACAGCACAGTAGGTATGTAGGTAGGTAGGTAGATAGGGGGATAGATAGAGAGGAAGAAATACAGTAGGTTTGTAGGTAGGTAGGTAGGTGTATAGATAGATAGCGAGAAATACAGTAGGTAGGTAGGTAGAGGAATAGAGAGAGAGGGAGAAATACAGTAGGTAGGTAGGTAGAGGGATAGAGAGGGGGAAATACAATAGGTAGGTAGGTAGAGGAATAGATAGAGAGGGAGAAATACAGTAGGTAGGTAGGTTGGGGGTTATATGGTGGTTGTGTGTATGTGTGCAGGTGTAGATCTACACACAGATTGGTTGGCCATTTAACCAGACTGGGCCACAGCAACGCGTGGCCGGGTATAGCTAGTAAGTGAATAAATGCAAAATACTGGACTTCTCCGAATATTTACGTGGACTACAATTTTACTCCAAGCAACTAAACAGACAAATCTGTATTGTTTTCTTGGCCACATTTTTGGAAGTGGTTTATTTCTTCCAAGGGCTGAGAGAGATTGACTGGCCCAGGATCCTCCAGCTTGCTTAATGCCTAAGCCAAAAGTAGCTGTTGCTACTTAGGTTTTGGTTTAGCTACAGCAAACTGTCAAGAATGATTTGCATTAGGAAAAAAAATAGAAAGCAGTGGTGTTGGTAGAAACTGTAATTTTGCATATTGCAGTTCTTAATTTTTTTTTTCTGCATTTTGTAAAAAGTTGCTTACCTCAAAAGGGAATAGCATGACTGAAATATATTATCAGGTGGAATAAAGAGATAAAAATAATGCCTCACCACTGGCAACATAATGAATCAATTTCTACCTTGAATGTATCCAAGATGTCAAATTTTTCCACTTTATTAGAAAAGAGTATACCTGTGAATTTCCAAATATTGTTGGATTGAATTCCCAGCATCCTTCATCATCTGTGAGGTTGTTTGGGGCTGCCATAACTTGTACTTTCAGCATTCTGGAGTACCACATGTGGCTTACCCAGTAGTGGGATCCTACCGGTTTAACATCCCGTTCGGTGATTGTGTGCTTTGCTTTTTCTGCACTGCACATGATGTAGGAAATGCCAGGACACAGATAAGCTCTTTAAAGTAGGAATAGTTTATTTTGTCTATACGGTTCAGCGAAAGCTGCAAAGCTGTAAACATGTCTGAACCCCGTCAGACTGACAGAGACCCTCTTTAATACCCTCGGTTACGTATACATTCCAGTTATCCTACATTTGTCCAAATATGGGGTTGGGGGAATTGAAAACATACCATTTGAGACAGTTTGCTTAGGTCAACAAAATATATGTATTTGGAGGCTATTTGTGGTTAGTATGGAGATTGATTAAGGAAGTTACAACAGAATGTTGTGGGAGCAGAACAGAGCAACCGGATGCATCTGTCTGGGTCACCAAGACCTTATTTTGCAAATACAGCAGTTAATATTGGGCATAGCTTGCAATCTTATTTCTTGACCAAAGATTACTTGACCATCTTTTGAGGCCTAGGCCAGCCTTAGACCCTGTGCAGCTTCTGCTGCTTCCTCACACGCAGGTACACAATTGAAAGGAAATTAACATTCCACATTACTGCTGGGGAGGAAAACAGCTGAGGTGGGACAATCCACTCTGCTGCAGGATACACCTGAGAAGATATAGGTAAGTAAAGCATAGGGGCAGGCAGGTGGGCCCACTTGATCGTTGGAGCGAACCAGCTTGCTCCCAGCTGATCATCGGAGCTACTGGTTTAGCAAATTGGTCCAAACTGGTGGAATCCCACCCCTGATCAAAGAGCCACAGGCTTGGGAATGCAGCTGCAAAATCTTATACTTTGTTTGCTTCAGAGAAATCACTTCTGAGCTCTACAAATCAATATGTTTTGCATATTATTCTCAGAACATAAAGTAAAGTTAGTGCAAATATAGCCGTACAATTATTGAACAGCACATAATGACCAAACTATATCAACCCTACTGTAAAATGACAAAATCTAACTGCCTGTTCATTTGACAAGCTTTTCTTTCCAGTTCTGTATACAAGGACTTAGGAGCAGTAAAAAGCATTCAATTGTAATTGGAGGGTTTTTTCCCCTTTGTTTCTTGTTTGTTTTACCATTCTTTAGCATGAGAAAGAAAATCAGAAAAGGTCAGGAAAAGCATTCCAAACACCTATCCACATTGTTCTCAATTCTATTTGAAGAACAGTTTGCATCAAACTTCACATCATCATTTTTCCCAACAAGCTCTTTAACTTAGAGGAAGGGGAGAAGGGTGATTGGTTGGGGGGGGGGACTAGACACAACTATTCCAGGTATTAATTCATTTTAATGGCCTGCCACATTTTGAAAACACTTTTTTTTCTGTTTGAATATAATTTTTAAGAATTTTGATTACAAGTAGTAAAGAGAATAGAATTGGAAAAAATACAGGGAAATCAAGAAGATTTTATATATATTAAATATATATGCATATGTGTGTGTGTGTGTGTGTGTGTGTTACATTTGTGCTGATAAATAAATAAACAAGGGAGACTAGTATAGATCTATTTCAAGATATTTAGCTGTGACACAAGTATATATATTAGCTTAGTGGCTAAAACATCTGCCTAACATGTAATACAGCCCCGGTTGTAATCCCAGTAAGGATCTGGCTAGCTGATGAGAGCTAAATAGCTTGAAATAGATCTATACTAGTCTCCCTTTATTTATTTATTTATCAGCTCAAATGTAAACACACACACACACACACACACATAGTTAAAAAACATAAAAATATTAAGAAGAATACATGAAGAAGATTAGCCTAGCGAGCTCAGCTTACCTGTCACCTTCATCAATCATTCTTTCATTGGAGATGTTTCATAATCTTTCCATCCTTATGCATATTAATAATTTTGCTGTGGATATCATGTATAAAAACCATTATACATAAGGTGACCAGACGTCTCGCATTTGGCAGGACAATCCCGCATATTAATAATTAGTCCCGTGTCCCGCATCCCTTTAAAAATTTCCCGATTTTTTGAATATTCCAAATCTTCCTCCTTCTCCTCCTCCTCCTCCTCCTCCCCACCTGCCACTCCTCTCCTCCTCCTCCTCCTGCGGTCCGACTTGTCTGCCTCGGCGGAAGATCCGGGTCGTGAGGCGGGAGCAGGAAGTCGGGGCGTAGCTGCCCAGCTAAGCAGCAGGGGGTGAGGCAGGCAATGGTGGCCGCGGCGGCGGGTCGCTAAATCTGGAGCGGTCCAGCTGCCCCATGACCAAGGAGGCAGCCATAGCCTCCACAGCCAGCATGCCGGCCACTTGTCTGCTTCCCAGGGTCTGAAGGGGCTCCGTGGGGGGAGGAAGGGAACTGGCTGCCAGAGCCAGCGGGCGGGGTGGGTGGGCGCATGGGGCGGGCGGCGGTGCCCAGCAACATTCACTACCTGCCTGCCCCACTAGCTCACCCACCGGCAGCCAGTTCCCTTCCTCCCCCTGCGGAGCCCGGTGGGTGAGCAAGCGGGGCAGGCGGGTAGCAAATGTTGCTGGGCACCGCCGCCTGCCCCACCCGCTGGCTCTGGCAGCCAGTTCCCTTCCTCCCCCCACGGAGCCCCTTCAGCCCCTGGGAAGCAGAAGAGTGGCGGGCATGCTGGCTGGGGAGGCTACCGGAGCGCTTCACAGGGTCTGAAAGGGCTCCCAGGGGGGGGAGGGGAAACAGACAGACAGAGAGAAACAGGGGGGGAGGGAATCAGGGAGAGACTGATAGACACACAGAGTACAGAGAGAGAGAGAGAGAGAGAGAGAGAGAGAGAGAGAGAGAGAGAGAGAGAGAGATGGTGAGGGAGGGAGGGAGGGAGGGAGGGAGGGAGACAGAGGCACACAGAGAGAATGACAGAGGGAGGGATTGAATCGGAGACAGAGAGAGGGAAGGAGAGAAAGATAGACACAGAATGAGTGATTAAGTGAGTAAATGACACACAGACAGACAGACACACAGACACACAGTGACAGATGGGCGGAGGGAGGAGAGAGAGACAGATACAGAGAGAGAGACAGACAGACAGAGAAAGAGACAGAAAGAAAAAGAGAGAAAGAGAAAGAGAAAGAAAGAAAAAAAGAAAGAAAGAAAGAAAGAAAGAAAGTTATATACAAAACAAATACCAGACTAGAAAATATTGTGTAGCTTTTAGCTGAGGGAAATTAGATGAATAAGGTAGTCAGCAGGGGGTAGAATATGAAGGGAATGAATAACATATATTGTGTTTGGAATTACTAGGGTTGCATATAGCGGAGGTCAGGGGGTTGGGGGGGAAAGGGGAGGTTGGGGAGGGTTAGGGAGGGTATGGGAGGGAACTATACTGGTACTTGATTTGTGTACTCTAGGTTGAAAGAAGGAGGGGAAAGGGTATAATATCTGGCCCTGATTCATGCAGTTTATGTTGGGGGAGGGGGGCAAAGGGATATAATATTTGTATTTGATTTATGTTTTTTTATGTTGGGGGAGGGGGGGCAAAAAAAGAAGGGGGGAAAATCTGTTGGTGAAAAACTTTTTCAATAAAAAGAAAGAAAGAAAGAAAGAAAGAAAGAAAGAAAGAAAGAAAGAAAGAAAGAAAGAAAGAAAGAAAGAAAGAAAGAAAGAACTTATGACCACAATTGAGGCCAAAATTTTGGTTGCTAAGCAAGACCGTTGTTAATGTTAGTTTCACCACATTTTCCAAGTTGGTCACGCCCCCGGTCACATGACCAGTGAGCCACTCCCACAAAATAGGCCGCACCTCCCCCCCCCCCGGTCAATGGTGTCCCTCTTTACCAATGTTAAAATCTGGCCACCTTAATTATACAGAAATTTCCTAGTTGTCAATTATAGGGAACGGTGCTCATCTCTGTTTTAAGCCCATTGAGCCAGTGCTGTCTAAAGACAGTTCCATAGTCATGTAGCCAGCATGACATCATAATAATAATAATAATAATAAAACTGAATTTATTAACCGCTCCCTCTCCCCACAGGGACTCGGGGCGGTGCACAGGGAGAATAAAAACCATAAATATACAAAAATACATACAATTTAAAACAGATTAAACAAACTCCTATGCTAAAATCCCATTAACTAAAAATCCCCACTCAATATAAATAAACAATTATCATGGAGCCCTGTTACATTTCCACTGAAATGATACTTATTTATCTACTCACATTTGAATGTTTTTGAACTGCTAGGCCGTCAGGATCTGGGGCAAGGACAGTATCACATCCTGTCATGTGATGTTCAGGTCTCGAACATGGGCTGCTTGCTTTCCAGCTGACCAGTCCAGTGTCTTAACCACTGAGCCACCATGTCGCCCCCACCCAAGTAACCCCCTATTTATATACCTTCTCCAAAATCACCTCTCTGCTCATGTATAACCCGTCACCATATATGGCTTTTGAATAAGCAAATGTCTCATTCCCCCCACTTTTTTTTTTCAGAAGCATGACTGTAACTATTGACAGTGAAGTTAGTCTTTTTTAGGTACAAAATAAAATGAACATTGTGACATCATCTTGAAAAGGAACACAATGTACAATGCCTGTCCAAAGGGGAGAGACAATCCCACATGGATCTAAGCTTTTGGTCAGGTATAATGTCATTTCCATTCCCCCAACAGACATTAGGGCTTTCTGCAAGAACCTGACAACTGAACAAGTTAATTATGCTAGGATATGGTAATCAGAAAGCATGGCACACTAAAAAGAAGCTCCGTCGTTTGCCAAGACAGGGAAAAAAGACACATCTCAAAGGAAACTAATTAACCTGTGCAGGGAGAAATGAACATGAATAAGAACTTAACGAGAAGGGAGCCATTGAATGGCTTTCCAGGCTGAATTGACACATGGAAATTTCATTGCAGGATGAGAGGAAAAGCTTTCATTTTCTACAAACACTCAACTGCACACACTCAAACAGAGGCACATCCAGCTCCATAACCATTTCATTCAAAATTATATTTCTAGTTCTTGCCGTTTTGTACCACATTAACTTTCTGTATATATAAGACCCTGTGAAGTAAATTGGTAAATAGGGACTTTTGCTTTCCAGTTGTTTATCCTTAATAGTACTAAAACCTCTATCAGCTTTGGTGTCTCTTACAGCTTAGTGCACTGGATGTGGCTTTTAGTTGATGGGATGTAGCAGTGGTGGGTTTCAAATTTTTTAGAACCTACTCTGTAGGTGTGGCCTATTTTGTGGGCGCAGCTTGGCAGTCATGTGACAGGGTGGGAGTGGCCACCTTTTAAAATGTGGTGAAACTCATTTAACAACGCTCTTGCTTAGCAACCAAAATTTTGGACTCAATTGTGATGATAAATTCTTTCTTTCTTTCTTTCTTTCTTTCTTTCTTTCTTTCTTTCTTTCTTTCTTTCTTTCTTTCTTTCCTTTCTGCCTTTCCTTTCCTTTCCTTCCCTTCCCATTGGGTCACTGGCAGCGGCGGGCCAGATTTACTTCCAGGTACGCCGGTGGAACCCCCTCTCACCGGTTCTCTAAATTTCACCAACCGGCTCTCGCGAGTAGGTGCGAGCCTGCAGAAACCCACCACTGGGATGTAGGCAACAAGAGACTGGTTTGCAAAATTGTCTGTAGATCAGAGATCCTAGTTTACATACTTCACAAACGGTGTGAAAAACTGTTGAGTTAAAAACTGAGCTTTAGTTGGACTCATGACTTATTGCCCCCAAATATGCTAAAATCCACTGCTACTATCTTCATTGTTAGAAAAGATGGTCAGAAGTAGAACAAGTAAATTAAGGCAGGAGTCTCATCAACACCTAACTCTATCTGATTAAAAAGAGCTATTAATGTGTCAAAGACAGGGCGGTTGTGTTTAAAACAAGAAAAATAGAGCGAGCAATTGCAACTGATGCACACTTGACCAAGTAGGTTTACCTTGGTGCAGTATTTACTGAAAGATGGAGAAATGAATGGACAAATGCTAAATGGAGCGAATGCTGGTAAAAAGTAGTGGGTAGTATGTGATTTCTTGTGAGAAATGAATGTTTACTGAAAGAAGTGAAAAGGGCTGCCCATAAGAGTGCAGCCACTTTGCTCTATGAAATGAGAATTGGATATCAGGAGAAACATCAAGCGAAGTTGAATACAACAGGAATGGAATTCTCAACAAATGTGTATGGCAGGGCAGGAGAAGATAGAGTCTGAAATGGATAGCTGTACATTGAATATGAAAGTGAGTAAACGGTTTGTCACAGAGAAAAGGGGATTGACCAATTCTCCAAAGCACCTAATGACAAGAAGTAATGAATGGAAGTGTATCAAAGAGAGATCCAACCTAGAATTAAGGAGACATTTCCTATCAGAGAGAATAATTAATCAATGGAAAAGCTTGTCTTCAGAACTTGTGGGTGCTCCATCACTAGAGGCTTTTAACAAGCTTTGGAAAGCCATTTGTTTGTAATGGTATAGGGCAGGGATGTCCAAACTTGGGAACTTTAAGACTTGGGAACTTTAAGCATAGCTGGCTGGGGAATTCTGGGAGTTGAAGTCCACAAGTCTTAAAGTTCCCAAGTTTGGACATCCCTGGCATAGAGTCTCCTGCTTGAGCAGGGGGTTAGAATAGCATAGAATAACAGAGTTGGAAGGGACCCTGGAGGTCTTCTAGTTCAACCCGCCTGCTTAGGCAGGAAACCCTACACCACTTCAGAAAATGGCTATCCAACATATTCTTAAAAACTTCCCGTGTTGGAGCATTTACAACTTCTGGAGGCAAGCTGTTCCACTCATTCATTGTTCTAACTGTCAGGAAATTTCAGGTTGGACTAGAAGACCTCAAGGTCCATTCCAACTTTATTATCAAGAGCCGCGGTGGTGCAGTGGTTAGAGTGCAGTATTGCAGGCTACTTCTGCCAACTGCCATCTACCAGCAGTTCGAATCTCACCAGGCTCGATGTTGACTCAGCCTTCCCCCCTTCCAAGGTGGGTAAAATGAGGACCCAGATCGTTTGGGGCAACATGCTGACTCTGTAAACTGTTTAGAGGGGGCTGTACAGCACTGTGAAGTGGTATATAAGTCTAAGTGCTATTGCTATTATTCTGTACAGGTAGTCCTTGACTTAGTTCATTTAGTGACAGTTCAAGGTTACAATGGCACTGAAAAAATTGACTTATGACTGTTTTTCACACTTACGACCATTATCGCAGACCCATGGTCATGTGATCAAAATTCAGATGCTTGGCAATTGGTTTATATTGACGGCAGGTACAGTGTCCCAGGATTATATGACCCCCCCTTTGTAACCTCCTGTCAAGCAAAGTCAATGGGGAAGCCAGATTCACTCAACAACTGTGTTACTAACTTAACAACTGCAATGGTTCGCTTAACAACTGTGGCAAGAAAGAATGGGGAAAAACTGACTTAACAAATGTTTCACTTAGCAACATAAAGTTTGGGCTCAATTGGGTCAAGGACTACCTGTAGTCTGTAAGTACATTAAGAGAGTCTGGCCATATAGAGAGGATAAATTAAGATCAAACTACAAAACATGCAGAGAGGGTGGCTCACTGGCTAAGACACTGAGGTTGTCGATCAGAAAGATCAGAGGTTTGGTGGTTCAAATCCCTAGTGCTGCATAATGGAGTGAGCTCCCGTTACTTGTCCCAGCTTTTGCCAACCTAGCCGTTCGAAAGCATGTAAAAATGCAAGTAGAAAAATAGAGATCGCTTTGGTGGGAAGGTAACAATGCTCTGTACGCCTTCGGCATTTAGTTATGCTGGCCACATGACCACAGAGATATTTTTGGACAGCGCGGGCTCTTTGGTTTTGAAACAGAGAGGAGCACTGGTCCCTAGAGTTGGGAACAACTAGCACATATGTGCAAGGGGAACCTTTACCTTTTACAAAACCTTTTAATCATGTGTCAATGGCACATGATTAAATGCCAGAAGATGACTGAGAAAGTCATGATTAAAATAGAAATGAGTTAAAAAGAGGTGAAAGGTTTAATGAATTTAAAAAAAACCCACAATATATGAAATGGCACATAGCCATGATGGAAACAAGGAGGTTTGCAAAATTACAAACATAATGTTGATACAAATTAACTATAACTATAATATTTTTCTCATTTCCTGGCTTATTATTTCTTACATCTTTTCCACAATGTTGCTTATCTGAAAAAAAAAGAATTGAGTGACACATTTATGTCAACCTTAGCCTATGTTGACCTACTTGGTTGTTGTTTTTTTAAATCACTGTTCAGAATTGCTGTAATTATGTGAACCCTCATTTATAAATCATTTGAAGCTTATTGAAATAGTTCACACAAATGCTAGGCCATGGCAATGGATTTGGTCTACTAAATGTGTTTTATAAACCCAACAAACTGGAGTTTGCAGACCCTAACTTACTCTCTGCTTAGTTCATATAATGCAGTGTATGCTTATGGAATACAACAACCTTTGATAAACACTTTATATGTGAATTACACCAAACAGGGTTTTTTTTCCCCTGAGCCCCAATCCTATCAATTTTGATCTGAATGTGCGAATATAAATGCCACTTAGGAGCAGATTCCATTAACTGCTGCCAATGTGCATAGAAAAGAGCTATATATCTCTAGTTTCTTTTGACTTTCTTTTAGCCTACCTCTTGGGCAATATCTCTGCTCCACTGAATTAGAGACTCTGGTTTTCCAAACTGTGGCTTGTTTAAACAACCAGTAAACAACACGTAAACAACCAGTTTACTCCATCACTGGCCATAGGGGGTGAACATCTAGCCCCTGTGGATGGGGCACGCAATTTGGGTGTCCTCCTGGATACCCGGCTGTCCATGGAAGATCAAGTGATGGCCGTGGCCAGGGGGGCGTTCTACCAGGTTCGCCTGGTATGCCAGTTGCGTCCCCTATTGGACCGGGATGCCCTACGCACAGTCACTCATGCACTTGTGACATACCGCCTAGACTACTGCAATGCTCTCTACATGGGGCTTCCCTTGAGGTGCACCCAAAGACTGCAGCTAGTCCAGAATGCGGCCGTGCGGGCAATTCTGGGAGCCTCCAGGCATTCCCACGTGACACTGCTCCTGCGCGAGCTGCACTGGCTGCCTGTGGTCTTTCGGGTGCACTTCAAGGTGCTGATTACCATCTTTAAAGCGCTCCATGGCACGGGACCTAGTTATCTACGAGATCGCATCCTGCCCCACACATCCCTTCGACCGATTCGCTCCCACAGAGAGGGACTTCTCCGGGTGCCGTCCATTAGGCGATGCCAGTGGGCGACGCCCAGGGGAAGGGCCTTCTCTGTGGTGGGCCCAATTCTCTGGAACGACCTACCCCCCGAGCTCAGAACAACCTCAGACCTCCGCTCCTTCCGTCAAAAGCTTAAGACCCATTTCTTCCAGCAGGCCGGCCTGACATAATCTACCTCTCCAGCCTTAGTCTGACTATGTAAATTGTTTTTAATTGGGTTTTTAAGGGGTTTAGTTTTTAAGGATTTTAGGTTTTTAGCACAGGGATATAGCTGGTTTTTTTTTTTCCGATTTTATATATTTATATGTTTCTATGTTTGTATGCTTTTTAATTTCTTGTGCACCGCCCCGAGTCCCTTTGGGGAGAGGGAGCGGTCTACAAATTAAACTTGAATTGAATTGAATTTCCACCTCAAACCTTTTTGAATATGAATGAATGTGTGAGCCTGTCATCACTTTCACCTGGTATTGTCTTCTTCTTAATCAATATTTCACTTCAAAGAAGAGTTTAATAATATTTCCGTAGAAAGTGTCTATAAATACATCAGACCTGCCATCTTCTGGAGGGAACTGTGTCAAGATTTTGGCTGACATTTTTACAGTGTCTTTGGTGTGTGTTGCATAAGGGATAAAGCCAACAGTCAGTGCAATGTCCTTCAAACGTTTCTTCCAGCTCATTGCAGCATCTTTGGAGTGACTCGGTAAAGTCTGGTTGTTGTTTTTTTACTGGTAAAGATTTGCACTGTGCCATGGATTCTCTTTTAAACCAGGCTCCTTTGGATTGACCCAGACTCAAGAGAGAGACAAAAGCACTGGAGCCTGAGCAGGTCTTTGTATCTCCTATAACAATGATGGCGAACCTATGGCACGCGTGTCATAGGTGGCACGTGGAGCCATTTGTCTGGGCACGCAAGGCGTTGCCGTGTCACCTGACCAGCGTGCATGTGCCAGCTGACTCTGGCTTTCTTTTGAGGCCATTTTTCACCCTCCAGAGGCTTCAGGTAAGCTCCAGAGCATGAAAAACTGGCCCTACGAGCAAACTGGAAGTTCAGGAATGGACTTCTGGTTTGCTGGTAGGGGTAGTTTTAGTCCTCTGGAGTGTTCAGGAGCCCTCAGGAGGCTTCCCCGAAGGTTCCAGAGGGTAAAAAACAACACTATGAGCAAACTGGAAGTCCGTTCCTGAACTTCCAGTTTGCCTAAAGCCTCCGGAGGCCCCTCCAGGCGGGGGGGCAGGGGAGGCTGTTTTCGCCCTCTCGGGGCTCCTGTAAAGCCTCTGGAGCTTGGGGAGGGTGAAAAAAGCACACCAAAAATGGGGGGAAGGAGTATTGGTCGTGCATGCATGCACACTGGGGTCGTGCGCAAAGCATTATGGGTGTGGCATGCCCACACACAACCTCCCTGTACTCCCCCCGCTTTTGGCACGTGAGCCAAAAAAGGTTCGCCATCACTGTCCTATAAGAATTGAATAGATGTTTTGTTTTGTAAAAACTAACATATAGAAGTGATACGTGAATGCTTCCTATAATCCCGTGATGGTGAACCTATGGCACGTGTGCCACAGGTGGCATCAGGGCCCTCTCTGTGGGCACGCAAGCCATCGCCCCAGCTCAGCTCCACCATGCCTGCGCATACGCACACACCTCCTGCCAGCCAGATAATTTTTGGGTTTCTCCCACAGGGGTGTGTGCAGGGGATGCTCAGGGAGAGCAGAGTCCCCCTGTGCCCCATTTTTTGTCTCAGGAGGCTTCAGAGAGGCCTGCTAGGCCCAAAACGGGCTATGGAGGGGTTCATGCACACCTGCATGGGGCACACAGTGGTTGTGAGTGCATGTGCAGGGGTTGTGGGCGCAGGGAGTGTCACACATGCACTGCATTATGGGTGTGGGCACATGCAGATGCGCTGTTGTATGTGTATGCATGCTTTCGGCTCACGAGGATAAAAAGGTTAGCCATCACTGCTATAATCTGTCCTAGTACCATCTCTAAATTATGACAATTATGACATTAATACTAAGACAACTATTATGTACTATATCAGAGGTGTCTAACCAAGTAACACAACAATTTGGCTCAGCTGACTCACCTCAGCTGACTCGCTATGGCCAAATCACTGTGGGAAAACTGCCATGCCATGGGACAACTTGCTGCAGGAGAATTATAGTGGGAAACTCTTGCTTAGGTTTGATCCTTCTCAAGTTAGAATTCCTTGAGGCTGGGGTGAGCCAGAGACATGGAATCCCAGGGGTCCATTGGCTGAGGTATGTGCTCCATTGGCCAAGCCAAGGTTCAAACCTAAAACAAGGCCCACTATAATTTCCCCATGGTGAGTTGTGCTGTGATGAGTTAGTTGTGGCAAGTTGTTCCCCCACAAATTGGCCACAACAAGTCAACCAAAGCAAATTGGCCGGGATGAGTCAGCCAGGGTGAGTTGTCCAACCTAGACCCTCCAACCTTGCCAAGTTGAAGACCTTTGGACTTCATCTCTCTGAATTCTGCAGCCAGTCATGCTGACTGGGGAATTCTTGGAGTTGAAGTCATAAAGTTGTCAAGGTTGGAGATCTCTGATACAGATTGTTACTATTCAATATACTATACTCTATTACCATTAGCTTTTACTCTTGTTACCTATTTCTCTATTACAATTATCTAGGTACTGAGCTCTATACCATTACTAGTATGCAGCAACATTTGTTTTCTTAAGCCTGTTCTATGTTAAGTTCCTTCTTTCTGAGATTTCTTTGCTTTTTCTATTAAGGGCCAGTATGTAGAGTGGAGTTTTTTAATTATTAAATTTTTATGCCCCCCAAGTCACTGTCGGGTGACTCTAACAGAATTATTGTACCTTTTTATATATTTCACTTTGACTCGCTAAGCTTGTATACTTCTTTTCCACTCGTTTGGATCATCCCCTTCCTCCGAAGGAAAAACTCCTGCTTTTTTCTGACTGCTACCTTCAGTTTGTTGGTGGCTGCCGAAGTTCACATATCCTCCATTTTTTGGCATCTCCTTCTACACTTGCATTGAGGTCTCTGCTTTATTAGCAGATCTTCCATGCTGGTGCTGGAAAAAGGAGGGGAAGAAGACAGCATAGCAAGGGTGGGATTCAGCCTGTTCGGATTGGTTTGGGCAAAGCAGATGCTAATTTTACATCTGGTTTGCTGAACCGGTTGTTGGGAGAACTGGCTGGCCTTGCCCACACCTCCCCCCTTATCCCAGGAGTCTCCACGTGGCCTGTTCATCATGCCTGGTTACTTGCAGGACCGCCTTCTACCGCATACCTCCATTCAACCTGTCTGCTCCCACAGGGAGGGCCTCCTTAGGGTGCTGTCCGCTGGACAATGCTGGCTGGCGACGCCCAGGGGAAGAGCCTTCTCTGTGGCAGGCCCTGCCCTCTGGAATGACCTCCCCCCAGACCTCCGGACTATCACCGACCTTCGCCTCTTCTGCCGGACTTTAAAAACCTATTTCTTCCATATGGCCGGCCTAGCATAGCTGCTACAACCATATTTATTAGAGCTGGGTTTTAAATTAATTGTTTTCTCTTTTTAGCACTGGTTAAACTGTTTAATTGTAGTTTTAAATTTTGTAGATTTTTATTGTTTGTATTTTTGGATTTTAAGTTCCTGTGCGCCGCCCTGAGTCCCTTTGTGGGAGATAAGGCGGGATAGAAATTTAATAAAAGTAAAGTAAAAGTAAATGCCAGGTAAGTGCAGGGCCCGTGTGCAGGTTCTAGGAGGGTGAAAAACGGGCCTCGCAGAAGTCCAGAAATGGGCATGTTTCTGGCCTCCAGAGGGACTCTGGAGCCTGGGGGAGGCCATTTTCATCCTCCTGGTGGCTCGAGTAAAGCCTCCAGAACCTGAGGAGGGCAAAAAATGGGCCGCCTGGGAGTTCCAGAAGTTCAGAAATGGGGCTTTTCCCGACCTCTGGAAATGTTTTCACCCTCCCGAAGACTTAACAAAAGCCTCCAATGCCTGATGAGGACAAAAACGCCCCTCCTGTTGTGCATGAGGCCAAGTAGGCCACGGCCATGGCCCATGGCCAGGCCCACCAAGCAGAGAACAGGTTGCTACAATTTTTCAATCCTACCCCTGCAGCATAGGCACCTGCAGCTATTTCATACAACCTCCCACACACCACACCTGAGTGCTAGAATAAGAGGGGAAGAGATGCATGGAAAAAGTAGACGTTAGTTGAGATGCTTCCAAAGTCAAGGCAACATCTGAACAGACAAATGAGTGTATAAAGCACAATACAGTACTAAAGTCTATCTCCTAATTTCTGGAAAACGTTCTTCCTTTACAAAGGAGGAATTTTAGGATGCTTTAGGATTTCTTCAGAATTTTTTCTAGTGGGACTTTGAACTTATTTGATGTAGTATGGCCAGGGTTGTTGTTTTTTTAATTATTATTATTACACATCAATCTGCAACCCTCCTGCTGTCTCTGCTTCCTAATCAGAAAATGCCACTCTGAAGGAGTTTCTCAGAATAGCTTCCCCTGGGATTTCATTTCTTCAGCAGGAGGAGAAATATCCAAGTGTTCCTCAAAGGCAGAATGCCCCATTAGCAGCGACAGCACTAGCAGAACTAGTAAAAGATGCCAGGGGAGAAGGCCTCTTATGTTGTCTTCCATTGGGATGGATGGATTTAACCGTGCTTATAACCTGCCCCCATCACAAAAGATTCTGGGTGACTTCAACGTATATAAGAATTGTTATGCTTCACCTAAAGCAGGGATGTCCAAACTTGGGAACTTTAAGACTTGTGGACTTCAACTCCCAGAATTCCCCAGCCAGCTATGCTATGCTGGCTGGGGAATTCTGGGAGTTGAAGTCCACAAGTCTTAAAGTTCCCAAGTTTGGACATCCCTGACCTAAAGCAACCGAATCACTTTCAAGAGACAACATAACTGTATTAAGCATGCATCCAAATACAGTATATACTGAGCTCCGTGCAAGGCAATGGAAGCTTGCTGAGCAGCCCTGATCAAAAGCAAAACCAGAGTTTATATGCCTACTTACATGTCAAAGACAAGACAATGGGAAAAAAGCAGACACAGTTTAAATTACATCATCATGTGGGAATGACTTAGATTAGTGTTGTAATTCAACTCCCATTTCTGGGAGTTAAAATCCACATCTCTAAAAGTTGTTGAGGTTGAGAAACACTGTTTCAGGTAACTCCATTTGTCTGACCCTTTTCTTATTTATCCCTTCCTAGAAGGTCAGCATAGGGATGCGATGGGTCAATAGCTAAGAGGCTGAGCTTGTCGATCAGAAAAGTCGGCAGTTGAGAGGTTTGAATCCCTAGCACTGCATAGCAAAGTGAGCTCCCGTTACTTGTCCCAGCTTCTGCCAACCTAGCAGTTCGAAAGCACTAAGTAAAAATGCAAGTAGAAAAATAGGGACCACTTTGGTGGGAAGGTAACAGCATTCCATGCTCCTTCGGCATTAGAATCATGCCAGCCACATGACCATGGAGACGTCTTCGGACAGCACTGGCTCTTTGGCTTTGAGTCCCTTTTAGGTGAAATAGGGCAGTATATAAATCGAATAAACTAAACTAAACTAAACGGAGATGAGCACTGCCCCTAGAGTCAGGAACAACTAGCACGTACGCACAAGGGAAATCTTTACCTTTACAAGGTTAGCATGCTAACTATACTATCTCTGACATGTGGTCAATGACCATAAACAATCTGGTTCCTGGCTGAAGTTTCTCTCTGTTGCTAATTTGGGGCAATTCAGCTTGCTGTGCATATTTTCTTACAGGGCGTCCCTTCGACCGATTCGCTCCCACAGAGAGGGTCTTCTCCGGGTGCTGTCGGCTGGGCAATGCTGGTTGGCGACGCCCAGGGGAAGGGCCTTCTCTGTGGTGGGCCCAACCCTCTGAAACGACCTAACTCCCGAACTCCATGTCATCTCAGACCTCCGCCTGTTCCACCAGCACTTAAAAACACATTTTTTCCATCTAGCCGGCCTGGCATGAACTACCCGATACTGAACTGAGTATTAGTTGATCAAAGTTTTAATCTGGGGGTTTTAATTATGTTTTAGCGCAAGGTGGAGTTTAATGTAGTTTTTAGGAGTATTTTGTATATTTGTATTTGTTTTTAATTTTCCTTTGCACCGCCCCGGGTACCTCTGTGGGAGATGGGTGCGGGATATAAATATGAATAAAATAAAAAATAAAAATAAAAAGGGCACTTTTAGCAGTTCACATCTATGGGGTGGGAGAAGAATTGGATAAGTTTAGTAGTGAATGCAGCTCACATGTGCATTTCCACCATAGAATGTATAACTGTGAGAACATAATAAATTTGTACTTCTAGTTTACCATAAACTAGAGCTAGTGCAGTGCAATTTCCACACAAATCTACACAAATCACACACCTGGATGCCATCAGTTAGATCAGAGGTATCAATTTCATTCACTCGATTTCATTGAAGGCAGCATCAGGGTTGTGTTTGACCTCAGGGGACCAGTGTGGGAATGGCCAGGGTGGGCGTGGCCAGCATGACATCACTCATGTTGGGGCGCCTATGGCAGTCCGAGTGCTCTGCCAGTGAAAATAGGCTCCAGAATTCCCTTTTCAGTTGTGACACCTCCTGCAACCTCTGCCTGTGGAAACAGAGCTCAGGAGGGCCACATGTGGCCCTTGTGAGCTCCATTTTTGCTGGCAGAGGCACAATGGGCTGGTTCTTCACTGTGGTGGCCCCACAGGCCAGAACTAAGTATTCTGCAGGCTGGATCTGGCCCCTGGGCCTTGAGTTTGACACCCCTGAGTTAGATCAAATGAGACTGAAGGCTTGTGGAAATATTACAGGTTTAACATGGGAGAGAATGAGAAGGGGTACACATATTTTAAGGAGATGGTCTTCCTAAGAATGGCAGCTACCCAAAAGACCCATTGTCTTCCCCCCTCTCCATTGTTTTTCTCATGGGGGGAATTCTTAACAGATTCTCCTAGATGACTGGACTGAAGAGCTAATTGAGGCAAGGCATTGTCTGATCTATCTCTGTGCTGGACCATAAAAGGATTTAAAGATAATAACCAGCCCTTTCAATCTGTCCTTGGAGCCTACTAATGCAGCAACTTTAAAACTGCCATACTTTCAGCTGGTGGGGTTATCCCATCAGCAATCTAACTACCACAATTTGTATTAGCTATGGATTCTATGATGTCTCCAAGGACAGCCAGACTAACAGCAAAATAGTAATAGTCTACTTGGGTGGCGATCAGGAGATGCATTACTAAAATGAATGAAAGCCTAGAAAAACAGAGCAATTGTAGGCTAGTATGGAGCTGAGTATGAGGTGAAACATACACATTGGTTGGCTACTTCCTGTTGGGGCACACCAGCAGCCAGTGGAGCTGGTAGAAGATTCAGACAATGAGGAGGTTGGGGAGCTACTGTGTGGTGTTTCGATGATATTGGCCTGGCAACTCTCCAAGGCTGATAAAGGTCTGTAGTTGTGAAAGTTCATGAAAGACTTTTGCTGGGAGTTTGCTAGAGAGGAATTCCCTTTAACCTAAATAAAAGAGGTTTTATCAGGATGAGGAGTCGGATTCATGATTTTGGGAAGCCTCGGTCAGAACACTTCCAAAACAATATAACGTAAGAAAGCCATACCTCACTTGCTAGAATTTCTCAGACTGTCACTTCCAAACCATAAGACCCGTTTGACAACAGAACTAGATAACCAGAGAGGGAGTAAATTCCTTTCAGTAGATGTTTTCAGAGATGTGTTTAATTTGGATTCCAGCATTAAGCAGAGAGTTGGACTTAATAGGCAGATGGCTTCTTCTAGTTCTATAATTTCATGAATTTCTAAAATAAATTTTATTTCATTCAATAGTGAAGAATGCTCAGTGAAATCAATCAAATAAACGTAGAAGTCATTTTCAGCAAGGCATTAATAAAAATGGTTGCCCATCATCTTGAAATTCATATGACACACATAAGAAGATCTATAAAATAGAGCCAGCCAAAGAGAAAGTTTGGAATTTCATACTTATTGAACCAACTCAAACCATTAAACTTTTCTGCTATCTCACTTAGGCAGTGCTTGTGATTAAGAGATTCTTAGCCTGATAGAAAAGGAAGATGTTCCACTGCTTAGATAATTCTTGCTCTCCCCTGATTTAATTCCAAGGGAAGATCTCTTTCAAGTCAAATAGGCCCTTGGTGACTTTATAGACTTATGGAACACAGAATAACAGAGTTGGAAGTCTTCTAGGTCTTCTAGTCCAACCCCCCTGCTTAAGCAGGAGTCCCTATACCCGTCATGGTGAACCTAAGGCACGCGTGCCACAGGTGGCATGCAGAAGCCTCTCCAGCACATGAGCCATGACCCCAGCTGAGCTTTACCACCCAGTCTTCCTGTGGGCCCGCTAATTTTTGGGTCTGTACAGTGTTGTTTAATCACAATGCAGTTAAAACACTATACAAGCCATTGAGACTATATACATCCAACAGGAACAGGAAGTGCCTCAGAGAAGCAGATAGAGGTAAATCCTAGAGAGGCAGGAAATGCATCACTGAACAATGGAGGTGAATGCTAGAGAGGAATAAAGCTGCATACAAGGCGGACGTAACACCTGTAACAGCGTAGTCATCAGAAGTGGTATTCAGCAGGTTCTGACCAGTTCTGGAGAACTGGTAGTGGAAATTTTGTGTAGTTTGGAGAACTGATAAATATCACCTCTGGCTGGCCCCGCCCCCATCTATTCTCTGCCTCCAGAGTCCCAGCTGATTGGGAGGAAATGGGGATTTTGCAGTATCCTTCCCCTGCCACGCCCACCAAGCCACACCCACCAAGTTATGCCACACCCACCAAGCCACATCCACAGAACTGGCAGCAAAACCTTTTGAATCCCACAATTGGTAGGCATGCGTGGGGGTGGGAGTGTGTGGAGATGCACCCCCCGCACCGCCCTGCCCCATTTTTGGTCCCAGGAGGCTCAAGGAGACCTGCTAGGCCTAAAGCAGGTGGTGGTCACACATGCATGCCCAGAGGGGGGCGTGTTGTATTATGGGTGTGGGCCCGCACACATGCTGACGTGCGTGCACTTGCACACTTTTGGCACACAAGGACAAAAAGGTTAGCCATCACTGCCCTATACTATTCCAGCCAAGTCTCTTCTTAGAATCCTCCAGTGATGAAGCACCCACAACTTCTGAAAGTGAGCCATTCCACAAGTTAATTGCTCTCCTCTGGGATGAGGTTTTGAAATATTTCTAGCAGGACTACCAGATTCTGTAACAGCCAACACCCATCCCTATGCTGTTACATATTCCCTATGCCAGGGATGTCCAAACTTAGGAACTTTAAGACTTGTGGACTTCAACTCCCAGAATTCCCCAGCCAGCATAGCTGGCTGGGGAATTCTGGGAGTTGAAGTCCACAAGTCTTAAAGTTCCCAAGTTTGGACATCCCTGCCCTATGCCATCCGTTGGGTAAACTCTCCAGATTTCTTTTTCTTGCCATGTACATGTATACATCCGAACTAGACTGTGTTGTTTCTCTGTGTCATATATGTGGGTACATGGCATGCATAATTATTTCTCTATTTTTGTCATATTTATATAGTATATATTGGAGGTGGTAACTTTTTGAGAGCTATATGCAAGGACATGTCATGTTAATGTATGCCAATAAGTGCACATTTAAAGTGACAACAAGGATAGCCTAAGTCTAATTGTTCTCACCGTTAGGAAATTTCTCTTTAGTTCTAGGTTGCATCTCTCCTCCAGTTCTAGGTTGCATCTGTCCTCCATTTTTTCTCGTCTTGCCTTTTAGTGCTTTGGAAAATAGGTTGACCTATTTTTCTTGGGGGCAGCCCCTCAAATATTGAAACACTGCTATCATGTCACCCCTAGTCCTTCTTTTGTCCATGAGAGTTTTTTGGCAACATGTAGAAATGGTTTGCCACTACTTTTTGTCTGAATTTGTCTGAATTTGTCTGAAATGGTATTATTTGTCTGAAATGGTATAGGGCTTCCTTCCTAGGCAGGGAGTTGGACTAGATGATGATAATAATAATAATAATAATAATAATAATAATAATAATAATAATAATAATAATAATAATAATAATAATAATAATAATAACAACAACAACAACAACAACAACAACAACAACAACAACAACAATAATAATAATAATAATAATAATAATAATAATAATAATAAAAAAATTTTAATTTATAAACCGCTCTCTCTCCCCGAAGGGACCCGAGGCGGTGCACAGGGAATTTAAAAATGCATATATAAAACCACAAACAAATACAATGTTAAAATGAATTATACTAAAACACGTAACACGGTGCCCCTCACCCCCAACCCCTCCAGCCAATGCAATAGGATACCATGGTGACCTCCAAGGTCCCTTCCAACTCTGCTATTGTATTGTATTGTACTTTTGTTCATGCAGAGGGCAGAGGAAATGGCCTTTGAGGACAGGAGGAGGAAGGCATGGTCAGATAAGAATGGCTTGAGTCTGGACCAAGAAAATAATGTGAGGAAACATCTCAGCTAAGGCCATCCTTAGTTCATGTGAAGATTAAGAAAGGAGAAAGCACATGTAGACTTGCAAGATTTCATTACTATAGTTGTTATAATAAAAGCACTCCTGATTTATATGTCATTGGTTTCTTAGGCTGGTCTACCTTGTTGGGTTGACATTTCAGGGTGGGTGGTTTTTTCCCCCCAGTATCACAATTTATCTTATTGCCTGGCATTTTCTGTTGTTCTTCCATCCTGAATAGTTACAAACTCAGCCCCATTTAGCTTTTCAAGATCAATAAGATCACCTGTGTCCTGTCACTTGATTCCTCGTAGCTCTTGGCTGGTGCCACATATTCAAACTATTTTTAATGTTACTATTTGGTATTCCTTTACTTCCTTTCTTTCCACCAACATAATAAATAAACTGCCAGCTCAGACCAACAAATCACAAAACTCACAATGACAGGCAGCAAAGGAAAAGGGGGAAATGTATTCTCTTTCATTAACTTTTTAAAGCTTACTGGTTTTTGTAGAATTGTTGCAGCAAATTGTAAATGATGTATGAAGTTAAAAATTCATGCCCCCCTACTGCATAAAAAGAATAAAAACACAGCTTTGTAATCAGGATGGCCTTGTTTGTGGGGGATGTCTTAACATCAGAAGCACTCTAGATCTAAGTCGAATATTTGGCTTGAACCGAAGGAGACTCTGGTGCTTGTTTTTGAACACCAGTGGAGCATTTCTCATTAAAAGAAGCCTAACTGAAACACCTGCACATCTTCACATGTATTTTGGTCAGTAAAGGAAGCACCACCAGCTTCTAAATGGTTCTGAACAACAACTCCCAACTGCGGCAGTCTATTCAGTGGTGGGTATCACTTATTTTTACCACTGGTTTGCCATGCGCATGTACACTCGCTCCGTGCACTCATCTTTTGCACATTTGCCCAGCTGTCTGCACATGCGCTTTGCTCACACGTGCACCTTCCACGCATGCACCCCAGCCCAAAAATGTGGCTAAATAGGATGGCATAGCCCTGATAGTCCTGGGGCTGCCACGATCTCTGCTACTGGTTCACTCAAATCAGTCCGAACCAGCTGAATACCACCTCTGAGTCTATTGATGTGAAGAACACATTGGTACCGAGAGCCAGTTTGATGTAGTGGTTAAAAACTAGAAGATCATCAATTCTAGTTCTGCCTTGGGCAGAAAATTGGCTAAGTAGCCTTGGGCCAGTGACACCCTTTCAGCCTTAGGAAGATAGCAATGACAAACCATTTCCAAAATTTTCCAATAACACTGCAGGGACTAGTTGAGAAAGACACCAGACTTGAAGGCATCTTTACACAAACACACAGTTTCTATTGTCCTCTTCTTGGCCAGATTAAGAATTCCAAGGAGCAATAGTATAATTGAAAAGTCTAATTTCTAATATTAGTAAGTCAAAGCCAGACATGCTAAATCTTGATCAGGTTCCAGAAGGAGAAGATGAATGAATGGATCCAGGTAGTGCATGAACAATAAAGCATCAAGCTCTATTGGGCAATCAAAATTCAAGGCAGAAGAGTGGTAGTAACACACATTCACAAATAATAGTTGTTGTTTCCAATCAGGGGTGGGATTCTACCATTTCTGACCGGTTCGGCCGAACCAGTAGCTCTGACTCTCAGCTGGGAGCGAACTGGTTTGCTCCGACTATCAGCTGGGCCTTGCGCTACACTCACCTACATTCCCTTTTCTGAAGCCCAGCTGACAGGTGCAGCAGAGTGGATTCCCGCACCTCAGCTGTTTTCCTCCCCAGCAGTAATGCAGAAGGTGATTTCTCTGTAAACTGTGCACACACGCAGCAGTCAGCAAACCAGTTGTTAAACTGGTAGGATCCCACCCCTGTTTCCAACCATATTTTACACAAGAGACTGTACTTACCCTACCTCAAGAACAGTATCTCCCCCAAAGGTGCACACAGGTCTCACTCTGCAAAGGTTTCACAAGTGACTTTACTCCCAGAGTTGGAGTTACATTGTTTGTTCAGTACACATTCTTTTTTTCTTTCTTTCTTTAACTGTCTTTTTCATCATCTAAGCTACCTGGAGTCATGTGGAAGACAGGTGGTCTTCCAAATCTAATAAATTAATGCTGTGTATATGCCTTCAGGTCAACCTGACTTTTGGCAACTGCCTGGACAAATTCCTGCAGATTAACTAAACAACTTTTATTCAGCTGGTGCCTATCAAGTCTGGTGTAGATGGATGATAATCTAAATAAATTAATCTCAAACTTAAACAGCTTTTAGATTCCTGAGAATTCTGGGAGTTGAAATTCACACATCCTAAACTTGTCAGGGTTGAGAAACGTCGATATAAACTTATTGAGCTACTCTTGGGTGCATCTGATTCCCAAGGGCTTGCTTATGTAATGGTGTACAGGAATGCCAACATTAACATTGGATGCGTGGGTGGCTGTTTTGGAAAGTCTGGAATAGGATCTTGGGCTTCTGGGAACTGACTCTGACCTTTATTAAGGCCTGATATATCCAATAAGAAACCTTCATTGTTGTTGTTGTTGTTTTTACTGCGAACACACTGGCACACATTACAAATGAAATTGTTGCCTGCTGTTGATAACACTCTTTTTCTCAAAGCTGAAAGCTCGCTCTGTCTCTCTGCCTGTCTGTCTGTCTGTCTCTTTCCCCTTCTCCCTCCAATAAGGTATCAACAGTACTATTGTGGAGGTCCTCCAATTACTTGTCCTACATATCACAATTCTTGACATGAATTCCTAAGTGACACAAAGAATAACCTGATAAAACAAATGCTAATATGAAAACCCTCCACTAAATATATATATTTAATTCATCACTCAATGCATTAAATGATTAATAAGTTTTAAAAATGCCTGAGAACAAGATCTCAGTAGAAGATCTTTAACATTTATTTAAAAAGGTTGATGTGGAATTAAGTGTTTCTTAATTTACAGTTCTTTTGGGATAGGAGGAAATTGTAAAAGGTTTCAGATGGTGGATTTATTATGAACTCATTCAGGCAGTCAAGTAGTTGTGAGCTTATTTGCAGAGCTGGATTTTTCAGTCCTAAACTCAGTGAAACATGATCATGCCTTTCTCTTATCATACAGATGCTTTCATACCTAAATAAAGAAATCATGGGCAATTATAACTTTCTAATGCTGAAGCTTAGGTGGGACCATGGAGAGAGAGAAGAAATAAATAAAATAAAATAAAATAAAATATTTCAATTTTGTTCATCCTGATCAGGGGTGGGTTCCTGCCAGTTCTAAGCTCTCCTATAGAAGAGGTTCCACAAATCTACAGTGCCATTTAGAACCGGTTCCAGCTCCATCCCCCCCACCTGTCCGCCCATCATCAAGATGAAGAGCAAGAAGAGGAATTCTGGGAGTTGAAGTCCACAAGTCTTAAAGCTGTCAAGTTTGAACACCCCTGGGGTTTTTTCCCCTATATGGTTAGGGGTGCAAGGATCTTATAACTTGACAGCTTTAAGACTTGCGTGCTTCAATGCCAGAATTCCTGAGCCAACATGACTGGAGGAGGAATTCTGGGAGTTGAAGTCCATAAGTCTTAAAGCTGTCAAGTTTGAACACCCCTGGGTTTTTTTTCTAAAGGGTTAGGGGTGCAAGAGTCTTGTAACTTGACAGTTTTAAGACTTGCATGCTTCAAATGCCAGAGTTTCTGAGCCAACATTTTGGTTGCTAAGCAAGAGCATTGTTAGGTGAGTTTCACCACATTTTACAAGTTTGCTATGCTGAACCAGTCACATGACTGCCAAGCCACTCCCACTCAGTCCCATGGCTGGCACGTCACTCCCATCCAGTCACATGGCCGGCAAGCCACTTCCACCTGGTCACATGGCTGGCAAGCCACTCCCACAAAGCAGGCCACACCTACACAAGAGGTTCTAAAAAATTTTGAAACCCACCACTGATCCTGATCTTAAATGGGATATTTAGCACTTCAACGCTAAGATGAATGCCTTCTTCAATTAAAAGATGTTTTATTAGCCAAAAACATCAGGAGCAGGTGACTCCTCTACCCCATAGTAGAGTTTCAAAAGTCAAACGACTGGTTTCCAGTCCAGAATTTTGAGAGTGGTCACGTCAAAGTCGTCGGCTCCTCCGGTACCTCAAGTTACATTATTAAAAAGAAAGAAAAGAAACATTTCACATAACACTACAAGCTGGGAGCAAGTACATATTCCTAAATTTTTCAGTTATATACTGTCAGTCAATTACAAAAATCCAGATTACAAATATCATACAATATTACTCAAAAAAAAAACCAGGACAAAGTTATTTTTTAGATCTAAGTCTCTTGGCAATTGTATCTTCCACCTTCTCCCCCGGGCCCCCAGCGGGCGGGGCCATGGCTCCCCCTGCCCCCCCTGGATCTTCTCCCAGGACAGAGGAATGTTTTTTAAGAAAGGCTTCCGCCTCAACAACTGTTTTAATCTTCACTCTACCTCCATCCCAGAACACCAGCATCCCTTCGGATATCACCCACTTGAACCAGATCCCATGCTCAAACAATGTTTTAGACAAGAAGGAAAATTTCCTTCTGGCTTCTCTAATCTTTCTTGGAATCTGCTTCAAGATGGTAACCTCCTTTTGTTGGTAAATCATAGGACTCCCTCTTTGCGCCTTCAAGATTTCCTCTCTGGTTGACCTTCTAACAAATTTTACATGTATCTCTCTGGGTACTTCATTCATCCTGGCATATGCAGAATTTATTCTGTAGACTAGGTCAATGTCCCCTCTGATCTCATCTTTTGGTTTATGTAAATAGTCTGCAATAATTGTACTCATAAGATCAGGGAGACATTCACCATCCATCTCAGAAACATTCTGAAATCTCAAAAAGTATGTCATCCTTTCCATATCTATCCTAGTCACATGCCCATTTATTTCCACAACCTCATTAGAAACATTTTTAATATCTCCCTTAGCCCCCTCCAGCCCCCCTTTCAATTCTTCATTCTTCTGTGTATTCTCAAGCACTTGTTTTCGAGTGTCCAGTAATTCCTTTTTAAAATTGACATTTTCTGCCCTCTGGGCCTTAATTTCTAATACCAAATTTTGTATAACAGATTCAAGGGCAGTCATTCTTTGTTCAAGGCTTGCCAGCGTTGCTTCTTGTGCCATGTTTAGCTATTAAAATCCGTGCCAGTAAAATGGCGTTTTTAGGGTGGGGCTGGTGAGGCAGATCAGGAGTCCAAAGTTCTCAAAGTTGTAGAGCTGCAGAATTCAAAAACCAGTAGAGAAACACTTTTCCAACTCCATAGGTATAATAACGAAGGTAATCCAGAAAGGAAAACACAAATCCAAAAGAGAAAAATTCTTCATCAATAATTAGAGGAAGTCCAAATCACAAAGAGACACTGGTAATTTTCCATAGGTCATAGTCAGTCGGGGACAAAGAGAAGCCATTTTCCGCCCAAACTCAGAGCCCGAGGGAGAAAGCGGTTAAAAAGCAAAAAAGAAACTGTTTCAGCCAGACCTAGAGACATAATTGCAAACAAGCCGCAAAATACTTTCCCTTGTTAGAGATTGAAAGTTTCCGGATTGAAAGTTTCCGATTCCTCGCAACGAGGCATTTCCAAGTGCCGCTTTTAGTCCAAGGGGGGGTTTTGGGGAACAAACACCCCCCTCCTGTCCCTTTCAGCCCGGCTGACAGTACAAAAAAAAAAGTTTTAATAGCTCACTCTCCGCTCGCAGCTGAGGTCCCGAAAAGCCTCCCGACTCTTCCGATCGTCTCTCTGCATAGTATTAAATGGTGCCGCCAACCTTTGGCGAAGGAAAAGCCCCCCGCAGCATGTCCTCTTCCGCCTAAGCCGAGGATCGGGGTCGCTTTCCCCACTGCCGTGGGGGGGGCTTCCCCGTTGAGCCGGCTTTACGGGAGAAACCCCAAACGAGGGGCTTCTCGCCCCCGTGGGGGGGCAGGAAAAGAAACAAAGCGGCGAGCGAACCCTAAGTTCGCCCGTCGCCGCCGGAGCCGGAACCGGAAGCCAATTAATAAATATTTTTAAAAAGCTCGAGATGTCAGAATGTAAATAGAAGGACATGAAGAAAAAAAAAATTGCATTCTTCTACCAGTCACTTTGTTTTAACCATAACATGTGGATACCCCTAGGACAGTGTTTCTCAACCTTGGCAACTTGAAGATGTCTGGACTTCAACTCCCAGAATTCCCCAGCCAGCATTCGCTAGGAGGAAGAGATGGTATCAGTAGTGCAAAAAGGGGGGAACGGACAGGGCAGCTTTGAACTTGGAGCATCCTTGATCCCACATAACCTTTTCCAGGAAGCTATTCAAGACGATCCTCCCTAAACTGAAAATACATACCTCCAGTTGAACTTTTAGAACGTAATAAGCTTCTAAAGTTAATACAAATCAACCCACTTAACAAGCTAATGATGCTTTGGGGAGTTTTCTAACCATCTGCGATGCTTTCTTGTTGCCACCTGTAAGCATGCTTTATTGATTTCCTTAACTATTTCAAGTTGATACCGTTGTTGATGAGAGACCAAATCTGCCCATCGGGGAAGCGGAGGTAGAAAGGATGACCACTTTTAAAGAGTGACAGGAAAGTTACAGCAAGACAAGCAGCTCATTAGGGGAGAAATTCTCATGGAGAGAACTGTCTTTCCAGCTTTAAAGACTTATGATTAAAATCTGACTTGCTCTGCAAGCAAAAAACTTGGTTTGGAGCTGAGCATGGCCATGGGAGCATAAAGCCTGGAGAAGTTGTAAGCAAGTGCCCTGCAGATGTCCCCAAAGGATTCAGGCACACCCACATCACAATATTAAACATGAAGAAATAAAAGCAGTGCAAAAGAGAGTTCTAATTGCATTCACTTGCAAGAAGGAAAAAATAGGCCTCAGGAGTCGGTGGCAGTTAGTGACTTTGGATATTCTGGTAAGTCAAGTAGAGGAAGCCCTCATTAGTTCTTGAGTTTGTGTGGGTGGGTGGGAGGGGTTCTACCTGGGCATCCCAAACCTTTGCCTAGAAATTAAAGATATATCTTGAGAAAAGGTTTCTGAGAAACCATGTTGCACCTTGAAAGAAGGCAGCCTGCCTGCAATATGGCCATTCCTTGAGCTGCCTGTTGCCCTGTCCCATTGAGGTAAGCAGCAAAAGAACCTCTGGCTACAAAAGCTGAGCAGAGAGACAGCTGGATGTGGTGGTGGTGGTGGTGTGAGAAGAAGGGTGATTTGTGACTGTTTATGGAAATAAAGTGTAAAGCAGCCTAAGGCAAATAAGGAAATACTCTTCTCCAGCAGTAGGAATCACAAGGAATGGTAGTTTAGGAGCAGAAGTAGAAGCTGTAGTAGCGAGTCCAGAGGTATTTCATGAGAAGAAATCTCCACTCCTCTACTCCCAAAAGAATACCTTATGCCACCAGGCTTCAAATTTTGGCCTTGGACAACCTAGAACTATGCAGCCTATGGTCTGACCTAAGCATAATACACAATTGTCATACAGACAATTGTCTGCTACAATCTCCTACCTGTCAATGATCACTTCAACTTCAACCACCATAATACACAGACAAACAATAGATACACACTCAAGGTAAACCACTCCAAACTTGATTGCAGAAAATACGACTTTAGCCAGAGAGTGGTCAATGCCTGGAATGTTCTACCTGACTCTGTTATTACATCCTTTAACCCCCCACAGCTTCAACCTTAAACTGTCTACTGTGGACCTCACCCAATTCTTAAGAGGTCTATAGGTGACATTCATAAGCACACCAGTGGGCCTACCGTCCATGCCCTATTATTCCCATTTATTCGTACCCATTTCCTGTATTCATATCCATGTTTATATTTCTACCTGTTATCTTGTACACGTTTGACAAACTAAATAAAAAAAAATAGAACTGGGGAAGAATGGAATAGTGAGCAGGAGGTACCAGCCTTTGAGTACTTGTTAGCTCACTGGGGTTTGGAGCCCAATGATCTGGGTATAGTTTAAAACAGGAGTGTCAAACTTGTGGGGTCACATTGTTGTCATGTGATATATTGTGGCTTTTGTCCCCTTCACTAAAACAGAGGTGGGGGTGGCCAGCACATGATGCATCTGGCCCATGGACCATGAGTTTGACATCCCTAGTTTGAAAGAACCCATAATATACCACCAGCAAGAAAGCAGCATGCATGCAATCAGCAAAAGTCAAGGCTTGAGAACATTCTAATGTTTTCAAGATAAAACGCAAACCAAAACAATCAGTAGCCCCTTTTATTAAGCTTGAGCCCTGCATACTTTGGATTTTTTTTCAGAAATGAGAAAAATTGTCTCCCTAAATCAGACTCCAATTCAGTGAAAGCTGCAGGCTATTGGATAATATGAGGACACTGTTGATTGGGGGGAGAGGGAGGTGTTCTGAAAAGGATTCCCCCCCTAAAGTCACTTATGCAGCCTTATTTCCTTTCCAATGTAACATTTAATATAATGAAAAGATAATGGCGACTGTGATTCAATTAATTGATTTTTTAACAAAAAAATAATTTATGTTCAAATGAAGCAAAATGTAGTTTAGCGTGTATGTGTCTGTTTTTTTAGTTCTGCTTTCACCTTTTGAAGTTGAGCCCACTGCCTATACATTATTCAAAGACTTACTGTGATCAATGAGCTCTCAAAATCATGCATACGTCTGCTAAACAACATGTTTTGTAGAGTGGTGAACATTCTTGATAAACATAATGCCAGGGAACATATCCCTCCTTCCCTGAACATAGCTAAACTACAGCTCCTTAGTCTGACTCTAGGGGGCAGTGCTCTTCTCCGCTTCTTAGCCAGCATTGTCTGAAGAAATTTTTATAGTCACGTGGTCAGCATGACTATACACCGAGTGCAGGGAATGCTGTTACCTTCCCACCAAGTGGAACCTATTTAGCTACTCACATTTGCATACATTCAAACTGTTAGGTTGGCAGAATCTGGGGCAAGTAGAAGCTCTCCCTATTGTGCAGTGCTCAGGTCTCGAACCTGGGCTGTCAGATTTCCAGCCGGCAAGCTAAGCATCTTTAACCCTGACCCTTCATGACGCCCTACAGCTCATCCCTCTATCCCTCATCAATTGGCATGTTAGCCAGGTTGACTGGGAATCTATACCTATAAAGGTAGAGGTTCCCCAGGGACATATGTGCTAGTTGTTCCCGACTCTAGGAGGCGGGGCTCATTTCTGTTTCAAAGCTGAAGAGCCAGCGCTGTCCGAAGACATCTCTGTGGACATGTGGCCAGCATAACTAAATGCCAAAGGCGCATGGAAGGCTGTTACCTTCCCACCAAAGGTAGTTCCTATTCTTCTACTTGCATTTTTACATGCTTTCGAACTGCTATGTTGGCAGAAGCTGGGACAAGTAATGGGAGCTCACTCCATTACAAGGCACTAGGGATTTGAACCGCTGAACTGCCAACCTTTCTGATCTCTCATCTATTTCAACACTGACTTCCAACTTGGCTGTGCTTAAATCTTAGCCACTGAGCCACCCTCACCTTAGATGCTTGCAAAACTACAGGAAACACTTCCACGGGGTTTCCTCAGCAAAAAGTAGCTATACACATTCCCCCATTCACTGACATTCAGTGGAATATCAAAGGAGCCCAGCCTTCTGGCAGATGCAACTATGTTAATGCTTTAAGGAAAGAGACTTTGCTCACACATCATGATTTGTAAAAATTCCATTCTAAACGTTTGCACAGCCCTAGTCTCTTAAATGCTGGCTGGGGAATTGGGGGAGCTAAATCCACATATCTTCAAAGTTGCCAAGATTGAGAAATGTGGTGAATAGAATAGAATAACAAAGTTGGAATGGACCTTGGTGGTCTTCTAGTCCAACCCCTGCTTAGGTAGGAAACCCTACACCACTTCAGGTAAATGGTTATCCAACACCTTCTTAAAAATTTCCAGTGTTGGATCATTGACAACTTCTGGAGGCAAGCTGTTCCACTGATTAATTGTTCTAACTGTCAGGAAATTTCTCCTCAGTTCTAAGTTGCTTCTCTCCTTGATTAGTTTCCACCCATTGCTTCTTGTCCTGCCCCCAGGTGCCTTTGAGAATAGTTTGACTCCCTCTTCTTTGTGGCACCCTCTGAGATATCGGAACACTGCTATCATGTCTCCCCTAGTCCTTCTTTTCATTAAATTAGACATACCCAGTTCCTGCAACCGTTCTTCATATGTTTTAGCCTCCAGTCCCCTAATCATCTTTGTTGCTCTTCTCTCTCTATAAAATTCTTTCTCAGATGTCATAGAAACTTTACTCATTGCCACAACTGCCAATCTGGATCTGTTCATGAATCACAAAGGATATGCAGTCCTGAAGATCATGCGTCCTTCTCTCGGTGGATTTGTTTTTCTTAAAATATAAATGCTGCTGCTAAGGATGTCATGAGCAGATTAGACAAAAGCAGGAGTCTGTGAGAATGAAGCTTACTCTTCCCTCTCCTGCTCTTTTCTGCTTTTATACTGATTGCCACATCTAATCTTTTGACTGATTCCTATATCTCCAATTTATAAACCTGTAGTCACTAACTGAAAGTCTTAAAAAGATTCTCTCTTTCACAAATAGTAAACCTGAACTGTGGCATCGTACAAAGCTTGAAATTAAATAGTCCTTTATAAAAATATATTCACTGCATATTATAAACAAAACAATTTTAATGCAACTTGGTTCCACCCCACCCCCCATGGTATGCTCTATTATATACCGAATTGACAGATTGTCATTTATACCTCCAATCCAGTGAATACTCTACAATTTTTAACAACAAAATTGTATTTTTTTCCCTTCTTCAAATCATATAAAGGTGAAGCAACTTCAACCAATGGAGAAATTTTAAGCATCAATAAGCTCTGAATAATTAAATATAGATATTCAGAATGATCAGTTAATACCTTAGATAGCTTGCTCAAAAATCTTTTATGTGATTTTTTAAATACATGTTTATTATAATGCTGAGTCATTGGATAGATATGGATAGATACTGAAAAAGCCAACATGAGTTTGTCAAAAATAGATCATGCCAAACTAATCTTATTGCATTCTTTGACAAAGTGACAAAATTAGTGGACCAGAGGTATGCCGTCGATATAGTTTACTTGGACTTCAGAAAGGCATTTCATAAGGTAGACCATAACCTACTACTAGATAAAGTAGAAGAATGTGGGTTAGACAGCATCATCACCAGATGGATCATAACTGGCTGACCAACCGCACTCAATGTGTAATCCTCAATGGAACTGCATCTACATGGAGGGAAGTATGCAGTGGAGTACCCCAAGGCTCTGTTTTAGGCCCAGTACTCTTCAACATCTTCATCAATGATTTGGACGAGGGAATAAACGGGGAACTCATCAAATTTGCAGACGACACCAAGCTGGCAGGAATAGCCAACACTCCAGAAGATAGGCTTAAGATATAGAAGGATCTTGACAAACTTGAACATTGGGCACTATCTAATAAAGTGAAATTCAATGGTGAAAAGAGTAAGGTTCTACATTTAGGCAAGAAAAATGAAATGCACAGGTACAGTATAGGTGGTACCTTGCTCAAAGTAGTAACTGTGAGAGGGATCTTGGAGTCCTAGTGGACAACCATTTAAATATGAGCCAGCAGTGTGCAGCAGCTGCCAAAAAAGCCAACACAGTTCTAGGCTGCATAAATAGAGGGACAGAATCAAGATCACGTAAAGTGTTAATACCACTTTATAATTCCTTCGTAAGGCCACACTTGGAATCCTGCATTCAGTTTTGGTCGCCATGATGTAGAAAAGATGTGGAGACTCTAGAAAGAGTGCAGAGAAGAGCAACAAAGATGATTAGGGGACTGGAGAGTAAAACATATAAAGAACGGTTGCAGGAACTGAGTATATCTAGTTTAATAAAAAGAAGGACCAGGGGAGACATGATAGCAGTGTTCCAATATCTCAGGGGTTGTCACAAAGAAGAGGGAGTCAAACTATTCTCCAAAGCACCTGAGGGCAGGACAAGAAGCAATGGGTGGAAACTAATCAAGGAGAGAAGCAACTTAGAACTGAGGAGAAATTTCCTGACAGTTAGAACAATTAATCAGTGGAACAGCTTGCCTCCAGAAGTTGTGAATGCCCCAACATTGGAAGTCTTTAAGAAGATGTTGGATAGACATTTGTCTCAAATGGCATAGGGTTTTCTGCCTAAGCAGGAGGTTGGACTAGAAAACCTCCAAGGTCCCTTCCAACTCTGCTATTGTATTGTATTGATGTAGATTTTCCTCTGACTATTCCCAACCCATACAGAGTTTTGACTAATCTTCCAAAATTTTTCAGGACTAAATCTTGTTACCACTTGGATGAAAGATTCCGAGGAAAACCAAGACTGTGAGTTAGACTGGAAAATTATAAAATGGCTAGGAATAAGCCATTGCTGGCAGATGAGATAATCATTAGGAATCAATGTTGACTTGGAGATGTTACATTTTTGACATGATTTTTATATAAAACTTCTAGTCTGATGGTGATGGGGGCAGGTTTCCTCATTCTACTTGATCCTACTTGGCATATTATGGCTAGTTTTGTTCTCTAAGTTCTAAAAAGGATGTTGAGCCAATTCAGAAGAAGGCTGCTAAAATGATGAGGGGACTGAAAACCACATCTTATGATGAATAGTTCAAGGAATCGAATATGTTTAGCCTGTAGAAGAGAAGACTGAGGGGAGATATAATAGCAGTCTTCATGTAACAAAAAAGATTGTCATACAGAGAAAGGAAATGGCCCATTTGATCTCTTAGTGTGGATATCAGGATCAATGTGTTGAAACCTCAGAGAAGCCTTTCCATTCACCACCAGTTAGAGAAGCCTTTCCATTCACCACCAGTTAGTTAGAACTGAAGAAGCTTCTTGGATAACAAGTGAAACACCTTAAGCAAAACACCGCCCCCCGTGGAGAGAGCGCGCAATTTGGGTGTCCTCCTGGATTCCCGGCTGTCCATGGAGGACCATGTGGCGGCCGTGGCCAGGGGGGCATTTCATCAGGTACGCCTGATGCGCCAATTGCGCCCCTTACTGGACCGGGATGTCCTTCGCACAGTCACTCAAGCGCTCGTGACGTCCCGACTCGACTACTGTAATGCTCTCTACATGGGGCTTCCCTTGAGGTGCACTCGAAAGCTACAGCTAGTTCAGAATGCAGCCGCGCGGGTGATCACGGGAGCTCCTAGACACTCCCATATAACACCGATCCTGCGCGAGCTGCACTGGCTTCCTGTGGCCTTTCGAGTGCGCTTCAAGGTTTTGACGACCATCTTCAAAGCGATCCATGGCTCGGGACCTAGTTATATGCGAGACCGTCTCCTGCCCCATACATCCCTTCGACCGATCCGCTCCCATAGAGAGGGCCTTCTCAGGGTGCTGTCGGCCGGACAATGCTGACTGGTTACACCCAGGCTAAGGGCCTTCTCTGTGGCGGGCCCTGCCCTTTGGAACGACCTACCCCCTGAACTTCGCACCATCTCAGACCTCCGCCTCTTCCGCCAGTGTCTAAAGACACATTTCTTTCATCAAGCCAGCCTAGCGTAACCTCCGCTGTGACTATTTTAGATAGTTTTAATTTTTGGGGATTTTAATTTGGTTTTTAGCACAGGATGGGTATTTAATAAGTTTTTAAATTTTCTATTTGATTTTTGTATGTATCTTTTAAATTCCTGTGCGCCGCCCTGGCTCCTCTTGGGGAAGGGTGGGGTATAAATCTAATAAAATAAAATAAATAAATTAATTAATTAAATTAAATTAAAGAAAAATCAGAAAATCCAGTTGCCTTTAAAATAAAAGCAGTTTTGGGACTGAGAATTCAGATTAAATATTAGTAATTTCCTGATAGCAAGATCTGTCAATCAATAGATTAAGCTGCCTCATAAAGAGACATGTTCTCCATCCATAGAAGTCTTCTAGAGCTCTCCAGCTCTTTGGAATGCTTTATAGATCCTGTACTGAGCAAGAGTTTGGATTAAATGACCTCTCAGGTACCTCTTGACTTTCGGATTCTATGATCAGTTTTTTTCCCCTCCATGGACAAGCGTTCACACATTATCAGCCCCATTTGCACCTTGTAGTGATACAATCCAGATGTGGGTTTGACATCCGAGAGAGCAAGACAATCAGATGTCAGATAATTTTAGAAGACCAAGAAAGCAGAGAACTTCATTCTTTCCTTGTGGGAAAACTTAAAAATCGCCTCAGTTCGTGAATGCAGCTTCTATTAGCACCGTTTTCAAAAGGAAATACTCTCTTGTGGATCAGCCAATCATCAACCTATGCATATTCATGGAAATTTATCAGAAAGGTTCCTCTTTATTGCAATCAGGAATACAGTAACAATTGATTCCCCACCTCTGAAAATCATGCTCGGTTCTAAATACAATCATGCATATCTTTTCTTCTCAAGGTGACCTGAGATGCTGTTATTTCTAAAAAGGGCAAGGAATGAATAGAGCTGTTCTCTCTATGGGTGTATGCAATAATCCAAATTATGTTTTAATTGGCAGCACTCGAGGCTATGTATCTAGCAGCGCAAATACATTTACATCATTGTTATTTGAAGCACATTTTTTCAAGATAGACAGATAGAGGGCTAAATATGACATTTTAAAGGGAGGACTAAAATATAAAAATGATTAGGAACCGGAAAAAAATATCCATGAAAATGTTGCCAACCATCTGTATAGCTTAATTCCAACCTTGTGAGATGGAGGGATGTTGGGGACTGAAAATCCAATCCCAACAGAAGGCATAAGACTACAAGCTTATTCTAGCAAAAGCGAGTATGTTGACAAGTTTCTAAATCACAAATGAAGGCAAATATATGTGTTCCAGGATAATGTTGCAGGATCCAATTTGAGTCACTCACCAGGAACAAACATTTATTCTTCCAAGCTTTGGGGCTTCTGCTGCAGCCCATCATCAGTTTACTTCTCTCTCTCCTGAATATGTGCACTGAGCTGTTCTACACATTGTATATATGTGGTTCCTGGTTATGTGTAGCTTTTAGTTGTTAATTAGGGTATTGATGGCTGGCTATTAAGTCATTAATTGTTGTTTCCTTGTGCTGCCACACCCTCAACTCCTACGTACCTGAGAGACTAGTGGTAAATCTGGACAATCTGGATCTAAGCATAGTACACAAAATTGTCCACTATAAGGTCTTGCCTGTCAATGAGTTCTTCAACTTCAATCACAATAATACATGACCAACAATCAATACAAACTCAAGGTAAACCGCTTCAAACTCGATTGCAGAAAATACAACTTCAGCAACAGAGTGGTCAATGCCTGGAATGCTCTACCTGACTCTGTTGTTACAGCCTTAGACCCTCACAGCTTCAATCTCAAACTGTCTACCGTGGACCTCCTCATCCCATTCTTGAGAGATCCATTAAGTGGGCATGCATAAGTGAACCAGCATGCCTACTGTCCATCGTACTGTCCCCATTTATCTGTATTTACGTCATTTGTTCATGTTTATGTTCATACCTACATTTGTTATCTTGTACATGTTTGACTAGCAAAAAAACAATTAAGCAAACAAATAAATAAATCATCACTTCTATTGACTGTGGACCTATAACACAGGGCCCATTTCCCAATGATTTATCTGGCTATTTTTTCCTGGCTCAGCCAACAATTGTAATAACTTCAAAATTGAATGCATGTCCTTCGTCATTGCAATGTGAGGCTTCCAATGAGTTCAAGTGTAACCGCTCGCTCCTGTTCTTGCAATCTGGTGGTTAGCTTCCTCCCCATCTGTCCCACAGAGTTGTAGAGAAAATCCATGCAGGGAATTCAGTAAATTACTTTTGAAGTTTCTCCCACTTCCAGCTGATCTTTATAGTTCCTATAGGCATACCAGGACCACATTTGTTTTTTGAAAAAAATAAAGGATATCCTGATAATAAAGGATATCCTGATGAATCTGAAAGAGGTTTATAAACAAAGAAAAAAATGTGTGTCTGTATATATCACACACACATTTTGGTTTACAAAGAAAAATTCAACAGAGAAACCAAGAAAAACATTACAGAAATGCATATACTAATAAAAGTATCTAAAATCAAACAATTTATGTAAATGTATTTAAAAATGAGAATTTAATTTTTTATGAATGTGAAAATTAAATGCACAAAATAAAGAACAAAAGTGAGGTTGGACAAAATAAATCTAAAGGATAGCTTTCTGAAAAGAAGTCCTTTATAATACAGGATGTATGGTTATTGTATATATCCATGAATGCTTAAGGGGAATTCCATCAGAGAAAGTATATGTACCATGAGTATAGGAAATTATTGTCTCATTACTATGTAGTTTTTGACTTACAACCACAACTGGGACCAGAATTTCTACTACTAAGCAAGGAAATTGTTAAATAAGTCGTGGCTGATTTTATGACCTTTAATAAGTGAATCACCACAGTTGTTAAACGAGTCATGCAGTCGTTAAATAAATCCAGCTTCCCACATTGACTTTGCTTATCAGAAGTCAACTGTGAAGGTCTCAAATGGCAGCCATGGCTGCAGCCTTCATAAATACACTACAATCTTGGTTGCCAAGTGCCTGGATTTTGATCACATGATCGTGGGGATGTTTCAATAGTTATAAGTGAGAGGACCTGTGGTTAAGTCACTTTTTCCCCATGCCATTGTAACTGCGAACAGTCCCCGCCCCCTCCCTTATCTTTTTCCAGTATATTCCCTGAAGTCCCTTCCTATTTCCTTCTCATGTTTCAGCAGGCAGCAGCACCTGAGACAGCTTCTTTGGCTTGGAAGCTAAACAGAAACTCTCCTGCTTATTATTTGATTGGAGTAGAGTGGGAAGCTGAACAAAAAAACATCTCAAAAGTAGGCAGCAGAATTGTATTTGCCTAGAGAAGTGATGGCTAACCTTTCCCCCATTGCCTCCTGAAGCCTTCGGAGGCCTTCCCTCCCAGGGAAGCCTCCTGAAGCCTCTGGAAGGCAAAAGACAGCCCTATCGGCAAACTAGAAGTTTGGGAATGGATTTACAGGTTGCCCGAAGGGCCATTTTTCTCCCTCCAGAGCCTCCAGAGGGAAAAAAAACTGCCCAACGCACAAATTGGAAGTCCGTTCACAAACTTCTGGTTTGCCCATTGGGTTGTTCAGGGAAGCCTCTCGAGGGTGAAAAATGGCTGAAAATGAAGGTCGAAATCGGCTGGCCAGTGTGTGCATGCATGCTGGAGCTGACAGGGCAATGTCTCATGTGCCATAAGAAATGGCTCTTTGGGCCACCCATGGCACGTGTGCCATAGGTTGTGCATCACGGCCCTAATGCCACTGGGAAAACTAAGGCCACCTTCAAGTAAATGTTCTTTTTCTATTTCCTTCTTATATTATAAGATGGTGGCCCCAGAGACACAAACTAAAAGAAGGAGCAGAGAACAAAGGGATTCCTGCCTTCTTTCCACTTCAGGGGACAATCAGTTGGATCTCTCACTGTTTGGAAGCACCTTTGCATGGTACCTTCCCCCAGCATCATGCTTAAGGGAAACATCCTGTTAAGTCCCCAGACTTGTCCCCACCCACATCTTCACAGATCTTCATAAGACTGAATTATTAAGGTGGGACTCTTCCTACCCAAGCCAGAGAAAGAGGTGACAGCAATGGTGGTAATGTTGTTTTCAAGAGCATTCTAATAGGGGCCACTGATAAAGGAGAGAGCGATCAGTCCCAAACCCAGGAAATGCACATTGTGATAGTGGACCTTCATCAAATCTCAGAAAAGACCCTACAGGAGCAAATCTCCTGTAGAGAGTTCTCTTCCATATGTTGTGGCATAACAGAAAAGCTCAGGAGGATCTTCAGCCAACATAACATACATGCATGCTTCAAACACAAGAGTACACTATGTCCATCTTTGTCAAAATTGAACAGCCTTCTCTCAACAGAGGGGGGTGGGGTGGATATGACACCATCTATCTCTAATCTACCACACAGTCCTTTCAGCAGTTCCAAGAAGGTTCCACACCTATTTATATGTTTTAGGTGACTCTGATTACACAGATAAGTTTCCAGGAGATCTTAACAGCATGCTAAAAGAAGGCAAATGTCCAGCTGTCTGCAAGGAGTATAAATCCTTCCATTTCCCACCATCCAGTCAGAACTAAAGAAGCTTCTTGGATGTGAAGCGAGGCATCTTCAAAAAAGAAAGAAAGAAAGAAAGAAAGAAAGAAAGAAAGAAAGAAAGAAAGAAAGAAAGAAAGAAAGAAAGAAAGAAAGAAAGAAAGAGAAAAAGAAAAAAAACAGAAAGCCCAGTTATCTCATGGAAAAAAGCACCTTTGGGGCATATTGTGATACTTCCAGGTGAAGTCCTTTGTTGTTTTCACACACATGGAAAAAATCTTGCCAGACCAAAGATTCCCCTTGATTAGAATCAACATTGCAAGTCTTTAAGAAGATGTTGGATAGCCATTTGTCTCAAACGGTATAGGGTTTTTTGCCTACGCAGGGGGTTGGACTAGAAAACCTCCAAGGTCTCTTCCAACTCTGCTATTGTATTGTATTGGATAACAGAGTTGGAAGGGACCTTGGTGGTCTTCTAGTCCCACTCCCTACTTAGGCATGAAATCCTACACCATTTCAGACAAATGGTTGTCCAACATCTTAAAAACTTCCAGTGTTGGAGCATTCACAACTTCTGGAGGCGAATTGTTTCACTGATTAATTGTTCTGTCAGGAAATTTCTCCTTAGTTCTAAGTTGCTTCTCTCCTTGATTAGTTTCCACCTATTGCTTCTTGTCCTGCTCTCAGGTGCTTTGGGGAATAGTTTAACTCCCTCTTCTTTGTGGCAGCCCCTGAGATATTGGAATGCTGCTATCATGTCTCCCTGAGGGGGCCAAAAAGAAGAGGGAGTCAAACTATTCTCCAAGGCACCTGGGGGCAGGACAAGAAGAAATGGGTGGAAACTAATCAAGGAGAGAAGCAACTTAGAACTAAGGAGAAATTTCCTGACAGTTAGAACAATTAACCTCTGGAACAGCTTGCCTCCAGAAGTTGTGAATGCCCCAACCCTGGAAGTCTTTAAAAAGATGTTAGATAGCCATTTATCTGAAATGGTATAAGGTTCCTGCCCACACAGGGGGTTGGACTAGAAGACCTACAAGGTCCCTTCCAACTCTGCTATTGTATTGTATTGAGTCCTTCTTTTCATTAAACTAACCATACCCAGTTTCTGCAACCGTTCTTCATATGTTTTAGCCTACAGTCCCCTGATCATCTTTGTTGTTCTTCTCTCTCTATAAAATCCTTTCTCAGAAGTTATAGAAACTTTATCATTGCCACAACTGCCAATCTGGATCTGTTCATGAATCACAAAGGATATGCACTATTTCTAGAGTCTCAACATCTTTTTTACATCGTGGTGACCAAAACTGGATGCGGTATTCCAAGTGTGGCCTTACCAGGACATTATAAAGTGATATTAACACTTCACTATCAGTATCTTCAATATGCTCTGTGAACTATTAGGTAGGGGCTGTCTTCACCCTCTTTCTCTCATCTTTAACATCTGGGCTGGGTTGCCTTTTACTCTCCTGGAAGGCTCCCCTCCCACCTGGGAATCCATCTCCTTCCTACGTTCCATCACAAGAACTATTGCTATCTCTCACCTTCAAACAACAATTCCCTTTTCATAGCAACCGGTAATAACAAATTATGACTCATATAACTATGAATGGGATTTAGCAGCATCTAGCCACATAAAAGTCCACACTTAAGAGATAAAAGGCAACCTGGGGAAATATGAAATGCACATCCAACAAATTAATGGGTCTGTCAGGAGAAAATGGTTGGAGAAAGCGACGAAAGAATAATCCTAAGCAAAACTCTTAACAATAAAATGTGGTGTGTCTCCCACAGGCATTTGATATCTGCCATCAGGATAATGGCTCACTGAGCCCTGAGCTAAAAAACCTGTAAACATGGTGCTCTGCTTGGGAAAAAGAGGGACAGATCTTCATCCATAAGCATGCATGTTACTTTTGCTTACATCCATAAATACATATATAAGGCAGAGGTGGTATTCAGCAGGTTCTGATCCGTTCTGGAGAACCGGTCATGGAAATTTTGAGTAGTTCAAAGAACTGGTAAATACCACATTTGACTGGCCCCACCCCCACCTATTCTCTGTCTCCAAAGTCCCAGCTGATCGGGAGTTAATGGGGATTTTGCAGTATCCTTCCCCTGCCACACCCACCAAGCCACGCCCACCAAGCCACGCCCACCGAACCGGTAGAAATTTTTTTTTGAATCCCACCACTGATTCCAACCCTGTTATTCCATGTTCTCCATTCTATATTTGTCCATTTGAAAGCAACGTTGTTGTTTGCAGGGGATTTGATAAATGAATTTGAAGAAATGGAATGCAACTGCTTCCAACAGGTTTCAATTCGCTTCGACATTTCATCTCTGTTAAGGAAGACTTCTGATAGGTAAAATGGAACAGCATCCATCAGCGTAGGCTTCTGCAGGGAATTCACATTGTTATATGGGAGGGAGGGAAGGATGGAAGGAGGGGGAAAAAAACACAACAGCCACAAAATTGGACACTTCTTTGAATGGATGTCCAAATGTTGCAGAAAAACTGAGAATCTAATGCATGCTGAGTTGTGAAGACTGAAAGGACTTTATATATTAGAATTGAGGGAGGTTTTTTAGTTTAAATTTGCAAAACGATGTTTAAATATGAGAAAATACAAAACCTGCGGTTGTGGTGGTTATACCATGACTTATACAAGATCAATCAGCAGTTACATGGAAGAAGGAGTTCTCTGGGTAGGTTCACTGTCTGTAACACCTTCAGGGGGGCATCAATTGTAACATCCTGAACAGAAGACCGTTACACTTCCAAATCTGAACACTTGTGTTTTTAAGCACAACAGTCAACACTTTAAATCAGGGGTCCCCAACCTTTGCAACTTTAAATCTGAAGGACTTCAGCTCCCAGAATTCTCCAGCCAGCAAAGCAAAGCTGGCTGGAGAATTCTGGGAGCTGAAGTCCTTCAGACCTAAAGTTGCAAAGGTTGGAGACCCCTGCTTTAAATCATTTCCCTGCTAAAATAGGTACCTGTATCTTAGCTATTACCTGAACATTATTGCACAGTTTTGAGATCTCATTTCCAATAAAGGACACAACCAGAGGTGGTATTCTACCAGTTCAGACCAGTTCACCCGAACTGGTAGTGGAAATTGCGGGTGGCCCTGCCCACCTGCCACAGCTCTATGGCATCTCATTTAGGACCTTTTTTTCCCCAAAAGTGTGTGCACGGATGGCTAAGTGCATGCGTGGAGGTGGCCCGTGCGAGCAAAGGGAGCAGTGCATGCACACTTACATTTGCAAACCAGTAGGGGAGGTAATTAAATACCACTCCTGGACACAACATAACTGCTGACTAAATCAATTACTAAATGTATAGCTATGCATTGGTATCTTGCTTTGTCAAAAAATATATACCCAAGCTCACGTCAAAAATTAGACGATAAGAAATACTGTATTTAAAACACAGTAAAATAACCATTAGCTTCACTGATATAAAGTAGTCAGAAGTAAAAAGTCAATCTCACATGATGGATTTTTGTAATAAAATAAAAATAAAAGCATCGTGCATTGATCTTACATTGAATCATCATCGTATCACCATGGAGTCCATCTCCCTGTTTTGCAGGAATTCATAATAAATCTTCCTTGACAAATGGCTGCCTACTGACCACATCTAACAAAACAAGATCATCATTTATTTAAATCTTTGGAATGAGTGTCAAACTGGCTTTACTGTTAGCAATTTTTTTCCTGACATACAATTGAATTCCATTTTCCTGCAACTTGAATCTGTTAATTCTCTGGTCTTCATTGTATATTTTTTTTTCCATTTTCTTTTGGATTTCTTTTTCAGATATTTGTGCTGCAGGGGTGGGATTGAAAAATTTTAGCAACTAGTTCTCTGCCCGGTTGCTGGTTGAGCATGGCCATAGTGGGTGTGGCCTACTCAGCATTCTGCATCATGGTGGGTAGGGGCATTTTTGCCCTCTCCAGGCTCAGAAGGGCAAAAATGGCTTCTCACGGGCCCGCGAGGCCCTCCAGAGGTCAGAAATGATTCTGTTTCTGGACTTCTGGAACTTCCGGGAGGCCTGTTTTTCACATTCCCAGAGTCTCTGCACAGGCCCTACACTTACCTGTCATCCAAAATGGGCCACGTGGAGACGCCTGAGAGGGGCAAGATGATGTGGGTGGGGCCAGCCAGTCCTTGCAACTACTGGTTCAGTGAACCAAATGTAACATTAGTATCCGGTTCACCCGAACTGATCTGAACTGGCTGAATCCTACCCCTGGAATGCTATCATATCCACTGTCCAGTTTGTCTTCTGTTCTAAACGTTCCCAATTCCCACAGCTTTCAAAGGGGCTTCAGATCTGGCTGGTGGGTAGGAAGAAACAAGTCATTAATGGAGGTCTTGCAGAAGACATTGCAAAGGCCTGAGGAAGAGAGATGTGTGAGATTGAATTATCTGTATAAATGGGACATAGTCTCCTTCCTTGAGTATGACTGCAGAGCATCACATCAAACAAGATATCACATTGTGACTGGCTATAAGCTGAGTATATACAGGTCCAATATGTGATTTTTTTAGAAAATATAAATGATGCTGCGCTTCAATGTTTAGATGGCCTAGACATTGGTATTTGAGCATAAAACATTTAAGCATATTTTATTGTGCTTTACTAATCTACAGTAGGTGAAATGTTAATATATATACTAGTTCATGTATGATATGCTATAGGTTTAATAAATAAACCTCACCTTAACTTCGTTCAATATAAGATAGATCAGAGGCTTTCAGGATTCTATTATTCTACTTCACTACAATGAGACCCTGAAATCACAGATTCATACCAGCCCTTCAAGGCAGAGGGTCAGGGTTCTAAATAGCATCCAAAAGTAAATCTGAGTCCAAGGCAAAGTATTGCTCAAAGTTCCAATTTATTAAGAGAGCCATGTTGGCACATCTGGGAAAACCCAAATCTGAAAGCTTCCCGGTTTTCCCCACCTAGTTGAAAGTTCAAGATCTTTCCCCCACATCCACAAGTCCATCACATTGTCCAATCTCCCACTGCCATGTTGGCAGTTCCACACATACAGTTCTGGCCAGGTGCAGAGGTGCAGAGACTAAGGATGACCTTGGCTTTCTAGAAAGAATTTTGTTATGGCTACATCACATCTCACTTCTACAATCCCCCCTCCCATTTTCCCACAATAGAAAATGCATAGTAGAATAATAGAAAGTATGGCAGGCCAAAGATCCAAAAGAATAGATGGCTACAGGTCTGACACAGACCAGATAGACAGGCATAGATAGAATTACAGGACTATTGCAAATCCCAATGTGGTTTGAGAATGAAGATTAAAGAGGTTGGCTAAAGGCCTGGTCTGAAAGAGAGTTATGAAGTCAACAAAGCAATTTGGCAAAATCCAGAGTAATGAGACTGTAAACATTCCTAGGTATTTTTCTTAGAAATACTGCAATTTGTCTTGAAACTGAGCAAATCATTTGGCTCCAGGGTGCATTTCCTGAAGATCTTGGCAATATCAGCTTCAGTCTAAAAGCTTTTCTCTCTTTCTCATACGTTGCGATTCCATTTTAATTTAGTAAAATATAGGCATTAAATAATTCACCAGCCTGGCTTGAAACAATCCTCCTGGTAGTTTGATAGCACACAAAGGAAGGTTGCTAAAGATGCTGCTTTTGAGTAATGCAGTTTTGCCAAATAAAATAGCCATAATTCCCTCTGAGGCTAAAAACAAGCAGCTTATCAGAACAAATCCAAGATTTCCTCAGGACTGTTTTAAGAATAGTGTCTGGATATTAGCAAAGCATCTCACCTGAAGCCTTATATTTTATTAGGAAAGAACATAGTCATATTTCAAATGGATGCAGGAAAGATGCCAAATGGTGAACTCTGCTTTTCTCCTTTGCAAGGCATCAGTTTTTCTTGGTTAGCTAGTTTAAGATACCACTGAACTAGGTACCAATATCTAGGCAGACTTCATTAGTTGATCTCTGATATGGCCAGGGTCAAATATGATTGACAGTTAGATGGGAAACTACCAGGGGATCCCAGACCTGTACGCTAGTCTGAAAAGTTAAGGGGAATATATTCTGGAATGAGAGAGTCCTTGAGCTCTCTGAGTTTGGCTTTTTTTCTTGCAGACATTTCATTACCAAACTAGGTAACATCATTACTGCTAGTAAGGAATGGGGTTTGCTCTCAGTTTTTATTCTAGTGGCTTGCCCTGACAATGTTTTGGGAGTTCACTTGGTTGGGCTGTTTACTGTTAGCTTAGTTGGAAGTTCTTGATTGGAATATTGTTTACTTCTTGATGTTGGTCTGATATTCATCTTGGAATTAATCTATAATCATCTAGATATTTCTTTCTTGTGGAGAGATGTTTTTCTCTGTTTGGCATGTTCATTGTCTCTTTCGCACAGTATGTAGATATTGTTTATGTCTATGTGTTTATTGATGGCTAACTTACACCAGGCTTCTAGAAATTCTTTAGTATTTTTGGACTTGGCTTGGTCTAGGATGGTCACAGTTTCGCAGTTGAAATTATGGAAGAAAGAAATGTTCTGGAAGAAAGACATAAAAGTTACACTAATGTTTTCCATGAAGTTGCCAGAAGTTGAGCTACTGAGACTTTATTCAAGAGCCACAGTGGCACAGCGGTTAGAATGCAGTACTGCAGGCTATTTCTGCTGCCTGCCGGCTGCCTGCAATGTGGCAGATCAACTTTCACTGGCTCAGGGTTGACTCAGCCTTCCATTCTTCCAAGATCAGTAAAATGAGGACCAGATTGTTGGGGGCAATAGGCTGATTTTGTAAACCGCTTAGAGAGGGCGGTATATAAGTCTAAGTCAGGGGTTCCCAAACTTGGCAACTTTAAGACGCGTGGACTTCAACTCCCAGAATTCTCCATCCAGCAGAGCTGGCTGGAGAATTCTGGGATTTGAAGTCCACGCGTCTTCAAGTTGCCAAGTTTGGGAATCCCTGGTCTAAGTGATATAGATATTGCTACCTTCCCCTAATCTGTAATGAGTTAACGGAAATAATAAAATGATATTTAAAAAAAATAAAAGTTAATCTAACATGATAAACTGATGTATTTATCTTTTTTTTTTACATGAAGTAAAGAGGTTGGTTCCCTGCATTCAATGCGGAATACATTTTTGAAGGGGGCTCAACACAAATCATTATCTTTAGATAACCCAGAACCTGCCTATGCAGATTAAAGTAATAACCCAAAGCTCTCAATCTCATTTAATCAGAAGAAGTCTGGTAGGACCCGGTAATAACAACTTTTAATAAAAAATCATATGCTATTGTGAGATGCAGCTCACTTCATCAGATGCATGGAGTGGCTAGACGGATACGGGATTTAAATTTCAATGAAGTATAGGTGGAAAGAAGAGGCGAAGAGGGGTTGGTTATGCAGATGGAGGTTACCTGTGAGACTGATTACAAGTACCTCATCAATTAACAAGTCTTGTGTGTTTAAAACTCATTGTATCAGTTGAGACCCCCTGAGATTGCTGAATTCATAAAGATCAAAAGGTTTCAGGCAATCTGTTTTGTGCTGTGGTTAAGGGCAGCAAAATTGTTGGCCTTGCCCCTAAGTACAGCACGAAAGAGATTGCTGAACTCATAAAGATCAAAAGGTTTCAGGCAATTTCAGAAGGATATGATACTCTAATACAATGTAGAAATGCTGAAAATCCTGCCTGAATGGATCCTGCCATTGTCCTCCATCAACATATGAAGCAGGGGTGGGTTGCTGCCAGTTTTATTACGGCGTCCTCCTGGATTCGCGGCTGTCCCTGGACGACCATGTGACGGCCGTGACCAGGGCGTCTGGACCGAGACGCCCTCCGCACTGTCACTCAAGCACTCGTGACGTCTCGCTTAGACTATTGTAACGCTCTCTACATGGGGCTCCCCTTGAGGTGCACCCGGAGGCTCCAGTTGGTTCAGAATGCGGCCGCGCGGGGGATTCTGGGAGCTTCTTGTTATTCCCACGTAACACCTCTCCTGCGCGAGCTGCACTGGCTACCGATGGCCTTCCGGGTGCGCTTCAAGGTGCTTGTTACTATCTTCAAATCGCTCCATGGCTCAGGGCCTAGCTACTTGCGGGACCGTCTCCTGCCACATACCTCCCTGCGTCCGATACGCTCCCACAGAGAGGGCCTACTGAGGGTACCAACCGCCGGTCAATGCCGGCTAGCGGTGCCCAGGGGTAGGTCCTTCTCTGTGGCAGGGCCGGCCCTCTGGAACGACCTACCCCCCAAACTTCGCACTATCACGGACCTTCCCCTCTTTCACCGTTCACTTAAAACATATTTTTTTCCAGCAAGCTGGTCTTGCGTAATAGTTTAGACTTTTGTAATATAGCTTCTGCCAAAGACGTAAATGGATGTTAGGTTAGATTTTTAGGGGGAATTTTAGCACAGGCTGTGATTTAATTCTTTTTTACCTATTTATTGTATTTATTGTATTTTTATTATTGTTTGTTTTAAATTCCTGTGCACCGCCCTGGGTCCATTTCGGTGGAGAAGGTGTGGTATATAAATTGAAATAAATTAAATTAAATTAATTAATGTGCGCAATGTTGCACACATGCACTGTTCAATGTAAATTGTGATGTACGTATGTGCAGAACAATTTACAGTGAACTGCGCACATGCAGTCACTAGAATCCAACATGGCAGCGGCATTGGCAGTGGTAAGGCAACCGGTTTGGGGCATGTAAGGCCTGGGTCGCTGCCGGTTCTGTGACTCAGGCCTGAATTCCACTACCAGTCCGTCTGAACCGGGCCAAACCGGCAGCAATCCACCTCTGGTATGAGGGAGCAGGACTGGTCAAACAGGCCACCTGAAGCAATTCCTGAAGTAGATCTAAGTAGCAAGTATAAACTGTAGTAATAGAAAAGGGAACAGAAAAGTGGAGAAGACGCAGACTCAGACCTGGTCCTGGCTGCACCGCATTGCAGAGCTAGAAGCATAGCTTTTTCTCTCATGCCTGGGCAGGAAACTACTCTCTCTCTCTCCGCCTGCAATGAGCCTGGTTAATGCCACAGTCTCTGAAAATCTCAGCAACTACAATAATAGACTGATGGATAAATGGAGGGAGGTAAAAGGAGGATATTGGCTTCCCTCCAGCCCAGAACTTGAGAAAGTGCCTCCACTCATTAAGGACATAGCAGGAAAAGGACTGTCAGAAATAGGATAGCAGATTGCTGACCTTGGTCAGAGATGTGATTTTTACCAGGAGCTGTAGTTGTCTCTTGTCTCACTTGTTTTATCCTCTGATATAGTCATGGAGCATGACTGCCTTCTTTTGGGTGGACCTTTGTTATTGAGAGATTCATGCCCAAGTGACTTTCCCTCTCCTCTAAGTGTGGTTCTAGCGACAGAAAATTACTTGGTGAACCACAGGTGGCTCATGGGCCATGACTTTGAGATGCATTTTCAGTTGCTGAGAGCTATATATTTAATGGGATTTTGTTTGGGTGGGGGAGACACTAAACACAGAAGACTATGGTGGATGGATAAATTGTGGGAAATGGAGTGATTGCATGTGGAGTGGTTCCCGCTTTTTTTTTCTTGATTTGCAAGAGACAATTATTCCTCCCAATTGAAAATACCCACTATGTTAAAATTGTATTAGAGCTTATTATGGCATTTAACTATTTTTTTCTTACCTAGAAATCCTATAAATGAAAAAAATGCAAGATCCAAAAGCCAAGAATAATATGTGGAGCTGCTTCTGAGTAGTTTCACTTCTACTCACTTCTTCCATCAGGCCGGCCTGGCCTAATGTTACATTCCTAGCCGCAGAATGAAATTGTATAAAAAATTTTAGGGGTATTGTTAGGGTTTTAAGGGTTTTAATAGTGATTTTAGCACAGGGGTTAATTTAATTCGGTTTTAACATTTTGTATTTGTATATTGTTGTATTTTTGGATTTTTAATTTCCTGTGCACCGCCCCGAGTCCCCATGGGGGAGAGGGGGCGGTCTATAAATTAATAAATTAAATTAATTAAATTTCTCTACAGACAGAAATCTTGCCAGATTAAAGTAGTTATTTGCGGAATAATAGACTGCTAGGGATGGTCCAGCTTTTCCTTCTTCTTGCCTTTCAGACAGAGGTGGGCTGCTGATGGTTTGGACCGGTTTGGACCGCCCACCTCCCTGGCGTTATCCAGTCCTATATATCTCACTCTTTGACTTGCTCACTCCACCCATGCAGCCCAGCTGATTTATGCACCTTGCCCATCTACTCACTGCGACTGCCCAAGAAGGTGTGCTGGAAGCCACACATAGGAAATCGCCGTGTGTTTGAAGCCGCATACTCACATTTTTGGTTCTTCCCTAGGTGAACCAGTCATTAAATTATGTGAAGCCCACCTCTGCTTTCAGACATTCCAAGGTCTCCTGTCTCTTTGCCATCTGGGAAGGAATCTCTCTTAAACCACAGCACCAGACTACATTTCAACACAAGAAATTTCCTGGATTCATGAAATAGTTTCAACCCCCTCCATAAAGTCCAGTCTAATGAATAAGCAGGGTCAGTTTTGCAGGTAAATACAGTAATCATGCCCAGTTTATTCAGTTCCTGTCTGATTTTCCTTTGTTTCTAAGCCATTTTTGTATGTTGTTATCTTTGGGATTCGCTAGAAATATAGCTGGGATCAAAAACGTATCAGGTTTTTCCCATAAAACAATAAATGCATAACTTGTTCCTTCCATATATCTTGCTGGACCACAGTTGGTCGGTAATTGAAGACTAAATTATGGTTTCAAAGAGTATGATTAACTGGTTTTGAACAAATCATGGTTTATTTATTGATAGCCTTTAGGCATTATAGTAAGTCTGGTTGCAAAAACAGCAGCCCTATTGCATTATGTATTAGCACAATATGGAAAATCATGCAAAGTGCTTGGAATACAACAGGTTCCTATGTAAATGCAACTTTCAAATGCAGCTTGTTTTTTTTTTAACTGAAAACTGCTCCAGCCCAATGGATAAATATTATCAGTGCTTCTGTAAAAATGTTGCCTAAATACACAAACATATACCATAGTCTTGAGAGAGAAAGACACAGAGAGAGAAATAGAAGCTAATGTAGTCATCTGTAAGATATTTTGAGACCGCCTACAGCGACTGTAGGCTTATTAGACCAAAAGCAAGTCTATTTTTCATTTAAGTTGCATCCTTAAAAATGTGAACAGATATCAGAGACTATTATCTTCTGAACTGGGGATGCTAATGATCTGTGCAAATACGTCTCTCTCTTTTTTCCTTCTGCAAATGCCAAACATTAAACAAACTACAGATATTGAATGTTAATATTCTGTGACTTAGATGGGATTTTGATAATCTAGTCAACTTCCCATCTTTGCCTTGGTTATCACTTTGTGAGTCAGTGGCTTAGAAAGATTACATCTCCCTCTGAACTCCAAACTTTGCTTTGAGCAAAGGTCCATGGGGAGGACTTCAAAGGTTAAAGAGGGAGGAGAGAGAATTTGGGCAAGAAAGACTCATGGTCCCTACAGGCAGCTATGGGATTTCATCTACTGATGATGATAAGTTTATTTATTCCCAATAGCTGCTCTTTATTTACTTGGTGAATAATATCAAGAATATTATCTCTATGTTCAATATCTATGTACCCGTGATGGCGAACCTATGGCATGTGTGCCACGAGTGGCACACAGAGCCCTCTCTGTGGGCACGCAAGCCATCGCCCCAGCTCAGCTCCAGCACATATACATTCTCACCTCCCATCAGCCAGCTGGTTTTTGAGTCTCTGCTGTGCATGTGCAGGGGGCGGGCACCTGCAGGAGACACACACTCACGTGTGTGGTGCACATGCATGGGGGTCATGCACACATGTATGTGGTCATGCATGCATGTTCAGGGGGTGGGGCGCATGCAGGGGATCATGTATACATGCATGGGGTGGGGGGGATTGCTGGGGATCACACACACATGCACAGGGGGCAGGGGGGCAGGGGGTGGCATACACATGCACAGGAGTGGGGCACACACAGGGGGTCATGTGAGCATGTGCGGTGAGGGCGGGGCGCTTTTGGCATGCAACGACCAAAAGGTTATCCCTCACTGCTATATATGATCACCTTCCAAATTGCAATCATATCACAGAAGAAAAGTCACTTTCGAGATCGTTGTCCATCATCTGGATGGGGGGGGGGGGGAGGTAAGGGGCTCTGTAAATTTCTAAGAATAAAGAGTTTCTCAAGTGGGGGACCACCTCCAAAAATGTATTCTAGTTGTCCCTCATCTCCTATGGTCATTGGGGGTACTTCAGAGCAGAGCCTCCACTTGACAGTGTTCCAAATATCATCCAGAAATAAATCAGAGTCCAAGGCAGAGCTATCCTTAAACTTCCAATGTAATAAGAGAGACATGTTGGTACATCTGTGGGAATCCCGAATCGGAAAGCTTCCTGGGATTCCCACCCAGTTGAAAGTTCATGATCTTGTCCCCACACCAGTGGTGGGTTTCTGCAGAGCCGGTTGGTGAAATTTAGAGAACCGGTGAGAGGGGGTTCCACTGGCGTACCTGGAAGTAAATCTGGCCCGCCGCTGCCAGTGACCCAACGGGAAGGAAAGGAAAGGAAAGGAAGGAGAAAGAAAGAAAGAAAGAAAGAAAGAAAGAAAGAAAGAAAGAAAGAAAGAAAGAAAGAAAGAAAGAAAGAAAGAAAGAAAGAATTTATCATCACAATTGAGTCCAAAATTTTGGTTGCTAAGCAAGAGCATTGTTAAATGAGTTTCACCACATTTTATCACCCTGTCACATGACTGCCAAGCCACGTCCACAAAATAGGCCACACCTACAGAGTAGGTTCTAAAAAAATTTGAAACCCACCACTGCCCCACACCCATACATCCATCGCATGGTCCAATCTTCCACTGCCATGCTGGCATCTCTACCCAGCTAGTGCTGGTCAGGTGCAGAGGTGTGGAGACAAAGAATGACCTTGAGCTTCTAGAAACGATTTTTGTATTTATTTTGAAAACAAACACATTCTATTCCTTACTATTCCCCCCTCCCAACTGCCCACTAATGAAACAGCATAAAATAAGAGAAAGTGTGGCAGGCCAAAGATCCTAAAAGGAATAGGACTGCAGGCCTGGCACCACTGATGTTTTCATTGGACAGAACAATTCAATTCGAATAGGGTGCCGTTTGACTCTGAGGATAATAACCAATACTTCCAGTCTAGAAGCCTTTAATAACTAGTGCAAGATCTTCAGCTGTGGTCCTCTTTTACAGCAAGACTGGCCAACAATTTTGCACTGCATTTTGGGTCGATGGGAACTCCACAACGTCTCCAAGGGCTGCCCTCTTCGGAGTGCATTATTGTCATCCAACTATGTGGCAATCAGGGTATGGGCATTCTGGCTTTGTTATAGGAGAGTTAAATCAAAGGAGCCGTGCACGTAAATGTAGGTAGTTGCTGATACATATCTTCCAAACTGCTGTTAAAAAGAAAATGGAAAGTTGCCTGCGGAGTAATCCAGAGCATATTCCGTCTAATCCAATTGGTTGAATTGATTCTCTTGGAAAAATCACCTACACAGCATTGGAATTTCAAATGGATTCAAAGATCTGGATTGATCCCAACATTCAAATTAGGTCAGTTCCAATCAAGAGTGGATTTTGTTTTTTCCATACGTAGACGTGAGAGGGGTGATTAAATTGAAAACAAAACACAATGCAAGTGTTGTCCCTTTGGAATACAGGTATGACCTCAACGTATGTACCAAAACCAAATTTTAGCAAATAAAAAATACATGATTTTTGTACGTGCAATATGGTCGTGCCTATATTGCAAGAGGGGGAGGTGCATTGTGACATTTCATGCCCCATCTTGCCATATTTGACCTAACCTTGACCTTGTAGTTTGAATGGCCCTGCCAGAGTCATCCAATGGATCTGGTATTTTTTGCAAAACTGACAAAAACAGGGTTAAGCTCTTGCATTAGGTTCTCCCACTTTCCCTTGTGTATTTTATGGGATGTCAAGATGCATAGAACATGCAAAAGGTTGGGCTTGTGTTGCATCAGTGTGACACTACGTTCAACATTTGTCCCAAGTGACCACCCATTATACCAGCAATCTGGGGGCACAGTGGTTAGAATACAGAATTGCAGGCTGACTCTGCTCACTGCCAGGAGTTTGATTCTGACTGGCTCAAGGTTGACTCAGCCTTCTATTGTGTAGTAGGCAAGAACCAGACCAGCATAGCTTCAACAGTATTTATTGACTCAAGAATGAAACTGAGGAACTGCAGGCAAATGCCTGTGATTTATACTGTAGGCCCACAGGGCAGAGGTGGCTTGTTCCTGGTTCGGCCCAGTTCAGTCGAACCGGTAGTGGAATTCAGGCTTCGGTTGCAGAACCGGCAGCAACTCAGGCCTGCCACACCCCCAAACCAGTTTCCTCGCTGCCTCTGGGCCACCACCATTTTGGATTTTAGTGACTGCATGTGCGCAGTTCACTGTAAATTGTTCTGCGCATGCACGAAGAACAATTTACATTGAACAGTACATGTGCACCAGTGGTGGGTTTCAAATTTTTTTAGAACCTCTTCTGTAGGTGTGGCCTGCTTTGTGGGAGTGGCTTGACAGCTATGTGACCGGGTGGGAGCGTCTTGCCCCCATGTGACCAGATAGGAGTATCTTGCCGGCCATGTGACCGAGTGGGAGTGGTTTGGCAGTCATGTGACTGGGTGGGCGTGGCCAACTTGTAAAACGTGGTGAAACTCATTTAACAACGCTCTTGCTTAGCAACCAAAATGTTGGCTCAGAAACTCTGGCATTTGAAGCACGCAAGTCTTGAAGCTGTCAAATTACAAGACCCCTGCACCCCTAACCCTTTAGAAAAAAAAAACCCCCAGGGGTGTTCAAACTTGACAGCTTTAAGACTTGTGGAGTTCAACTCCCAGAATCCCTTCTCTGGCTCTTCCTCTTGATGATATGTGGATGGGCGGGGGGAGGGAGCTGGAACTGGTTCTAAAAGGCACTGTAGATTTGTGGAACCTCTTCTATAGAAGAGGTTAGAACTGGCAGGAACCCACCCCTGACGTGCGCGCACCTGACATGTACAGGTTGCGAACTGGTAGTAAAACTGTCAGCAACACATTCCTGCCACAGGGCCTTAACCAATCATAGAACTAGAAAAAGCCTGCCCAAATATGCATGTTCTAAATTTCCCTGCTAAACAGTTGGGGTCAACTAAAGGTTAGTTTTGCTTTAGTACAATTGACACAACTATATACATTCAACACATAACACCTTCCATTCTTCCAAGGTCAATAAAATGAGAAGCCAGATTGTTGAAGGCAATATGCCGATTTTGTAAACTGATTAGAGAAGGTTGTAAAGCTGTAAAGTGGCATATAAGTCTATGTGCTGTTGCTATTGCTATCTGAAGCCTTCCGTTACTATTAATATTAAATTTCGAGACAGGCATTTTGATGAAACTCCTCTGAAGAAGCTGGAAGCTGGGGAAGCAGAAAGATGGCGTGTTGCTTAACAAAAAGAAAACATTATAGGAAATATAACATGCAATTAAAACAGAAACAATGATATCAGCATTTCTCAAGAATGTAACTTCACTATCAGGGGAAATGCTAAGTACCAGCAAGAAGAACACTTAAAAATATCAAAAGCATTTTGGAGAATAGAATAGAAACACAGAAATCTCTTTCAGTAGCAAGAAAACATTCATGGAATTAGAAGGAAGGTTTCAGGTCAGTGTGAATGGATTTAGTCTTTTCTAGGAGCTGGAAATTTATGAAGCTCATAATATGGTGCTTCTTTGACTTCTGGCACGGAGAGGCTTGCTGAAACTATATGGAAAAGAACAGCCTTAGAAGAAAACAGCTTGCATGGAAATGCCAGAACACCAGATTTATTTTTCTTTTTTTTTAAAGTCATTTTTCCCCTAGTAGTTTTTATTCTACCTGATGAAAGAGAATTTGCTTTAGAGTTGACTTTCAAAGGAAAAGAATTTTTCACAGTATGCTGCTTCTGCCCTTCTTTAGTGATGAAGTGGCTAAAGACTGTGTGCAAGCATTTTATATTTCATTGTATAAGCATTGCTCCTTTGATCTGCAGGTGTGCTCTGCCATATGTTCATTCAGAACAGACTTCGGGAGCAAATTCCACCTCTCAGGTTAGATGTGAGTTTTGACCGTAAAAAATAATTGTAGAACTTTTTTCTTCTGAAGAACAACTTTGGAGAAATCACCCATCTAATAAAATGAAATTCAATGGTGAAAAGAGTAAGGTTCTACATTTAGGTAAGAAAAACAAAATGCACAGGTACAGTATAGGTGGTACCTTGCTCAATAGTAGTAACTCTGAGAGGGATCTTGGAGTCCTAGTGGACAACCATTTAAATATGAGCCAGCAGTGTGCAGCAGCTGCCAAAAAAGCCAACACAGTTCTAGGCTGCATAAACAGAGGGATAGAATCAAGATCACGTGAAGAAGTGTTAATACCACTTTATAATGCCTTGGTAAGGCCACACTTGGAATACTGCATACAGTTTTGGTCGCCACAATGTAGAAAAGATGTGGAGACTCTAGAAAGAGTGCAGAAAAGAGCAACAAAGATGATTAGGGAACTGGAGGCTAAAACATATGAAGAATGGTTGCAGGAACTGGGTAGGTCTAGTTTAATGAAAAGAAGGAGTAGGGGAGACATGATAGCAGTGTTCCAATACCTCAGGGGTTGCCACAAAGAAGATGGAGTCAAGCTATTCTCCAAGACTCCTGAGGGTAGAACAAGAAGCAATGGGTGGAAACTAATTAAGGAGAGAAGCAACTTAGAACTGAGGAGACATTTCCTGACAGTTAGAACAATCAATCAGTGGAACAGCTTGCCTCCAGAAGTTGTGAATGCCCCAACCCTGGAAGTCTTTAAGAAGATGTTGGATAGCGACTTCCGGTTCCGGCTCCAGCGGCGACGGGCGAGCCTAGGGCTCGCTCACCGCTTTGTTTCTTTTCCTGCCCCCCCACGGGGGCGAGACGCCCTGTTTTGGGGGGTCTCCCGTAAAGCCGGATTGCCTGGGTCGTCCTCCCCCAGCGGCAGCTGGGAAGCGACCCTTGTCTTCGGCTTAGGTGGAGGAGGACATGCTGCGGGGGGTTTTCCCTTTGCCAATGGCGGGCGGCATCGTTCTGAAATTATGAAGAGAGCTGGCCGTCTGAGTCGGAAGGCTTCCCGGGGCTTCGGCTGCGAGGGTGAAAGTGAGTGGTTTTAAACATTTTTTTTCCTGCTGTCAGCCTGGGCTGAAAGAACTTGGAGGGGGGTGTCTGCTTGTTAAACCCCCCCTCGGACTAAAGCGGCACTTAAGAATGGCTCCTCGCTGCGAGGAAGCGGATATCTTTAATCTGGACTGTTTGAAACAAGGGAAAGTGGTCTGCGGTTTGTCTTTGAAACAATGTCTCTAGGTCTGGCTGATTTGAAACATTTTTTTTTACCACTCTCTCCTTCTGGCTCTGAGTTTGGGCAGTGAAAATGGCTTCTCTTTGTCCCTGAATGACTATTTTACTTATGGAAAATTTCCAGCGTCTCTTTGTGATTTGGACTCCCTCTGGTTACTAAAGAAGAATTTATTTTTGGATTTGTGATTTCTTTTCTGGAGTGCCTTCGTTATTATACTTATTGACTTGGAAAATTGTTTCTCTCTTGGTTCCTGAACTTTACAACCCTGAACTGAACTTTTGGCTCCTGACTTGCCTCAACAGCCCCACCCAAAAAACGCCATTTTAGTGGCACTGACTTTAACAGCTAACCATGGCACAAGAATCAGCACTGGCAAGCTTAGAATTAAGGATGGCCTCTCTTTAATCTGTTATACAAACTTTGGTACAAGAAATCAAGGTCCAGAGGGCAGAAAATATCAACTTTAAAAAGGAATTATTGGACACACGGAAACAAGTGCTGGAGAACACACAGAAGAATGAAGAACTGGAAGGGGGGCTGGCGGGGGCTAAGGGAGAGATTAAAAATGTTACTAATGAGGTTGTGGAAATAAATGGGCATGTGTCTAGGATTGATATGGAAAGGATGACATATTTTTTGAGATTTCAGAATGTTTCTGAGGAAACTGGTGAATGTCTCCCTGAACTCATGAGCACAATTATAGCAGACTATTTACATAAACCTAAGGATGAGATCAGGGGGGACATTGACCTAGCCTACAGAATAAACTCTGCATATGCCAGGATAAATGAAGTACCCAGAGAGATACATGTTAAATTTGTTAGAGAGGAAATCTTGAAAGTGCAAAGAGGAGGTCCATTAATTTACCAACAAAAGGAGGTTCCTAAAGCAGATCCCAAGCAGATCCCAAGAAAGATTAGAGAAGCAAGAAGGAAATTTTCCTTCTTGTCCAAAAAATTGTTTGACCACGGGATCTGGTTTAGGTGGGTGATGCCCGAAGGGATGCTGGTGTTCTGGGAAGGAGGAAGAGTGAGGATTAAAACAGTTGCTGAGGCGGAAGCCTTTTTTAAAAAACATTCCTCTGTCCTGCGGGAAGATCCAGGGGGGGCAGGGGGGGCCACGGCCCCGCCCGCTGGGGGCCTGGAAGGAGAGATAGAAGATACAATTGCCAAGAGACTTAGATCTAAAAAATAACTTTGCCTTGATTTTTTGAATAATATTGTATAATATAACATGTGCATCTGGATTTTTGTAAATGACTGACAGCATAGAACTGAGAATTTAGAAATATGTACTTGCTTTTACTTTGTAGTGTATGGAAAATGTTTTTTATTAATGATCTATTTTGATGTCCCGGTAGGGCCAACGACTTTGACGTGAATTTCTTTGTATCCCTTACCCTATCCTATTGAAAAACTGTAAAACCAATAAAACTTTTTCAATATAAAAAAAAAAGAAGATGTTGGATAGCCATATAGGGCTTCCTGCCTAGGCAGGGGGTTGGACTAGAAGACCTCCAAGGTCCCTTCCAACTCTGCTATTATATGTTTGTATGTATGTTTGTATCTAATTGTAATAATCAGCACAGAAAAGACTGAACATACAGGCACTTGCTGTGAATCTTTGCCTGCACCCCTATAAACTAACATAGCCTATCAGACATGTATAAAAAGCAACACAATCTAAATCAGAAATGTTGCCCATGGTTTGAACACAAGCTTCTTAAACCAACCCCATATCCACTGAACACCCAGGGATGCCAAAAGTCATGCTGACTCCAATTGTTGCTTGCAGATGGTTTATTTTTCTTTCCCACCTACACTGTAGCTTGCACAGGTTAATGTAGCGTGCAGCAGTATGATAACGCACAGTGATATGACCTTTTCAATAAATGTACAACTTACAGAGCTTGGTTCTTTCCAAGTGTCCTGTGTTTACACAGCAAAGCCCACTAACCTTTGGGAAATAGATCAAATAGCCAGGCAGACAAAGCCCAGCATATTAAAAAAGGTCACTCGATAGAGTGGTCAAAATACTGCACTCTCCAAATGAATGTAACTGCCTGGGCTTCACCTGTAGGCCAGCAATGAACTGCGCAAGAAGCAACTTAGCAAGAAAGCATCGTCAGCAAAAGGCTGAGAGACCCATGCAGAGTTTGTTACTTTAAAGAACCTGGGAGTGATTTACGGCAACGGGAAAATTAGTTTAAACCAAGAATGGACAATCTTTCTGATGGTTTAGGACTGTGTTTAAACACAGCCAAGTGGGAGGTTAGTGTTGCAATAGATGAGAGATCAGAAAGGTGGGCAGTTCGAATCCCTAGCACCGCGTAACGGACTGAGCTCCGGTTACGTGTTCCAGCTTCTGCCAAGCAGTTCGAAAACACGTAAAAGAATGCAAGTAGAAAAATAGGAAACATGGGTGAGAAGGTAACCGCATTTGTGCCTTTGGTGTTTAGTCATGCCAGCCACATGATCATGGAGACGTCTTTGGACAGCGTTGGCTCTTTGGCTTTGAAACGGAGATGAGCACCGCCCTCTAGAGTCGGGAACAACTAGCACATATGTGCAAGGGGAACCTTTACCTTTACCTTAAATACAATTATATAAAATCATGTCACATATATCATGCAACCAACCAGCTCTGTTTCCTTGACTTGCGCTGCCGACTCTTTATTATGTCTGATACAAAGGATATAGGTAGTCCTCATCTTAATGATCGTAATGGAGACTGCCCATTACGGGCAGTTGTAAGTGGTTGTAAAATGGATTGGTCGTGTGACTGACATGATTTTACAATGTTTTTTTTTGCAGTGGTCATTAAGCAAATCTATGGTTGTTACATAAACCTCTCAGTTGTTAAGGGAATCAATGGTGCCCTATGGACGTTAAACCAGTAAACCAGCAAAAAAAGCAGAAGTGCTGGTTTTCACCAAAATCATCGCAAAACATGCCGATGTTGCTGTAGCGTGCTATCAATGTATATATGACTGTGTTGCTGAGCACATGAACTTCAGCCATGTGGGGCAGTAGGTGACCATCAGAACATCAAATCCAGGGCCATAAATAGCCCCAGCATAGTTTCATTGTAAGTTGTGGAGAAGTGTAATAATTATTGAGTCCAACCTCATTAAACAACTGAGTTATAGGGGAGTGGACAACATCTGTTTCCTGGCAAAAATACTTGAGCAAGTGATGGTTGTTCACATCTGGATCCTTTTGCATCAAATACATTTTCTGTATTTTTTTCAACTGGAATCTAAGCCAAGTTTTGACATAAAAACTGCCTTGCTGGGACTAGAGTTTGCGCATGCGCGAAAATGGCGTTCTTGCCTTGAACGCGGCAAGGCACAGGGGTCTTATGGCCCAGAAGGGATGTTTCCAGCCCTCCACGGACATCTAGGAGGGCTGGCCCTGCAAGCCGGTCACTCGCAGGTTTAGCAGGTGCGCTTGTTCGCGGCCGGGGGGCGACGGGGGCGACGGGCGAGCGAGGAGCAGCGGAGACGCCCGGAGCGGCCCAGAGCGGCCTGGCGCGGCTCAGGCGCGGCCTAGTCCCGGCCCTCCACAACATCTTGGAGGGCCGGCCCTGCAAGCCGGCCGCTCGCCGGCACGACGGAGCGCTTTGGAGCGCGACGGGGAGGCGACGGAGGCCCTGCAAGCCGGCCGCTCGCCGGCATGATGGAGCGCTTTGGCCGCGACGGGGGGCGACGGAGGCGACGGGCGAGCATGGGAGTAGTGGAGACGCCCGGAGCGGCCCGAAGCTGCCCTACCGCGGCCCCGGTGCGGCTTGGTCCCGGCTGGAGAGGAGGTAGGCTGGGTAGCCAGGCGGCCTGGGCGAAGATCAGAGGAGCGCCCTGTCTGTGCGGTGGGGGCGACGGGCAAGCGAGCGAGCGAGCGAGCAAGGGAGCAGCGACAAGACGCCCGGAGCGGCCCGCGGCCCGGCCACGTCTCGGCGCCGGCTGGAGAGGAGGTAGGCCGGGTGCCGGAATAAAAACGAGAGGGCCGAGTTGGAGGCCGCGAAAGGCGGGAGGACCGAGTCGAGGCCGCAGACCACCAGGCCGAACATCGGGCCGAACATCAGGCAACGTGGGAGTTCGGAGCAGCCCCGATGGCCCGGGCGCGGCCCTTGTGTTAACTGGAGGTGGCCGAGTAGTGGAGGCAGGCCGGGCGCCCAGGGTGAAGACGGAGGAGGCTGGGCCGGGTGGGATGCGACCATCTGGCCGCGCGGGGATAACAGCGGCCCGCACGGCCCCCCTACCCGACCCATGTGGCCCCTATTGTGGAGGACCATGGAGAGATGGATGGTATAGAGGAACGGTCGTTACAACCGAACTGAGAGCTAATGGCTGGAAAAGCCCCACATAGCATTACAACTAGCCATGTGGCCTGTACTTTGATCCAACGGGAGAGGGGAGAGACAATCTGTGGATACAGCCTATGGACAGAGACAGTGACTTTGCGGAGACTTAGACCATTTTCTCCGATTGGATGGGCTGATGTCCACAGATTTAATTTGATCCATCTGCTACCACCCCCTCCCTCTACCCGAACTGCCCACCGCTTTTGTATTTTGTACTTGTCCCTTTAATTAATTAATTGTCGATTTTACCATCTTTACCATCTTTTACCATTTTTACCATCTATTGTATAATGGGCCCTTATGCTCACTGTTTCAACTATGGACTTGCAGTGTATCATCTTTGGGGATTCTCCCCCCCCCCTTTTTTAGTGCCAATGCCGTCTAATGTTATCTTATTCAAGGTCAGTTCTCCTTCGCCTGCGGGAGTCTACCCTCTCGCAGGCTTGGCCCCCTAGTTTATCACGGGCCCACCTCGAGGATGGACTTATTGCTCCTGAGAGGTGGGCGAAGCGCAAACTCGGGGGGGTTTTATTTAACTTGCTAATTCGGATTTTAGGGGGTTCCAGGGAGGAGGGTAGGGATAGTCAAGTGGGTAGACAGATGGAGATGGAAACAGCAATTAGTAGTAAGGGCCAGGATAGCAGTCGACGGCGGGAAGCGGAAGGCGAAAGGCAGGGGGATACTCGAGTCGTTCCTCAGGAGGGCATACCAATTCAGAGGGTCGTGGGGAGGGGCAGGACCGAGGGGAGACAATTTTTATCCTCCCGGTTGGTGGCACGCAGCCGTTGGTTAAAAACGGTCGGGTGCCACAACCCTCGCAGGCTAGGTGGCCAGTGAATACAGAGCCAGGGTCTGCGGCTGATGTTTTGCAACGCCAGGTCCGTTGTCAACAAAGCCCCCCTCATTAGTGACCTTGTGTCAGAGGGGGAGCCGGACCTGGTAGGAATTGCGGAGACCTGGTTGGGCCACGAGGGAGGTCATCCCCTCGTTGAAATGTGCCCACCAGGCTACCGCGCATTTCATCAGCCGCGGGCCCTAGGCAGGGGTGGTGGGGTAGCGGTCATTATCAAGGAAGGCCTGGAGCCGAGAGAGACCATTGTGCCGCAGACCTCCGGCTGTGAGTCCCTTTGCATGAAGTGGGGCCTAGGGAGGCAGTTGGGCTTGCTGGTTGTATACCTGGCAACCCGCTATGTAGCAGCAGCCCTGCCCGAGCTCCTGGAGGTGATCGCCACGGTGGCAGTGGAGACCCCCAGACTTATAGTTATGGGGGACTTTAATCTGCCATCGTTGGGCGAATCATCCGCGGTAGCTCGGGAGTTCATGGCTTCCATGACGGCCATGGACCTGACCCAAGTAATTCAAGGCCCCACTCATGAGGGTGGACATACGCCGGACCTCATCTTCGTCTCGGGCCAATGGAAGAGTGATCTGGGTACAGGGGACATAGACATCATACCCTTGTCATGGTCAGACCACTCACTTCTCCGACTCGACTTTCCGACCGCTGCTCCCCTCCGCGGGGAGGCGGAACCAGAGTTACCAATCTGGTACCGCCCCAGGCGCTTGATGGACCCGGATGGGTTCCAGACAGCGCTTGGGCCATTTCCTGTATCCCTGACCCGCGCCCCGATGGAGGACCTCACGGCCGCATGGAATAGTGCGGCCGTGGGAGCCTTGGATCGGGTCGCGCCCTTGCGGCCTCTCTCGCGGCGGCGAACCACCCTGGCTCCTTGGTTTACTGAGGGGCTGCGGGTGATGAAACGCCGCAAGAGATGCCTAGAGAGAAGATGGAGGGCTAGCCGCTCTGAATCTGACCGGACACAGGTGAGAGCCCATTTACGGACTTACATTGTGGCGCTGAGGGTGGCCAAACGTCATCATTGCGCCACCCTCATAGCATCCGCAGAAAACCGCCCTGCCGCCCTGTTTAGGGTGACCCGTTCCCTCCTTCAACAGAGGGAGCGGGAAGCCCCGTTACAGGGTAGGGCAGAGGAATTTGTGATTTTTCTGCAGGAGAAAACCGCCCAGATACAGAGTGAGCTAGCCACCATTCATGGCCCAGTGGGATGCCACGAGGGAGATCTTGTTTGGGAGGAGTTTGACCCCGTTACTTCCGAGGATATGGACAGGTTACGTGGGCGACTGCGAGCCACCACATGTTCATTGGACCCGTGCCCCTCCTGGCTTGTACTGGCATCCTGGGAGGTGACACGAGGCTGGCTCCAAGAGGTTATCAACGCATCCTTGAGTGAGGGTTCCTTGCCTGCCTCCCTAAAAGAGGCTATGGTGAGGCCCCTCCTCAAGAAGCCCTCTTTGGACCCAGCTCTTTTGAACAACTACCGTCCAGTCTCCAACCTTCCCTTCTTGGCGAAGGTTGTTGAGAGTGTGGTGGCACAACAGTTTCCCCGTCACCTGGAGGAAGTTGACTATCTAGATCCGCGCCAGTCCGGCTTTCGGCCCGGGCATAGCACCGAGACGGCATTGGTCGCGTTGGTAGATGATCTCTGGAGGGCCAGAGATGGGGGATGTTCTTCCATCCTGGTCCTATTAGACCTCTCAGCGGCTTTCGATACCATCGACCATGGTATCTTATTGCATCGGCTGGGGGGGTTGGGGGTGGGAGGCACCGTGTTGCGGTGGTTCTCCTCCTACCTCTCTGGCCGATCGCAATTTGTGCGTGCAGGAGAGCAGAGGTCGACCCCGAGACCACTCACATGTGGAGTGCCTCAGGGGTCGGTCCTCTCGCCTCTCCTGTTTAACGCATATATGAAGCCGCTGGGTGAGATCATCCGTGGTTTTGGGGTAGAGTACCACCTGTACGCTGACGACACCCAGCTGTACATATCTACCCCAAACCACCCCAACGATGCCGTAGCGGTGATGTGCCAGTGCCTGGAAGCCGTGCGGATCTGGATGGGAAGTAACGGACTTAGGCTCAACCCGACCAAGACCGAGTGGCTGTGGTTTCCGGCTGCCCGATTCAACCAGCTTTCTCCAACGCTGGCCATAGGGGGCGAACATCTTGCCCCTGTGGATGGGGCGCGCAATTTGGGTGTCCTCCTGGATACCCGGCTGTCTATGGAAGAGCAAGTGACAGCCGTGGCCAGGAGGGCGTTTTACCAGGTTTGCCTGGTTCGCCAATTGCGCCCCCTATTGGATCGGGACGCCCTTCGCACAGTCACTCATGCCCTCGTGACATCCCGACTGGACTATTGTAACTCTCTCTACATGGGGCTCCCCTTGAGGTGCACCCGGAGGCTTCAGTTAGTTCAGAATGCAGCCGCGCGAGCAATTATGGGCACCTCTAGGTTTGCCCATGTAACACCGCTCTTGCGCGAGCTGCACTGGCTACCTGTCGTCTTCCGGGTGCGCTTCAAGGTGTTAGTCATCATCTTCAAAGCGCTCCATGGCTCGGGACCTAGCTATCTGCGAGATCGGATCCTGCCCCACACATCCTCACGACCGATTCGCTCCCACAGAGAGGGGCTTCTCCGGGTGCCGTCCACTAGACTTTGTCAGCGGGCGACGCCCAGGGGAAGGGCGCTCTCTGTGGCGGGCCCGGCCCTCTGGAACGACCTTCCCCCTGATATTAGAACGACCACCGACCTCCGCTCCTTCCGTGTAAAATTGAAGACCCACCTCTTTCGACTGGCCGGCCTTGAATAGTTCTCTCTGTCTTTTAACGATAAATTTTAATGGGTTTTTTAATTGTATTTTTAGCACGGGTAATTTATTTAATTCTATTTTAGTAATGTTTGTATTATCGTATATTGTTTTAATTATGCCTGTGCACCGCCCCGGGTCCCTGTGGGGAGAGGGTGCGGTTAATAAATTCCAATTTATTATTATTATTATTATTATTATTATGTTCATTACTAGAAGACAGGCAGGAGGATTCTGGCTTTTGCCTTTCTAAACTCTCAGATCTGTGACTTCTAGATTATTTGACATCCATCTCTATTGTTAGTGTCCAACAAGTGTCCTCTGTGTTAGAAAGAACCCTTGCCAGCAACGGTAAGACTAGGTAGGACCTACTAGGGTAGGATCACTAGAATAGTCAATGCTCTGGTAACATCTGTTATGGACAATTCATTGTCTCATATGAATGGTCGCCCTTGAAAGAACTCCAGAACTTCAGGTAGGACAACTTCATTCACATTAGCACATCTTCTTTTTCTGATGTCCTCCAAGTGAAGTGAATTGCACCTGCTATCTTTTTTGTTCTGCATGGTCTGGCAAGTTCATCCCCTCTGGAGGGCAATCAATTAGAGAAGGCTAATTTAAGTGCTTATTTTGGAAATTCACAGGTGAGATCTTTCAGAAACAGGAGGTGAATATACAAGGACACAGAAGAGAAGCCTTTTTTTTAATATTTATTTATTCTTTAGATTTATGAAGCCCTAGGCATCATACACAGTACTTCCATTTTCAATGTTATCCTCACAACTGTTCTATGAGATTGGTTGAGATAAAAGTTCACACTTAACTTATTCAGAATAACAGAGTCGGAAGGGACCTTGGAGGTCTTCTAGGCTAAACTGCTCAGGCAGGAAACCCTATACCAGTGATGGCTAACCTTTTTTGGCTCACGTGCCAAAAGTGGGGCGCGCAGGGCAGGAAACCCTATACCAGTGCACGGGCGTTTCACACCCATAATGCTATGTGCATGACACACTGCTTTTGGCGTGCTTTTTTCGCCCTCCCCAGGCTCCAGAGGCTTTCTAGGAGCCTGGGGAGGGTGAAAACAGCCTCCACCTCCACCTCCAGAGGCTTCAGGAGCTTCCCTAAAGCCTCCAGAGGGTGAAAAACGGCCTCAAAAGAAGGCCTAAATCAACTGGCAAGTGCACACATGCACGCTTACGCTGACAGGGCAACGCCTCACGTGCCCTAAGAAATGGTTCCGCGTGGCACCCTTGCCATAGGTTCGCCATCACGGCCCTATACCATTTCAGACAAATGGTTGTCTAGTCTCTTCTTTAAAACTTCCAGTGTTGGAGCATTCACAACTTCTGGAGGCTAGTTGTTCCACTGGTTAATTGTTCTAACTATCAGAACATTTCTCCTTCGTTCTAGTGATGGACTGGCTGCTAAAGCAAGGTCATGGCACACACTTGAAAGTAAATCAGGAAGACTGTAATAAGGGGGGGGTCCGTCTCTCTGTCTCACAAGAACAAAGAATGCTTATCAACAGGAAATATGCATGTGTAAAGCTTGTAGCAATTATGGGTAGGTGGCAAGTTGATAAAAGCAACAAGAATTAGACAATTTGCAGACCTCAGCTAAAAATTAGGAATCGAGATGTCCGGCAACAAATGAAATGTCTATTAGATAACTCCTGGGGCATCCATTAGCTAAGACCTAGGAATGGGACAGCTATAGACCAATAGAACAAATTGTAGAATTAGTGCTAAAATGTTTATTAGAGGATATTTCTTATTGTTTCACCTTGTCCCGCCTTCTTCTTTACTGAAAATGTATAAAAGCTTTCTTAATCTTTTGTTCTTGGTTCTTGGCCTTTTGACCAGGAACCCTTTTCCTTGGAGGACTCCAATAAAAAGCAATCAGAAAACCTGCACCTCGTGTCTGGCGTCCATCATTGGCTTCGGCACCAGGCTCAGACCCGAATTGGGGACAACACTAGGGTGTTTATCTCCTTGATTAGTTTCCAACCATTGCTTCTTGTCCTCTTTTAATTTGGTTTTAGCATAGGACTGTAATTTAATATGTTTTTAAATTTTGTATTTATCGTTTTGTATGTTTTTTAAATTCCTGTGCGCCGCCCTGGGTCCTTCGTGGAGAAGGGCGGGATATAAATGTAATTTAAAAATAATAATAATAATAATAAAAAAAATTCACGTGCTTTGGAGAATAGATTCACTCCCTCTTCTTTGTGGTCATTAGCTTCTATGGTCAAGTGGAAATTTAAATCTTCCTGGTTTAAATCATAACACCACAAACACTCCTATTGGCAGGCCTGAAGTCCAAAAGAAAAGATGGCTTGCAGAATTAAAGGAAGGAAGAAACAGCACTCCAAGTGCTACATCGTGGACTGTTTGTTCTGGGGTATTTTTTTGTTCAAGATTCACATTTGACAATAAAATCAAGAAGAACAAACTCAGAAGCTGACACGTAGCAAATTACCTTTCAGTAGCACATACAGAAGTCAGAGAACTGGGTGATTACCTAATGCAGTGTTTCCAAACTTAACTTTGAGAGGTGTGGACTTCAGCTGCCAGAATTCCCCAGCCTGCATGCTGGCTGCAAATTCTGGGAGTTGAAGCCCAAACATCTTAAAGTTTGGAAGCTGAGAAACACTGATCGAATGTACTGCAGCTACCACTGGTTGTTTCTTTAATATACTCTTTGCATGGGGGATCGGGTGGCGAGGCCCAGTTTGCAATGCATTAAAGTGGATTAGGGCAGGAGGAGGAACTGTAATTTTGATGTTCCATTCTGAGAAAAGTCAGAAAAAAGCTGTTTAGTAGACATGCTTAATCACATGCCATAAATTCTCATTTCAGTGACAACTGTAGCATAACATTGGGTGAAAAGATGCTTGAAGAAAGAGATGATTTTTTAAAAACTTCTTTAGGAAAAAAGTGGTATTTTATGGGCAAATGTGCTATACCTAACAGAGTGGCTCAAGGTGGGATTGTCAGCGTTAAAACTCTGGAAGCTGTGACAGTATCTGACTAGTCAAATGGACAATATGTTAGAATTCCAATTTTCTTAGATCACGAAGTAATAATGGCAACAATTAAAACAGGCAACACAAGCCGGAATTGGCACTTGCCTTTAGTCCCTGTCATGAGAAACAGGGAGTCAAACTTTGGCTGTGCAGACATTTTACAGAGAATTTTACAGGTAGGTTTTGGAGTGAAAATCTTCTTAAAGACCGCCTGTGCCCATTCTCCTCCTTGAAGTGGAACAAAAATCTGACATATTTATGCTAGCAAAATTTGGCCCTCTGGTTACTAAAATTTCTGTAGCCTCTTAGGGTCTTGGAGCAGTGGTGAAATCTAATTTTTTTTACTACTGGTTTTGTGGGTGTGGCTTGGTGGGCGTGGCTTGGTGGAGTCATGTGACTGGGTAGGCGTGGCTAAGTAGTCATGTAACTGGTGGATCAAAAGAGAGAAATTCACTTTAACAATGTCTTCCTGCTGGATTATCCTCTGAAGCTGAGTCTAGTTCCAGGTTTGTAGCTCTACTTTCCTCTCCTTTTTTCCTCCCTCCCTCCCTCCCTCCCTCCCTCCCTCCCTCCCTCCCTCCCTCCCTCCCTCCCTCTTTCTTTCTTTCTTTCTTTCTTTCTTTCTTTCTTTCTTTCTTTCTTTCTTTCTTTCTTTCTTTCCCTCCCTCCCTCTCTCTTTCTTTCTTTCCTTCTTTCTTTCTCAGACCCCCCCAACCCTCTGTTTTTGGACTAGCAGGCTTCAGGGAAGCCTTCTGGGGCAAAAAACAATGCCCCCCCCCCCTGTTTCTGGAGAACCTGTAGTAAAAAAAATGCTTTAAAAGTTTTTTTAAAAAAAGTTCAAAAGATCAGATGTGTGACGTGCGATCGTCGGAACTTTTAAAAAAAACTTTTTTAGTATTTTTTACTACCAGTTGTGTGAACCAGTAGCATTTTTTACTACCAGTTCGGGCGAACCAGCCCGAGCGGATAGCATTTCACCCCTGTCTTGGAGTTTATAGTAAAATGCTGATGCCCTCTGTTATACTATCTTGTATTTCTTAGAAAATATGACACACTACAAATACACCATCTGTGTTGTCTAAATAAAATCACATCCCTCCCCCCTCCCCGCTCCCACCCCCACCCCCCACCCCAAATCCAGAAAAGAAAGCTCTGTGTTGCTGGTTAATTCCAAGCCTGCAAACCAAGAAAATGTAAAAAACAAAAAAAGGTTTCACATTTTTGTAATAAGTCTTCAATATTTGAGCATTTGATTATGTGGTAGCAGTGTTGATGGCACTTGCACAGGGCAATTGACAGGACAATCAGACTCCCAGGGACAAGGAACACCTACCTGCCAACTCTTCAAATTTAAGGAGAAATACGTTTTTTAATCCCTGATTATAAATCCACATTTTGCAATCTGTAACAAAAAGCCAAAAAAAGGGTCATTTTTATGTTCCTAATCTTATCAGTTCTATCTAAAACAAATCAGCTCCATTTAAAATTTCATTGTAATTTTAGTACAATGACAATAAAGATTATTATTATTATTATTATTAAAATTATGCAGGTTATTCCATTCCCCCTCTGAACAACTAATTGAGGGTGCAGTTCTGATTTCTTTAGAAATGCCAGTCGAACAACTATTTTGCTTTTACAGCTGTAACAAGTGCACAATTTCATAGGACGGCTTTTGCAGGTCTCATACACTGTAGGTATTTTGGGTGGATAACAGTGACACAATTTTCAGCAATACTATAAAGCTTTGCTTTGATCGAGCAAACTCAGCTTTGGGGTAAATTCACACAACTGACAAAAATCCATCGTTAGGAAAATGCAATTGGTCAAATGAATATTAAAAAATGACAGCAGTTATGGGAAGGCAGCTGCTTTTAAAGATGAAAGTAGAATACATTTACAGGAATTTGTCTTCTGAATAAACTGACTGGTTAGTCAAAAATTTGCTAGCTAAGGAACACAAAGCTATAAAAGTATGTTCTTCTTGTGGTCATTTTAGCTGTTCTTCCTTCGTTATCAAGCTAAATTCAAATTCTTTGGATAAAATAATAGCTCTAGATAATAGCAATACACTACTGGGGTGTCTAAAGGGATGTGGTGGCTCAGTGGCTAAGACGCTGAACTTGTCAATCACAAAGGTCGGCAAAGGTCGGTGGTCTGGAGGGATTGTCAGAGGCAGGTCTTGAGACAGCTTTGTGGGAGGAGTTTGACTCTGTTACTTCCGAAGATAAGGACAGGTTACGTGGGCGACTGAGAGCTACTACATGTTTATTGGACCCGTGTCCCTCCTGGCTTGTACTGGCATCGTGGGAGGTTACACGAGGCTGGCTCCAGGAAGTAGTGAATGCTTCCTTGAGTGAGGGGTTCTTGCCTACCGCCTTGAAAGAGGCGGTGGTGAGACCTCTCCTCAAGAAGCCTTCCCTGGACCCAGCATTAATAATAATAATAATAATAATTTAATTTTATAACCCGCTCTCTCTCCCCAAGGGGACTCGAGGCGGGGCACAGGCAATTAAAAATACAAAGAACAAAATACAGAATACAAACTACAAAATTAAAAGTGAATTAAATTATCCCTGCGCTAAAACCCATATGCTAAACTAAAAATTACCCCTAAAAACCCCTAACCTAAAAAGAGACTACCCAAGGCCGGCCAGGCGAAAAAAGTGTGTCTTTAATTTTAAGCGGAAGGAGCGGAGGTCCGTGGTTGTCCTAATATCGGGGGGAAGGTCGTTCCAGAGGGCTGGGCCCGCCACAGAGAAGGCCCTTCCCCTGGGCGTCGCCCGCTGACAAAGTCTAGTGGACGGCACCCGGAGCAGTCCCTCTCTGTGGGAGCGTATCGGCCGTGAGGATGTATGAGGCAGGATCCGATCCCGCAGATAACTAGGTCCCGAGCCATGGAGCGCTTTGAAGATGATAATTAACACCTTGAAGCGCACCCGGAAGACGACAGGTAGCCAGTGCAGCTCGCGCAAGAGCGGTGTTACGTGGGCAAACCTAGAGGTGCCCATAATTGCTCGCGCGGCTGCGTTCTGGACCAACTGAAGCCTCCGGGTGCACCTCAAGGGGAGCCCCATTGTTAGTAAATTATCGTCCGGTCTCCAACCTTCACTTTTTGGCAAAGGTTGTAGAGAGTGTGGTGGCACAACAGTTTCCCTGTCACCTGGAGGAGATTGATTATCTGGACCCGCGCCAGTCTGGCTTCCGGCCCGGACACAGCACTGAGACGGCATTGGTCGCGTTGGTAGATGATCTCTGGAGGACCAGAGATGGGGGTTGTTCCTCCATCCTGGTCCTATTAGACCTCTCGGCGGCTTTTGATACCATCGACCATGGTATCCTATTGCATGGACTGGAGGGGTTGGGGTTGAGGGGCACCGTTTTGCGGTGGTCTCCTCCTACCTCTCCGGTCAATCGCAATTTGTGTTGGCAGGAGGGCAGAGGTCGGCCTCGAGACCCCTCACATGTGGGGTGCCTCAGGGGTCGGTCCTCTCGCCGCTCCTGTTAAACACATACATGAAGCCGTATGGTTCATCCGTGCGGTTCATCCGAGATCATCCGTGGTTTTGGGGTAGAGTACCATCTCTACGCTGATGATACGCAGCTGTACATATCTACCCCGAACCACCCCAACGATGCCGTCGAAGTGGTGTCCCGGTGCCTGGAAGCCGTGCAGGTCTGGATGGGAAGGAACAGACTCAGACTCAACCCGTCCAAGACCGAGTGGCTGTGGTTTCCGGCGTCCCGGTACAACCAGTTTACTCCATCACTGGCCATAGGGGGTGAACATCTAGCCCCCGTGGATGGGGCATGCAACTTGGCCGTCCTCCTGGATACATGGCTGTCTATGGGAGATCATGTGACGGCCAAGCCCAGGGGGGCGTTCTACCAGGTTCGTCTGGTACGCCAGTTGCGTCCCCTATTGGACCGGGACGCCCTTAGCACAGTCACTCATGCGCTTCTGACATCCCGTCTAGACTACTGTAATGCTCTCTACATGGGGCTTCCCTTGAGGTGCAACCTGGAAGGTTAGTCCAGAATGCGGCCGCGCGGGCAATTTTGGGAGCCTCTAGGCATTCCCACATGACACCGTTCCTGCGCGAGCTGCATTGGCTGCCTGTGGCCTTTCGGGTGCACTTCAAGGTGCTGATTACCATCTTTAAAGCGCTCCATGGCACGGGACCTAGTTATCTGCGGGATCGTATCCTGCCCCATACATCCCTTGGACCGATTTGCTCCCACAGAGAGGGACTTCTCCAGGTGCCGTCCACTAGGCAATGCCAGTGGGCGACACCCAGGGGAAAGCCCTTCTCTGTGGCGGGCCCAACCCTCTGGAACGACCTACCCCTCAAACTCAGAACAACTACGGACCTCTGCTCCTTCCGCCAAAAGTTAAAGACCTACTTCTTCCATCAGGCCGGCTTGGCCTAATCTACCTCGCCAGCTTTCAGTCTGAATGTTTAAATTGTTTTAATCGGGATTTTAAGGGGAATAGTTTTAAGGATTTTAAGATTTTAGCGCAGGGTTATAGTTTATTTAATTGGATTTAAAATATTTATAATTGTTTATGTTTATATGCTTTTTAATTTCCTGTGCACCGCCCCGAGTCCCTTCGGGGAGAGGGTGCGGTTTACAAATTAAAATAATAAATAATAATAATAAATTCAGTAGTTCGAATCTCTAGTGCCTTGTAATGGAGTGAGCTCCCGTTACTTGTCCCAGCTCCTATCAACCTAGCAGTTCAAAAGCACCTTAAAAATGCAAGTAGAAAAATAGGAACCACCTTCGGTGGGAAGGTATCAGCATTTTGTGTGCCTTTGGCACAGAGATTTCTGCAGACAGCGCTGGCTCTTCAGCTTTGAAACAGAGTTGACCAATGCCCCCTAGAGTCAGGAATGACTAGCACATATGTGCGAGGAAAACCTTTACCTACTGGGGTGTAGGTGTGAATTATAACATTGCCTCAATTTTGCTGCATGGTGCAAATTTGATCTTCTAATATCTATATTCCTTATAAAAGTTAGTCTTATCCTCTATTCATGCTACTTTGATAGTAGTCTTTAATTGATACTCTGCTTTCTAGGCAGTCCGGGTAGACCATTAAAATGGCTTCAGCCAAACAGATGGAGACAGGCTTTTGATAGCATAATAGATGAGTAAGATATAATCTAGCTTTCCTGTGTTGAATATTTACTGTGGGTAATTTCCAGTTATGTGTGCTCACAGCGCGCTCCCAGTCACTCCCTCCATTTAGCTCAGAGCAAGCAGATCAGTGGTGGGTTTCTTTGTTTTTTAGAACCTACTCTGTAGCTGTGGCCTATTTTGTGGGCGTGGCTTGGCAGTCATGTGACAGGGTGAGAGTGGCCAACTTGTAAAATGTGGTGAAACTCATTTAACAACGCTGTTGCTTAGCAACCCAAATTTTGGGCTCAATTGTGATGATAAATTCTCTCTCTCTCTCTCTTTCTTTCCTTTCTTTCCTTTCTTACTTTCTGCCTTCCTTTCCTTTCCTTCCCACTGGGTTACCGGCAGCGGCAGGCCAGACTTACTTCTGGGTCTGCCGGTGGAACCCCCTTTCACTGGCTCTCTAAATTTCACCATCCGGCTCTTGCGAGTAGGTGCGAGCCTGCAGAAACCCACCACTGAAGCAGATGCATATTTGCTCAGTGTAGCTCAGAGGTGGGTTCCTACCAGTTCGGGGCCACCATCTTGATTTTCTGTTCTGCACATACACAGAACAATTTTCATTGAAAAAATGTATTTTTTTCCTTTTCTAATGTTGTGCACATGCGCAGACCTTTTTAGGTGCAAATATGCATGTGTGTGGAGTGTGTGTCTGGCATGCACGAGTGCAAAAAAAAAGTGTGCCAAACTGATAGTAATACTGGCAGGAACCCATCCCTGGTGTACCTACTAAAAATATAGTTCGATGTTTATGTATGAGACATCAGGAAAGGTTAAAAACAGTACACTGGCAAAGAGCCAGTTTGGTGTAGTGGTTAAGGCAGCAGTCTAGAAAGCAGGAGACTGTGAGTTCTAGTCCTGCCTTAGGCACAAAGCCAGCTGAGTCATTAGGCCAGTCATTTTCTCTCAGCCCTAGGAAGAAGGCAATAGCAACCCACCCACACCAATTTTCTGAAAAATCTTGCCAAAACGTGTCCTGGCAGTTGCCAGGAGTGAATTTGTGTGAATTGGAAGAAAAGTTTGCAATCCCATCTTTTTGAGTATGAGTCCCCCACAGGGCTTTGTCTTGAGTCTGCTACTGTTCACCTTGATATGACCCATGACCGCTGTGCCAGGTCTGCTATGAATCATTGTGAAGTCTGCAATTGTCACAGCAGTGGTGAGGCTTATCCAGGATGACAATGAAAGTTCTTATAGGGAGGAAGTGAAGGCTTTAGTGTACAGGTGCAATAAAAGTAACTTGGTTTTAAATGTTAACAAAACAAAAGTGGTTTGTTTTTTGGGGGGTTCTGATATTTCCTCCAACTATTTTTGGATTTTTATTCCTAAAATTGATATGAAACCAGAGCTGTTCCTTCTGGGAATAATAAAAGGAAATACAAGTAAAGAAATTCAATATATTATGCTTCACATAATGTTCTGAACCCCCCCCCCCCTTTTCTCCGACTAACACAAGACTGGCTGCTTGCCACTGACTCTCTTGGCTGCTTGCCTGAATGACTCTGAACAGATACGAAGCTTCCTAACTCGACTAAACACGAACCTGAAAATCAACACGAATAAACACGAACCTAGAAATCCCACGTTGTTCTCTGCAAGGACTTTCTTAGCAAAGACTTCCTTTTAAACCCTCTTGGGAGGGGCCAGTCATTAGGCAGCTGGGACTACTTCAAATCCTTCGAGTTCACTTCTGATGCAATTGAAGCCTCCTTTTTTCAGCCCTTCTCAATCTAGCATCAGGGACAAACTGGCCTTGATCCTCCCCACTACTCCAAGACCCAGGTGCCTCCTGATGACCAGCCGGGCTCTCTGCTCTTTCAAGGTCGCCCTCCTCCTCCAGAGCAGACTCATAAGACTCCTCACTAGAGGAGTCCATCAGCAGTTCATCCAGAGCCGCCTGGGCCACAACACATAATTATTGCAGCCAGAATTATATTTGTCCCAAACTGGAAACAAAAAAAACCTCCCCTCAAATGCAGTGATCATAAAAAAAGGTGCTAGAATGCGTGGAAATGGATAAATTAACGATGGAACTAAGGGATAGAGAGGAAGCAGAGTATTATAAGATATGGAACATGTATAATTGTCTAGAAGAAAGATGTAAAATTAATGCATAATGAATATATAGAAAATATAACAAAAGGAAGTGGTATATATTTAGAGTAACAGAGGTGTAAATGTATATATTATATAAATGAGTAATTATGAAATAAGGAGGTATATGTATAAAACAATGGGCCTTAGAATGGAAAATTCAAAATTGGAGGCGGGGGGGGGGGCGGAACCACAGATAACATAAAGCTGTAAAGGTGTAACTGTGATTTTAATGTTTTTAAAATGTTGAGTAGAAATTATTTTAAAAAACCAAAACAAAGGGGATCATTGTTGATTTTAGAAAGAGCCGACATAGTCTTACTCCATTTTGCATCAAGGCTGCAGCTGTGGAGATGGTAAGTGGCATTAAATATCTAGAGATGGAGATAACTAACAATCTGACTTGGTCTCTTCATGCATACCAGAGTTTTCATTTCTTGTTTCATATGAGGAGAGCAGATCTCTCTCCTTCTGTCCTGGCCACTTTTTACAGGGTCACAATTGAGAGCGTTTTAACCAACTGCATCACTGTTTGGTTTGGTGTTAGCAATGCCTCCGATAGAAGGTCCGTCCAGAGTGTGGTAAGGAGAGCTGACAAAATTATAGGAAGCTTGCATCCCATTATCCAGGATGTTACTTTATTCATGGCTGAGTTTCATGTTTAATGAATAAAGTAAATAATAGCAACAACAACAACAACCATAACAGTTCCTAGGTCCTTGGTTAGGACTCAAGCTGATGAGCTACCAACCAGCCCCTAAGGCTGTGAATCTCACCAAATATTAACCACATAATAATAATAATAATAATAATAATAATAATAATAATAATAATAATAATAATAATAATAGACAAAATACGACAAATTGCAGCTTCCTGCAATAACACCAGCAGAACTGCAAAAAACTGTGCTATTAGGAACATCATATATTTTAAGAAGGTACTTGGTTGATATCTAGAATGCTGGCAGCAACCCGTATCAACCGTAGCACCAGTTAATGGTATTTGTGATACATTTTTGAATGTTCAGTTGGCTAAGTTTCATGTTTAACGAATAAAGTATGTATAATAATAATAATAATAATAATAATAATAATAATAATAATAATAATAATAATAATAATAGACAAAGTATCCCAAAACTCATGGGAACATAAAGTGAAAAAAGTTGTCAAAAATGAGAAGGTGAAGATCTTGTGGGACTTTCAAATACAGATGGATCGTTATTTGGAACACAGCATGTCAGATATCATGGTTGTTGAAAACTGAAGTTTATGATTTATTGATATCGTTGTATCAGGAGACACCAGAGTTGAAGAAAAAGGACTAGAAAAAATAATGAAATATTGTGACCTGTCTATCGAAACTACATGGCTATGGATGAAGCATGTAACAGTGATACCCATTGTCATTGGGGTACTTGGCATCATGTCCAAGAATTTTACAAAATGCATCAACAAATTGCAGCTTCCTGCAATAACATCAGCAGAACTGCAAAAAACTGCACTACTCGGAAAATCTTGTATTTTAAGAAGGTACTTGGTTGATACCTAGGACACTGGCAGCAAACCGTATCAACCATTAACACCAGTCACTGGTATTTGTAATGCATTTTCAAATGTTCAGTTGGCTGAGTTTCGTGTTTAATGAATAAAGTAAATAATAATAGTAGTAGTAGTACATGTAGTCTTTGTTTAGTGACCACTGTTGGAACCAGCAACCTGGTCATTAAACAATGAAATATGTAAGTGAAACCATTAGGATGTTTAGAATCTTATAATATGCTTATGCACATGATTTTACTTCTGTTTTGTTATATTCTAATTATATCACATGCTCAGTGAAGATGGCCAACCCCCCCCCCAAAAAAAAAAAAAACCCAAACAAACTAATAAGTGACAGGGGGATAAAGAACTCAACTCCTATTGTGACTTTCTTTCTAACAAGTGAACATACATATTACTAGGCAACTATGAAAAACGTGATGAAGAGATTGGATGGAAGACAACTTGATATACTTAAAGATAATGAAACACCTAATTCTTTAAATGAGAATCATCTTACAAAACTTGATGTTAATCTTATCTTCAAAAATGGAGCAAAACTTTCAATCTGGAAACCTGTAGTATGCTCCATTTGACATCATTCTGGGAAGATTTTAGAATTAAACCCTAAAGAGATCTATTGATAGGAATTTTTGAAACAATGTGGTAAGCACCAGAAGTCAATTTTTCCAGTCTAAATTTATCTAAATTTATCTTATTTTTTTTTATTGGATAACTAGCTCAGTAGGTTGTGAAAATGATGTAGAAGTAATATATCTTCATTTCAGCAAAGCGTTTGACAAAGTACACTGTGACATTCTGACATTCTAAATTAGCAAATTGGTTAAGTGTAGACCGGATGGCATGATAATTAAGTAGATACATAGCTGGGTTGAAAACTACTCAAAGAGGGATCAATGATGGTAGTTCATCAAACTGGAAGTGCTATCAAGTAGTATGTCATGGTTCAGTCTTGGGTCTTCTACTGTTCAATGCTTTTCTTAATGGCCTGGATGGAAGAGGTGAAGGAAATGTTTATCAGATCTGCAAAAATGGATAAAATAGCTGACATCTTAGAAGGTAGAAAGGTAGACCATTCAGCTTAATATTGATAGCTCAGAGAAATTTAGGGGGGGGGAAATGGGATTGAAACAAGAGCATTTGTACTCACTAAAGAGACGGGAAGGTAATTTACAGGTGCAGGATGGAGGATAACTGATTTGGTAATAATACTTAGAAAATCTTGGAACCATAGTTGACTACACACTGGATATGAATTGGCACAGTGGTGGGATTCAAATAATTTAACAACTGGTTCTCTGCCCTAATGACCAGCTGAGTAGGCAGGGTTGGTGGTCATGTGATTGTGTGGGCATGGCCAATTCAATGTCACTCAGGTCAATGCTGGCTTCACCTTAACTGTTACAATGTAATAAGGGTTTAACCGGAGAGGCAGTTTCTGTAAGCAGGGCAGTAACAAAAATAGGGGTGTTTTTGCCCTCCCAAACCCCCAGGAACACTCTGCAGGCCTTCTAAACTCTCTGTATGCCCTGTTTTTTGCACAAACAGGCCAACTTTCATGAAAAACAGGGTGTGCAGAGGGTTGGGGGGACTTACAAAATGCTCCTGGGAGTCAGGGAGGGCAAAAACTTTTTTTAAACTTTACCTCTTCAAAATCTTGGCGCGTCTTATACTCTGGTGTGTCTTATAGTCCGAAAAATATGGTAATTCTTTGTATGCAAATGTCAGGCTTCCAATGATATGATCCATCCTGTCTCCATAGCTCATAGTATTTGTGCTGGTGCTCAGAAAAAGTTTTAATTTTCACTCTTTGTTCTGACTTCATACATTTCATTTTTCTTTCGATGTTTCAGTTCCTTTCTCAAGGAAATAAATGTGTTTATTTATTAGTGCTGGCCATATTATCATAATAGATATTGTCTTTAGCTTATATATTTAACCTCACTCCTATTCCCCCCCCCCCATTCTGCTCCTTGTGGGAGAAGGACATGCAAAGCCTGGGGGTGGAGCAGTAGTGGGATTCAAATAAATCAACAACCGGTTCTCTGCCCTAATGATCAGCTGGATAGGAGTGGCTTGGTGGTCATGTGACCATGTGGTCATGGCCAACTCAACGTCACTCACATCGATGGGCGCTTCACCTTAGCTGTAACAATGAAATAAGGGTTAACCAGAGAGGCAGTTTCTGTATTATTTAATATATATTTTAAATTATTTGTCTATCTTCTATTGTGTATGTTTTTTAATTTTCCTGTGCGCCGCCCTGGGTCCTCTGTGGAGAAGGGCGGGATATAAATGTAATAAAATGAAAAAATGAAAATGAAATGTAAGCAGGGCAGTAACAATTAGGCTAGAAACAACACCAGAATGTTCCCTTCCTGCCTTCCTTACAGGATTAGCCCTGTAAAGTGGGAACAAACAAAATAAGATTTCTTCCAACAACCGGTTCTACGAACTGCTTAGAAAGTTAACAACTGGTTCTCCTGAATAGGTGCGAATTGGCTGAATCCTACCACTGAATTGGCAGTATGATGCCACTTCAAAAAGACCAAATGCAGTTTTGGTCTGAATGAATGCCAGTATAATTCCCAATCACGGAAAACAAAATAATGATGATGCTTTGCAGTGATCAAACATCAGTGTTAAGTACTGTGTCAACTGCTAGTCACCACATTTTAAGGACTCGGAGAAACTGACAGGTTAAAAAAATAGTGCTTTACCATGCCAGGATGTGATGGAGCAAGTGAATATAAAGGGAAGAAACTGTAATTAACAAAACTTTTGTAGGCTACAGAGGTTTTCTGTGTGCAGTGCGTTTCCTTGAGTATTTCATTACCACGTAAGATCCCAGAGTTCAAATCTGTAACAGAATTAGCCATAATAGCAGTTTTTAAATACCAGGAAGGCTTTTTACACAGAAGGAAGTCAAGTCTTTCATTCCAGAGTGCAAGATGTGAAATAATCAATTCAAATTATAGGGCGGAAGATTACAATGCAATGTTCTTCTTAACAAGTCAAAGCAGTTTGAGAACAGAACCAGAAATGTAGTGATCTTCCCTTTAGTGGATAGGGAAATGACAATTTTGGAATCCTGCAGTGGAGTGGAGGTTCAGCTCAGCCCACAATGTGCTCATGTTAAATTCAGAAATTCTATGAGAAGTTTGAACAATTTCCTCTTTCTCTTTAAATTATGAATAGAACCCTGCTTCCCTTATGTGTCTCGGTTCTGATGGGAGGATATGGCAATAAATCATAGACATCCAGATACTTAGCCCTATTTTCACAATTAATACTTAAACATGACTCAAATTCTTTTTTAACCGTATTAGATTTTTATCCTGCCCTTTGTTATTTAAGTCAGGAAGATGAATAGGAGACAGAGAATAGGGGACAGAGAATCAATAGATAAAGAACATTTCTGTCCCCAGCAAACTAAAATTCATAGGGTTATCAGTGCATGTAACATAGATGTTTGTGCGGGTAATATTATCACCACTGCTGTCAAGCAAAACCAAACAATTAACAGTGAGTGCATACCATGTGCATGAACCATACAAGTGGCAAAGAAATAGGGGCAAAGAGAACCATAGTCAGGCATAACACAGGTTACGTAGACAGTAAACACAGGGCCAATCAAAATGGACTCAAATGTCTATACACCAATGCACAGAGTATGAGGAATAAACAGGGTGAATTAGAAATTCAAGTAAATGAGGGCAGATATGATATTGTTGCCATTACAGAAACTTGGTGGGATGAAACCCACAAATGGAACATACAGCTAGAAGGATTTAAATTATTTAAAAGAAATAGATCAAATAAAAGAGGAGGTGGAGTTGCACTATATATAAGAAATAATTACATCTCTACAGAAATAGAGCACAACAATGATGAGAACTATCTTGAATGTATATGGGTCAATATTAAAGGTTGGGTGGGAGAATGACATTGCCATAGGTCTATACTACAGGCCACCCAACCAAGCAGAGGAAGTGGATGAACTTTTTGCGAACCAGCTAACTAAGGCATGTAGGAAGCACACTACAATGGGAGAGTTTAACTACCCTGGGAGATTTTAACTACCCTGACATCAATTGGGAAACAAACTCTGCACCAAGTGGAAGATCCAACAGGTTCCTAACAAACCTAGCAGACAACTTTGTTTCCCAAAAGGTAGAGAAGGGAACAAGAGGATCAGCCATATTGGACTTAATTCTCACTAACAGAGAGGAAATGATAGAAGGTGTAGAAGCTACAGGAACTTTGGGGGCAAGCGATCATGAAATACTGGAATTCAACATTATGCAAACAAAAGTAGTAGAACAAAGTCAAACTAGAGTCTTAGACTTTAAGAGAGCTAATTTCAATAAACTTAGAGAGAGCTTGGGAAGGTTTCCATGGATGAGAATCCTCAAGGGGAAAACAACTCAAGAAGCTTGGGAAATTTTGAAAAATGAGATTATAAAAGCCCAGTCCAGCGCAATACCAATGAAGAAGAAAAATAACAGTTCCCAAAAGAAACCAGCATGGCTGCATAAAGAACTCTCTGACATATTGAAAGACAAAAAGGATAAATATAAAAAGTGGAAAGATGGGGACATAACTAAGGCAAAATATCAGCAAATAGCCCGAGCCTGTAAAGATGAAATGAGGACTCGCAATGAAGAAAGGCTTGCCAAAAAAGTAAAAAATAACAAAAAAAGCTTCTTCCAACATGTTAAAAACAAGAAAAAAGTTAAGGAAACAATTGGTCCACTGCTGGTAGAAAATGGCAAGAAGATGATAAGCAACAGGGAGAAAGCAGAACTATTTAACTCATTTTTTGCATCTGTCTTTACACAAAGGGATAAAACAGTCCAACCAATCAAAAACAGCACCACAAAAATCAGATTAGGAACACAAGTTGAAATAGGGAAGAAAATGGTAAGTGAGCATCTGTCTGCCCTGGACGAGTTCAAATCACCAGGACCGGATGGATTACACCCTTCAGGGTTCTGAAGGAACTGGCAGACAAGATCTCAGAACCACTGAACTATATCTTTCAGAGATCCTGGAGCACCGGGGAACTGCCAGAAGACTGGAGAAGAACTGATGTGGTTCCCATGTTCAAAAAAGGAAAAAAAATAGATCCAGGAAACTATAGACCCATCAGTCTGACCTCAATACCAGGAAAGATTCTGGAAAAAATAATTAAGCAACAAATAAGTGAATACCTAGAAGCAAACAAAGTAATAGCCAAAAGCCAACATGGGTTTGTCAAAAACAGATCATGCCAGACTAATCTAATTGCATTATTTGACAAAGTGACACAATTAGTGGACCAGAGGAATGCTGTTGATATAATTTATTTGGACTTTAGTAAAGCATTTGATAAAGTAGACCATAACCTACTATTAGATAAAGTAGAAAAATGTGGGTTAGACAGCATCACCACCAAATGGATTCGCAACTGACTGACCAACCGCACTCAACGTGTAGTCCTCAATGGAACTGCATCTACATGGAAGGAAGTATGCAGTGGAGTCCCGCAAGGCTCTGTTTTAGGCCCAGTACTCTTCAACATCTTCATCAATGATTTGGATGAGGGGATAAATGGGGAACTCATCAAATTTGCAGACGACACCAAGCTGGCAGGAATAGCCAACACTACAGAAGATAGGCTTAAGATACAGAAGGATCTTGACAAACTTGAACATTGGGCACGATCTAATAAAATGAAATTCAATTGTGAAAAAAGTAAGGTTCTACATTTAGGCAAGAAAAACAAAATGCACAGGTACAGTATAGGTGGTACCTTGCTCAATAGTAGCAACTGTGAGAGGGATCTTGGAATCCTAGTGGACAACCATTTAAATATGAGCCAGCAGTGTGCAGCAGCTGCCAGAAAAGCCAACACAGTTCTAGGCTGCATAAACAGAGGAATAGAATCTAGATCACGTGAAGTGTTAATGCCACTGTATAGTGCCTTGGTAAGGCCACACTTGGAATACTGCATACAGTTTTGGTCGCCACGATGTAGAAAAGACGTGGAGACTCTGGAAAGAGTGTAGAGAAGAGCAATCAAGATGATTAGGGGACTGGAGACTAAAACATATGAAGAACGGTTGCAGGAGCTGGGTATGTCTAGTTTGATGAAGAGAAGGACCAGGGGAGACATGATAGCAGTGTTGCGATATCTCAGACGGTGCCACAAAGAAGAGGGAGTCAAACTATTCTCCAAGGCATCTGGGGACAGGACAAGAAGCAATGGGTGGAAACTAATCAAGGAGAGAAGCAACTTAGAACTAAGGAGAAATTTCCTGACAGTTAGAACAATTAATCAGTGGAACAGCTTGCCTCCAGAAGTTGTGAATGCCCCAACCCTGGAAGTCTTTAAAAAGATGTTAGATAGCCATTTGTCTGAAATGGTATAAGGTTCCTGCCCACGCAGGGGGTTGGACTAGAAGACCTCCAAGGTCCCTTCCAACTCTGCTATTGTATTGTATTGTATTGTAATATACCTAATACGTCTTCCTCCTACTATTTGAGAGAATGTGGAGACTCTAGAAAGAGTGCAGAGAAGAGCAACAAAGATGATTAGGGGACTGGAGACTAAAACATATGAAGAACGACTGCAGGAACTGGGTAGGTCTAGTTTAATGAAAAGAAGGACCAGGGGAGACATGATAGCAGTGTTCCAATATCTCAGAGGCTGCCACAAAGAAGAGGGAGTCAAACTATTGTCCAAAGCACCTGAGTGTAGAACAAGAAGCAATGGGTGGAAACTAATCAAGGAGAGAAGCAATTTAGAATTAAGGAGAAATTTCCTGATAGTGAGAACAATTAATCAGTGGAACAACTGGCCTCCAGAAGTTGTGAATGCTTCAACACTGGAAGTTTTTTAAAAGATGTTGTATATCCATTTGTCTGAAGAGGTGTAGGGTTTTCTGCCTAAGAATGGGGTTAGACTAAAAGACCTCCAAGGTTCTTTCCAATTCTGTTATTCTATTCTATTCTATTCTATTCTTCCATAACAACAATTTTGTGTGAGAGAGTAACTGGTCCAGAGTAAACCAATTTACTTTCATGTCTAAGGTGGAACTAGAACTCACAGTCTCCTGGTTACCAGGCAGCACATATGAGCTTGCATTTCTCTTTTATCTAGCAACATTTGAAACATTTGGATATTTCTTGAATCTTGTCTCTTTTTTATCTCCTGTATGCTTTTCATTGGATAGCAATCTTAAACAAGGCCTTCATGGGTATGAAGGCCAGACACCACCTTTACAGTTCTAGAGAGGAATTATTGAGTCTGTCATCTGCACCTCTACAACTATCTTGTTTGGTTCTGCAACCCAACAAGACAGACACAGACTTCAGAGGATAATCAGAACTGTAGAAAAAACAATTACTGCCAACCTGCTTTCCACTGAAGACCTGCGTACTGCACGAGTCAAAAAGAGGACTGTGAAAATATTTACAGACCCCTCGCATCCTGGACATAAATTGTTTCAACTCCTACCCTCAAAACCACACTATAGAGCACTGCAACCCAAGACAACTAGACACAAGAACAGGTTTTTTTTCCCCAAGCGCCATCCCTCTGCTAAACAAATACATTCCCTCACCACTGTCAAACTATTCACTAAGGCTGAATTACTATCACTATTAGTCTTCTCATTGTTCCTACCACCCATCTTCTCTCACTTATGACTGCAGAACTTTAAATTTGTTGCTTGTATCCTTACGATTTATATTGATATTGATTGTTTCCGGATTGCTTATTTGTACCCTATGACTATCATTAAGTGTTGTACCTTATGATTCTTGAGAAATGTATCTTGTCTTTTTATGTACACTGAGAGCCTATGCACCAAAGACAAATTCCTTGTGTGTCCAATCACACTTGGCCAATAAAGAATTCTACTCTACTCTACTCTACTCTACTCTACTCTACTCTACTCTACTCTACTCTACTCTACTCTACTCTACTCTATTCTGCAAGTAGGATATGATCACCCAATCCAACATTAGTTTCTGTGGATATGATAACCAGAGAGTGCATGTGCAACATAAAAACAATGTTTGGAGAACAAACCACTCTCCCTATTGAATTTTCACCAGCTATCATTTTCTATCCTTGAAAATGCACTCAGCTTCTGTTGTGACAGAAGCAAGACGAGGAGTATGTGCTGTTCAGTGTAACCAGAACATTTGTGTCATTGATCTTTTCATGCCAGTGGTTGTGAAGTCCCACACTTAGCACCCTGTTGAATGCGGCCCTAGCCCTTTTAATGGCCCTCTGAGAGTTTCATCCATCACTACGGACAGCTATTTTGTCGGCACCAACCAGGTTTATATATCAGGCCACATGGTTTGCTGAGATATCAGAGGTGGAGAATGGGGAAGAAAGTACATTACTAGATGTCAGAAGACCAGAAGTACATAACTGATGGGCATTATTTAAGCCCCGTCAATTTATAATATTAGCTTTCTTCTTTCGACCAATTAATCTCTCCCTTTCTAGAAGCCACCGTGCAGTTTTTGCTCCATAGAAACAAAGCCAACTCCACACAAGCAAAGTGACTGTCACTTGCAATGAGCATAGTTTTGTTTGTAGAGAGATAAACTGCCAGGAGGGCATGACTTGGAAGCCCATCTTGGCTACTGCTAAGTGCCTTGCTTTGAGGTTTATTTCAATGGGAAGTGGCATGGAAATGTTTCGAATTAATAAAAGAAAAAAAAGATATGTTTTGCAATACAGAGCCACGGGCAAGAAAAAATGTTGCCTTGCCTATCAGTGGGATATGAAACCGCGTGACTAAGAAGAAAGAAAAAAATATGAGAGGCAGAGGGGAAATGAAGAAGGAGAGAACAAAACCAGAAATAATCCTTTGATTCTCATAGTCAAGAGACAAGCCTTTCCTATGAAAAGGCGGTCGCTATCAATCAGGACCAATCAGGGAACAGAAACTGGGTAAAAAAGGTAAAGGTTTCCCCTGTCCAGTCATGTCCAAATCTAGGGGCAGTGCTCATCTACATTTCTTAGCCAGCATTTTCTTAAGACAATATCCGTGGTTGAGTGGCCGGCAAGGCTATGTGCCAAAAGTGCATGGAACACTGTTACCTTCCCACCAGAGTGGTACCTATTAATCTACTCACATTTGCAAGCTTTTGAACTGCTAGGCGGGCAGGAACTGGGGCACGTAATGGGAGATCACCCCGTTGCGTGGAGCTAGGGTCTCAAATCTGGGCTGTCACCTCTCCAGCTGACAACCTCAGTGTCTTTAACCACTGAGCCACCATGCTCCACATACTGATACCCTTCCATTATTTGCATGATACTCAGCTGTGATTGAACTAGGATTCCCAGCAGGCCGATGGCAAGGGTTGCTGGGAATGGTGGTTCAACCATATTGGCAGGCCCACATGTGCCTAAGCTTCACTATATTGCAGCAAAACACTGTATTTCTGGTCTGTTTGTGCCAATGCTTCTTCCAGCTTGTTTGACAGCCTCTCCTACAAATGCCCAAGCTTGCGGCAAATCAAGGTCAGCCGTGATAAGAACACGTTGCCACTTTCCGTGCTGCAACTAACTTCTTTTCGAAATCCATAGATGCTTAAGAATCTGCTTTTTGCTTTGCGAGAACAGTTTTCAGAGGATTAAAAAAAAGAAGTATAGAAAACTTTGGCTGGTGTTCACAGGGTCAGTTCAGGAGTGAATAATCCCTCAGTGGATTTATTTTTCCTTAGAGTAGACAAAAAATAGCTGAGCTTTATTACTGTTAAGTCTTCATCTTGCCATGCTTTCCTCTAACAGCACTCTTTCCCATTAGATTTGCTCTCCAAGAAGTCCACGATGCAATTTTTTAACTTCTCTACTCTTTGTCATTGTGTGATACCATTTAGTATAAAAAGGCATATTTTTTTCCTCATTAAGTACTTCAGTAGGCCTCCTATCTGCCAAATATTTACCTGCCTTCCCAGCCATTAGATCAGTGCTTCTTAACTTCTCAACCTTGGCAACTTTAAGATGTGCGGATTTCAACTCCCAGAATTCCTCCAGGCAGCATGCTGGCTAAGGAATTCTGGGAGCTGAAGTCCGCAACTCTTAAAGTGGTCAAGGCTGAGAAATACTGTTTTAGATAACTCTGCTTGCATGATTTGGCTGGGGAATTCTGGGAGTTGAAGTCCACATTGGATCCATGGCTGGAAATGTATAGATATTCTACATTATATCTGGAAGGGCAGAGAATGTTCTCAGCTGCAAGCGAAACTGCACAGGCTGAAGAAGCACTGGTGGATTTAGATGAATGAAGGTCATTATATGTCATCTCCTTTCCTAACATTATACTCGAATGGTTGATAACCATAAGCAAATATTGATTGTCATTTCTCTCCAACAAAACAGCATGAGGGTCCTTGCCAAATGGCCCATGAAACAGTATCCAGGGTACTGACAGAAAACGTTCCTGGTATTGTGACCATGTACTGTATACAAATTGGGGTTTTATTTTGAAAGATATGTTTCTTTCTTGAAAGGAAAGCTCATACCCTTTAACAGCAGCCTCCAATACTCATCAAGATAGCAGTTAGTTGCAGAGAGGAGAAAAATAATCTAGGTGCATGCTGGGTTTTTCCCCTCAACTTTCATCAGTATTCCAAAGTTTCATGAAAAATCAATACGAATATGTCCTCCAACTCTAAAGAATACCGGCAAACCATTGTTTTGGAGTTAATGAGCAACAGAAAGGCAACAATACTTTAGATTAATTTTAAAACTATTCAGAGTATATATCAGTCCACAAGAAGAATGTAAACACCTCTTAAACATAATTTGGGCCTGATATGTGAATTGTTCAGAAAGTTCTCAAGCTAGTATCATCACTTGGAAAAGCTTGGCACTCAGACAAATCTGTCATCAACAGGCACATAAAGATAAACAACAGTTGTACACCATTCAAACACAATAATAAAAAAGCTACAAAGTAAACAGAAAGACTAGTATACCTCCTTACCAGCAATGAACACTAGGACTAAAACCAAACAAACAAACTATAAACAACCCAATCATTGAATTACCATGGAGAAAACATCCTCAATCAACATTGATAGCAAGCTATTTTATATTATACTGTATACACTCTTCTAGCACTGAAAATGTTACTTAATTGGTTAAGGAAATGTCTGCAGGCAAACAGCCAAGCTCAGAGGGCATCAAGGACTCCACTTGACAAAGTCTTTGGTGTTCCTAAATGGATAGTTGATTTTTATTTCCAATTAAAAGTTGTATTAAAATAGACAATCTGGATAACTTGCAGGTAATTTGGAATAGGTTAAAATAGCATATTTTAATTAAGGATGTTGAAGCCCAATGGCTCATGCGGTTAAGACACTCACTTGACAAGTGAAGGACAAGCAAGCTCATATTCAAGTCCCAAGTGCTGCCATGGGGCAGGGTGAGCTCCTGTCCTTCGCTCAAGCTCCTGCCATGGACATGAAAGGAACCACCAACTGGACAGTGGTGGATGTCACCAGCCAAATCTTTCAACCTGAAATATCTCAATGCCTCTGATATGAGTTTGATGTGATTAAAGGATTAGAATCTTAAATAATGTTAAATTAGGATTGGGTGACTTTAGGAGGAGGGTTATCTATAATTGTCTATCCTTCTATTGGGAACAAACATGCTTAATATCCCTTCCTCCTATTTTCCACAACTATGTGAGTTTAGAAGTAAGAACTGCAATTTTTATTTTGAATAGTCAGTGCAACCAGACAGTTTAGAACAACAAATGTATGCAGTCCACAACCTGAGGCTGAATTTATATCATCGATCTCATGACTCTAACATGCAGGGTTAATGTCTGAGTTTCTTTTCTTCTTCCCCATTACTTGGCTTTTGTAACAACTTGTCTGATGGAAAGATTTTGGGAAACTTTGAAACTTGCCCATTTCTTTGATTCACCCAGCACAAAAGCTGAGCAATGCTATAACACAGGGGTCTCCAACCTTTGCAACTTTAAGTCTGAAGGACTTCAGCTCCCAGAATTCTCCAGCCAGCAAAGCTGGCTGGAGAAGTCTGGGAACTGAAGTCCTTCAGACTTAAAGTTGCAAAGGTTGGAGACCCCTGCTATAACAGGTTTGAGGAATGTATGGTTTACCATATTTTGAAACACCCAACAGTTCTCTTAGTAGGCTGTTGAATGTGGGCCATCATGTTTTGCGGTGGTTCTCATCCTTCCTCTCTGGTCGGTCGCAAAATGTGTTGACAAGGGGGCAGAGGTCGGCCTCGAGACCCCTCATATGTGGGGTTCCTCAGGGGTCGGTCCTCTCGCCCCTCCTATTCAACACATATATGAAGCCGCTGGGTGAGATCATCCGTGGTTTTGGGGTGGGATATCATCTGTACGCTGATGATACTCAGTTGTACTTATCCACCCCAGACCACCCCAACGATGCCGTCGAGGTTATGTCCCGGTGCTTGGAAGCCGTACGGATCTGGATGGGTGGTAACAAACTCAAGCTCAACCCGTCCAAGACTGAGTGGCTGTGGCTTCCGGCGCCCCGGTTCAGCCAGATTATTCCAACTCTGGCCATTGGGGGCGAAACACCAGCCCCCGTGGAGAGGGCGCGCAATTTGGGTGTCCTCCTGGATTCCCGGCTGTCTATGGAAGATCATGTGGCAGCCGTGGCCAGGGGGGCATTTCATCAGGTTCGCCTGATGCGCCAATTGCGCCCCTTACTGGACTGGGGTGCCTTACGCACAGTCACTCAAGCACTCGTCAGCTCTCGACTCGACTACTGTAATGCTCTCTACATGGGGCTTCCCTTGAGGTGCACCCGAAAGCTGCAGCTAGTCCAGAACGCAGCCACGCGGGTGATTACGGGAGCGCCTAGACACTCCCACATAACACCTATCCTGCGCGAGCTGCACTGGCTTCCTGTGGTCTTTCGGGTGCGCTTCAAGGTTTTAACGACCATCTTTAAAGCGCTCCATGGCTCGGGGCCTAGTTATATGCGAGACCGCCTCCTGCCCCATACATCCCTCAGACCGATACGCTCCCACAGAGAGGGCCTCCTCAGGGTGCCGTCGGCTGGACAATGCCGACTGGCGACACCCAGGGGGAGAGTCTTCTCTGTGGCGGGCCCAGCCCTCTGGAATGACTTACCCCCTGAACTCCGCACCATCTCCGACCTCCGCCTCTTCCGCAAGTGTCTGAAGACACACCTATTTCATCTAGCCGGCCTAGCGTAACCTCCATACTGACTATTAGATAGTTTTTAAACTTGGGATTTTAATTCGGTTTTTAGCGCAGGGTTTATTTATTAGAATAAGTATTTTAAATTTCATATATTTTATATATTTTGTATGTATTTTAACATCCCTGTGCGCCGCCCTGGGTCCTAATAAGGAGAAGGGCGGGGTATAAATTTAATGAAATAAAAAAAATGAAATAAATGTTAAGCCATTATTTGTTTAACTATGTCACATTAGAGTAATGATGTTTCCTTTGCATTTTGTACAAATCCATCTTTTAATGTCACTCTGATTGATCTTAAATGTAACACGATTGCTTTGTTTTCGATAAGCATTTCCTTTTCCAGCTGCTTGTTGAGCACTATCTACATGTTGATGCTATATAAATGTTCAGTGTATACTTACAAAATAATTATTTCTTTGTTTTCCTATATTTCCTTTCTCCAACCTGGTGCCCTCCCTCAATTCTTTGTCAAACTAGCCAAGACATTTGGAGAGCCCAATTTGGGACCCTCTGTTAGTTATATAAGCAGCCCTTCTGTACATACTGTCAAGGCTCCCCTTGAGGTGCACCCGAAGACTACAGTTAGTGCAGAATGCGGCCGCGCAGGGGATTCTGGGAGCCTCACGGCATTCCCACATAACACCCCTCCTGCACGAGCTGCACTGGCTGCCTGTGGCCTTTCGGGTGCACTTCAAGGTGTTGATAACCATCTTTAAAACGCTCCATGGCACGGGGCTTAGTTATTTGCGGGACCGTATCCTGCCTCATACATCCCTTCGTCCGATTCGCTCCCATAGAGAGGGACTTCTCTGGGTGTCGTCCGCCGGACAATGCTGGCTGGCGACTCCTAGGGGAAGGGCCTTCTCTGTGGTGGGCCCAACCCTCTGGAATGACCTCCCTCCCGAACTTAGGACCATTACGGACCTCCGCTCCTTCCGCCAACACTTGAAGACATATCTTTTCCATCTAGCCGGCCTGGGTTAGTCCCCGCAACCACTTTTGTAGACTGAGTTTTAAATTAATTTAATTGGGATCTTAATGGGTTAGCAGATTTTAGGGAATCTTTTAGCACAGGGTACAGGCGCGGTTATATAAATTGAATAAAATAAATAAATAAAATAAGGAGCATTTTAGGAACATTCGCTCTTATAGTCCCAGGTCAACAATTCATACTTTTACATTTCTAATTTAAATTCCTAAGGCAATATCCCAATAAAAACATTCTAAACCAGTTCAGTCACTTCTAACTAAAATCATGGTGAAACATTGAAACAACAGTGGCCGTCTAAATAATAAAGTTCCAGAGAAAATAGCAGGTAGCATTTAGCTTTTGCAAAAATTCTCCTGAGGCCAAACTAAACTATTATGATTAGGAAAGAAAGGAAAAACTTGGCCTGCATTTCAAATGTAATAAAGATGTCAGGCAGGCTTTTGACAAGAAAGCGTTCCACAGAACATATAAACCTACTGTGTACTGAACTCTAAATTATCTAATATAGGTCGGGATGCTAGAGATAAAGAAACATGGCATCACTTCTGGAAAGGTCCTGAGCAAGCTAACCATTCCTCTTAGGTATGTATGTTTGTTTGTTAGCAGTAAAAGGAAAGTAGGCTGCCAAAGAACCATCAAAGTGGACACTAGCCAGAACATAGAACAACTCAAAGAAGCAATGCAAGATCGGAAGACATGGAGAGTATGACATGTATAAATGGACACTATCATCACCATCATGTAGAAAAGACGTGGAGACTCTGGAAAGAGTGCAGAGAAGAGCAACAAAGATGATTAGGGGACTGGAGGCTAAAACATGAGGAACGGTTGCAGGAGCTGGGTATGTCTAGTTTAATGAAAAGAAGGACTAGGGGAGACATGATAACAGTGTTCCAATATCTCAGAGGCTGCCACAAAGAAGAGGGAGTCAAGCTATTGTCCAAAGCACCTGAGGGCAGAACAAGAAGCAATGGGTGGAAACTAATCAAGGACAGAAGCAACTAAGAACTGAGGAGAAATTTCCTGACAGTTAGGACAATTAACCAGTGGAACAGCTTGCCTCCAGAAATTGTGAATGCCCCAACCCTGGAAATCTTCAAGAAGATGTTGGATAGCCATTTGTCTGAAATGGTATAGGGTTTCCTGCCTAGGCAGCGGGTTGGACTAGAAGACCTCCACGGTCCCTTCCAACTCTGCTATTGTATTATTATTGCATTACTTTAAATCAGGAATGTCCAACTGTGGCAACTTTAAGAGTTGTGGGCTTTAACTCTGAGAATTCCCCAGCTAGTATGGATTGCATAAAGGTAAAGGTTCCCCTCACACATATGTGCTAGTCATTCCTGAATCTAGGAGGTGATGCTCATCTCTGTTTCAAAGCCAAACAGCCAGCACTCTCCGAAGACGTCTTCATGGTCATGTGGCTTGCATGACTAATTGTTGAAGATGTATGGAACACTGTTACCTTCCCACCAAAGGTGGTTCCTATTTTTCTGTTTGCATTTTACATGCTTTTGAACTGCTAGGTTGGCAGAAGGTGGGACAAGTAATTGGAATTTGCTCTGTTATTCAGTGCTAGGGATTCGCACCGCTGAATTGCTGACCTTTCTGGTCGACAAGCTCAACATCTTAGCCACTGAGCCACCACTTCCCTATATGGATTGGATACCCCTAGTTTAAATAAATAAGTTAACATCCATCACAATCCTATGAAGTACAGCGTTGAGCAGTAGTCCTTCAGGCTGATCTAAGTTATGTTCATTTTGGGTTCCAGGACGAAATCTTGCAGAGCTTGGCAAAATTGAAAGTCTTTTCAAGGTTAACTGACAATGTGCAATTTCTCTTAAGCCATGGTGGTGCAGTGAGTACAACAAAGTTTTGCAGACTAATTCTGCATTCCACCACCAGGAGTTCAATCCTGAGCTCAAAATTGACTCAGCCTTCCATCCTTCCGAGGTGAATAAAATGAGGTCCCAGATTGTTAGGGGCAATACGCTGACTCTTAAGCCGCTTAGAGAGTGGTGTAAAGCAGGGGTCTCCAACCTTTGCAACTTTAAGTCTGAAGGACTTCAGCTCCCAGACTTCTCCAGCCAGTCCTTCAGACTTAAAGTTGCAAAGGTTGGAGACCCCTGGTGTAAAGCACTGTGAAGCAGTATATAAGTCTAAGTGCTATTGCTCTTCTTCAAAAATCATAGACTGATATATCCAAATTGAACCAGTGCCTGACTTAATAAACAATACTTTTGACTGATCATGCAAAGTTCTTGGTCAATTGATCAATCGGTAACTGATTACATTTGCATGAAACCAATATAGTTTGATATTTTGTGACATTTTCTTCCTTATTAAAAATGGAAGCCTGCACTGTGTAGCAAACATCTTCGTGGGAAAAGCAATGCACTCTTGGCTGAGAGAATGGGGGTGTCTCTTTCGACAACGAGACCTCTTTCCACAGGCTGTCCTTTGTGGGTTGGATTTCATTCTTCAAAAATCAGATTTAGAGGGGCAGCTTTATATGCAGTCCCATTTTTCATAAGCCATTCATCTAATTCAGGGATCAGTATGCCTTTCAGGTACTGGATACTCTTGCTGCTTTGTGCAATGTTGCCAGGCAACCTCAACAAACTCTCATGTGATCTCATGTGAAAAGAGATTTTGTGAGCTTCTTGCAAGGGTTTTCTTTTTCGAATTGGGGATCAGCTGGTGCTCCACGCATGTATAATGACTCTTTCTCAATCAGACTGATTAAATACTGAACATTCCTTTTTATCATTTATAGAAATATGGTAAAGTAGCTACCTCCTATATTTGAGCTGTTGCTGCAAAAGCAAAAGCTTTTACTTTCCCTCCTTTCTCTTGGGATCCTATCCATCACCCTACTTTCTCTTTGTGCATCTCTAAGTCACTTGCTACGATAAGACACCTAAGATCAAGCTAAGTCCAAAACGCTAGAGAATTCTTGGAAGACTGGTGCTCAGACAAATCAGCCATCAACAGACACACAGAGATAAACAATATTCCTACCAGTCAATATTCCTACCAATATTCCTACCAGAGACAATCAAATAGCTAGAAAACAAATAAAAAGACCAAAATATCTCAGCAATCAACACCCAAACAAACAGAGATTAACACCAGCGGTGGAATTCAGCCAGTTCGGACCTGTTTGGGTGAACCAGTAGTTCCAGTGAGCAGTTGGCCCTGCTCACCCACCCCTGTTCTTTCCTAACCTATATTTCCATGGTTTTTCAGCTAAGCTGATTCACGCGGCACAGCAGATTGCTCACTCTTTTACTCACCATCACTGACATAGAAGGTAAGTTTTTAAGCTTAAAATGGGTGGTTTTTGAATGCTGCATGTGCGCGCAAAGCCCATGTTAGGTGTGCACATGTACAAAGCATGCATTCGCATGCTCACAGAACTAGTTGTTAAACCGGTTGCATCCCAGCACTGATTAACACTGAGATTAACACTAGACCAACAACCAAGCTGTAAACAGCAACTCAATCAAGGAAATAACAACTCACATAAACAATGAACAACAGACCTATACAAGGGGCCACCTAGAACACTCCCACCAACACTAACAGAGCAAGCCACTAGAATACATCAGAGAACAACCCCTCTCCTCTTTACACTGATGATGTTACCAAGACAGGTAGTGAAACATCCGCAAGAAAACAACTAAGCTCAAAGACTACCAAGGAATCCACAACTCAACTCTGAACTACTGTCAGCCTCTTCTTTGCATGCTTGCTATCGGCTGCCATAGTAACGGGGAGAGTGGTGGCTCATGGTATTTTTTTGGGGGGGGGAAATAGGTGCTGATGGAGATATCACAAAGGGAATTTTGTTCTCACCATATTCTGCACATGCTGATGGCTCGTGTTTGGGTTTGGTCAAGGTCAACTGGCTCTGCATACCAACTGAATGAGGCCACTTGAAAATGCACCCCACATGACACCTTTGGGAGTTGGAGATTGGACCTTGGGTTGGGGTAACTGGGAGGAGGGTTTTGGATAAACATTTGATATGTACAAGTTCACACTTTTTCGCTTCAGATCTTGCTTTGCTTTCTCTGTTTTTTATTTCATGTCCAGTAAAAGTACCTTTTCTCTAATTAAATGGAGTTTAATTTCTTGGATTTTGAATGAGGAATCCCTGACAACTACAAACATTCCCTTCTATTGGTATCACCTGCTCTCACTCTGATGCCTTTGCTAAGAATTGCAATACGCAGCACATGGGAAAGATATTATTTCCTTGGACATCTCACCCCCCCCCCTCCTTCCTTAAGCAGCTTCATTTGAGAGGGAAAAGAAATGGAGAAGTGAAACATTAATATCTCTCAATTACTTCCCCCAACACCAGGCAACCAGGTTCTGTGATTAATTCGCTTGCAACTGTTTATGGAACACAACAGATTGCAATACAAAAACCTCTGTCTCAGATTGCGCTTGAAGGAGCCCTAATCCCCTTTTCTAATTCAATTACTTTGTAGCACTTGAGTCAAATGGGTGTTCCGGCTCTGGACCGAGCAGTGAAAATACCTGTGCCGGGAGCAAGATGTTCATGAAATTCTATTTCTATATCATGTTTGCATGAACATTCCTGTGCCAGGCCCATTAAATTGCCTCACTCCATCAAATTACCTGCTAATCAGAAACACTTCATGCTACAATAAGCCAGCAGAACAGAGCTGATGTTAATGGAGTCTTTTTGAGCAATGCAAACATGATTCGGAAAGCAGGGAGGGATGAAGGGGGTGGAATGAGAAGCCAACCAGATGCAGCTCTTCTTTTATCGGGAGGTAGGGATTTCCTCCAGAACAACACTGAGGGTTTCATTTTAAAAAATGCTCACCTTTTGCCATAGCTTGTTAGTTCATCAGGATGAAAAAAGCGAGTGTTTAGGCTTTTTTCTTCAGTTCTTGAACTGCTGTTGGCTTAAGTCCTTAAGGGATGCCCTACGCACGGTCACTAAAGCCCTCGTTATTTCCCGCCTGGACTACTGTAACGCCCTCTACATGGGGCTCCCCTTGAGGTGCACCCGGAGACTCCAGCTAGTGCAGAATGCGGCTGCGCGGGGGATTCTGGGAGTTTCTCGTTACTCCCATGTAACACCTCTCCTGCGTAAGCTGCACTGGCTGCCTGTGGTCTTCCGGGTGCGCTTCAAGGTGCTAGTCACCATCTTTAAAGCGCTCCATGGCACGGGTCCTGGTTACTTGAGACACCACCTCCTACCACATACCTCCCTTCGACCTGTCTGCTCCCACAGAGTGGGCCTTCTCAGGGTGCCGTCAGCCGGTCAATGCTGGTTGGCGGCTCCCAGGGAAAGAGCCTTCTCTGTGGCGGGTCCGGCACTCTGGAACGACCTGCCCCCCGATATCCGTACCATCACGGACCTACGACTCTTCTGTCGGATGTTAAAAGCACATTTCTTTCATCTAGTCGGCTTGACATAGACTAGGGAATAATTTTAAATTTTGATATTTATTGGTTTTAAATTTATTTATCCAATTTTAGCACAGATTTAATAATTTAATTGTTTTTTATATTTTGTATTGTATTGTTGGATTTTTATCTTTCTGTGCACCGCCCTGAGTCCCTTTTAGGTGAAATAGGGCAGTATATAAATCGAATAAACTAAACTAAATTACCATAAGTCAAAACCAGGGAACTGGTGTTCTTTTACATGCGGTTAAATAAAATGGTTATCTCGTTACAGGTAATGCTGGACTTAACAACAGCTTGTTTAGTAAGCACTTGAAGTTACAACACTGAAAGAAATGTCTTACAACTTACACTTACAACCAAGTTCTCTGCCCAGTTATTGGGTGGCCGTGGCCATGGTGGGTGTGGACTAGTAAGCCTCCTGCACCATGGTGAGGGGCATTTTTGCCCTCCCCAAGCTTCTGTGTGCACCCTGCACCTACCTGCATACAAAATGAGCCACATGGGGACTCCTGAGAGGGGCAGGGTGGGTGGACGTCTTCGGACAGTGCTGGCTCTTCGACTTTGAAACAGAGATGAGCACCACCTCCTAGAGTCAGGAACAACTAGCACATATGTGTGAGGAGAACCTTTACCTTTATGCAATCCATACTAGCTGGGGAATTCTCAGAGTTAAAGTCCGCAACTCTTAAAGTTGCCGTGGTTGGACATTCCTGATTTAAAGTAAAGGATAATGATGATGGTGATGAAAGTGTCCATTTATATACAATACAATACAATAGCAGAGTTGGAAGGGATCTTGTAGGTCTTCTAGTCCAACCCCCTGCGTGGGCAGGAACCCTATACCATTTAAGACAAATGGCTATCCAACATCTTCTTAAAGACTTCCAGTGTTGGGGCATTCACAACTTCTGGAGGCAAGCTGTTCCAGAGGTTAATTGTTCTAACTGTCAGGAAATGTCTCCTCAGTTCTAAGTTGCTTCTCTCCTTGATTAGTTTCCACCCATTGCTTCTTGTCCTGCCCCCAGGTGCCTTGGAGAATAGTTTGACTCCCTCTTCTTTGTGGCACCCTCTGAGATATCGGAACACTGCTATCATGTCTCCCCTGGTCTTTCTCTTCATCAAACTAGACATACCCAGTTCCTGCAACCGTTCTTCATATGTTTTAGCCTCCAGTCCCCTAATCATCTTGGTTGCTCTTCTCTGCACTTTTTCCAGAGTTTCTGGATGTCTCTACATGTCATACTCTTACAATTCTATGGGCCAGGTCTCTCCATGTCTTCCGATCTTGCATTGCTTCTTTGAGTTGTTCTGTGTTCTGGCTAGTGTCCACTTTGATGGTTCTTTGGCAGCCTCCTTTCCTTTTACTGCTAACAATCAAGCATATATACCTAAGAGGAATGGTTAGCTTGCTCAGGACCTTTCCAGAAGCGATGCCATGTTTCTTTATCTCTAGCATCCCGACCTATATTAGATAATTTAGAGTTCCGTACTCAGCAGGTTTATATGTTTTGTGGAACGCTTTCTTGTCAAAAGCCTGCTTGACATCTTTATTAAATTTGAGATGCAGGCCAAGTTTTTCCTTTCTTTCCTAATCATAATAGTTTAGTTTGGCCTCAGGAGAATTTTTGCAAAAGGCAGGGTGGGTTGGCTGGGCCAGCCAGGAGTGGGATTTGGGATCTGCTTACAACTATTGTAGCATCCTCATAGTCACATGATTAACATTCAGATGCTTGGCAACTGACTCATATTTGTGATGGTTGAAGTATCCCGGGGTCATGGGATCATTTTTTGCTACCTTCTGACAAAGATATGAGTAAGCCAGATTCACTTAACAACCATGCTACTAACTTAATAATGGCAGTGATGTTTTAAAAAAAAGGTTGTGAACCGGAAGTCACTTTCGGGTTGTCCGTAGGGCTGTTTTCCACACTCAGGGAAGCCTCCTGAAGGCTCCGGAGGCCAAAAAATGGCCCTATGGACAAACCAGAAGTCACTATTCCAGAACTTCTGGGTTGCCCATAGGGCTGTTTTTCACCCTCTGGAGTCCTTCATACTTAAAGTTGCAAAGGTTGGAGACTCCTGGTATACAGGAACTGATTACCTAAGCTAGTGGTCATTGTAGTTTCCCAGGGTATAAAAATATACATTGTTTGAATACGTTACAGTGAATATAAAGATGTTCAAGGACTGATAACAACTTTGAGTAGCTAGATATGGAATTGTAAAGTGAGGTAGGAATCATGTAATCATAGCTCATTACAAGAATCTAAAGTAAAGATGACTTGAAGACATCTAACAAAGAGGACCCCTTTGGGTAACTGGCTCACCAACTGTGCTTCCCATTAACAAGTTTTTAAAAAAAAATAAAAGCAAAAAGAATCTCATGTCCTCTAACCTAAGACCATTAGATAAGGAGAAGAAAGCATACCCAGTTCCTTTAATCTTTCTCATTGTCCTTCTTTGAAACTTTTCCGGTGTCTCTTAAAATGGGGAATAGGAAATATTACAGAGTACATGAAGCAGAGATGAATGCAAAACAGAATGGAGTTATTCCTTCTCAGCACGTCATCAAAAGGTTAGCTTTGGAAACTTTGGAAAGCATTTTGGGAAATGAATTACAGGTTGTGTTGACTCCCCTAGATGCTTCCCCAGATACCTCTCTAGATGTCAACTTGGAGGAGGACGAACCAGTTCCAGGCTAATCAGGAGGGGATTTGGTCAGTGGCTCCAAGCATCCATCTGAAAGGGATTTTCTAAAGCACAACTGCAGCAGGGCAGCCGTGAGGCATCAGGTGGGGAAAGCATGAAGCTGCAGCTACTCCATGATGAGGAAGAGGAACTGCCTTCTGCAATTGATCCAAGAACATAGAGAAAAGGCATGAGCAGAGAAGGTCAGCCAGATTACTCATGGGGGGGGGGACCTCACCCTTCTTGATGGGCTGCACCAGAAGATGGCTATTTAGCACAGCAGACAGATAGAGGTAATGGTGGGGACAATGGGTAATGCTGTTTGTTTCCTAGCTGTGTGTTTTCTAGTCATTGTGATTCTATCCTTGCTTTGGAATGACCCCGTACCTTGACTTGGATTGTGTCTTGTGAACTTTGGACTTTTCTTGCCTTGTGAACTGTCTTGGGTCGTGGATTTATTTTTGCCTGGTTGTTTTATTTTGATTGGAAAGCTTTCAAGTGCCTTGTGAACTCATTGCCCATTTCTCTGTGGATTAGCATTGGTCTACTTGTAGCTGGACTTAATTGGGACAGTTCTGGGGTTTTGGTGAAGGGAGTTGCTGGGAATTGTTCATAAGCCCACTAAACCACAATTATGTGTGTGGGGGAGAGGGACAAGACACATGTGTGCTATAGGCCACATGTTGTCACTCCTGATCAAGAGTCAGGCATTGTAATGGTATCTGGGAATGACCTTGGGAGACAGGAGGGAGAGCGTGAGACTTGCCAACCAGCACATACAAGGTATTCCAGCCTAAAGAAGGAGCAGGAGCAGGAAACATTTCAGAAGGGACATTTGCTAATTTTCCAGAGAGTAAAGGAAATGGGGAGAAATACCCGGCCTAGACTACCTTGCAAGGCTAACAGTGAAAATCTATTTTTCATGACTATATGCATCATACATCCCTTCGTCCGATCTGCTTCCACAGAGAGGGCCTTCTCAGGGTGCCGTCGGCCGGGCAATGCCGGTTGGCGACACCCAGGGGAAGGTCCTTCTCTGTGGCGGGCCCGGCCCTCTGGAACGACCTACCCCCCAACCTTCGTACCATCTCGGACCTCCACCTCTTCCGCCAACGCTTGAAGACATATCTATTCCAACAAGCCGGCCTAGCGTAGCCCCCCGTTTCTGACTATATTTATAAATTTTAAATTTTTAGGGTTTTAAAGGGTTTTAGCATGGGTTTTAGGTTAATTTAATATGCTTTTAAGAGTTTGTATTGTTTTGTAATGGTTTTTAATGATGCCTGTGTGCCGCCCTGGGTCCTAACAAGGAGAAGGGCGGGGTATAAATTTGATAAAATAAAATAAATAAATAAATATTTTCAAGTTTAGAGTTTAGAGTTTATTGGTTTTTTATACTGCCCTACTCCCAAAGGACTCAGGGCGGTGTACAGCCAAAATTTTTAAAAATATGTAAATATATAAAAACAAATATATAAAGGTTATATATTTTAAAAGCTTTTAAAAGACACAATTAAAATATTGGCCAAAATGTGTAAAAAAACCCAAAACTAACCCTAATTAAAGTAATAGAAATGTAAATTAAATTTTTTTAAGAATCATGCTTTATGCCAGCCCAGCTTGTTGAAAGAGAAAGGTTTTGAGATTGCGGCGGAAGGTGCGTAAGTCAGGGATAGTTCTTAATTCCGGGGGCAATTCGTTCAGGAGGACCGGTGCTCCCACGGAGAAGGCTCTCCCCCTGGGTGTCGCCAGTCGACATTGTCTAGCCGAGGGCACCATGAGGAGACCCTCTCTATGGGAGCGTACAGGCCGGTGGGAGGCTCTCGGTGGCAGAAGGCGATCTCGTAGGTACCCGGGTCCTAAGCCATGGAGCGCTTTAAAGATGGTAACCAACACCTTGAATCGCACCCAGAAAACCACCGGAAGCCAGTGTAGCTCGCGCAGGAGGGGTGTTACATGGGAGCGTCGCATCACCCCCATAAGTACCCGTGCAGCCTGGACCAGTTGAAGCCTCCGGGTTCTCTTCAAGGGGAGCCCCATGTAGAGAGCTTTGCATTAGTCCAGACGGGAAGAGACAAGGTCGTGAGTGACTGTGCGTAGGGCATGCCGATCTAGGAAGGGACGCAACTGGTAAATCAGGTGAACCTGATAAAAAGCCCCCCTGGCGACAGCCGTCATATGATCTTCTAACGACAGCCATGCATCCAGGAGGACACCCAAGTTGCGAACCCTTCCTGTGGGGGCTAAGGTCTAAAGTAGGAAATGGTTAGGATGCTATTAGCTTTGGTGTGGAAACTGAGCAGGACCATGCAAACATTGAATGGAAACAGCTCAAGGAACTACATTGAAACATTATTTCATAAGATGTAGGTTGTGGTATGCAGATTCTCCATCATATGAATATGTAGAGAAGGAATGAGATGGGGAACATGAGCTCTGTGTACATCAACTGAACTCTAACTAAACAATTGCTTTGCTTTTGAAAAGTCAATCCAATTCAATTTAGCAATTATAATTGGTTCAGAAAAACTAATCCTATTCAATTCTGGCATCCTAATCAAATTGAGGCGATTCAGATTTCCAAATCAATTCAGGAAACATTGTTTCTGCATGAGCAGAAGTGCTCAAATCGATTGTGAGGCATCCAGTTCAATTCAGTGATTCAAAGTGGCTCCCCCATTCAATCTGAAAGGTCAATTAAATGGAGAGATTTGACTAAATTGCTTTTCAAAGCAAAGATCCCAAGCAAATACTGTAGTTACACACTTCTCAAGCAACACTACCCAAGCATCTCTTGAGATAAGTGTAGAAAAAGAGATTTCATGCTCAGCACCCAACAAGGACCTGCAGTGCACCCCTATTTCACCCAAGGGGATGACCATAGCAACCTGTTATGTTCTCCGAACTTAGAACGACCACGGACCTCCGCTCCTTCCACCAAAAGTTGAAGACCTACTTTTTCCATCAGGCCGGCCTGGCCTAATCCATCTCACCTAGCCTGTAGTCTGAAGCCTAATCTGTTTTATTTGGATCTTAGGGGGAAATAGTTTTTAAGATTTTAAGATTTTTAGCACAGGATGAACATTATTTAATTTGGTTTTAATATTTATTGATGGTTATGTTTTATATGTCTTTTAATTCCTGTGCACCGCCCCGAGTCCCTTCGGGGAGAGAGGCGTGGTTTTATAAATCTAAATAAATCAAATCAATCAATCCTAATCTAACCCCTGGAAAAGTGGTCCTCTCATTTTCAAGCAAAATACACTCAAAGGATAATTTTTCCATAGCTTCTTACAGTTTCAAACCCCAGAAACGAAAACTTTAAAATAGCCAAGTTCTCTTTAAGCCCAGATTCTGTGTCAATTAAAATACAGAAAGAGAACACCTGGGCTAGGAGCCAGGTTTTTTTTCCCCTTGCAATTGCCTTTTCATGTTTTCCAAAAAGCGTCCTTTAATACCAGGCTGAGAAATTCAAAATCTTTTTCCTTCTCATTCACAGATGTGATAAAAGGGAAGTTGCTTTTAGAAATGGATTCAAACGAAAAGGCATGGCTACCCTTAGTAGTGTTTGAGTGTTCCTAATGTGTTAATATTATCTTGCATGGGGAAAGAGGAGAGATTCTGGGGGAAGATAGTTGACAGAGAGGAGTTAGCTAATTGGCTACTAGAGATAGTTGATAAAGGGAAGTGATAAGCATAAATTACCTCTGGGTTAGGGCAAATTTTCACAGTTTCCTGTGAAAGAAAGAATAGTTGGAATAGTTTAGAACAGGGGTCCCCAACCTTTGCAACTTTAAGTCTGAAGGACTTCAGCTCCCAGACTTCTCCAGCCAGCTTTGCTGAAGTCCTTCAGACTTAAAGTTGCAAAGGTTGGGGACCCGTGGTTTAGAACATGGGTACTATTTAGGAAACGATATTAATTTATGCTTTTGCTGCAGTGTGTGTGGTTTGTTTTCTTTTTATCTTTGTTTTATTTGTTCTGACATTCACTTTGTTGCATGTCGGAACAGTCTACTTCAGTGTTTTTCAACCTCATCAGCTATAAGATATCTGGACTTCAAACCCCAGAATTCCACAGCTAGCATGGAAGGCTGGTAGTTGAAGTCCACACATGTTGAAGATATTGAGGTTAAGAAGCATTGGTCTACCCATTGGGGAGCAGTGATTTGAAAGCTACACCCCAATAAGGTCTAGCTTACGGGTGGGCAAATTTTGCAACTTTAAGTCTGAAGGACTTCAGACTTAAAGTTGCAAAGTTTGCCCACCCAGGGCTAGCCATAAGATTGCCCAAATGGAGTCAAAATTAGCAGAATGGTAGGCGCAGGGTTAAGAATGAAACCTGGCCTCTGTTTATGTGGAATACCGCTTCATCCTGGAAAAATGTCTTTCCATGTGGCTGATTATAATCAATGCCAATTTGATAGCACGTAACCAATTAAATGACATCACAGCATGTACTAAAGGAGCAGGGCTTTGACTCTGATGCCAGATCTGCCACCTTTCAGATTTTGATTTCCCCCTTCTCGAAAGATGCCAATCTAAGATGCTAAATCACAACGAGAGATTTAGTGGTATATAAACTGTCTCCTCAAAGGCAAATAGGGTGGACTCATAAACAGTATCTTTGCTTGGTTTAAATTTAGACTTTACAAGATGAAGTATTTGTTTTTTGCTTTCATGTTGTAGGAAGAAATATCCAGGTCCAGGTTCAGGTCCAAGCTGGGAGGAAGGCACTGGAGACAAAATGGAGGATGTAGGCTGATTGGAAAGAAGGTCCATTTATTGATGAACAGAATAATAATAATAATAATAATAATAATAATAATAATAATAATAATAATAATAATAATAATAATAATAATAATAATAATAATAATAATTTTAATTTGTTGACCGCTCCCTCTCCCCATAGGGACTCGGAGCGGTGCACAGGGAAAAACTAAAACAATAAATATACAAACACATTAAAAACAAATTAAACATATACCTGTGCTAAAATACCCCATTAACATACTAAAATTCCCAGTTAAAACAACTAAAACCCCATAGAGAGAGACTACCCTAGGCCGGCCAAGCAGAAAAGGTGTGTTTTTAGTTTTAGACGGAAGGAGCGGAAGTCCGTGGTCGTTCTAATATCGGGGGGAAGGTCGTTCCAGAGGGCTGGGCCCGCCACAGAGAGAGCCCTTCCCCTGGGCATCGCCCGCTGACAAAGTCTAGTGGACGGCACCCGGAGAAGTCCCTCTCTGTGGGAGCGAATCGGCCGTGAGGATGTATGAGGCAGGATCCGATCCCGCAGATAGCTAGGTCCCGAGCCATGGAGCGCTTTAAAAATGATGACTAATAGAAGCAGATGTTCGTTGTTCTGGTGCAGCTAATCACATGGGGTTGAGAGTGGGGGCAGTATTTATACTTTCTCTTGGGCTTTGCACTTGAACTTCCTGTTCCTGTGCAAAGAACATGTATTCTATTGGCTATTGTCAGACTCCCATGATGCCGTGTACAAATCCTAGGAGTTTGTCTGAGCTAAGGTTGGTTGAAGTTTGGCTGATGCAATGAAGGGGCTACCCTACCTTTGTTCAGACCTTGCTGCAGGGAGAAACGGATTACCCAACCTGCATTTCTAAAAGCTGGCCTCAGCTTAGTATCTGCTTGTAGGCAGGGAGCTGGGGCTCAGAGTTTTTGTCTCCCTTAGGATTTTTATTTCTCTTTTAGAGAAAATATTTTATCCTTCCTTTTTTTAATATTTCTCAAAAAAGTCATTCTTCTAGGAGAAGGGTGGGTGCTAACTTTCTACAATGTGTTAAAACTTTATGCTGCTGCTGGAAATAGCTCCTTCAGACACATAATGCATGGCTGCCAAGGGTCATGTCTCTTATAAGTTTGAAGAAAGGATTCCTGGACAAAACCTGTCATCTTCATTTCTTGCAGCAGCATCTAGGATATCAAGTAAAAAAGTAGAACTATTCTTGTAAGAGACAGAGAGACGGTAGAAATGAATTACTTACAATAATTTTTAGTTTGCAGATTGAAAGCTGCTACAGTTTGGCTATATTCCCAATATATGTTTAACCTGTATTATGATGTAATCCATTTAATGAGTTCTCCAAAAACATTGCACCAGAAACTAAACAAATCATCTGGGTATATGTTATAACTTAACATTACATGCAATACATACATACATACATACATACATACATACATACATACATACATACATTCCCTTCACCAAGTTAACATTGAATGTAGTATACCTTAGCATGTATTTATTCAGCCATTAGGTCCATGATGGCAAACCTATGGCATGCCCTCTCTGCTGGCACATGTGCCATTATCCCAGTTCAGCTGCCCATGGTGTTTCTTTTATGAGTTTGTGTTTCCCTGCAAACAGTGAAGCAGAAGCTCACAAAAGAAAAAGATCTTACCTCTTGCCACTCTGCCAGTGTTAGGATGCCCTGCCTCCCGCTGGCCAACTGGTCTTTGGGACACTGCTGTGCATGTGTGTGCATGTCCACACATGTGCATGTTTGCGCCTGCATTTGCGCAGGTATCTTTCAGTTTGGGCATGCACGCGTGTGCAGTTTGGGCACTCGGTATCTAAAAGGTTCACCACCACTGCACTAGATCTTTTTCTACCTGGTCAAATATAATAAAAGTACTATGCAAAGTACAGTTATATATTTGTGTATATAGTTGTTGTTATATTTGCATATCCTGTTCTTTTCTTTCAAACAAGAGTGGTCAGTGAATGGGCCCTTATCTATATGCATATCTTCTCTCCACCTCTATTTTGTACTCTTAGCATCCAAGATCATGTTGCTTAAACTTTGCAGCAAACCATAAAGTCATGGTCATATTTTGAAGAGAGGTGGACAAGGGAAGGCAAATGATGAAATGTGCTGCAACATTATGATGTAAATAGGACAGACTAAGAAACAGACTCTGGGCAAACCTCACTTATTTTTATTAGAACAGAGATAGTAACAGAGTTCTGCAAGTTTGAATGTGCTACTCTTCTTCCCTCTTTTTTCTTTATGAAACTTGGGGTAGGGTGGACTGCCTAAGATGCTTTTGCAATTACATCTTGTGGTCTGGTTCAGTTTCATTTACGTGATTGTTGATCTTTTGATCTTCTGTCCTTCAAGGCCATCTTCTTTATGCACTACTTCTGCCCCTTGCATGCATGCATTCAACATCACAGTGGAGGTGTGAGAGTATGGGACTGACATTGTGACACCACAATGCAGCTTTTGTCAGGTTGGTGTCGCTGTGGTTCGGTACAGATGCCTGCAGTGGTGCATCTCAGTGCAAAAGTGTTTCCTGACTTTATTTAAATACTACCAGAGGATGTTGAGTAGTCTCTCATTCAGAGAAACTAGCTTTTAGGACCCATAAACATTGTCAGATACATTTAACTGTTGCCTTCTGTCAAACAGATGGATGATCTAAATTTGATAAATAAAATACATTTTGAAATATCAGGGAATATGCTTTGGCATCTGATCTAGATTCACTTCAACTTCTCCTCCTCAAAGTTCAGGACCAATGCCATGAAGCACAAGGGAAAATGAAGACACATTTAGCTCTGCTCTTGCCAGTTCTTCCATGTCTCCACTGAGACATACATTTGAGAGGAGTAGGATTTCATGCTTGCTAGTTCCATTTAAAAGTCTTGGAAAAGCTGTAACAATCCCATCTCTTCCACTGGGCCAAGACCACAATGACAGAACTAATTTGGTGGGCTGTCAATGGAATAAATCTTGACACTCCATTGTAACAGGTGTTTCCTATTCAATACTTCCCACAAACAGTTCTAACAAGCTGTCTTGGAAAAGAAAAGATTAAAAAATGCCACAAAAAAAGGGGGGGGGGGAAATACTTATTACTGAAGACTGAAGGAGCCTGTGTGGCTGGCATCTCCAAGGAGTTACAATTTAACTTGCCGATCTGTTGCCTCACTATTTCATTATTATATGACAGCTTTGCTATGCCAACAATTCTAGATCTAATTTAAGATTCAGATATTTCACTTTATTGCCATCTTTACTGAGTATAATAAGGTAGGGCATTGGAACCTTAAAAACAGAATCTTGAAGGCATTCCAGAATCCCTACCTTGCCCAATTCTTAATCTAGCCTACGTTGAAGCATTGGCAGCAATCTTAAAAACCGGCCCAACTTCCTCTGCCCCTTTTTATATCAAACATCATCAAGGAAGGGGTCATTCTGAGTTTCCTTTCCACGTTTCTCTTTTTTGGAACCGTGAAGTCTTTTCTGCAAGTTCCCCCTTGATGGTTCACTCGCTTCTTCCCTATCTCCAAGATCACTTCTAAATTCTTTTACAATATCTGATAGACATTAGGTCTACGTGAACTGATGAGGTTTTATCGGGGTTAGGAAAGGCAACTTGATAGCTATTAAATGGCACTAAATAAATTTTATCTATGTCTTTGCTGCTACCTAGCAGTCAACTGGATTGTTGCCACCCAGATCTGATATCTCTAATGTGACAACTTGACACAACTGTCAAGCTGCTAATAGCAGTTTGTGCTTAAAAGGGAACTAAAAAAAAAACCACACTGAGCTGTGCACCACAATTTGTGTATGTTACTTAGAAGGCAATCCTCTTAGCTTATCCTCAGTGGCATAGTTTTGGGCATTCAAAACCTGTTGTCAATGGAAATGAAATTCTAGCCTTATGCCCTCATTTGGTTGTTTTACAAGCATGCTTTATTCCATACTGGGGAAGACATATACTAATTTGCTTCTATGGGAAGTTTCCTCCTATGGGAGGAAAAGTGAAGAAAAAACTTCAATCTTTAAACTAAAATGCAGTAACTTATAAGTCTTAGCTCATGATAGCACTTGTTAGTGCTATTGTTGGTCAGCTCCTTTATAAAGAAGATTCATAGCAAGAACTTTAACACTTGACAGTACATTGTTTGGTTTATTTTCAGCTGAGAACCTACAATTTGAATCTCAGTAGTCTAGGGGTTGCTATTTAGTCAATGACTATGTACAATCCTGGGCTTCAGTCACATCCTGGACTTTGAAAACTGTCGCAATCTAAACTGTGTCAGGGTTCAAAACAGCATCCTCAAAGAAATCAAACTCCAAGGCAAGACAATAGCACTAACAAGTGCTATCATGAGCTAAGACTTATAAGTTACTGCATTTTAGTTTAAAGATTGAAGTCTTCACTTTTCCTCCCATAGGAGGAAACTTCCCATAGAAGCAAATTAGTATATGTCTTCCCCAGTATGGAATAAAGCATGCTTGTAAAACAACCAAATGAGGGCATCTGGGAAAACCCAAATCTGAAAGCTTCCCGGTTTCCCACCCAGTTGAAACTTCAAGATCTTGTCCCCAAACCCACAAATCCATCACATAGTCCAAACTTCCACTGCCATGCTGGCAGTTCCACCCATCCAGTTCCAGTCAGGTGCAGAAGTGCAAAGACAAAGGATGACCTTGGCTTTTAGAAAGAATTTTGTTATGACTACATAGCATCTATCTCCATACAATCCCTCCTCCTATTTTCCCACAACAGAAAATGCATACTAGAATAATAGAAAGTGTGGCAGGCCAAAGATCTAAAAGAAAAGATGGCTGCAGGCCTGACAAACTGTTTGCAATTTCTTTTTGTCTTTCTAATGAAATAATGGCATCATTCTACCCTTGGGCCCGCCTTTACTGACTTATCTCTGAAGGAATCTGCCCAGCTTAAAATAAAGGAATCATGTAAGTAAATGACCCATTTAGACTCCTGAATCTAACTCCTGCTCAATGCAAGAATCCAGATAAAAAACATTTCTAACAAGTGCTGTCAGCAAGGGTGGTAACATGTTAGACCATCTGAACTACATGGAACAGATGTTTCAAGAGCTGCATGAGAAAGAGTTAATTTTTTCAGAGCAGCACCAAGTCTATATTGTTCTTTCATCACTTGATGACAGCTACGATGATTTTGTAACATCTCTTGAAGTTCAGTCTCAACAGGACCTTACATTGACCAACATTACTTCAAGACTGCTGGAAGAGTTGAGAAGGAGAGAAGAAAGAAAACAGTTAAGAGAGAAGACACCAGATAATTTTGATTTACCTAATTCTGCATATACTGTAAAATGTTATAATAATAATAATAATAAATTGGGATTTATTAACCGCACCCTCTCCCCACAGGGACCCGGGGCGGTGCACAGGCATAATTAAAAACAGTATACAATAATACAAATATTTCTTAAAATCGAATTAAATAAATCTACCCGTGCTAAAAACATAAATTAAAAACCCATTTAAAATTTATAATTAAAAGACAGAGAGAACTATTCAAGGCCGGCCAGTCGAAAGAGATGGGTCTTCAATTTTACACGGAAGGAGCGGAGGTCGGTGGTCGTTCTAATATCAGGGGGAAGGTCGTTCCAGAGGGCCGGGCCCGCCACAGAGAGCGCCCTTCCCCTGGGCGTCGCCCGCTGACAAAGTCTAGTGGACGGCACCCGGAGAAGCCCCTCTCTGTGGGAGCGAATCGGTCGTGAGGATGTGTGGGGCAGGATCCGATCTCGCAGATAGCTAGGTCCCGAGCCATGGAGCGCTTTGAAGATGATAACTAACACCTTGAAGCGCACCCGGAAGACGACAGGTAGCCAGTGCAGCTCGCGCAAGAGCGGTGTTACGTGGGCAAACCTAGAGGTGCCCATAATTGCTCGCGCGGCCGCATTCTGAACTAACTGAAGCCTCCGGGTGCACCTCAAGGGGAGCCCCATGTAGAGAGAGTTACAATAGTCCAGTCGGGATGTCACGAGGGCATGAGTGACTGTGCGAAGGGCGTCCCGATCCAATAGGGGGCGCAATTGGCGAACCAGGCGAACCTGGTAAAACGCCCTCCTGGCCACGGCTGTCACTTGCTCTTCCATAGACAGCCGGGTATCCAGGAGGACACCCAAATTGCGCGCCCCATCCACAGGGGCAAGATGTTCGCCCCCTATGGCCAGCGTTGGAGAAAGCTGGTTGAATCGGGCAGCCAGAAACCACAGCCACTCGGTCTTGGTCGGGTTGAGCCTAAGTCCGTTACTTCCCATCCAGATCCGCACGGCTTCCAGGCACTGGCACATCACCGCTACGGCATCGTTGGGGTGGTTTGGGGTAGATATGTACAGCTGGGTGTCATCAGCGTACAGATGGTACTCTACCCCAAAACCACGGATGATCTCACCCAACGGCTTCATATATGCATTAAACAGGAGAGGCGAGAGGACCGACCCCTGAGGCACCCCGCATGTGAGGGGTCTCGGGGTCGACCTCTGCTCTCCTGCCCGCACAAATTGCGATCGGCCAGAGAGGTAGGAGGAGAACCACCACAAAACAGTGCCTCCCACCCCCAACCCCCCCAGCCGATGCAATAGGATACCATGGTCGATGGTATCGAAAGCCGCTGAGAGGTCTAATAGGACCAGGATGGAGGAACATCCCCCATCTCTGGCCCTCCAGAGATCATCTACCAACGCGACCAATGCCGTCTCGGTGCTATGCCCGGGCCGAAAGCCGGACTGGCGCGGATCTAGATAGTCAACTTCCTCCAGGTGACGGGGAAACTGTTGTGCCACCACACTCTCAACAACCTTCGCCAAGAAGGGAAGGTTGGAGACTGGACGGTAGTTGTTCAAAATAGCTGGGTCCAAAGAGGGCTTCTTGAGGAGGGGCCTCACCATAGCCTCTTTTAGGGAGGCAGGCAAGGAACCCTCACTCAAGGATGCGTTGATAACCTCTTGGAGCCAGCCTCGTGTCACCTCCCAGGATGCCAGTACAAGCCAGGAGGGGCACGGGTCCAATGAACATGTGGTGGCTCGCAGTCGCCCACGTAACCTGTCCATATCCTCGGAAGTAACGGGGTCAAACTCCTCCCAAACAAGATCTCCCTCGTGGCATCCCACTGGGCCATGAATGGGGGCTAGCTCACTCTGTATCTGGGCGGTTTTCTCCTGCAGAAAAATCACAAATTCCTCTGCCCTACCCTGTAACGGGGCTTCCCGCTCCCTCTGTTGGAGGAGGGAACGGGTCACCCTAAACAGGGCGGCAGGGCGGTTTTCTGCGGATGCTATGAGGGTGGCACAATGATGACGTTTGGCCACCCTCAGCGCCACAATGTAAGTCCGTAAATGGGCTCTTACCTGTGTCCGGTCAGATTCAGAGCGGCTAGCCCTCCATCTTCTCTCTAGGCATCTCTTGCGGCGTTTCATCACCCGCAGCCCCTCAGTAAACCAAGGAGCCAGGGTGGTTCGCCGCCGCGAGAGAGGCCGCAAGGGCGCGACCCGATCCAAGGCTCCCACGGCCGCACTATTCCATGCGGCCGTGAGGTCCTCCATCGGGGCGCGGGTCAGGGATACAGGAAATGGCCCAAGCGCTGTCTGGAACCCATCCGGGTCCATCAAGCGCCTGGGGCGGTACCAGATTGGTAACTCTGGTTCCGCCTCCCCGCGGAGGGGAGCAGCGGTCGGAAAGTCGAGTCGGAGAAGTGAGTGGTCTGACCATGACAAGGGTATGATGTCTATGTCCCCTGTACCCAGATCACTCTTCCATTGGCCCGAGACGAAGATGAGGTCCGGCGTATGTCCACCCTCATGGGTGGGGCCATGAATTACTTGGGTCAGGTCCATGGCCGTCATGGAAGCCATGAACTCCCGAGCTACCACGGATGATTCGCCCAACGATGGCAGGTTAAAGTCCCCCATAACTATAAGTCTGGGGGTCTCCACTGCCACCGTAGCGATCACCTCCAGGAGCTCGGGCAGGGCTGCTGCTACATAGCGGGGAGCCAGGTATACAACCAGCAAGCCCAACTGCCTCCCTAGGCCCCACTTCATGCAGAGGGACTCACAGCCAGAGGTCTGCGGCACAATGGTCTCTCTCGGCTCCAGGCCTTCCTTGATAATGACCGCTACCCCACCACCCCTGCCTAGGGCCCGCGGCTGATGAAATGCGCGGTAACCTGGTGGGCACATTTCAACGAGGGGATGACCTCCCTCGTGGCCCAACCAGGTCTCCGCTATTCCTACCAGGTCCGGCTCCCCCTCTGACACAAGGTCACTAATGAGGGGGGCTTTGTTGACAATGGACCTGGCGTTGCAAAACATCAGCCGCAGACCCTGGCTCTGTATTCCCTGGCCACCTAGCCTGCGAGGGTTGTGGCACCCGACCGTCTGTAACCAACGGCTGCGTGCCACCAACCGGGAGGATGAAAATTGTCTCCCCTCGGTCCTGCCCCTCCCCACGACCCTCTGAATTGGTATGCCCTCCTGAGGAACGACTCGAATATCCCCCTGCCTTTCGCCTTCCGCTTCCCGCCGTCGACTGCTATCCTGGCCCTTACTACTAATTGCTGTTTCCATCTCCATCTGTCTATATCTACCCCCCTCCCTTGAACCCCCTAAAAAAGATAATTTAAACAATTTCCTAACTAAAAAACCCCTGAGACCGCGCTTCGCCCACCTCTCCGGATTAATAAATCCCTCCTCGAGGCGGGCCCTCGTTAACGAGGAGGGCCAAACCTGCGAGAGCGGGGACTCTCGCAGAAGCATAAGGTCTGCCACAGAGTACATAGTCATAATTATAGTATATAAATATAAATATATAAATACAAAATGTTGTTATAATTGTGGGAAGAGGGGTCACATTGCCAGGTTTTGTAAAAAGCCAAAACCACAGAAAACTTCACAATAAATCAGTGTCCAAGACAATGTATTGCTCAAAGTTCCAATTTATTAAGAGAACCATGTTGGCACATCTGGGAAAACCCAAATCTGAAAGCTTCCTGGTTTTCCCCAGGAAAGTTCAAGATCTTGCCCCCACACCCACAAGTCCATCACATGGTCCAATCTTCCACTGCCATGCTGGCAGTTCCACCCATCCAGTTCCAGTCAGGTGCAGAGGTGTGAAGACAAAGGACGACCTTGGCTTTCTAGAAAGAATTTGTTATGGCTACATCACATCTCATTCCTACAATCCCCCCTCCCATTTTCCCACAATAGGAAATGCATAATAGAATAACAAAAAGTGTGGCAGACCAAAGATCCAACAGAAAAGATGGCTGCAGGCCTGGCACACTCTTTGATTCATAAGTGGCCCAAGAGAATTTATTACTTGATCAGAAAGATCTTCTGCCCAAAGAAGCTTTCTTAGACTGGTTCCTATTTCTGTCAGAAAAGAATATGAAGAATCTTTAAAGTCTGCAGTTCTAAAGAAGAGATGGAAAATCTGAAGCTGGTATTGGATATTGTGTAGGGAAATAACGTAGTTAGGTCTGGATGTGTTTAAATATGGTGTCTTTTTCCTTTAATATATTTGTGGTCACTGCAATGGCTATTTTCTAACCTCTTCTTTCTTTTGCTTCTACTTCTTACATCAACCTGAGCAGGAGAATTAGCTCAACAAAAGGCAGCCTCTGAGATCATGTTGCCATCTCGTTCTGTCATCCCTGTTTATATCTAGCAAGTTCTTCACGGTTGCTTAGAGCTAATCGATATCCTTAGCTGAGTCATGCGATTCCTGGAGAAGGCAGCGGCAACCGAGGTCCTCGATTGATGAGCCTGGCAAAAGAAAAATCCTGCAGCTTTTTCAGAAGTCCATGAAATGCCTTCATGGCATGGCTGATTAGAAAGCAAGCTAGGTACGAATGGTAGAGGGGGGAAAAAATCACAGCAGTCTGAGGAAACTTGGCTTGGTACACCACTTTATTACCTGCTTTATTCCTGTCAGAGTTTCTTGGAGTAGTCTCCTGTGACTTCCCAGGACTGAGTGAATTATAAAACACTGGTTTAGAAGTATCCCAGGCATATTCATCTTGGGGAAAGTGGGCCACAGTTAGTGTGCCAAGCTGACAACCAAGTAACTATTTCATTCTCAAAACCGAACTCCCTTTTTTTAGAGTAGAGCTATCGTGAAGTCGGATAATGTACCTTAACAAATTCTACTTCTTGCTTGCTTCTCTCCATATCCCATCCACTTTTTCCTCCTTTAATAAAGCCAGAACTACCTTGTCTTCTTGGTTTGTAGTTTTTATTTAAATTAATTCTTAAATTTAATTGTATTGTATTATCCCAAAGGTGCTTTTTCAAAAGACAACTGTTTGTTTTTCCTTGAAGACGTTTTGCTTCTCAATCCAAGAAAATTCTTCATTTCTGATTGACTGCTTGGAAATGGAAAGATTTATATTCTTTGCAGTCATCTGGATGTTAACACTCTTTCTGTGAGAGTCGTGGAGGCCATTGGGAGGTTTATCTGTGCCCTCAGAGTCAAATGGATGTCGAACTTTCTTGGAACTGCTGAAAGGACTGTGTTGTAAATAGGAGATAGGTGGTGTTGTATCCCTCCCCTGTCAGACCTGGAAGCCATCTTTTGCATTGGGCCTTCAGGCCTGCCACATTTAATGCTGTGGGAAAATAGGTGGCGGGATTATATGGATTATGGGAGATATATAGTCAAAATGGTACCATGGTATCCTATTGCATCGACTGGAGGGGTTGGGGGTGAGGGGCACCGTTTTACGGTGGTTCTCCTACCTCTCCGGTCGGTCGCAATTTGTATTGGCAGGGGGGCAGAGGTCGACCTCGAGGCCTCTCACTTGTGGGGTGCCTCAGGGGTCGGTCCTCTCGCCTCTCTTGTTCAATACATATATGAAGCCGCTGGGTGAGATCATACGTGGGTTTGGGGTAGATTATCATCTGTACGCGGATGACACCCAGCTGTACATCTCTACCCCAAACCACCCCAACGATGCCGTCGAAGTGATGTCCCGATGTCTGGAAGCCGTGCGGATCTGGATGGGAAGGAACAGACTCAAGCTCAACCCGTCCAAGACTGAGTGGCTGTGGCTACCAGTGCCCCGGTTCAACCAGTTGACGCCATCACTGGCCATAGGGGGCGAACATCTAGCCCCCGTGGAGCGGGCACGCAACTTAGGCGTCCTCCTGGACTCCCAGAAGATCATGTGACAGCAGTGGCCAGGGGGGCATTCTACCAGGTTCGCCTGGTGCGCCAGTTGCGTCCCCTATTGGACCGGGACACCCTTCGCACGGTCACTCATGTGCTTGTGACGTCTCGTCTGGACTACTGCAATGCTCTCTACATGGGGCTCCCCTTGAGATGCACTCGGAGGCTACAGCTGGTCCAGAACGCGGCCGCGCGGGCAGTTATGGGAGTTACTAGATACTCCCATGTAACACCACTCCTGCGCGAGCTGCACTGGCTGCCTGTGGCCTTTCGGGTGCATTTCAAGGTGTTGATTATCATCTTTAAAGCGCTCAATGGCACAGGACCTAGTTATTTGCGGGATCATATCCTGCCCCATACATCCCTTCAACCAATTCGCTCACACAGAGAGGGACTTCTCCGGGTGCCGTCCACCAGGCAATGCCAGCGGGTGATGCCCAGGGGAAGGGCCTTCTCTGTGATGGGCCCGACCCTCTGGAACGACCTACCCCCGGATATTAGAATGACCACGGACCTCCGCGCCTTCCGCCAAAAAGTAAAAACCTATTTGTTCCATCAGGCCGGCTTGGCCTAATTTACGCTTCTCGCCCCAGTCTGTTTTCTCAAACTGTCTATTGGGTTTTAATGGGTAGTAATTTTAATGTTCTTAAATTTTTAGTACAGGGTAGTTTAATTCGCTTTTAACTTTGTGTGTATTGTATGTTTTTATATGGTTTTTTAATTTTCCTGTACACCGCCCCGAGTCCCTTTGGGGAGAGGGGGCGGTTTATAAATGTAATAAATTATTATTAAATTATTAAAATAACATTCCTTTCTCAGAGAGTCAAGGACATTCTGCCCTGCACCTGGAGTGGCGTGACTGGGATGCATCTTCAGTTGGGACGGTGCCTGATTGGACCATGTGACGGACATGTGGGTGCTGGGCAGGGACTTGAACTTTCATTTGGGTGGGGAAAATGTGGAAACTTTCAGATTCGGGTTTTCCTAGATGTGCCAATATGACATTTCTAATAAAATGGAACTTTGAGGAACTTCAAGCCTCGGAGTCTTCTTTTGTTGGGGGTGTCACATGGAACCCTGACATCTCTGTCTGTTGAGAGAGGGCTGTTCAATTTTAATGTAGATGGCGCCTTGGATGTGAAACGAAAACATCTTCAAGGAAAAACTAAGAAAGTTCACTTGTCTTTTAAAAAAGCACCTTTGGGACAAGCATGACCGAGACGACTGAGAATCTCCATGGATGCATTTTATACTATCTTTTTCTCTTTTTTTCATTTTGTAAGCTGCCCAAAATCTTTGCAACATTGAGATGAGTGGCCTATCTATTTAATAAATAAATTAAATAAATCAGTTAACCAATGATGCAAATTCATTAAAGGGACATAACACTTGACATTTTAGTATACAAAAACATTTTTCCCTTTCTGTATTACATTAGAGATGTTACATACTTCCTTTTTAAAATAGTTTTTATTAAACATTTTTTACCTTTAAAAACAGAAAGAAAAACACAACCAAAAGAAAAAAACCCAAGAAATACATAATAATATAAAGTAATTATATAGCCTTCTGTAATGGCATTCATGTTAGCCTTTGTAGTTCCCCATTCTATATTGCCTTCCTATTGATTTTACCTTCTCTAATAATATAACAGTAGTACTAACAATTGTAATTATATTAATTGTTCATATCACCATTATTCTTACATTGTAGTGAATACTTTAAACTTTGATAGTAATTAGTAACATTGGTTAATTTTTATTCAATACTAGTTTAGAAAAAATCCCAGCAAACAAAGACTTCTATTTCTTCTGTTTTCTAGCCACTTATAAATTCTATTCCATATTTTATAGAAATCCAATTCTTCTCTTTCTTTAAACTCCATGGTCATTTTGTCCATCTGTGCACATTCAAGTACTTTTCTAATTATTGTTTCGTCTGCAGGTGTATTGATTTGCTTTCAATTTCGTGCAAAAACAATCCTAGCTGCAGTGAATATGTGTAGTATTGTGTACTGAAATTGTTTGTCCATTTTCGGGTCTAATATTCCTAGTAAGAACGATTCTGGTTTCAATTCTATTTTTTGCTCCGTAATTTATCCCAGCCATTTCTGAATTTTGCACTGATATTTCTTTGTGATGGGGTTGAGATGTTACTGTACTTCCATGTCAGAGGCACCCAATTGCTTCTGTGGTGAAAGGATTAGCTGTTCCCTGACATCACTGTTCCCTGGGAGATACCAAGTTGGAGACTCTTTTAATATCGATTTCATTAGAGATGTTGATCATGGATTACAGATGAGCCATAGAATGCAAGAGGACATGGGTTCTGTAACTTTGGGTACAGCTTTTTATACCTGTACAATTTCTTCAGCTTTCACATAAGTTGAGAGCAATGCTATAAGAAAGAAAGAAATCATTAAAACATGTTACACAGATTTTCAAAACGATCAGGAAAACCAGTGGAACAAAATGCCCTTCATAAAAGAAATGAGATTTTAAATAACCATACCTTCCTAGTCATGTCTGATGTGACTTTCCCCCCAATTTAAAATGTAAAGATTAGCCTGGTCCACTCCTTGTTCGCTTTTTGGAAGGTATTAAAAATTGAACTGTTTTGGAAGACTAAGGAAAGTAATAGACTCCCTATAAAATGAAATTGTTGTTGCTGATGTGGACAATGCATGTACTTCTATGTTGAGGTGAACTATCAAATGTTTGGTTAATTGCAGAGGCTATACATCGAATTAATATTAATCAATCAATTTCAATAATCCTCAAATAACCAGAATTTGGATATGTGTAATCCTACATGGATTTCTGGTATTCTATTGATAGTAATTGGACTCCAATTAAGTGGGTAATATTACAGCTGAGATGGCTTACATTTAGAAATAAATAGAACTTATTTTCTCCAACCTATCAAATGGCATATCAATTGTTTATTTTTTGGGGGGATGGATGGATCAGTGCAGTTGTTATCCTCATATTTATGCAATGATCAACCATCATAAGAGCTGCAGAGATAACACAGTGGTTAGAGTGCAGTACTTTAGGCTACTTTAGTTGACTCCTAGCTGCAGTTTAGCTGTTCAAATCTCACCAAGCTCAAGGTTGACTCGGCCTCCCATCCTTCTGAGGTGGGTAAAATGAGGACCCAGATTGTTGGGGGGCTATAGGCTGACTCTGCAAAAGCTTAGAAAGGGCTGTAAAGCACTGTGAAGTGGTATATACAGTAAGTCTAAGTGCTATTTCTATTTGTATTTTTTAATGCCTAAAACATGTGTAGATTCCCTTTTCAGATACAGGATTAAGCAGGAAGTAAAAGCAAGAACATGACTTGTCCTAAGACTTAAGGAAGGTAGGTAGGTTGGTAGGTAGACACATAGGCAGATGATAGATAGATAGATAGATAGATAGATAGATAGATAGATAGATAGATAGATAGATAGATAGATAGAGATAGACAATACAATAGCAGAGTTGGAAGGGACCTTGGAGGTCATCTAGTCCAACTCCCTGCCTAGGCAGGAAACCCTATACGATTTCAGGCAAATGGTTGTCCAACCTCTTCTTAAAAACTTCCAGTGTTTGGGGCATTCACAACTTCTGGAGTGGAACAGCTTGTCTCCAGAAGTTGTGAATGCCCCAACACTGCAAGTCTTCAAGAAGATGTTGGATAGCCATTTGTCTGAAATGGTATAGGGTTTCCTGCCTAGGCAGGGAGTTGGACTAGATGACCTCCAAGGTCCCTTCCAACTCTGCTATTGTATTGTTTTGTATTAGATAGATATAAATAGATAATGGATGGACAGATAGACAGAAAATTCTGCATGAGAAATATTTTGCATAGCTTACTGGCATAAAACTATTTTAAGCTAACATGGATATGCAAACTATGACATACATAGATCTATATTCTATACACAACATACTGTAAAAGGTTGATATTCATCATACAAATATAAAAAATGTCCACATTATGTCTCTTTTTGTCCATGGGTGTATAGGCAGTCCTCGATTTATAACCATAATTGAGCCCCAAATTTCTGTTGCTAAATTATTTATTGAGTTATTAAGTGAATGCTGTCCCATTTTATGAGCTTTCTTTCCATAGTTGTTAAATTAATAACACAGTTGTTAAGTGAATCTGGCTTCTCCATTGACTTTGCTTGTCAGAAGATCACAAAAGTTAATCACGTGGCCCCAGGAAACTGCAATCGACACAAAAACATGCCAGTTGCCAAGCACCCAAATTTGATCACATGATCATGAGGATGCCACAATGGTTGTAAGTGTGAAAAAAGTATGAAAAACAGTAATAAGTCATTTTCAGTGCCATTGTAACTCCAAATGGTCACTAAATGAACGGTTGTGATTTGAGAACTACCTGTATTTTTGTTTGTGTGTATTAACACTTTTTTAATGCATTGAAACTAGGAGCTGCGAAGTTGGAGGAGACCTGAATGTCTATGGAGATTCTCAGTCATCCAGGTCATGGTTGTCCCAAAGGTGCTTTTTCATGAGGCATTCCTGGTTTTTCTTTGAAGACAAATGCAAATCACCAGCTGTGTACAAGGAGCACAAATCCTTCCATTCCCCACCATCCAGTCAGAGCTGAAGAAGCTTCTTGGATGAGAAGGGAAACATCTTCAAAGAAAAACCAGAAAGTCCAGTTGCCTGGTGAAAAGGCACCTTTGGGACAAGAGACTTGAACCTCTCTGAAATGGGCTGCTAAGAAATATAAAGAACAACTTTGATAGATCAGACCAAGAATGCTTCCAGTCAGGATCACTTTCCGAAAGGGGCATCTGGAATAATACAATAATACAATAGCAGAGTTGGAAAAGACTTTGGAGGTCATCTAGTTCCCTGCCCAGGCAGGAAGCCCTATACCATTTCTGACAAATGGCTATCCAACATCTTCTTAAAGACTTCCAGTGTTGGGGCATTCACAACTTCTGGTGGCAAGCTGTTCCACTGATTAATTGTTCTCACTGTCAGGACATTTCTCCTCAGTTCTAAGTTGCTTCTCTCCTTGATTAGTTTCCACCCATTGCTTCTTGTTCTGCCCTCAGGTGCCCTGGAGAATAGTTTGACTCCCTCTTCTTTGTGGCAACCCCTGAGATATTGGAACACTGCTATCATGTCTCCCCCTAGTCCTTCTTTTTATTAAACTAGACATACTCAGTTCCTGCAACCGTTCTTCATATGTTTTACTCTCCAGTCCCTTAATCATTTTTGTTGCTCTTCTCTGCACTCTTTCTAGAGTCTCCACATGTTTTCTACATTTTCTACATCATTGATGAGCTTTGTGAGGTCATTATAACAGCATTATGGGGCAAAGGCATCCCCTCTATTTGTCTCTGCAGCTATGTATTTGTATAATCAGGTATACAAATAACACAACAAAATATAGTGGTAGCTATCAGAGATGTTAGCTACATAATGGAGCTTCAATACTGAGGGGTGATATAACTTTGAAGACCTGAAATCTCTCTCTCTCTCTCTCTCTCTCTCTCTCTCTCTCTCTCTCTCTCTCTCTCTCTCTCTCTCTCTCTCTCTCTCTCTCTCTCTCTCTCTCTTTCCCTCCCTCCCTCCCCCCTCTCCCTCTCCCTCCCTCTCTTTCTCCCTTTCTCTTTATTTCCCAACTTCAGATTCACCACAGAGCAGGGGTGTCAAACTTGATTTCATTGAGAGCCACATCAGGGTTGTGTTTGACCTCCGACAGCCAGGGGGGGCATGGCCAGCTTGGCATCACTTGTGTCTGGAGCATCTGTGATGACCCAAGCACTCTGCCAACAGAAATGGGCTCCCGAGCTCTGTTTTCAGCTGCGACGGCCTCCTGTAACTCTCTGCCACCAAAAACAAAGCTCGAGTGGGCCATGCACAGCTGGGGTAGCCTCCTGCAACCCTCTGCTAACCAGAATGGGCCGCATGCAGCTCTCCCGAGTTCCATTTTCGCTGGTAGAGGCACCGTGGGCCAGTCCTTCACTGTTTCCAGGATAGCCCGGTGGGCCAGATCTAAGCACCCCATGTGCCAGATCCACCCTGTGGGGCTTGAATTTGACACCCTTGTCATAGAGGTTTCACCAGCTTGATCCAGCAGGCTTGTCTTTTTTCTCCCTGAATGTAGCTGGTACACAGGCACTTTTTAAATAAGCTTTTTGAGTGATTGAAAACTCTTAAAGATGCTTGTCCAGCATCAGTATTATCAACAGGAGAGGAACTCTGATCTAAAATTAAATATAATGTGCAAAGACTCAATTGCTACATATGGGATCCTTTTTCAAAAAGAAAAAAACCATGTAATATTTAGGGGCATTAGGAGGAAAGAAATAATCTCTTTCAAACCTCTTGGTTTAGAAATAAATTTGCATAACACTTCCTTATAAATATGAATTTTAATATTTAGCAGCTGTCTGGTCTCACACTCTGAATGAAACTATTTTAAAGAGAGAGGGGGAGAGAGAGAGAGAAAAGAAAAAGGACATAAATATGTATTTAACCATTCAGCTAGATAGAGAGTGTGGCAGGGAAAGAATTTGGGTCTGTGTGCTTCTTAAATTTCAAATGTGGATTAAACATTGCCTAAGGAAAGATTTAGCATATTGTTATGCCTATGCATCGGAGAAAAGAAATTCACCATTATAGAATATGCCACACAAAGAAGAAAATGAAAATAAGAGCAAAGGCATATATAAACCAGATTAGCTGAGATGATTTGCAAACATTTTAAGCAAGGAGAAGCAATGTTTCCGCCTATAGGATTTGATCCTTGGAGAGACACATCGGCCTCTAGGAATACATGTGGAATGCAAAACCAAGCGTGATCCCAGAAGACAGTATTTTTTTCTTGGAACTAGCTATGACGCAAACATTTTGGGCGGGGATTATGCTGTTTTCATTTTTATTAAACAAGATCATCTACTGTTAAAGGAAAGGCAGGATAGATGGTTAGATCGCTATGTCAGTTATGGACGCTATGAGGTCCCAAAGCCTCTAATCCAGGCATGAAATCCAGCAGGTTCTGATAGGTTCTGGAGAACTGGTAGCGGAAATTTTGAGTAGTTCGGAGAACCGGCATATGCCACCTCTGGCTGGTCCCAGAGTAGGGTGGGAATGGAGATTTTGCCATATCCTTCCCCTGGAGTGGAGTGAGAATGGAGATTTCACAGTATTCTTCCCCTGGAGTGGGGTGAGTATCCTTCCCCTGCCACGCCCACCAAGCCATGCCCACCAAATCACACCACACTACACCATGCCCACCAAGCCACACCCACAGAACTGGTAGTAAAAATAATTGAATTTCATCACTTCTCTAACCTCAACATGGATGTTGAACTTCTCTAAGGTCAGCGGATGCTACATCCCTCAGATGTTCTTGTCCACCATGACATATCCCAGTTTGATGGTTTTCAACATCACTTCTGAGATAAGACAGCTCCGTTCAAAAGGGACATTATGAAACCAGGGAAGAAATATCTGGTCAACATTTTTCAACTGTCCCTATACCAGTGATGGCTAACCTTTTTTGGCTCACATGCCAAAAGCGGGGGGAGCGCAGGGGGGTCGTGCGTGAGGGTGCCATACCCATAATGTTATGTGTGCGACCCCCTGCTTTTGGCACACTTTTTTCGCCATCCCCAGGCTCCAGAGGCTTTCTAGGAGCCTGAGGAGGGTAAAAACAGCCTCCCTCTCACCTCCAGAGGCTTCAGGAGCTTCCCTGAAGCCTCCAGAGGGCAACAAATGGCCTCAAAAGAAGGCACACATCAGCTGGCCAGTGCATACATGTACACTGGAGCTGACAGGGCAACGGCTCACGTGCCCTAAAAAATGGTTCCGCGTGCCACCTGTGGCACCCGCGCCATAGGTTCGCCATCATGGCCCTATACCAACACCTTCAAAACTCAGACTGGATGCAAGTTGCTCCTGGGGAAAGCACTAGAAAATTTCCCCACCCTAATCTTTCAGTTTGCAGTCTGCTGAAGAAGGCAAACCTGGTATGATATTAACTTGTCTCAAACTAGAAACTACAATCAACTTCCTAGCCCATGATTCAGTCATGGATGAATGAGTTCTTATTATGAACTGGCCTAGCATTTAATAGCAACACCATCAAACTGAACAGGCAGAGCTAATAATAAAATAAAAATGCTCCAGGGGGGGTTGGCCAGATGTTTGTGGAGGTTTATGCAATAAATTTCTGGACAAGATAACTATCAGATGTCTCCCTGTACCATCTGTTTAACTATTCTTTGCTTGTTTACTTTTGTTCCTCTAATTTTCTGGAAGGTAAAGGGAATGTCTGATGATTGCCAGAAGAGCAAAGAAAAAAGACAAAAGAAGTGATAACATGAAATAATTACATTTCTGAATGTTTGCAGGAGGAGCAATTTTCAACATGCTAGATGCTTCCTCAAATCCATTAAACAACTCTAGGCCAATTCTGTCTGTCTCTTTGCGTATGTCTATAAGTATATGTATGTATGTCTGTATGTTTTTGTGTGTGTATTCTGTACTAGCCGCATTCTGTACAGCTGGAGTCTCCAGGCGCACCTCAAGGGAAGCCCCATGTAGAGAGCATTGCAATAGTCCAGGTGGTAAATGACAAGGGCTTGAGTGACTGCGTAAAGCATCACGATCCAGAAAGGGGCGCAGCTGGTGTATCAGGCATACCTGATAAAAAAAAACCTGGCTGTCAAATGATCGTCTAAAGACAGCCGAGTGCCCAGGAGGACGCCTAAGTTGCGAGCCCTCTCCGCGGGGGCTAATGATTCACCCCCGATAGCCAGCGATGGAACCAGCTGGCTATGTTGTGATGCCGGAAACCACAGCCACTCGGTCTTGGACGAGTTGAATTGAAGCCTATTTCTTCCATCCAGACTCGCATGGCCTCCAGGCACCGGGACATCACTTCTGCGGCATCGTTGGGGTGGCCTGGGGTGGAGATGTACAGCTGGGTTTCATCTGCGTACTGATGGAACTCCACCCCGAAATCACGGATGATCTCACCCAGTGGCTTCATATAGATGTTGAACAGGAGAGGCGAGAGGACCGACCCCTGTGGTACCCCACAAGTGAGGCACCTCGACGTCGACCTCTGCCCTCCTGCCAACACAAATTGCGACCGGTCAGAGAGGTAGGAGGAGAACAACCGTAAAACGGTGCCCCCCAGCCCCAACTCCTCCAGCCGCCGCAACAGGATACCATGGTCGATGGTATCGAAAGCCGCTGAGAGATCTAATAGGACCAGGATAGAGGAGCAACCTCTATCCCGAGCCCTCCAGAGATCATCCACCAACACGACCAATGCCGTTTCTGTGCTGTGCCCGGGTCGGAAGCTGGACTGGCGCGAGTCCAGATAGACAGTTTCCTCCAGGTGCTGAGGGAAATGTTGCGCCACCACACTCTCAACAACCTTCGCAAGAAAGGTAGTTGGCTAATACAGCTGGGTCCAGGGAGGGCTTCTTGAGGAGGGGTCTCACCACCGCCTCTTTCAAGGCAGTCGGTAAGAACCCCTCACTCAAGGAAGCATTGACAATTCCCTGGAGCCAGCCTCATGTAACCTCCCGGGAGGCCAGTATCAACCAGGAGGGACACGGGTCCAATAAACATGTGGTGGAGTTCAGTCACCCCAGCATCCTGTCCATGTCACAGGATAGAACTCTTCCCAGATAGAGGACTCAAGACCTGCCTCCGTCAACCCGCCTGAACTAGTCTAATCGGAGGCCAACCCGTTCCGGATCTGATCGATTTTATCATGCAGATAACACCCAAATTCCTCTGCACAGCCCTGCAAGGGCGCATCCCAAGCCCTCTGATGAAGGAGGGAGCAGGATACCCTGAACAAGGCAGCAGATTGGTTACCTGCAGACGCGATAAGAGTGGAGAAATAGTTCAATTAAAAGCAAGATGGTGACGACCAGAGAACTGGTTTGGGGGTGTGGCAGGCTTGGGTTTATTTATTTATTTATTTAAATTTATATCCCGCCCTTCTCCACGAAGGACCCAGGGCGGCGCACAGGAAAATTTAAAAACATACAAAATACAATAAATATAATTTAAAAAACTATTAAATAACCTATCCTGCGCTAAAACCAAAATTTAAAAACCCAATTTAAAACTACCTAAAAGTCCCCATGGGAGGTTAGGCTAGGCCGGCTTGTTGAAACAAATATGTCTTAAGACATTGGCGGAAGAGGCGGAGGTCGGTGATGGTACGTAATTCAGGGGGTAGGTCATTCCAAAGGGCTGGGCCCGCCACAGAGAAGGCTCTTCCCCTGGGTGTCGCCAGTCGGCATTGTCCGGCCGACGGCACCCTGAGAAGGCCCTCTCTGTGGGAGCGTATCGGTCTAAGGGATGTATGGGGCAGGAGGCGGTCTCGGATATAACTAGGCCCCGAGCCATGGAGCGCTTTAAAGATAGTTGTCAGAACCTTGAAGCGCACTCGAAAAACCACAGGAAGCCAATGCAGCTTGCGCAGGATCGGTGATATGTGGGAGCATCTAGTGGCTCCCATAATCACCCGCGCGGCTGCGTTTTGGACTAGCTGTAGCTTTCGAGTACACCTCAAGGGAAGCCCCATGTAGAGAGCATTACAGTAGTCGAGTCGGGACGTCACGAGAGCTTGAGTGACTGTGCGAAGGGCAGCCCGGTCCAGTAAGGGGCGCAATTGGCGCATCAGGCGTACCTGATGAAACGCCCCCCTGGCCACGGCCGCCACATGGTCCTCCATGGACAGCCAGGAATCCAGGAGGACACCCAAATTGCGCGCCCTCTCCACGGGGGCCAGTGTTTCGCCCCCAATGGCCAGAGTAGGTGTAATCTGGCTGAACCGGGGTGCCGGAAACCACAGCCACTCAGTCTTGGCAGGGTTGAGCCTGAGTTTGTTACCACCCATCCAGATCTGTACGGCCTCCAAACACCGGGACAGCACTTCGGCGGCATCGTTGGGGTGGTTTGGGGTGGATATGTACAGCTGGGTGTCATCAGCGTACAGATGGTACTCCACCCCAAAACCACGGATGATCTCACCCAGCGGCTTCATATATGTGTTGAAAAGGAGGGGCGAGAGGACCGACCCCTGAGGAACCCCACATAAGAGAGGCCTCGAGGTCGACCTCTGCCCTCCCGTCAACACATATTGCGACCGACCAGAGAGGTAGGATGAGAACCACCGCAAAACGGTGCCTCCCAACCCCAACCCCCCCAGTCGGTGCAATAGGATACCATGGTCGATGGTATCAAAAGCCGCCGAGAGGTCTAATAGGACTAGGATAGAGGAATAACCTCTATCCCGCGCCCTCCAGAGATCATCAACCAACGCGACCAATGCCGTCTCGGTGCTGTGACCGGGTCGGAAGCCGGACTGGCGCGGGTCTAGATACGCGGGTCACTGGAACTGGCAGCGGGTTGCTGCCAGTTCCAGTGACCCAGGCCGCTATAACACTACCGGTTTGGCTGAGCTGGGCCAAACCTCTGGGAACCCACCTCTGATATCCACCCATGCAGATACATACATGGACACACATGCAAGCAAAACAAGAGGAACAAAGAAATAATTGCTTTCATTGGTCTGCTTGGTGGATATTTCTCAACCTTCCTTTCATCCTTCAAATGGCATGAGAGCATTTAATCTCCAATGCCCAAGGCAAATAACAAAATATCTTTGAATTCGGCACACGTCAGTCTCCGATTCAGAATAATTAAAATAATTATATTTCCTGCTGCGAGTTCCAGTTTAATTGATTGAGTCTAACAATGAGACCATTAACAATTTCAAAAGAAGTATTGCACACACTCAAAACCTAATTATTATATCTCTTTCTTTCTTCTTTCAGAAGAAGTCTTGGCTTGCTTGAAATCCAAATAATGACAAAAAAATGCATGTTGCTTTATTTATTTATTTATTTTTTTGGAGGAGGAAATTCTGATTCTGTTAAGGGGGATTGCAGAAATTCTGTTAGACTCCTTTGCCTTTAATAATTACATCCAATATAAGGGATAAATTTTCTCCCCCTTCCTACAAATAAAATGACCCATAATGTAGAATAGAATGTCTTAATGTAATTCTCTTTTTCTAAGGAGAACTGGGAGAGGATCAATGGTGGGATTCAAAAAAGTTTACTACCTGTTCTGTGGGCATGGCTTGGTAGGCGTGGCATGGCTTGGTGTGCATGGCTTGGTGGGCGTGGCAAGGGAAGGTTACTGCAAAATCCCCATTTCCTCCTGATCAGCTGGGATTCGGGAGACAGAGAATAGATGGGGTCAAAGGTGGTACTTACCAGTTCTCCAGACTACTCAAATTTTCCATTACTGGTTCTCCACAACGGGTCAGAACCTGCTGAATACCACCTCTGGATGGCATAATAGGTATGCTACCTTGAGATATAATACATAAATATAACATTTTATTACTATTTTTTCTGGCATTGATTCAGTTGACTATTAATATGAGAATAAGTGGTTCTAATTACTATCTGGGTCTTCTTCTTCCTAGCATAGTCCCGCAGGTTTGGGGTCTGCTTTTTGGATCATTGAACTCCAGCTTGCATGGTCAGCTGTGTCTCCAGGGCGCAGGCCAGTGGTTTGCATATCCTTGTTGATGATGTCTTGCCATCTCTGTTTTGGATTTGCCAGCCATTGACTTCTAGTTGGTAGGCAGTCTTGGCCATGGTGAAAGATGCTGCTCTGTGGAAATGTTCAAACCAGTAAATTTGGCCTTCTCTCATCTTTTCTATAATTGGTGTCACACCAAAATGTTGTCATTTGTGATGTGGTCAAGAAGGGAGATGCATGATATCCAGTGGAGCATTTGCATTTCCGTGGCATGGAGATAGCTTTCGGTCCCTGTTGTTGCTGCTCTATCTGGTTGAACTTTTGAAATATATTCTGCTGCCTCTCCATTTAGTGCTGGTAGAAAATCTGTTGAGAAGACTTCAAATATAGCTTCCACTATGGTTTAAATTGCACCCAGAAGTCTAGTATAGCTGACCATTCTACCTGTGCTACTGGATTCTAGACTAGTCACAGCTGTTAGATGCTCTTCAAGGCAGTAGACTGAATTGCGGAAATCCAACTGAGTGGTGGCTTAGATGTGAATGACTGTAAACAGAGCCTCCCAAACCTGAAATAGATACAATTGGTATGTAAGATGAAGTTATGAAAAGGCCTTTCTGGTCACAGATACTACCTTTCTTTTTCTAAAAAGAAAAGATTGGAATTGGACAAAAATTGCCCAGCTCTGCTCAATCCGGTAATAGTTTCTTGAGGAGGAGCCAGATCATTGCTACCATCTCCTGCATTCGCCTCCATGTGGACCTAACTATATGATATTTTTGGGAGGCCTTGATCAATCATGAGGGTCATGGATCTTAAACACAGATGACTTCATTTAAAGTCCCAGGAACTATGTCAAATTCCTTAGAGCTAACATGCTCGTACTCAGCACAAATAACTGGGCAAGACAGTTCCTCAGTCAACTCCCTACAGACCACACAACTGGCATCCAGCTCAGAGTGAATTGGAGCAACTTTATCTGACAGATGCTTCAAATATTCCTCACGGGGACTTGAAAAGTGTGCTTCTGGCCACTCCTTACCCAAGAGAAACCAAGTCACCTTAAATAAGACAACTGGCTGGAAATTGTGACTGCAATACGAAAGATGGAATAATTGTGTTTTGTTGCTATTAGTGCCACACAAGTCTTAAGAAAGATTCTTACCATATTTTTCAGAGTATAAGATGCACCTTTTTCCCTCAAAAAAGAGGCTGAAAATCTGGGTGCGTCTTATACACTGAATACAGCATTTTTTTGACAAAAAAGGGGCCATTTTCATGAAATATGGGCCATTTTTTGCTCATTTTACCCCCCCCCCCAGGAGCATTCTATAAGCCTCCTAAAGGTTATTCATGCCCTTTTTTTGGAAAAAAACAGGCCAGTTTTCATGAAAAATGGGCCATTTTGGGAGGTTTGCATTTTGGGAGGTTTGCAGAGGTTTAAAATTTGCCTCTTCAAAACCTTGGTGTGTTTTATACTCCAGTGCATCTTATACTCTAAAAATATGGTATTTGTGCTCATTCAGATGCACTCTTTGGCTTCTGACAGGATAAATCATCTGCCCTGCTGTTTCATCTTCCAGAATTGAAACCCAAATGGCTGTACAGGATTCAAGAATAGCCAGAATTCTCAGAAGCACAATCATGAATACTTGGTCATTCCAAACACTGGCTAAGACTTCAGTTGATAGTAATTTCAGATCACACTGCTACTTCCCAAAATCTGCATGTGACTTTCCCTGTGGATTCAGTCCTCAATGACCTGGATCCAGTATTGGGATTCAGCCAGTTAGCACCATTTGGGAGATGGTTGTTAACTTTCTAAGCAGTTCAGAGAACTGGTTGTTGGAAGAAATCTCATTTTGTTTTTTTCCACTTTACAGGGCTAATCCTGTAAAGGAAGGCAGCAAGGAAACATTCTGGAGTTGTTTCTTGCTTAATCTTTATTGCCCTTAGTTTTACAGAAACTGCCTCTCTACAGAAACTGTAATCCTTATTACATTGTAATAGCTAAGGCAAAGCGTCCATCGACGTGAATGACATTGAGTTGACCACGCCCATCCAGTCACATGACCCTGAGCCCTGCCTACCTAGCTGGTCATCAGGGCAGAGAACCAGTTGTAAAGTTATTTGAATCCCACCACTGCCTGGATCATGTCCATAGCTGCTCTGAAGGCCATGAACTCTGAGCTGCTTTTGACTCTATGCCTAAGAAAGCACAGATTGAACTCCTCCAAAATTATAAAGTGAATTTCACCACTAACCCAACCACAGCATCCAACATCTCAGACGTATAGAGGAAAACACTCATAGTATGGAAGCTGGTATGATAACAGCAATCCCATCTGATCCCTAGAGCCTTACTTAAATTAAAGAAGCTCAAATCTAGTAATTTTTGGAGTAGTGTCCTACCTGGATAGCTGACACTATTTTCCTACTTTTGTCCTACAGAGAACTAAGGAGATGGCATTGAAGTAAATATAATAAAAACAGATGACAGAAGCATTTCTTAAATTCTGAGAAGGGGTTTTTAAGGATGACTCCTCCTCTCTGACTCATTGGAGTTTAATGGGAAACAGAGGAGAAGCATAACCAGGCTTACAACATTTACAATACAATACAATAGCAGAGTTGGAAGGGACCTTGTAGGTCTTCTAGTCCAACCCCCTGCATGGGCAGGAACCTTATACCATTTCAGACAAATGGCTATCTAACATCTTTTTAAAGACTTCCAGCGTTGGGGCATTCACAACTTCTGGAGGCAAGTTGTTTCAGTAATAATTTTGTTATATAAAGTGTTGGCCAAATAATTTTGTTATTATAAAATGTTGGCCATCCTGTGGAATATTTTTCCTGAAGTAATCTACCCTGAGATTATAGATGATGCCACACTTGAAACCTACATAGGCACATTTATGAGTGTGCCCCTCTCCCATAACCTAAATGGACATTGGTAATAAATTCTGGCTTGAGACATTGTGAGTTACTGATGTGCCATCCAAGATGATAGCAATCTTTGAAAAATCTTTTCTTTACTGACAGATCAACAACATTGTCCACTACAACATCCAACATCCCACAGATCCTGGGAAGTCCTGTTTTCAAACAATCCCGCCTTGATACTGTGATACCCAAAGACTTTTTCCTTACAGGATTATTGTATGTATGTATGTATGTATGTATGTATGTATGTATGTATGTATGTATGTATGTATGTATGTATGTATACATACACAACCACACACACACAATTTCCCTGAAAATAAGACCTCCCCGGATAATAAGCCCAATCAGGCTTTTGAGCGCATGTGCTAAAATAAGATCTGTCCCGAAAATAAGCCCTCCCAAAAATATTGCAATGAGGTGACCACGCTCGCTGCCTCCTGCACTGCAAAAATAATAAGACCTATATACATACATATACATATGCATATGCATATGAAATGTAAGGAAAGAATACCATATGAGTTAACAAACCAACCATATTGCCTCTGAAAATGCCAGCCATCTTTGAAAGCAATACATCAGGAAATCTGTTGTCTAGACCAGGGGTCCCCAACCCCCGGGCCGCGGACAGGTGCCGGTCCATGGCTTGATAGTAACTGGGCCGGAGTGAGCAGCTGAGAGAGTAGCGCAACTCTTAGGAAAATGTAGCAAACGCTCCGCTATCCTGGCAGCTGGCCAGGGCGCTCCCTGGGGGCAGGACGGGGGCAACAGCCTGCATTGGGGGGTTTGGGGCACCACCCGGCCCTGTGCATGGGGAAGGGGCTGCCAGGCCCTCCTTCCCGGGACGCAGCCCGTCCTTCCCTGCCCCAGCTGAGGATCCTTCGCCTCGGGTTCCACGTGACCGCCGAATGTGCGCGCGGCCCACATGACTCAACACACCCAACTGGAGGCTCCCACCAGTCCGTGGAAGTTTTTTTTATATGAAACCGGTCCCTGGTGCCAAAAAGGTTGGGGACCCCTGGTCTAGACCATGGTCATTAAACCTGGATACCAACACTGCCCAAAAGATGCTTCCAAAAAAGGCCAGTATTTTGCAACGCCTTTGCTTCTGTGTTCCATGAAATATATCCCTGTTCCGAAGCCTGCATAGTGGTTAGAGTGCACTATTGCAGGCTAACTCTATCCACAGCCAGAAGTTCAATACTACAATAATACAATAATACAATAGCAGAGTTGGAAGGGACCTTGTAGGTCTTCTAGTCCAACCCCCTGCATGGGCAGGAACCTTATACCATTTCAGACAAATGGCTATCTAACATCTTTTTAAAGACTTCCAGGGTTGGGGCATTCACAACTTCTGGAGGCAAGCTGTTCCAGAGGTTAATTGTTCTTACTGTCAGGAAATTTCTCCTTAGTTCTAAGTTGCTTCTCTCCTTGATTAGTTTCCACCCGTTGCTTCTTGTCCTGCCCCCAGGTGCCTTGGAGAATAGTTTGATTCCCTCTTCTTTGTGGCACCCTCTGAGATATCGGAACACTGCTATCATGTCTCCCCTGGTCCTTCTCTTCATCAAGCTAGACATACCCAGCTCCTGCAGCCGTTCTTCATATGTCTTAGTCTCCAGTCCCCTAATCATCTTGGTTGCCCTTCTCTGCACCCTTTCCAGAGTCTCCACGTCTTTTCTACATCGTGGCAACCAAAACTGTATGTAGTATTCCAAGTGTGGCCTTACCAAGGCACCATACAGTGGCATTAACACTTCACGTGATCTAGATTCTATCCCTCTGTTTATGCAGCCTAGAACTGTGTTGGCTTTTTTGGCAGCTGCTGCACACTGCTGGCTCATATTTAAATGGTTGTCCACTAGGAGACAAGGGGTGTAATCCATCCGGTCCTGGTGATTTGAACTCGTCCAGGGCAGACAGGTACTCACTTACCATTTTCTTCCCTATTTCAACTTGTGTTCCTAATCTGATTTTTGTGGTGCTGTTTTTGATTGGTTGGACTGTTTTATCCCTTTGTGTAAAGACAGATGCAAAAAAAGAGTTAAATAGTTCTGCTTTCTCCCTGTTGCTTATCATCTTCTTGCCATTTTCTCCCAGCAGTGGACCAATTGTTTCCTTAACTTTTTTCTTATTTTTAACATGTTGGAAGAAGCTTTTTTTGTTATTTTTTACTTTTTTGGCAAGCCTTTCTTCATTGCGAGCCTTAGCTTTCCTCACTTCATCTTTACAGGCTCGGGCTATTTGCTGATATTTTGCCTTAGTTATGTCCCCCTTTTTCCACTTTTTATATTTATCCTTTTTGTCTTTCAATTTGTCAGAGAGTTCTTTATGCAGCCATGCTGGTTTCTTTTGGGAGCTGTTATTTTTCTTCTTCATTGGTATTGCTCTGGACTGGGCTTTTATAATCTCATTTTTCAAAATTTCCCAAGCTTCTTGAGTTGTTTTCCCCTTGAGGATTCTCATCCATGGAATCCTTCCCAAGCTCTCTCTGAGGTTATTGAAATTAGCTCTCTTAAAGTCTAAGACTCTACTTTGACTTTGTTCAACTACTTTTGTTTGCATAATGTTGAATTCCAGTATTTCATGATCGCTTGCCCCCAAAGTTCCTGTAGCTTCTACACCTTCTATCATTTCCTCTCTGTTAGTGAGAATTAAGTCCAATATTGCTGATCCCCTTGTTCCCTTCTCTACCTTTTGGGAAACAAAGTTGTCTGCTAGGTTTGTTAGGAACCTGTTGGATCTTCCACTTGGCGCAGAGTTTGTTTCCCAATTGATGTCCCAATTGTTTCCCAATTGAATACTGACTGGCTCGTGGTTGACTCAGCTTTCTATCTATCCAAAGTCAGTAAAATGAGGACCCAGATTATTGGGGGCAATATGCTGACGCTATAAGCCACCCAGAGAGTGCTGTAAAGTACTACAGAGCAATATATAAGTCTATTGCTGTTGCTATTATTCTCCTCTGAAAAATGCTGCTGAAAATATATCTACTTGTTCAAACACAAATCTCCATCTATGGATATATGCCAACTGGACAGCAGGAAGGGGGAACACTTTGTTTAATTTAAAGACAACGTATACTTAGAGCTAGCAGTAATTGATGATGGAAGACATCTTGGAATCATGGTGAATAGTTCAATGAAGGTGACAACAGTGTACATCAGATGTGAAAAAAAAGGTCAACAGCAGGTTAAGCAGATTAAGAAATAGTACTGAAAAATGGAGATGCCAATATCATACTGCTGATGCAAATCAATGGTGTGACCACCTCTGGAATATGGTATGCAGTTCTGATCACCACATCTAGAAAAATATAATGGAGATAGAGAAGGTTCAAAGGAGAATAAGTAAGATAATTGAGAGGCTGAAGCAGCTTTCCTATGTGGAAAGATTGGGACATTTGGGACTTTAGTCTATTTAGTCTAGGATAGCACTTAGTACTTAGACATATAGTGCATTACAGCACTCTCTAAGCCTATTATCCCCACCAATCTGGGCCCTCATTTTAATGACCTTGGAAGGAAGGCTGAGCCAACCTTGAATCAGTCAAAATCAAACTCTTGACAGTGGGCAGAGTTAGCCTACAATACTGCATTCTAACCACTGCGCCACCATGCTCAACAGAAAGGAGGTAAGTAAGAGGAACATGAATGAAATGCACAAGTTAAGGTAAGGTGTGGATAAATCACGATGGTAGGCAATAGAAGCCCTGCCCACTTTTTAACAGGCTCTTAAAAACAGGTGAGGCTCCATTACATGGTTGTTGCTGCAAATCTGACTCTTTTTTTTTTACTCCCTAAATAGAGACAGCCTTGCATATAGACATTCTTAAGTCTAGGATCAGGGACACAGTAGCTCAGTGGCTAAGACGCTGAGCTTGTCGATCAGAATGGTCAGCAGTTTGGCAGTTCAAATCCCCAGCACCATATAACGGAGTGAGCTCCTGTTACTTGTCCCAGCTTCTGCCAAGCTAGCAGTTTGAAAGCATGTAAAAATGCAAGTAGAAATATAGGAACCACCTTTGTTGGGAAGGTAACAGCATTCCGTGCGCCTTCAGCATTTAATCTTGCAGGCCACATGACCATGGAGAAGTCTTTGGACAATGCTGGCTCTTCAACTTTGAATTTTTAAAAAATTAAATTTATGGAGATGAACACCGAATTAGTACATATGTATGATGGGAACCTTTACATACGTGTGTGTGTGTGTGTGTGTATTCTAAATTGTGAGCCAAGTTGAATTCAGCAGCACAAAAGCTAGCATTTATAATGAAATGTATACAATGCAAAAGAGATAAGACAAGGAAAATAAAGTAGACTCCAATGCCACAGTTCAGGGAAGAAAAAAAAAGCCAACAGCGGCTGGTCCTAAGTAGTGTGATGGAACAGATAAAATAGAAGATTCTATTTGTAAAAATGAGAGATAATGTACACTGACAGACCATTGCTGTGACAATGAATTGAGAAGATTAGCTATGTGCAAGAAGAAAGCTGGATTATTAAATCAAAACATATCTGCTTCTCTTCCCTGGGATGGAATCTACATGGGCATTACACTCCATCAAAATGCTGATTGTCTCACAGAGAGAAGAAAGAAGGCATGTATCCTTCCAATATTTGTTTTTTAAAAGGAATAATAATAAGGAGCTTTTTCAATGCACAAGTCCTCCTGACATAAGTAGAGAAAAATCAAGCTGGGGAATTATCTATTCGTGATGTGAAATTGACTAAGGGACAATGAAATTGATGAAAGGACCATGAAATAGACTAGATAGAATTCTCTGACAAAATTGGGTTATGGGGTACAAGTAAAGGACCAGTAAGATGATTGGAAGGGAGGTGATGCCCAATCTCATTTTCCCCAAGAGACTGTTGAACAGGAAATTTTCCTTTTAATATTCTGGAGATGTGCACTATTGAAGAAATACTGGTTCAAGCCAGCTTACATTCCCCTTCCCTGACAGATCTTTGATTAAAACAAATAAACTAGGAACGAACTGAAACTTGTAATTGCAGGCTATTAAAAATCAGTGACTAACATAAGAATAAATTCTTATTTCTCCTGAGATCGCAAAATATGTCCTGCATAAACTGCATTGGGAAATGAATTTCACTGCCTAATTAGAAAAACCAAATAGAAGATTGTTTTTGGTTTGCTACATATGTTTGTTGGTCAGAACAAGCAACGACAGAGCAAACAACACAAAATCATTTTTTGTTCTCATTGTTAGGCCTGCAGCCATCTTTTCTTTGGGATCTTTGGTCTGCCACACTTTCTATTATTCAACTAGGCATTTTCTATTGTGGGGGAAATGGGAGGGGGGATTGTAGGGAGTGAGATGCTATGTAGCCATAACAAAATTCTTTCTAGAAAGCCAAGGTCATCCTTTCTCTTCACACCTCTGCACCTGACCGGAACTGGATGGGTGGAACTGCCAGCATGGCAGTGGAAGATTGGACCATGTGATGGACTTGTGGGTGTGGGGGCAAGATCTTGAACTTTCAACTGGGTGGGGAAAACCAGGAAGCTTTCAGATTTGGGTTTTCCCAGATGTGCCAACATGGTTCTCTTAATAAATTGGAACTTTGAGCAATACTTTACCCTTGACTCTGATTTATTTTTGGATGCTATTTGGAACCCTGGCACTCATTTCTTTATTTATATTCCACCTTTATTATTTTCACAAACAACTCAAGGCAGTGAACACATACAGCACACCTTCCATCTCCTATTTTTTCCACAACAACAACCTTGTGAGGTGGGTTGGGCTGAGAGAGAGTGACTGAAAGTGGCCCAAGGTCACCCATATGAATTTCATGAGTAAGGCAGAACTAGAACTCACAGTCTCCTAGTTTCTAGCCTGGTGCCTTAACCAATAGGGCAAACTGGCTCTCTTTTAGCAACCAAATTTTAGCTGGTAAAACAGATATATCGCTCTACTATATTGCTATAATTATTATTGTAATACTGCTTAACTAAAGTACTGTGCATTGCTAAACAATGGAAATTTGTACATTTTTAATGGAGAAGTAGCATGATAAAATTTACTTGGTATGATTGCTTGGAAATGCTTTAACCTCTAGGCAAAACTGCACATTTCTTGACAATAGCAAAGTATCGATTAATAAGGAACAGTGAGATGTTATTGTTATATACAAGAGATAATCATCTTTCTAACATTCTGTATTAGAATTTATGGGAAAGTTAAAATGAACCAGCACTGTTCCAATATCTAAGGGGCTGCTGCAAAGAAGAGGGAGCCAGCATATTTTCCAAAGCACCTGAAAGATGGACAAGAAGCAATGGATGGAAACTAATCAAGGAGAGAACCTAACTAGAACTAAGGAGAAATTTCCTGACAGTTAGAACAATTAATCAATGGAACGGACTTGCCTCCAGAAGTTGTGAGTGCTCCAACACTGGAGGTTTTAAAGAAGAGATTCAGCAAACATTTGTCTGAAATTGTATAGTGTAGTGATAGACTATACTTTTTGGTGCTGAGTGCCCATAGAGCCCTGTTTTGGGCCTGGAAAGCCTTCTGCATCAACCTGGAAGTCAAAATGGGACCCCCAAAATACAATGCGAGCACACACACACACGTACATGCCCCCTGCCCCACCCCCATGCATGCACATGTGCATCCCCCACATGCCCTCTGCACATGCACAACAGAGACCCGAAAACCAGCTGGCTGGTGGGAGGTACATATGCATGCGCAGTGAAGCTGGGCTGGGGTGATGGCTGGTGTGCCCACAGAGAGGGCTCTGCATGCCAACTGTGAAATGCATGCCACAGGTTTGCCATCACGGATATAGTGTTTCCTGCTTGAACAGGGGTTGGACTAGACCTCCAAGTCCCTTCCAACTCTATTATTCTGTTATTTTGTGTCGTATAAATTTTAAACGTAATCTATATAAATAAAAATGTAACAAGGGTTTGTTCAAAACCGCTAATCTCCGAAAGTACTGCACCGATTGCTTCCAAATTTTCACACAACATTCCTTTCAAGTATGGCACCAATGATATATATATATATAGGTTGTGTAGATGTCACACCTGTGCAAGGTACATGCAACGGAAATGTAAACAATTGTAAAAAAGGTAGGTAGATGGATACAGAGAGAGCAGTGGGCCACAGTTGTTAAGATTCAAGGAGAAATACAGTAGGTAGGTAGGTAGGTATGTAGGTAGGTAGGCAGGTATAGGGATAGAGAGGGAGAAATACAGTAGGTAGGTAGAGGGATAGAGAGGGAGAGGGAGAAATACAGTAGGTAGGTAGAGGGATAGAGAGGGAGAGGGAGAAATACAGTAGGTAGGTAGATTGGGGGTTATACGGTGGCTGTGTGTACATGTTTGTGTGTGTAGGTGTAGATCTATACACAGATTGGTTGGCCATTTAACCAGACTGGGCCACAGCAACGCGTGGCCGGGAACGGCTAATATAATATAATATAATATAATATAATATAATATAATATAATATAATATAATATAATATAATATAATATAATATAATATAATATAATATAATATAATATAATATAATATAATATAATATAATATAATATAATATAATAATATAATATAATATAATATAATATAATATAATATAATATAATATAATTAATATAATATAATATAATATAATATAATATAATATAATATAATATAATATAATATAATATAATATAATATAATATAATATAATATAATATAATATAATATAATATAATAAATATAATATAATATAATATAATTAATATAATATAATATAATATAATATAATATAATTAATATAATATAATATAATATAATATAATATAATATAATATAATATAATATAATATAATATAATACAATTTGTTTGCAAAATAAAACAAACATATGTAAGAAGTGTGTTCAGATATGCTACCCATCATTTAAAGAAATTGTTAACCCTTTTACAAATTAATTCAGTACTTTTAAAATTATTTTTGCTCCCTTAATTTCAGCAAACATAATTCCGACAGTTCCACTTCACAATTATCAAACTAACATTGTACATATGTTACCAGCTTTCATCACGGTATAAAGTATTCCTGCTCAAAGCCGGGGGGGGGGGGAGGAGTTTAAACCAAAATATATTTATTAGTTTTTGCGATGTTGGTAGCAGAATATTGGTATATTTTAATCTTCCAGTCATTTCTTTCCTCTTTCTTATCTTTATACCTCATTATCTCTGTCAGATAATGGCTAGCCAAATGGAGGGAACAGACATTCTTTTCATATTTCAGGCTGAAAAAAAATTAAATGAGAAAGTAGCAAGAGATTTATCTGAGTCAGTGATTAGGGCAACACTCCTATCAGGTAAGAAATCAAATTTACAGGAAGAACATATGTCCAATTAAGAAATGAATTGGAATGCCAAATCACCATGAAATACTTAAGAGCATGTAGTATTAATGATATACATCAAAGTTGACCATGGAAGTTTTCAGACAGATTCTGTGAATTATTTTTGGACATCTTGCAATAACTGAAATTGCTGAGTATAGAAATATTGGCCAGCAGCCAGGATGAAATGCTTTTGCTGAAGCAGACTCAGGATTCACAAGGAAGTAGGCCTCCTCTGAAAAAGAAAAGAAAAGGGGCTCCCTCTGACTTTCTCCAGTTGAGATATACACGGCTATGTGAAAGAATAAAATTTGCATTTGCATTTGTATTTATTAGCTTGTCAAACATGTACAAAATAGCAGGTATAAATATAAACATGGATATAAATGAAAGAAATGAATACAAATAAATGGGGACAGTAGGACAGGAACGTTAGGCACGCTGGTGCGCTTATGCATGCCCCCTTTACAGACCTCTTAGGAATGGCGTGAGGTCCATGGCAGGAAAATGGAAGCAGTTCCAAGTAAAGCCACCTTCTGCAATTGACTGATGGCAAATTTGCCAATGCCAATTGTTAGGGGTAATATACCCCCATTGGAAAAAAACATTGATTAAACCACACAAAAACTCTAAAACACTGATAGTAGAAAAAATAAATAGTCTTTACTCTTGATGTAACTAAAATACTTCTTCCAAACAGTGATACTAACTCCTCTAACAGTAAACAGTCCTTCAACAAAACACAGTTATCTTACAGTCAGTCAAAACAATGATTCTCTTCCGTCTTCAGGTTCAACTCCTTCCTCAGTAGCAATCAAGAAGCAAAGGAAAGCAAAAGGGATGAACTGTGTTTCCAGTTGCCTTTTATGATTGAGCTGGGAAGCACAGCCAATCAGATTCCACATAGTCTTTAAAGATACATATACTCTTTAAGAATGCTGGCTTATATATATTGTCAACCCAACATCAGGATAAATATCCTAACACCAATGATGGTGTTCAAGTGATGCTCCAGTTGGTTAGGGACACCTGTAACTATTGGTACTACCCTTGCTTGACTTGCCCACAGTCATTATATTTCAATTTGTAGGTCTTTATATTTTGTTATCTTTTCCAGTTATTTTTCTTCTCTTCTGCTGTCTCCAGGCACTGCCATGTCCACTACTACTACTTCTTCTTCTTCTTCTTCTTCTTCTTCTTCTTCTTCTTCTTCTTCTTCTTCTTCTTCTTCTTCTTCTTCTTCTTCTTCTTCTTCTTCTTCTTCTTCTTCTCCTCCTTCTCCTTCTCCTTCTCCTTCTCCTCCTCCTCCTCCTCCTTCTCCTTCTCCTCCTCCACCACCACCACCACCACCAGTCATCCAAGGCATGGAACTGCTTCCATCCTGTGACAATCTCTGTAAACCAAGTTTGAAGCTATGAAGGTTAGAGGATGAAACAACGGCTTTACAGAGAGGCCATTTCCCTCTATACCATTCTAAGGATCAAATCAATAACCAACTTTCACAATCTGACTTTAGAGTGAAGAAATTTTGACAACGTTTTCAAAGACCACCCCTCTTATTTCCTTGACGAGGAGAAACCATCTGCATAGGAAGCCTTACATTATTGTATAAGACTGAGCAAAAACTACCTTGCACCATTTACTTTGGGGGTGACTCTATTTTTGGGGGGAGGTATTTATTTTTTTATTGATATGGCCAAAACATATCTGGGCAGCCTACAGCAATTCAAATTAAAAAAAAAAACCTATTAGTAATAGCCCTCGAACTTATATACCAGTTCATAGTGCTTTACAGCCCTCTCTGAGCAATTTACTGAGTCAGCCTATTGCCCCCAACAATTTGAGTCCTCGTTTTACTTACCTCAGAAGGATGGAAAACTGAGTCAACCTTGGGCCAGTCGGGATCGAATTCCTGGTACTGAGCAGAGTCAGTCTGCAATACTGCATTCTAACCACTGTGCCACCACAGCTCTTAAAAACACAAAGACATATAATCAAGGTATATGGCATCTGAAAAGAAATGGCATTTGAGAATCAAAAACTTGAAAATAATGACGAATCAATTAGCCAGAGTCCTGTGGTCAAAAGAAAAAATCACAGTGTCATTCCCTGATGAATGGGACATGCTGAGAAATCTCAAATGGCAGATCAGGTCAAACATGGTAACTTCTGTTGTAGTTACAGACAGGGTGGCTCAGTAGCTAAGATGCTAAGCTTGTAGATCAGAAGGTTGGCATTTCAGTGTTTCAAATCACTAGCGCCGTGTAATGGAGTAAGCTCCCATTACTTGTCCCAGCTTCTGTCAACCTAGCACTTTCAAAGCACATAAAACATGCGAGTCCCTTTGGGGAGAGGGAGCGGTCAACAAATTAAATTATTGATTGATTATTGAAGTAGAAAAATAGGAACCACCTTTGATGGGAAGGTAACATGGCGTTCCATGTGCCTCTGGCCACATGACCATGGAGACGTCTTTGGACAGTGCTGGCTATTTTGCTTTGAAATGGAGATGAGCACCAACCCCTAGGGTCAGGAACAACTAGCACATATGTGTGAGGGGAATCTTTACCTTTACCTTATTGTTGCTGAGTTTGGTTGAAACCCAAAGCTAAGCAAGATTGAACCTGATTAGTACTTGGTTGGGAAATTCCTAAGAAGTTCGGGGGGGGGGGGGGGGCGTTCTTTGTTGTTGCCAAGAAACCTTCACAGGCTTGAGTTTGTCTGATTTATTTACCTAAATCAAATTAAGCACTGTCTGACTTCAACTGACTGGACAATCCACAATACAATGCCATAACAACCAACATCAACCAGAATGAAGATTTTCGTGTTTGAGCAGGGGAGGTAGCACTAGAAGACCTCCAAGGTCCCTTCCAGATCTATTCTGATTGATTGATTCATTGATTGATAGATAGATTGATTGAATCTGGGCACAAAAACAAAACAAAAATAATAGTCTCCTGAAGAAAAGACCCCATTTATGTCAACCCAAGGTCTGGTGAAACAACCAGATTTTCAGATCTTTGCAGACATTCAACAGGGTGGAAAGCACATGGATTTTAGGGGGGAAACCCAAGTGAGTCTTTATCTTTCTTCATAATTATTACCCTTTTTATAAGTGCTCACTAGAGTTGTAAAGCGAGGTATAAATAAAATATATAAATAAAAAATCCTGAAGACAGAGGAAGAAGACTTTCAAAGATTACTAGCATCACTGAAACCTACTATGATTGGTTTTCTCCTTCCTTACTACCAATGGCCCTTTGGAAAGAATTATAGAACACACACACACACACACACACACACACACACAGAGAGAGAGAGAGAGAGAGAGAGAGAGAGAGAGAGAGAGAGAGAGAGAGAGAGAAACACACACACAAAGTATTCTTTATTTTATTTTTAATTGCAAGACTTTTTATTTGTAGAAAATTGCTTTGATTGGCATCTAGTTATCCTTAAAATCAAGCTCTAAATAATTGGATTCAAAATACATACATATTTTCAATATTTTGTTTTCCTGTTTTTGGGTGCACATTTGTATGCATTTGCCTCATTTTTACTTTTGTATGCCTTTGCCATAAGCTGTCTTGACTAGAGGCATATAAATGTAGTAATGAAGGGGTTTTGAATATGCTGATTTAAACAGACAGCAAAAAAAAAGTAAAGTACAAACGCAGTGAAACAGAGCACATATAAGCAAACATTTCTTTTTCCTCAGTTTTTGCCTTTGTTTTGCCAACAATCAAATATCAATTCAGATTGAACTTAACGTTTTAGTTTTGAATGTCAGGTAAGGTTAGCATTAGTTTGACTGTTCTTTTCTACAATATAAGTAATGAAACAAATATAAACCCTTAAGGTAGGTAATTAGAAAGTCAGGGGTAATGACTTCAGCTTACATTGGTATTGTCAACACTTTGCTAAAAATACATTATAAGTTGCTGCTCTTTCCCTTTCTCCCTTTTTCTCTCTCTGTCTTTCTGTTCCACTCTGTGTATTTATATAATCTACATGTATGCAGGGGTAGGTTCTGGCAGGCACTACTACCGGTTTGCTCATGGGTGCACTATGCACATACAATTGATGCATGCTACGCCCGCATGCACAGGCCAATAATTGTCTCCTCTTTTAGCACGGGTGAAATGATTTAATTGTAGTTTTAAATTTTAAATTTTTGTATAATTTTGTATTGCTGTATTTTTGGATTTTAAATTCCGTTTGGGAGATAGGGCGGGATAGAAGTCTAATAAATGAAAATAAAAATTGTTCTGCACATACACAGAAGCAAAAAACAAGATGGCGATGCCTACGGCACTGCCCAGAAAACCGGTTTGGGGGCGTGGCAGGCCTGGGTCACTGCCTATGACCCAGGCCACCAAACTACTACCAGTTCAGCCGAACTGGTCTGAGCTGGTAGGAATCCATCGCTGGTACATTAGAAGCCATTTTTGTTATGGCTAAAGCACTAGATAGAAACCAGGACATGGTGAGCTTCAATCCTACCAAGAATCAAGGCTGATCTAAAGGAGATCTCTGCCTCTGTCTAATCTACCTTGGTATATGATGGATTAAAAAGCTGGTCCATAGACCAATAGGCAATTTGAAGGAGACCAACACATTCGAATTAGCAAACATTAAAAAGATTTCTTTATGCATTTGCTTCAGACGGAGCATTCAGCTGGTTCTCTTCGGTTCAGGCACACCGGTAGCAGCGGCGGCGGCGGCGGCGGGAGGCTCCACCACCCCCCCGCCTTGACATCATGTGTGAGCACTGCACATGCGCAGACGTCAGTGCGCATATGCAGATGTGTGCATACTCACATTTGCGAGCCCATAGGGAAGGTATTTTAATGGGTTCTTAATCAGTTTTAGCACGGGTAATACTGTTTAATTATGTTTTAAGTATGTATTTTGTATTTATTCTATATTGTTTTTAGTTTCTCCTGTGCACCGCCCCGGGTCCCTGTGGGGAGAGGGTGCGGTTAATAAATCCGAATTTGAATTTTGAATTTTGAATTTTTTGAGGTAAGTGAATCCCACTGTGACTATCTTCTTCATGAATATTTCCTAGGAAAGCACTGTTATCTAATGCAGGGGTCTCCAACCTTTGCAACTTTAAGTCTGAAGGACTTCAGCTCCCAGACTTCTCCAGCCAGCAAAGCTGGCTGGAGAATTCTGGGAGCTGAAGTCCTTCAGACTTAAAGTTGCAAAGGTTGGAGACCCCTGATCTAATGTGAAGATCTTAAAATAGCTGGGTGGGGGGTGGTGGAAAAAAAAACCTGGTATCAGTAAGCAAGAAAGGTTCAGTTACTCATCCCTTTTTTCTTTGATGATGGTGATGAGGTCAGTTCGAATGTTCAGCCTGCATGACGAGCGTTGAATCAGGCCCTTGTGAAAGATGAAAAGGAACCCCTCCATCCCCAGTGAACTCCAATGCTCCAATGAGGAAATCAGGATGCCTTTCTTCACATCCAGAAAACAGATGAGTGCTTAACGAAGACCTTGAGTTAATTGGTTTGGGAGAAGTCTCTGGCTTCAGGTACATGCCTTGCTTCTTCAATCCAATTTGTTCCTATGTTTTCAAGCACTTCAGGCTTATTAAAAAGTGTTGTTTCCTCAGTAGCCTTGTACTTCTATTTGCCTCGGGCGATTGCAAAATATTGTTCCAGGGGACCAAAGTTAACATAAAGAAAAAAAAATAGCTGGCAAGCACACATTCCCAAAGAGAAAGAGAGAAAAAAAGATTCAGAAGATAACAGCTTAAACCTCTTTTTTTTTTTTTAAAGAGATTATGTTCATGTGTCAAAATAAAATCAAGATGGTAGGCAATAGAATCCCTGCCCCCTTTTTAACAGCCTCTTAAAAACAGGTGAGGCTCCATTACATGGTTGTTGCTGCAAATGTAAGCTTGACTCCTAAATAGAGACAGCCTTACATATAGACATTCTTAAGTCTAGGATCAGGGACACGGTGGCTCAGTGGCTAAGATGCTGAGCTTGTTGATCAGAATGGTCAGCAGTTCAGCAGTTCGAATCCCTAGTGTCGCATAATGGAGTGAGCCGCCATTACTTGTCCCAGCTTCTGCCAACCTAGCAGTTTGAAAACATGTAAAAATGCAAGTAGAAAAATAGGAACCACCTTTGTTGGGAAGGTAACAGCGTTCCGCGCGCCTTTGGCTTTTAGTCATGCCAGCCACTTGACTATGGAGACATCTTCGGACAGTGCTGGCTCTTTGGCTTTGAAATGGTGATGAGCACTGCCCCCTAGAGTCAGGAATGACTAAAACATATGTGCAAGGGGAATCTTTACCTTTATCTAAATCTAGGATCAAGAACGTAAGCACCCTAGGTTGTTTTCAACTGGGACACAATTGGGAATATAATAAAAACCCATCATAGATTTTAGGGAACTCTGTGTGGTCAGTTAAAATTGACTCCATTTACATTTATTTATTATATTTATTACCACTGAACGACGGGTGGCAGAGATGGTAGCAATGAAATCTGCTAGGATTCCTCCTTTTCCATCTGAACACATAAGCAATAGTATCATTGTTGAATGTTTTTTTATTCCAAATTCTTAAATATATTGTTTTAAATTAAGACACTTAAATTCAGTGTCTTAAATACACTGAATTGCTGAGGGAGAATTGTGAGTGACAGTGCAGATCCACTGTAGTTTAAAAAGAAAGTAGAAGGAATGACAGAATTTTTAAAAAGAAAACTCTTTCGTTTTTTCCTGAACACCATCACTCTGCTAAACAAATACATTCCCTCACCACTGTCAAACTATTCACTAAGGCTGCATCACTATTAGTCTTCTCATCCTTCCTATCACCCATCTCCTCCCACTTATGACTGCAGGACTATAACTTTGTTTCTTGTATCCTTATGATTTATATTTATATTGATTGTTTCCTGATTGCTTACTTGTACCCTATGACTATCATCAAGTGTTGTACCTTATCATTCTTGATAAATGTATCTTATTCTTCTTATGTACACTGAGAGCCTATGCACCAAAGACAAATTCCTTGTGTGTCCAATTCATACTTGGCCAATAAAGAATTCTATTCTATTCTATTCTATTCTATTCTATTCTATTCTATTCTATTCTATTCTATTCTATTTAATAGAGAAAGGACTAAATCAGCCTAGGAAGACAAAATTCTTGTTCTCTTAATATTTCCCTCCAAAGCTGCTGCAAGGCTTCAATCAATAAGGGTGGTCAATCAAAAGGAATCTGTACGGATTGGAAGAGAGGACTGGTGTAATGAAATGCTGCAACACAGATGTTTACATTTCCAACAAGAGATCCACTCAGGCATCACCTTTAGCCTTCAGGACCCCAGCTGCACAGCTCTGACTTAAAGGCATTGCAGGCACAATAGAGCTCAGCAGAATGTTAATAGATTTCCTCTCCTAAGCTGGTGCAGAGACACTTAAGAATCCTCTAATGCCTGCATTACTGTCAACCCTGCTGTCTTCCAGACAATCAGAGCACCAAAGGAGAATAATTTTTTTGCCTGGCTCCTCATGCCCTTCTTTTTAAGCCCTCCTTGACATTATGTTCCCATGGAAAGCAACGTTCTTTCCTCCCAGCCCACAAACCATGGCATGAAATATATGTGCTGGGTCACAGTATTTTGATTTTTTAAATCTTCTGACAGCTGAATGGTTCGCGGTGACACTTTGTGCAATGATGGGAATTCTCTGTTCCTGGACAAATGCTTGCATAAATGAGGTCCTAGTTATTATGGGCCTTTTTTTAAGAATTTAACATCCTTAGTAGAGTGTTGCCTGGGATAGTCCTAATGACAAGTGCTTATTGGGGAAGGGGGATTACCAGGAGACTCAACTGTGACAATCTTGTCCCATTGGCTTTCTTAAAAGGTTGACATGACAGGTGTATTAGAACATTTTGTTGCTGCTAGTTGTGAAGTTGTGTCCGACTCATCGCAACCCCATGGACAACATTCCTCCAGGCCTTCCTGTCCTCTACCATCCTCTGGAGTCTATTTAAGTTCATGCCAACTGCCTCAGTGACTCCATCCAGCCACCTCATTCTCTGTCATCCTCTTCTTCTTTTGCCCTCAATCATTCCCAGCATAAGGCTCTTCTCCAGGGAGTCCTTCCTTCTCATTAGGTGGCCAAAGTATTTGAGTTTCATCTTCAGAATCTGGCCTTCTAAAGAGCAGTCAGGGTTGATCTCATCTAGGACTGACCGGTTTGATCGCCTTGCAGTCCAAGGGACTCGCAGGAGTCTTGTTCTGCACCAGAGTTCAAAGGCCTCAATTCTTTGGCACTCAGCCTTTCTTATGGTGCAACTTTCACAGCCATCCATTGCAACTGGGAAAACCATAGCCTTGACTATATACACTTTTATTGGCAGGGTGATGTTTCTGCTTTTGAGTATGCTGTCTAGATTTGCCATAGTTCTCCTCCCCAGGAGCAAGTGCATTTTTAATTTCTTGGTTGCAGTCCCCATCTGCAGCGATCATAGAGTCCAGGAAAATAAAATCTTCATTTCTTCCCCATCTATTTGCCAGGAATTGAGAGCACCGGATGCCATGATATTAGTTTTCTTGATGTTGAGTTTCAAGCCAACTTTTGCACTCTCCTTCTTAATTAGAACACTAAGGTTGTGAATAAATAATTAGTGCACTCCATATATCAAAAGCAAGAATGAGCAGACCCAACAAACTGTGAAACACATTTGTTAGGGTGGTGCCAAGCATTCCAAGGGGGATTCATAGAATGAGTTGATGTAAATAATGCATTTGGTGTGAAAGCGGTGAAGGAGTTTTTCATCCTTGGAAGACTTAACACAGCTGCTTGGAAATAGTTTCTGGGCTGCCTGCTGGAGAATGGGCAGCTCACAGGCTTGAAAAGTGGCTGTATTTTCATATGCAGAGAGAGAGAAAAAAAAACAACCTTGAAAATCCTTTGAACCACCCATGGCAAAACTGCCAAAGGATGCAGATGCTGTAATACTTCTAAGAGGAACATATCGGCTTCACTGATTGGCTTTTCAAAGCACCTTTTTCAACCTTTTGCACAGCTTTAGAAGGACAGAATGGAAGTGTCGGAAGGGACCATAGAAACCATCTATCTGCCAAAGAAATTGCATGCAAATTTATCTGAACACTGTTGGAAATGTGAAAAACGTGAAGGGACATTTTATCATGCATGGGGAACTTGTGAAAAAGCAAAAGGATTCTGGAGACAGATACATTTAGAGATGCAGAGAGTTGAAAAGTTAACATTGGGATGAAACCAGAATCTTTATTAAATCTTATGGATGGTCGACTCAAAAAGGCTTGCAGACAACTAATTTTATATGTGGTAACTGGAGCAAGGCTGCTATAAGCAAACAAATAGAAAACTACCCAAACACCCAAAATGAGGAAATGGATCATGAAGATAACTCAATTTGCAGAAATGACTAAACTGTCTTGCTTGATTAAGGGGGGAAGTACAACTATTTGTTTTTATAAAAGGCTGGAAATCGTGAATGGACTTTTTGCTGAAAATGCTCTGATCAAAACCAGAAGCAGAGAATATCCCCGGCCTCCTACATCATGAAAACAAGACAAAGGAAAAGGCAGATATAGCCCATGTTTTAGATAACTTCTCTGTGTGTCTTTCTTATTTATCCCTTCCTACTAGATCATCATGCTAGCTATATTATCTCTGAGATATAGTCAGTTAGAACAATTAACCTCTGGAACAGCTTGCCTCCAGAAGTTGTGAATGCCCCAACCCTGGAAGTCTTTAAGAAGATGTTAGATAGCCATTTGTCTGAAATGGTATAAGGGTCCTGCCCACGCAGGGGGTTGGACTAGAAGACCTACAAGGTCCCTTCCAACTCTGCTATTGTATTGTATTGTATTGTAATGAAAAAAAATTGGTTTACTGAGCCACAGATTTCTCACTGATTCATTCCCTATCGCCACTCAGCTTGCTGTGAATGTTTGCTTATAAGAGCACATTAAATATATGTAGGAAAACTGGGGGTTCAACTATGAATGGTAGCCCAGATATGTGTGTGGTGGGATACATTTTACCACCAGATTAAAACAAAGATGATAGATGGAGAAAGGAAGTAAGGAAGTAAGGAAGTAAGGAAGTAAGGAAGTAAGGAAGTAAGGAAGTAAGGAAGTAAGGAAGTAAGGAAGTAAGGAAGTAAGGAAGTAAGTAAGTGCTGGAAGAAATATCCATCTTGGTTCAATTCCAACTGGGGAGAAAGACACTGGAAACATGAAGGCTGCTTGGAAAAATAGTTTAATGGTGAAGCAGAACCACCAGCCATGTGTGATTCTGGGTAGCTCACCCTGGAGCTGGAGGACTTTTGTCTTGTAGATAGGCTGGCCCAGTCTTAATGTGCACCAAATATCTGCTGGGAGCAGGGAGCTGCTTTGTCTTTAAAAACATGTTTCTCCTTTTCTCATCCAGGGAAATGCAATATTCTGCCTTTTTAATATTTCCTAACATGTTTCATTATTCTAAGAGGTGCTAACTTTCTTCAAAATAAAGAAAGAAAAGAGAAGGAAGGAAGGAAGGAAGGAAGGAAGGAAGGAAGAAAGGAAGGAAGGAAGGAATCACAATTACCTAACCTCTACAGTCATGGCTGCAATGTTTATTCAGCTTGCTGACAAATACAATTTTCCTGATACAGAGCAAAGCAAAGCGTAATAGCTTCTAAGAGTCTTGAAGTTGCAGCACACCTGAGTGGCTTTATGCTGCCTAACCAGCTTTGATTTGCATTCTAAGGAGAGGAAGCCAAGGGTTGCAGAAAACTGCACTCAGAGGGAAATAGGCAATTGTTTTGGAGTCCCATTATTTCTGTGATTCATTTGGATGGACCTTGCCCCTTCTGTGCCTGTTTTCAAGCTCTCATTTTGGAAATCCTTTCTTATCAGCAGTGGCTGATGGTCTTGCAGAACCTTGGTCCTGGCTAAGAGAGGTCTCATTTTTTTTCCTGCTTCTTATTATTGTGGACTACACACTGATCCATGCTGTGCAGATGCTTCATGCAATGACAGGCAAATGAAATACAATTTGTGAGTGCAACTAAGCAAACCGAGAGTCATGTGTATCTTCTTCTTCTTCTTCTTCTTCTTCTTCTTCTTCTTCTTCTTCTTCTTCTTCTTCTTCTTCTTCTTCTTCTTCTTCTTCTTCTTCTTCTTCTTCTTCTTCCTTTTCCTCTTCCTCTTCCTCTTCCTCTTCTTCATCTTCATTATCAAATAGAGATTTGAAAGCTGAAACAAGAAAGACACCAGGAGAAAAAGATAGAAAGAAAAAAATAAATGAGGAATATTAAACTGAGTTAAAATTGAAATATTAGATTAATACTGCATATAAAAGTAGACTTACATCGATTTAGCACTTCAAAACCACTGTTCAGAACTAAATTAATTTTCTTAATGAACAAAGACAGCCAATATAAAAAGAGTCTTCAGTTGGGATGAATATTTAAAGGGATTTTCTATCTAATCTAAGACGGTCTATTGGTATTGCAGGAAAGCAGACAAGATCCAATGTTTTGAAGCTGTATGTTAGAAGAAATACAAACATAAGACAGGATAAATAAGTAATACATGTAAATCCACATGCAGAATTATAATCCATGAATGGCATTCAGTTTAAATTCCCTATTAGACTTGGTTTTTTTAAGTACAACATTATTTTTGAGATTGATACATATTCCCACAACTTATTCTGCCATTCTTCTACAGAAGGAATTATATGCGATTTTTCAGTAAAAGGCATAAAGTATCCCAGCAGCTGCTATCTTATACAAAGCCAATTCCATATACTTTGCAGGCTTATAACATTTTGTGATATTTAGCAGTAAAACAGCTGGCAGGATAGAAGATTTAACCCTAGGAATCTGTTTCATTCTGTAATAAATTCTCTTCCAGATTTGAGAAATCATCTCAAAAGACAATGCAAAGGCTCAATTCACACCATCTGGACAAACATTTTCCTCTCGTGTTTTTGCAGAGACCGAATAGCTGCTAAAAATGGCTTTTGTTTTGCAAATCAGGCAGGAGATCATCAGGGTTTGAGTAAAGTTTGAATTTCCCCTACATGACCCGTGTTCAATTAGCAAAATATTCTTTAGAAGAGATCATCCATCATCATCTTTTGATGTTAGTTGGAGGCATGTTTTTGTGCGCAAAACCTCAAGCATTTATGCTATAAACTAAGTATTGAGTGACAGCTTTGCTGCCCTGCCTAACCCAACCCATAAAAGCTGAGACCAGGCACATCCTCGATAAAGAATGGACATATGATTCTGATGTTGTGCCTCTAGGTGCTGTTGTGTGATCCTTACTGATATTGTGCTGACACTTTCCGCAATATATCTTGGTCCTTCGAACTTCCCTTGCAGAAAATGATAGATTCATCATTTTATTGCTATTCCCCATGCTGCAGCACAGTCCAATTTAGTGGATCACGACACTTCAAGGTAAAAGAAATCTGGGACAGGTTCATTTCATAACACTAGCTGGAGCCCTGAATGTTTAAACCTCAGCACAGGGTGGGGCATGAGCTCAAAAGGGACAATGGAAATTCACACCAAGAAAGGCCTGAATGTTATATGGAGATCAGGGAGTCTGAAGAATCTGGAATACGAATTAATTTTAATCAGTTACCGCTGAACATATTCCAACATTTATAGTCCAAGGCAAATGTGGTTCAATGGATTCTGTCTGTGAAATGCTATCTTGTTCCTTTATTGGAGGGGAATGACTGAGAGCAGCAAAGGTGTTTCATGTGATTCGTTCTCACTTCAATCAAGAAAGATCTGGAAATGATTCAAATTTTTCTTTGCTCAGACAGCAAGCCAGCTAATCTGAACACGGCACCTGTTATACATCAACCCAAATATTTTCATGTAAGGATAACAAAAGGGATATTTATCACGCCTATTATTCCATGCACAGTTGGGCCTTTCTCAGTGTATCTGAGGCCTGGTGTAATTTCGCTGAAATGTTGAGTGTGGAGATATTGATTGATGGCAAAGAAGTAAAACCAAGATGATGCTCTGTTGGGAACTGGCAGAATAGAGGAGGAGGAGGAGGAGGAGGAGGAGGAGGAGGAGGAGGAGGAGGAGGAGGAGGAGGAGGAGGAGGAGGAGGAGGAGACAGAAACAGAGACAGGATCACCTACTCTTGTATAGTTGACTACACTCTGATTTTCAGTGGGATATGTTTTTTTCTGATCCCACCATGGAGAAGCTTAATCTCAACAGACATCCCCAAAAATAAGGCCAAGCGCTTATTATTGGGGGGGGGGGTGTCAAAAGAACCCTGTCTTAATTTTGGGAAGCCTGATATCTATCAAGGTCGGGAAATGAATTCAATATTTGATGCAAGGCCCATATATGAAATGGATTATTTTTCAGCCCATGTTTTTCCTTCACTGAAAATGCTACTTTCAGGGCAAATATGGAAACCAGAGAATGTTTGACATGAAGCTAATGGTCAGGGAGCTGCAATGTCATTATAGATTCTGAACCTAAACTGATTGAATCCATCTGTTTAGATGTTGGAGCTCCACACTAATATTGGAACCATGATGAGGGTTTGTTCCAGATCAGCACCGGAGTTTGAATGAAAGAGCAACTTTCATTCATGGCCAACTGCTGGGTCTTTTGGGCTAAGGAAAGCCGTGAACTCAGACTTTGTTTTCTCTGGGTCTTCCACTAATACATAATTTAAAATTGCTGCAGCTCCATTAGAGTCACTCAATCCAAGCACTGGAGGAGTGGAGTGCAGCAGAATTGTTGGCTGCGTAGCAAGATTTCCCTGCACAATTAAATAGCCTGAAAATATTCTGCAAAGCTACATTGATTCAAAGCCCTTTAGGGACTTTCTGTCCAAATACCTTGGTGGTGGTGGTGGTGGTGGTTGTTTTTTTAATGAGACTTCTCCATTCAAAGTATCTGAAAGTTTTCAAGAGTTTACAGTAATCTGTTACTTTATAGAATTATTCCTCACCACGGAGTAGAGAGTGGATAACAATCTATCTTCGATTATCCTGGCTACCTCATTGCAACAACTCTATAAAGCAAGTTGCTCATGTTCTCATTTTAGAGATACAGAATTTGTCCTCCGAGATAGCATCTACTATGGCCATCCTTGGGGGCTGCCAAAGGGTCAAGCTGCTATTTCCTTAAAGCAATGGAATGAAATGTGTGCTTATAAAGAGGGGGGGAAAGTAAGAAAAGAAAACACTCTCTTGAAAAACCTTTTCATTTAGAATGCACTTTCCTACTTCCATCACAACACAAGGTATAGCAATAATATTCTCCACCAGCTTGAGAGCAACATTCAGTCGGGAAGCGTTTCTCCATGCGCCTGCGAATGCCATCTGCAGGGCTCGGCAAGCCATCGCTGCTGCGTTGAAACCACGGAAGATGGAATTAATCTGGGGCTAATTGGAAGGCCTTGCGTAGGAGTGGGTAATGGCCTTCCCGTGTGGCAAATTTCGGAGCAGAAAATTATATTTTACGTAATCACGAGTGTCACAGCAACAAGGTCTGTCGCCGAGCAAACTATGAGCTTCTTGATTGGGAATGTACTTTAATTAACACCTGCAAACTATAAGGAGGACCCTGGCTAATAAACGTGGATGTTTCAACATAGGGATCTGTGATTCTGTTTTGATATTGTGGGATGCAGCTATGTTTTCCGGTTGTTCGCCTCTGCAATTAATGCATATTAATGCCATGTGAACTGCATTCCCTTTTTGCTCCCGATCAGTGGTGTCCAGGGGAGAGAGGGATGAAAGCAAATCCTGCCGATTTATATGTGCAGCATGACATCGCACACATTTGCATGGATCTTGTGGCACGGCAACGCAACATTGCACTTTTTTTTTTTTATGTCGATGAAAGTAGCCAGAGGGGCAGATGTCCCTATTCAGCTAAGCTCTTAATTCAAGCCTTCAATTTTCTCCTGGGCTGTGTCATTTACCTTGGATATAAAAGCTTCCCTATCTAGTCAGTTACCTTTGATTAACATTTTGTATAGCCATTTTAGGAAAAGTGTGTTACTATCTGTTACATAGTCTGTCTTTTCAGAAACACCTTAAATGCAATATTAAAAGCCCCCCATTTTCCTTGTATTTTATAGATTGGTCTCTAAGCAAAGAATTGTTAACAAGCCTGGGTTGCATATGATAAAATAAATTCATTTTAATATTTCTGTTATACGAATGACTTTGCAAGGTTTAATATGTAGTTGCTCAAGATTCTGGTTATTAAAAATATCATGTACAATATCTTTATTGGTAAAAAGTCTCCAGTGAGCTGCCCGCTTCAGATTATTTGATTTGCAAGAAGCATAAATTAAGTAGCATTTATTTTCATCACTATTTTTTTAATCTTTTTAGTTCAGCAGTTATCCTTTAAAACGTTGACAACTTGCAATTAATGACCACAGTCCATGTTCAAAAATATTGGTAGCTTATAATAGGGTTTCTGGATAAAATAGCATTGTTTTTTTATCACCATTGCCAATCATTTATTGATTTTTGTTGTTCTATTATTAGAAATGGGTTGAACTATAATAGTCTATAGTAATAATGATAACAATAACAACGATAATATAAATACCAGTCAATGGTGTTTATGATGCATTTTTGAATGTTCACTTGGCTGAGTTTCATGTTTAATGAATAAAGTATATATAATAAAAACAGAAAAACAGAAAGGAAAAAAACAGAAGGAAAAGAACTGGGAAATGGAATCATAGTTAAAGCATTAGCAAAGGATTATGGTTACAAAGGATGAGGTAGGGGGGTTAGGAGTAGGGGGCACCATTCTATGGTGGTTCTCCTCCTATCTCTCTGATCGGTCGCAGTTTGTGTTGGCAGGGGGGCAGAGGTCGACTTCGAGGCGCCTCACTTGTGGGGGTCGGTCCTCTCGCCCCTCCTGTTCAACATCTATGTGAAGCCGTTGGGTGAGATCATCCGTGACTTTGGGGTAGAGTTCCATCAGTATGCTGATGATACTCAGCTGTACATCTCTACCCCGGACCACCCCAATGATGCCATGGAAGCGATGTCCCGGTGTCTGGAGGCCGTGCGAGTCTGGATGGGGAGGAACAGGCTTTGACTCAACCCATCCAAGACCAAGTGGCTGTGGCTTCCGGCGTCACAGTATAGCCAGTTGACGCCATCTCTGGCTATTGGGGGCGAATCATTGGCCCCCACAGAGAGGGCTCGCAACTTGGGTGTCCTCCTGGACTCTTGGCTGTCTTTAGAAGAGCACTTGATGGCTGTGGCCAGGGGGGCTTTCTATCAGGTTCGCTGGAAACGCCAGTTGCATCCCTTTCTGGATCGTGATGCCTTACGCACTGTCACTCAACCTCTTGTCACCTCCCGCCTGGACTACTGTAACGCTCTCTACATGGGGCTTCCCTTGAGCTGCACCCGGAGGCTCCAGTTAGTTCAGAATGCGGCTGCGGAGGGGATTTTGGGAGCATCTAGACGCTCCCATGTGACACCTCTCCTGCATGAGCTGCACTGGCTGCCAGTGGCTTTCCAGGTGCGCTTCAAGATACTAGTGCCCACCTTTAAAACGTTCCATGGCAAGGGACCTGGTTATCTGCAAGACCGCCTCCTGCTGCCAAATACCTCCCACCAACCAGTTCGCTCCCACAGAGAGGGCCTGCTCAGGGTGCTGTCGGCCAGACAATGTCGGCGGGCGACCCCCTGAGGGAGAGCCTTCTCTGTGGCAGCTCCTGCCCTCTGGAATGACCTCCCCCTTGAATTACGTATTATCTCAGATCTACGTCTCTTCCATCGGGCCCTGAAGACACATCTATTTCACGCAGCCGGCCTGTCATATCTTTTAATTGGGTTTTAGTATTGGGTTTTAAATTATGGGCCAAAGTATTTAATATATATTAATATGTTATTTTAACTTTTGTATTTTCTGTTTTTACTATGGCTGTTCACTGGCCTGAGTCCCGAGAGGGAGAAGGGCGGTATATAAATTAAATAAATAAATAAATAAATAAATAAATAAATAATAATAATAATAATAATAATAATAATAATAATAATAATAATAATAATAATAATAATAATAATAATAATAATAATAATAATAATAATAATAATAATAATAATAATAATAATAATAATAATAATAATACAAGTACCTAGGCATATTGGAAGTAGATGACATCTTGAATGGAAAAGTCAAAGAGTCAACACAAAAGGAATATATCAGGAAAAATATTAAAATCAAAGCTGAATGCTGGAAACATAATTAAAGCCATTAATTCATGAGCAGTTCCAGTGATATGCTACTCAGCTGGAATCATCAACTGGACTTTGGCTGAACTGGAAAACCTGGACAAGAAAACCTGAACTGGAAACATTTATTTTTTTTAATTTTTTTAAATTAAATTTATATCCCGCCCTTCTCCAAGCGGACCCAGGGCGGCGCACAGGAATGTTAAAATACATACAAAACATATAAAATTTAAAAAACTTATTCTAGTAAAACCCTGTGCTAAAAACCGAATTAAAAATCCCAAATTTAAAACTGTCTAATAGTCAATAAAGGAGGTTACACTAGGCCGGCTAGATGGAATAAATGTGTCTTCAGACACTTGCGGAAGAGGCGGAGGTCAGAGATGGCGCGGAGTTCAGGGGGGAGGTTGTTCCAGAGGGCTGGCCCCGCCACAGAGAAGGCTCTTCCCCTGGGTGTCGCCATTCGGCATTGTCCAGCTGACGGCACCCTGAGGAGGCCCTCTCTGTGGGAGCGTATCGGTCTGAGGGATGTATAGGGCAGGAGGCGGTCTCGCATATAACTAGGCCCCGAGCCATGGAGCGCTTTGAAGATGGTCATCAAGACCTTGAAGCGCACCTGAAAGACCACAGGAAGCCAGTGCAGCTCGCGCAGGATAGGTGTTATGTGGGAGTGTCTAGGCACTCCCGTAATCATCCGTGTGGCTGCGTTCTGGACTAGCTGAAGCTTTCGGGTGCACCTCAAGGGGAGCCCCATGTAGAGAGCATTACAGTAGTCGAGTCGAGAGGTGACGAGTGCTTGAGTGACTGTGCGTAAGGCACCCCGGTCCAGTAAGGGGCGCAATTGGCGCATCAGGCGTACCTGATGGAACGCCCCCCTGGCCACGGCTGCCACGTGATCTTCCATAGACAGCCGGGAATCCAGGAGGACACCCAAATTGCACGCCCTCTCCACAGGGGCCGGTGTTTCGCCCCCAATGGCCAGTGTTGGAATAATCTGGATGAACCGGGGCACCGGAAGCCACAGCCACTCAGTCTTGGACGGGTTGAGCTTGAGTTTGTTACCACCCATCCAGATCCGTATGGCCTCCAAGCACCGGGACATAACCTCGATGGCATCGTTGGGGTGGTCTGGGGTGGATATGTACAACTGACTATCATCAGCGTACAGATGATATCCCACCCCAAAACCACAGATGATCTCACCCAGCGGCTTCATATATGTGTTGAACAGTAAGGGCGAGAGGACCGACCCCTGAGGAACCCCACATATGAGGGGCCTCGGGGCCGACCTCTGCCCTCCTGCTAACACATATTGTGACCGACCAGAGAGGTAGGACAAGAACCACCGCAAAACGGTGCCTCCCAGCCCCAACCCCCCCAGTCGGCGCAATAGGATACCATGGTCGATGGTATCAAAAGCCGCTGAGAGGTCTAATAAGACTAAGATAGAGGAATATCCTCTATCCCGTGCCCTCCAGAGATCATCAACCAACGCGACCAATGCCGTCTCGGTGCTGTGCCCGGGTCGGAAGCCGGACTGGCGCGGATCTAGATAATCAACTTCCTCCAAGTGTCGCGGAAACTGTTGAGCTGCCACACTCTCAACAACCTTCACTAGAAAGTGGAGGTTGGAGATGGGACGATAGTTCTCTAATAATGCTGGATCCAGGGACGGCTTCTTGAGGAGGGGCTTTACTACCGCCTCTTTCAAGACGGCAGGCAAGGACCCCTCACTCAAAGATGCGTTGACAATGCCCTGGAGCCAGCCTCGTGTCGTCTCCCAGGATGCCAGTACAAGCCAGAAGGGACACGGGTCCAATAAACATGTGGTAGCTCTAAGTCTCTTTGACAACTTGTCCATATCCTCGGTGGTAACAAAATCAAACTCCTCCCAAGATGGTGTCACAAGAACAGCCTCGGCCCGCTCGACTGGACAATTGTCGATGGAGGGTAGCTCATTCCGAATCCGAGTCATTTTCTCCTGCAGATGAATCCCAAATTCCTCTGCTCGACCCTGTAAAGGGGCTTCCCGCGGCCTCTGTTGAAGGAGGGAGTGGGTCACCCCAAACAGGGCGGCAGGGCGGTTATCTGTGGATGCAATAAGAGTGGCACAATACTCACGTTTGGCCACTCTTATCGCCACTAAGTAAGTCCTAATATGGTCTCTCACTAGTGTTCGGTCGGCTTCGGAGCGAGAAGATCTCCATCTGCTCTCTAGGCGTCTCTTGTGGCGCTTCATCTCCCTAAGCCCCTCGGTAAACCAAGGAGCCCAGGTGGTTCGTCACCGCAAGAGAGGCCGCAAGGGCGCGACTCGGTCCAAGGCCCCCGTGGTCGCACTTAACCATGCGGCCACTAGGTCCTCAGTCGAGTCGTGGGGCAAATCCACAGGAATTGGCCCAAGCTCCCTTTGGAACCTTATCGGGTCCATCAGGAGCCTGGGGCGGAACCATATAGGAATGTCCAGTTCTGCCTCCCCGCAGTGAGGTGCGGCAATCGGAAAGTCGAGCCAAAGGAGAGTGTGATCTGTCCATGACAGGAGTGTGATGACTAGATCCCCTATTCCCAGATCACTACTCCACTGTCCCGAGACGAAGATTAGATCCAGGGTGTGTCCGCCCTCGTGGGTAGGGCCTACAACTACTTGGGTCAGGTCCATGGCTGTCATGGAAGCCATGAACTCCCGAGCTACCCCAGAGGTTTCGCCTGCCAACGGCAGATTAAAGTCCCCCATGACTAACAGTCTGGGGGTCTCAACCGCCGCCTCGGCTATCACCTCTAGGAGCTCGGGCAGGGCTGTTGTTGTATAGCGAGGAGCCAGGTATACAACTAACACACCCAACTGCCTCCCTAGGCCCCACTTCACAAGGAGGGACTCGCACCCGGTCATCTGAGGGACCATGGTCTCCTTCGGCTCAAGCCCTTCCCTAACCATAATCGCCACCCCCCCACCCCTCCCTAGGGCCCTAGGCTGATGAAAGATTCGGTATCCTGGTGGGCACATTTCTACGAGGGGATGTCCTCCCTCATGGCCCAACCAGGTTTCCGTGATACCTACCAGGTCCGGGTCCCCCTCTGACACAAGTTTATGGATGAGGGGGGCTTTTTGTTCCACGGACCTGGCGTTGCACAACATCAGCCTAGGGCCCCGGGTCTGTGGTTCTTGCCCACCTAGTCTGTGATGGGAGCATGGGGGGTTGGAGCGCGTAACTGCCCGTAGCCAGCAGCCGCGGTCCTCCAACTGATAATGTCCACCCCATCTCCCACCGCCCCTGCCCCTCCCCAAGACCGAACTGATGGAAGATACCTCAGTGGAAATGACCCCCCCTTCCCCCTCCTCCATTTCTCTGCTTCCGCCAGCCGGCCCTATAGATTGATGCCCCCCCACTTGACTATCCTCACCCTCCTCCCTGGAACCCCCTAAAATCCGAATTAAAAAGTTAAATAAAAATACCACTCTTTACATCCACGAAGTGACATTGACAGGTTGTACCTGCCAAGAAAAATAGGGGCAGAGGGCTATTGCAAATCCATCAAACTGTAGAAGAAGAAAAGTAAGTTTGAATGATTATATTAACCAAAGTACAGAAAAATTGCTGCAGGCTGTGAAAACGGAGAACATTCTAAAGACAACAGAAACAAAGGCAGAATATAAGGAAAAACAGCTGGATGACAGATTAAATAGATGAAAAACCAAAGCTTTGCATGGACAACACTTGAAAAACATTGAAAATGTGATGACAACCTTACATGGACATGGCTTAAGATGGGAACTATCAAGAAAGAAATTGAAGGTTTAATGCTAATTACTCAAGAACAAGTACTATAAACTAATGTCATGAAAGCAAAGATACAAAAATCCACCGTCAATCCAAACTGCTGAGTTTGCAACAACAAAGTTGAAATTGTTTCACATTTAATATGTGAATGCAGCAAGATCACACAAACTGATTACAAAGCTAGACATGACCGAGTTGCTAAATTAATCCATTGGTCTATGTAAAAATATAATTTACATATATCCAGAAAGTCATGGGAATATAAAGTGGAAAAAGTTATCAAAAATGAGACGGTGACGATCTTGTGGAACTTTTGAATAAAGACAGCTCATCATTTGGAACACAACACACAAGATATTACAGTTGTTGAAAACCAAAACATACACTTTATTGACCTCGCAGTACCACAAAATGCCAGAGCTGAAGAAAAAGAACTGGAAAAAATCATGAAATACCACTACCTGGCCATTGAAGCCACTTGATTATGGATGAAACATGTAACAGTCATTACATTGTCATTGGGGCACTTGGTGCCATGTGCAAAACTTTACTAAATACATCGGCAAATTGCAACTTCCTGCAATAACACCAGCGGAACTGCAAAAAACTGCGCTACTTGGAACATCTTACATTCTAAGAAGGTACTTGGTTGATACATGGATGCTGGCAGCAAACCGTATCAACCATTAATGCCAGTCAATGGTATTTGTATTTTTAAACATTCAATTGGCTGAGTTTCATGTTTCATGAATAAAGTAAATAATAATAATAATAGATGGCATTTGAGTGTCATCATCAAATCAAATAAGTATTGATGCTTTTGAACTTTCTGGTGTTGGAGAAGACTTCTGAGAATACTATGGATAGCCAAGAAAGGATAGACATGGATCATTAAATAAATCAACCCACAATTCTCACTTGAGGCGCAAATGACCAGATCTAAATTATCCTCCTTTGGACACATTATGTAAATCACATTATAGCTCAGTGATTGCTAACCTTTTCAGTGTCGTATGCCAAAAGCACACACACATGACAGTGTGCATGCCTGCACCCATAATGAAATGCACACACAGCACCCCCTGCCCCCCTGTGCATGTACATGCTACCCCCACACACACACATCCTGTTTTGGGCCCAGTAGGCTTCCCTATAGCCTCCTGGAAGCAAAAATGGGCCACTGGGGGGGCATTGCACTTCTGCCCCCTGCACACGTATGTGTCATTTGCACATGCACTTGCGTCTCCTGCATGTGCCCCTCCCCCCACGTATGCATGGCAGAGATCTGAAAACTTGCTTGCCAGTGGGAGGTGCACTGGCATGCACAGTGGAGCTGAGCTGGGGCGACAGCTCACATGCCCACAGATAGGGTTCTGTGTGCCACCTGTGGCACGCATGCCATAGATTCACCAACACGAACCTAGCTGTCAGGAGAGGGCTATAATTCTGGGAAACATGAAAGGAAAGAGAAGAAGAGGCTGACCAGCAAAGATTATTGCAATGCTAGAAGACCTAAATGACCAGGTTAGGGACAGATTATCGTGGAGAGAATCTATGTACTGTATGTGGTCACTAAGAATCTACAGTTACTTGATGACACATAATGCTAAATCATCTTTAATACAATACCATACAATAGCAGAGTTGGAAGAGACCTTGTAGGTCTTCTAGTCCAACCCCCTGCGTAGGCAGGAACCTTATACCATTTCAGACAAATGGCTATCTAACATCTTTTTAAAGACTTCCAGGGTTGGGGCATTCACAACTTCTGGAGGCAAGCTGTTCCAGAGGTTAATTGTTCTAACTGTCAGGAAATTTCTCCTTAGTTCTAAGTTGCTTCTCTCCTTGATTAGTTTCCACCCGTTGCTTCTTGTCCTGCCCCCAGGTGCCTTGGAGAATAGTTTGACTCCCTCTTCTTTGTGGCACCCTCTGAGATATCGGAACACTGCTATCATGTCTTGTTGAATGATTGTTGAACTCAATGATTGTTGAACTCATTCAGCAATATGGTTAAGCAACATAATATACCATCGACTTCCACAAATCTAATTGGCTGCCTTTATGATCTAATATAGCTATGTATTACTGTAAGAAATAAACTTTATCATATACAAACTATAAAATGCTTTATATCTTCCTTAAAATCTGTATCTTGAACTAAATATGTTTAAAACTGTAGATGCAATTTCAGTAGTTGTGACTCAACATTTAAAACTCCCATTAAGTCTTTGGGGCAAAATTAATGTTACCAAAATGAACATTGCATTAAGATTAATGTATCTCCTACGAAAAACAATTATGTTTTGATACCAAATCACCAGGGAAATTTTGTTGTAGAACAATCTAATTTGAAAATAGTGAGAAAGATGTTTTATTGGAATAAACAAGAGATCAAAAGTTTAAGTCAGCTGATTTCTAATGGTTGTTTTAAAGACTTTGAGAGATTGCACGTTGAATATTAACTATAATGTTTGCCATGGTTACATCACTTTCTGATTACTGTTTGGCTTCTTGGTGTTAGCCCACAACACAGGAGGGAAAGGTCTGTCAGATCCTCCTGCCCAGTGGTGGGTTTCAAAATATTTTAGAACCTCTTCTGTAGGTGTGGCTTTGTGGGAGTGGCTTTACGGCCATGTGACCGGGTGGGAGTGGCTTGGAAGTCATGTGACATGGCCAACTTGTAAAATGTGGTGAAACTCAAATAACAACGCTCTTGCTTAGCAACCAAAATGTTGGCTCAGAAACTCTGGCATTTGAAGCACGCAAGTCTTAAAGCTGTCAAGTTATCCTTGCACCCCTAACTCTTTAAAAAACAAAACCCAGGGGTATTCAAACTTGACAGCTTTCAGACTTGTGGACTTCAACTCCCAGAATCCCTCCTCTCGCTCTTCATCTTGATGATGTGTGGACCTGGCGGGAGGAGGAGGGAGCTGGAACTGGTTCTAAATGGCATTGTAGATTTGTGGAACCTCTTCTCTAGAAGAGGTTAGAACTGGCAGGAACCCACCCCTGGTCCTGCCCCAGGAGAGTGAAGAACTTGATGAGGTCCCAGAGGAAGCTTATGAGTTATTCTGAAGATCATGTGGGCAGTTCACCTGAGGAATCGGCATGTGGCAGAGGCCTTAGACCCATGATGGCGAGCCTATAGCACATGTGCCACAGGTGGCACACAGACCCCTTTCTAGCAGGCCTGCTAGGCCCAAAATGGGCTGTGGGGTTATGGAGTGCTCCCCCTGCACCTCTTTTTTTTGGTTCCAGGAGTCTTCAGGGAGGCCTGCTAGGCCCAAAACAGGGCACGGGTGTGTGTGTGTAGTGCCTGCCCCTCTGCAGCCTGTTTTTGGTTCCCGGATGCTGCAAGGAGGCCTGCTACATCCAAAACAGCGCACACACATGTGGGGGAGGGACAAGGGGGAGCCTGGGGGTGCCACGCATGCATACGTAGGTGGCCCACGGGGGTTGTTGCACACACATTGCATTATGGGTGTGGGCACATGCACGCTTTTGGCATGTGAGGACGAAAAGTTTAGCCATCACTGCCTTAGACCATTCTTCCTTTATGGAGTTTTCTGAGGAGCTGTGGGAAATGAAGTGCAAGAAGAGAACTTTGAGCATCAGTTGAGGAAAAGAACCAATTTGACCAAATTTGAGTAAGACCCCATAGTAAGGATTTCATCGGGACAATATTTCTCCACTCTTACAGTGTTGCATCTTCCAATAGCTGTCTGCTGGTCCTGTTTGAGGGGAATATCCTTATTGGGGAGAGAAAGGCTACAGAACCACCTGCAGGGTTGCTGCAAGGAATATTCCTTCTCTCTGACAATGAAGTCACCAAGATCCCCTCATTTGATTCCAATTGGACATCTCTACTTGAGGTTCTCAAGGGTTGGGGGTCTCACGGGGTTGTCTGAAGAATATTTCAGTTATCTGGAACCCAGGTCATTGGCTTGGCTGTTTGTGACATCCCTCCTAGATAGTCAAATTGACCTGGGAGGTGGCCTGAAGTTCCAGGCAAGCTTTTCAGTCAAGATACCTAAATCTCAATATTCAGAGGCTGGGATGGTACAGAGGAGTACAGGTATGACCTTAGAAAAAATCTATTGTGACAGTGAAACATGAATAGGAAGCTTGAGAAAGAAACATGCTTTTTCTATTTTCATTGTCTTTGGCATAAGAGGGAAGGAAGGGGACCCACTATCAGACTTTCAAGATGCTGTTATTAAGCTATTAAGTTCCAGTGAATGAAGGCAAACATACATGTCCCAGGATAATGTTGTAGGATCCAATCTGAGTCTGTCATTGTGATCAAAGTTTTATTTTTCCAAGCACAAACCTGAAAGCTTGAAAGAATAAACCTTTGCCCCGGTGACCGACTCAGATTGGATCCTAGAGTTCTAGAATTTATTGTGTATCTATTTTCTGACCTGCCCCATGTTAAAAGACTGACATTCACATTCAGCATTTTTCTTCACTCTGTATTTTGGAGATCAGTATATTTTCCATTCATTAATAAGAATGTTATAGATCCCTGCTTTATAGGCTAATGGTTGAACTTGTTGTGGCCCACCAGACCCAGATAATGAGGAGGTTGGGAGGAACCTGGGCCAGTCCTGGTGTATGGGGAAGGCTCTGATGGATGTTCTGCATCAGAAGCAGAGATAGAAGAAGGGCCATCTGACATTTCCCAGCTGCCTTTGGAGTCAGAGATAAGTGGGGAAGAAGAACAGCTGGGGCCTGTCCCAGATGTGAATAGGTAGCAGAGCTGTCGGAGACGAGAACAATTGAAGAACAGGGGCCAACTGGGGAAGAAAGGCACATGCTGAATGGCCTGGCTGGAGAATAAATAGAAGCAAAAGGGGAGTGGTGGTTGCAGGAGACAACAGTTTGTATTTCTTTTAGGAAGATTTGTTTATCGTGGTTGGTTAGCTCAGAGACCGCTTGCCAGAAATTAATTTACAGCTTCGTGACTGGAAGCTCTCAGCCTGGCAATTATCCAAGGAACTGATAAGGTCTGTACTGCAGTTAACCCTTGGAAGGATTATTGCCTGGACTTTTCTCTGTGTGAATGCCATGAATTCACAGCAGCTAAATAAAGAATGGGTTTTCGGGACAAGGAGTCTGTTTCTTGGTTCAGCTAAGGCTGGGTCAGAACAGAGCTCTTCCATAACTAGCAGATGCTTTACCTTATGAATAACCTGTAGCATCTCTCTAGATTTCAGGTTTGGCAGATAATAATAATAAAAAAATAGGAGTTAGATGTCTTGGCTGGCCTCCCCAACCTACACCAACTGGAAACCAACTCAGCTAAAAAACAGTCAGACGTCAGATCATCTGGCTATGTTAGAGCCCAGTTAGTCCCTGTTCAGCTGTATATCTTCCGCTATGCAGATTACTTGGTCTCTGAAGATGCAGCCTCCGTTGCCAGTAAAATATCACGATCACTAAAGCTCAACACTGCCCAAATTAGCCATAAAAGTCTACACCAATATATGGAAACTTTCTCCTACCTTCACACCCCAGAACAAACTTATCAAGGAATAAAAATACTACAGTAAAAGAATTACATCTAACTGAGCTCCCTTCTGAGAAAATAAATAATTCTCTTAGATCAGGGTTCTCCAACCTTTGCAACTTTAAGTCTGAAGGACTTCAGCTCCCAGAATTCTCCAGCCAGCAAAGCTGGCTGGAGAATTCTGGGAGCTGAAGTCTTTCAGACTTAAAGTTGCAAAGGTTGGAGAACCCTGTCTTAGATAATAAAGAATTTCAGGATCTGGGCATGGCTAGTCTAGTGAAGAGAAAGACCATGAGAGACATGACAGCAGTGTTACAATATCTGAGGGGCTGCCAGAGAGAGGAGGGGTCAAGCTCTTTTCCAGGTCACCTGAAGAACAGACAAGGAATAATGGATGGAAACTGATGAAGGAGAGATTCAACCTAGAAATAAGGAGAAGTTTTCAGAGTGCGAAAACAATCAACCAATGGAACAGCTTTTCTTCGGAAGTTGTGGGAGCTTCATCACTGGAGGCTTTCAAGAAGATTAGATTGCTATCTATAAAAAACGGTGTAGGGTCTGCTTGGGTGGAGGATTTGACTAAATGAGCTACAAGGTACCTTCCAACTCTGTTAATCTGTATAAATATCCTCCCCCCCCCTCAAGTTTACTGTTTTGATGAATCTAATACAATCCTTGAGATTCAGTATATAGTTTTAAGTTGGCTATGAAACAATAGTAGAGCAAGACGCCAAGCAGCTGAGCTTGGGGAAAAACTTTAATTAGTCAGAATCTTCTCCTGAAGCTATTCAGTTAATTCCCCAAGGTTCCAGTACCTGAAAATGGGTTTGACAGAAGAGGAGTTGGATCAATAGACTTTTGATTTGATCCAGCAGGAATTGTCTGATATTAGAACATGTACCCAACTACTGCTTAATATCCAGCTGCACTATTAGTATCTTCCCCGGAGAGATCCGAGGGCTAGCACTGTGACTTTCCTTAGGCAAAAAGCTTCTGACACCTTTTGCACTGAATAAACATGTTTCCATAATTATTTTTTTTGTTCGACGAAGCAGATTCTGCACATTTCATAAGACAAAAGCCAAGAACCTTTCACGCTTCACCGGCCACACGTTTGCTGAATCAGCACAGAAATTACTTTCAGCTTTGCTGAACAAGGGGAACAACGTTACCAACCAATGGATTTATTTGTCATTTTGGGATATTTTTTTTCCTGACCCACCAAGTTTGGATGAATGCACCGATATTTAGCTCTTGCAGGGTTTTGTTTTTTTTTCCTACTCAAGTGAAATGTTCATGCTTTGGTCATTTCCTTCCCTCAATAGGAGCTCCCTGGTATTCAGAAATGTGTCTCTGAGGAACACCACGGTGAAGATAAAGGAAATTAGCAAAGTTCTTTATGTAGAACACAGAAGCTGGCAGCTGCTGTCTGATTTGTCCCACTGTCTTCTGCAATGAAAGGGAGTATTGGGGCTTCCTATGAAACAACCTTCTGCCAAGTCACGCTGGTGCTTCCAGCATTGCTCATGCCAGGAGCAGTCAAAAGAATAAATTGTAAATGTTAGGTAAAGGTACATTTACCTTAAAAGATAAAGCAGAGTCGATTTATGCTCAAACATGGGGAAAATGGTACATATGGTACGACAAGAGAACAAAAGGATACCAAAGTAAATATTATTTAATTCTATTTTAATGTATGTATGCTGTATTTATTGTATATTGTTTTTAGCTTTGCCTGTGCACCGCCCCGGGTCCCTGTGGGGAGAGGGTGCGGTTAATAAATTTCAATTTCAATTTCAATTTCAAAAAAGTGAACAACCAAATAGTATAAACGTGGAATAAATACAAGGAACAAGTGAGACGACAATGAACTTAAGATAATTATAGAGATACATAGGTAGATAGTTAAGTCAAAATGTATATAAGAATGAATAGCAAGATTTGGGACTGAGACATAAGAATTGTAATAATCGATATGAAAATTGAGCGATAAACCTTAAATCTGAAATTATAAATACCATCAACACAAAATAGAACTGGCTCCGAGGCCGAAATACACCAAGTAAATGAGACGAAGAGTGTGGAGTAGAAAGGTAAGGGAAGAAGAGAGAGAAAGGAGAGAGGGCAAAGAGGGGGAAGAGGAGAAGAGAAAGGAGGAGTGGAAAGGGGAGAGAGGAGAAGGAGAGAAGAAGGGGAAGTAGAGAAGGGAAGGGCGTCAGAGGGAAGAAAGGAGGTAGGGAGGAGGAGGAGAGAGGGGAAAGAAAATGATGGGTAAGGCACAAATATGGTGTATGGAGAGCAGAAGAGCCCTCTGGGAGTTTTCTGGGTGTTGATGGTAAAATGAAATGATGGTAAAATGGAATGATGTAAACATTTAATAATATAATATGATGTTGGCTAAGTAACAGTATATATGTTGTTATTTACTGTGAAAACCGAAAATAAAATAAAAATATCTATTCAAAAAAAAAAAAAAAAGAATGAATAGAACAGACTGGGACAAACAAAAATTTTTGAATTTGGGGAATAATTTATATCCCCGGTATGTCTACCCTTCTCTTCTCTTTCTTCTATCTCCCTCCTCCCCTCTTCCCCTACCTTCCTTCCCGACTCAATAATGTATGTCGATTTTTCTTTATATCTGTTAAATGTTAATTTTATACTTATATTAATAAAGATTATTTATTTTAAAAAAAAGAATAAATAGTTAATGAGGTTTCTGGTGAATTAATCCCCTTGTGATTTCCAAAAATTGATAGATACCTCCACCCCCTCTCTCTCCTTTTCAGAGTTCTGGGCCAACTTGACACAAACTGCTGTTATGAATGGCTGATTTAGGACTTTCTGTTTTTTTCTGCATCCGTGGGCTTACTCTGCATTGTAATTCAGGTTGGGCTTTTTGACTTTCCCCCTTTCTCTCTTTGCTTAGGCTGCCCATGGGTTTGCATTTAGTGAAACAAACCTGCTTTGTTCTGTTTAACTTTCGATGTGGAACTATCCGTTGAGTCATTTGGTTGGTTTGATCCTCTATAAACCTGTGACTTTGGAGTGGGACCAACCTCAACCAAGCTAGTCAAAGTCAAGAGCTCTTTGGGAATCTCCCTCTGTTTCTTATGAATACTAGAACAAGGGGAATAAGCTAAAAAGGCTTAAGATGAACCTCTCTAATCAGCAGAGGGATGGATTTTTGAGCTAATTTTGTACCTTGGTGAAGATGTATCTTTCTCTCCTGTCTTTGGATAACCAGAGCAATTCCCCCACCCCGTTTATTTATTTTCTTTTGTTTGTTTTCCTGTTTGTGTAAACTTCTGAATCCCCTGATTTAATGGTCATCTGGTTTCTTTCAGGTCAGTTGTTCATTTTAAAGTTCCTTTTGATGCTTGAGCATGCATTTCGTTGGCTACTTTTGTAGTTTTGTATTATCCCGAGCCGCAGTGGCGCAGTGGATAGAGTGCAGTACTGCAAGCTATTTCTGCTGACTGCCAACTGTCTGCAATTTGGCAGTTCAAATCTCACCAGGCTCAAGGTTGACTCGGACTTTCATCCTCCTGAGGTCAGTAAAATGAGGACAGATTTTGGGGGGCAATATGTTGACTCTGTAAACTGCTTTGAGAGAGCTGTAAAGCACTGTAAAGTGGTATATAAGACTAAGGGCTATTGCTATTGCTATCTGAAAGACTGATAAACATCCCCCTTCGTGCATTCAGTCTGCTTATTCGCTTAAAAAATGGGTGACCATTACTAATGTATTTTTTTCTGCTTAAAACTTTTCTTCAGGCGGATATGGAACCATAAATGAGAACCATGAAATATTTAATTTATTTATTCATTTGTTAATTAAATTTGTATGTTGAAAATCATTTAGGCTCTTGGCAGTTTGCAACAAGCAGAACTTAACAATAACAATTAAAATATCCATGAAAAAATAATTAGAATGTCATGACCCATCCAACAGCATTATCTCAAACCTCCAAAACAAAACATTTTTGCTTATCAAACTTCAGTTGATGTAACAACTTTAACACTATCTCACCTACACTTTATAATCTTGCTGAGAAGGTTATCATAGGAAGCCTTGACAAATGTTTTGCAAAATTAAGACGTGTATTATGTTCAAGATTAGTGATTCTGTCAAAAATAAGTAAGTCTGACTTAGCGATGACTTATTTTTGACAAACCCATTCTGATTCCTAGTAAGTATGCATTATTTCCAGGATGTGCAAATAAAAGCCGTGATGGCGCAGTGGTTAGATTGAAGTACTGCAGGCTACGTCTGCTAACTGCCGGCTGCCTGCAGTTTAGCAGTTTGATTCTCACCAACTCAAGGTTGACTCAGGCTTCCATCCTTCCAAGGTTGGTAAAATGAAGACCCAGATTGTTGGTGTCAATATGCTGACTCTGTAAACGGCTTAGAGGGGGTTATAAAGCATTGTTAAGCAGTATATAAGTCCAAGTCCTATTATTCCCCCCACCCCCAGCACTAATGTGATGATAGGTGTTCTGTAGTTTTCTGAACCTTCCTTCCTTCTTTCCTTCCCTCCCTCCCTCCCTCTTGCCCTCCTTCCCTTTTGCAAGATTTTTGGAAGTATGCACAGATGCCAAAGAAGCATTTGCTTTATGCTCAGTGTTGGTGTTGCATCAGTACAGGAAGCCATGTGCTGATGTTACAGGAGAGGAATCATGCATGGCAGCTTTATATATTTTGCTCTGAACACCTGTGACAATAATCTCCTTGGGTCTAGTCTAATAAATAAATAAATAGCCAAGAGTTTAGGAATAATTGGCTTATTATCCTTAATTCTGTTTACTCCTTTTCCACCTCATTATTAAATTCTGCAACAAAGAGAACTCTGACTGCACAATAATTATCTGCAGGTGTGAATTAGCCAATTATATTTCCTGGCTCTTTAGCAATATGCCCATAACAGTTCACCAAAGAAACCATTAAGGGAACGAAGCAGCACAACGTTCGGTGAAGTTCTGTGGGAACGAATCAAGTCATCACTTGAATAAATTTGAATAAATGAGGTAACATCACAGACTTTTGCGGAATCTGAGGTTCTTCTAAACACACTTCTGTTTCTGTGGAAACTGAAGGAAAGGGAAAGGCACTGGCTTTCCAGGAATGTAGGCAAAGAATAATATTGATTTTTTTCCCTATGATAGAAATGTAAGAGTTCCCCTATAGATGCAGACTCAGAAAGAGCGTCAGGGAACATGCCATAATTTAGAACAATAGTATCAATTCAAACTCAAGGTAAACCGCTCCATACTCGATTGCAGAAAATGCGACTTCAGCAACAGAGGGGTCAGTGCCTGCAATGCTGTACCTGACTCCGCTGTTACATCCTCAAACCCTCACAGCTTCAGTCTCAAACTGTCTATCATGGACCTCACCCAGGGGTGAAATCCTCCTGGTTCGGCTGAACCAGTAGGGATAATTGTCCCAGGTTCTGTGAACTGGTAGTAAAAAAAAAAGCTCAGCTGTGAGCCGTGCGATCGTCAGAAGCTTTTTAAATCACTTTTTAAAGCATTTTTTTTCTTGCTGGTTCACCTGAATTGGCAGGAAAAAAATGCTTTAAAAAGTAAAAAAGAAAAGTTGGCCATGCCCACCCAGTCACATGACCCCCCCCCCAAAGCCACACCCACAGAACTGGTGGAAAAATAATTTAGTTTTCACCTCACCCCATTCCTAAGAGGTCCATAAAGCGCATAAGCGCATTCCTAAGAGGTCCTTAAAGGGGGCGTGCATAAGTGCACCAGCGTGCCTACCATTCCTGTCCACTTGTCCCCATTTATTTGTACTTATTTCCTTTGTTCATGTCCATGTTCATACTTATACCTGCTATCTTCTACATGTTTGACAAACTAATACATACATCTCATTTTCATGCATAAGAATACATATTTAATTCATGAATTTTTCAGGTAGGAAAGACACCCTTTTCCCATGCTCCTAGAATAAAAACTGTGCCCAGTGAATCAATGTGAAACTCGTTGTGAGAGATGAGTGTACGAATTCAGAATAAGGGAAGCTGTGTGGGAATGTTGAGAATTCAGAACTTCTTTGAATCATTAGTTTGGTCTGCACTGTTAATGTGAAGCTTCCAAGTAATATGTCTCCTGAAATAAAGTCCAAGGCATCCATTTTCCATTAAAGTCTGTTTATTAGAAACATATCAAATTGGCAAGGACAGTGTAATTCCAACTCTGGCCAGGATCTGGATTTACACCCAATAAAAAGCAAAAGTTTGAAACATCCCCCTGAGTCACAATCTCCAATCAATTCTCAGTCCATCAATCAAGTGACTCCAAACTCCACCTTCTTCCAGCTGCAGGCATCTTCTCTGTTCTCACTGGAAAGAATGCCACCTAGATATAACATTTCCCCTTTATCTCTGTAACTCCCCTTTCAACAGCTAGAGAGTGGCAAGCCCGAAGTACCGTCAAAGTCCTTTACTAGGAAACCTAAAAAGCTAAGAAATGAATAGACAAGAGCTACAATAAAATATGGCTACACATAGTTCTAGGCTGCAACACAGTTCTAGGCTGCATAAACAGAGGGATAGAATCTAGATCACGTGAAGTGTTAATGCCACTGTATGGTGCCTTGGTAAGGCCACACTTGGAATACTGCATACAGTTTTGGTCGCCACGATGTAGAAAAGACGTGGAGACTCTGGAAAGAGTGCAGAGAAGAGCAACCAAGATGATTAGGGGACTGGCGACTAAGACATATGAAGAACGGCTGCAGGAGCTGGGTATGTCTAGCTTGATGAAGAGAAGGACCAGGGGAGACATGATAGCAGTGTTCCGATATCTCAGAGGGTGCCACAAAGAAGAGGGAATCAAACTATTCTCCAAGGCACCTGGGGGCAGGACAAGAAGCAACGGGTGGAAACTAATCAAGGAGAGAAGCAACTTAGAACTAAGGAGAAATTTCCTGACAGTTAGAACAATTAACCTCTGGAACAGCTTGCCTCCAGAAGTTGTGAATGCCCCAACCCTGGAAGTCTTTAAGAAGATGTTGGATAGCCATTTGTCTGAACGCAGGGGGTTGGATTAGAAGACCTACAAGGTCCTTTCCAACTCTGCTATTGTATTGTATTGTATTGTATTGTATTGTATATGTCATCTTCAGGGTCGACAGTTAAATCTATCTAATTATTCAGTTTGGATATCTGAATCAGATCACCAGTTCAGGTCATTCTGATTCAAGAAATCCAAATTGATTCAAGGAAAAACCAAAACTGTGCTGTACATTGTGCACAAACAATTCAAAAGCATTCCAAGTGTAATCTAATTAGAGATGCAATCTGGAAAGTTCACTTAATTCTGAAAGTTAATTTTCTCTGGATTGTATTGGTTTGGGGACAGGGGAGTGGAGGTAGATAACTCATGACAACACAGTACTCTTCAGGTTGCTTGATTCTGCTCTATAGGATGGGGGAAGATAATTGGGTGGCTAGAAGCCATGGCTCTGTCTAGATTTGCCATGGCTTCATAACAAATCTAGACAGTATACTAAAAAGCAGAGACATCACCCTGCCAACAAAAGTGTGTATAGTCAAGGCTATGGTTTTCCCAGTTGCAATGGATGGCTGTGAAAGTTGCACCATAAGAAAGGCTGAGTGACAAAGAATTGAGGACTTTGAACTATGGTGCTGGAGAAGACTCCTGTTAGTCCCTTGGACTGCAAGGCGATCAAACCGGTCAGTCTTAGAGGAGATCAACTCTGACTGTTCTTTAGAAGGCCAGATCCTGAGGAGGAAACTCAAATACTTTGGCCACCTAATGAGAAGGAAGGACTCAATGGAGAAGAGCCTAATGCTGGGAAAGATTGAGAGCAAAAGAAGAAGGGGACGGCAGAGAATGAGGTGGATGGATTGAGTCACTGAAGCAGTAGGCATGAGTTTAAATGAACTCCAGAGCATGGTAGAGGACAGGAAGGCTTGGAGGAATGTTCCCCATGGGGTTGCGATGGGTTGGACACAACTTTGCAACTAGCAACAACAACATTGTTAGAGATGTTAGGGAAGAGTGTGGGGCAGGAGGCTCTCAATTCCATTTGCTGTGACTGAGTTCCAGGTTAGCATACAGTGAAACCATGATTTCATTGTAGATCAGGCAGTTGATGTGCTCTGTATAACTAATACAAGAAGAAGTTCACTTCTTTGGAACGTCCAAATGTTTCACATTTGGCACTAGAATAATGCCCAGGTAACAGAAGTAAGATAATTGCATCTGGGCACCCTGATGAGTTGGCTATGCAAACAACTGAATGTGAAAACCTGTGGTTGAAGTAGAACTATAGGGACTACTTATAATTGATGCTGCTGTAGTGGCCTTCTTACTGCATGGCTTGGCCTTAGAACTGCTAAATTTTGTTGCTAAGCGGAAAGTAGAGTCCCCAAGGTTGATGGGCATTAATCTGCCCCAGTTATCATAGAATTCAAGATGATTCAGGAGTTCATAGACCTCCAGGCAATCATGGGCCAGAGTACTGAAGTTGTGACACAACTTGAAAGTTGAATTTTTTTAGGGAATCTTGGTGTTCACAGAACTAGGTTTTCTTCTTGCAAATACTTCATTGGTGCTTGGTGCTCTCTGAGCTTTTCTTGCAGATGTTTCATTACCCTGCTACCACTAATGCTGTTATGGTAATGAAACGCTGGGTGATTAAACATCTGCAAGAAAACAACCAAGCTCAGAGAACACCAAGGACTCCACATTCAACTCTGAGCTACAAATATTCTCAACTATAAATATTTCATTACCAATCTAGCTAACATCATCAGTGCTTTCAGGGAAGGGAACAAAATTTGTTGACTTTTTTTGTGTGTGGTAGCATATACTACCTGTCTGAATCAGAACTGTTGTCATTTTTGTGCCTGTGTCTGATTGACTTCCCTGGTTCAGTCAGACATATTGTTTCATCTGGTAGACCTACTCATGAGAATGTTACAGTGTAAGTCATCATCTGCAGTTTCATAAACCAGAGCAGCAAACAACCTTAATCTTCAACAATACTTGGAGATAGAAAGCAATTTCTTATAGTAAGTTCCTCCATTAGGTTTGTGCATTTGCTTCAAACAGAATGGCTTAAAAAGTGAACCTAATGGGCTGAAATTGGTTCGGTTCTCATATTTTTCCCTCTTTCAAATGGATGTAGAGAAGAGAAAATCATTATGTATTTAGTACTCAGTGGACATGAGCTACTGAAGAATAAGTATTATTGAATTTTCTCTTCCAGGAGCCTTCCTTTGTGCATGTCAACAAAACTTGATTGGGAATCCTGGCTTTACAGCCGAAAGTTGTGTTACATTTTTCATTTGTGTCTGTCCTACTGGCAGGTTTCTCAGAGGCTGCTGGCTGCTGCCAAGAAATCTTGAAGGAAAGAAACCAAAACAAAGTGGAGAAGTGCCCCGTATTACTAAGCCTGTAATGCTCCTGATGCCTAGAAAGTGAAGTGTAAACAACCGCATCCCTGTTAGATTATCTAATATCTAGAATTTTAAGAACTATAATGAAATGTGACGTGTGCTCGAACGTCTACAGAGGCAACTGATGCTGAACTAATACATGGCAGCTTTGAAGGAAGAAAATAATATAGATCTATGTATAATTCAATACTTTACTCCAGTTTCTGCAGCCCATCATAGTTTACACATTGATTGTTAGCTTAAAATAGTTTTATGCCAGTATTTCTCATGCAGAATTTTCTATTCTCTCTCTCTCTCTCTCTCTCTCTCTCTCTCTCTCTCTCTCTCTCTCTCTCTCTCTCTCTCTCTCTCTCTCTCTCTCCCCTACCTATCTATCTATCTATCTATCTATCTATCTATCTATCTATCTATCTATCTATCTATCTATCTATCTATCTATCTACCTACCTACCTACCTATCTATCTATCTATCATCTATCTATCATCTATCATCTTCATCTGGAAAGCTATGCAACTTGAATATTTTAAAGTCTGAAATAGAGATGGACACAAAACAAAATAATGCATTGTTATTATTATAATTGGCTCAAACTTTTGTGGCGAAGCATTAGTCTGCTTTTCTGCTTTTTCATCAGCAAGCCCTGTACTACTCAGAATATCTGGAGTGAATTAAATTCTGCCTGGTTACAATACATTCATAAAAGCCTTCAAAGGATTTTTAACCATTATGGGAATGAAACCATGACTTAAATGCATCAAAACAACAGGAACAACAGAGCACTTAGCATTGATTCATACAAATCAACACATCTTTACCTGGGCTCCTGCAAAATAGAAATTTAGCATTACAGATTAGACTAGTCCAGTCTGAGCAGCCTACAAATCTAGATGACCCTCTCCCCCCCAAAAAAATAGTTAGCTCTTTGCTGCCATCCTGTGCTTGACACAAATATTGCAACTCATAAGTTTCTGCTGTTTTCTTGGCAAGATACGGAAGTGGTTTGCCATTGCCTTCTTCCAAGGACTCAGATAAAGTGACTGGCCTGGATCACCCAGCTTGATTTGTACCTATGGCAGAATTAGAACTCACAATCTCCTGGTTCCTATCCTGCTGTCGTAACCACCACACCAAATTGATTTTCCTCATATTACGTAGGCTTCGTCTTGGGATCAACATGGGCAGACTTCTTTATGATCATATTATCTTCTTAGTTTCCTTGTCTGCTCCAGTGCTGTGGAATAAATGGCTTGCCTGTAATAATAATTCTGTGTGTTTTGCTATCTTGAGCAATTGATTCTGCCAACCTGAGCAAAGGAACACATGTGAAGGTGGGCTATGAAGTGACGCCTAAGCATCAACTTCACTTAATTGTTTGATCTTGGACAGGCAAGAGGGTAAAGCCAGGGTAAAAATTAAATTTAACTCTCCTGAAAGCGAAGCTTAATGAAAGTGAAGTGAGCTTTAAATATAAGGGGATCGCTTTTCCCCAGGTAATTAATCATTTTTCTTCTCTGTTGTTGGCAAAATTACAAGTAAGCAGCAGGGGGGCTTTGGAAAGGCTCTGTAGACAGATCAAAGCTGGGAATGGTTGCCTCTGGCCCTGGGGCTTCAAATTCTGTACCTTTGAACTTCACTGTCAGGCCAGATTATTTGGTATGTTCTTTTTCCAAATAGAGGGCCAATGCTCAGCACAGTCCAATGACTCATCCATGCCTTCATTCCCATTAGAGTACCATCTCATGCCTTAAAATGAATTGATGATGATAAAGATAAATGTGGGGGAAGTTGGACCACAGTGTGTTATCATCTCAAAGACTAACTCTTTGAAACTTTCTTAGGTGACAAACTGTCACTCAAAGATACTTTTCAGATAGAAATACCAGTAATCACATTTGGGGGTAGTTTACAAATTTTGTGATGAGCATGCTGGCTCAGGAATTCTGGGAGTTGAAGTCCACAGGTCATAAAGGGGCCATAGTTCCACATCCCTAGATTAAATTACATTAATTGTACAGTCCCTTCTGACTCATGCGTGCTATGATTCTATGTTTAACAGGGCTTGATTTATTTATTTTATTTTATTAAATTTATACCCCGCCCTTCTCCTAAAAAAGGACCCAGGGCGGCGCACAGGCATCATTAAAAAACATACACAGTACAAAATCCAAAGTTTTAGAAACCAATTAAATAATTCCCTGTGCTAAAATACTAACACTCTAAAATTTAAAATTATCCCTATAAAATCAGAAACGGGGTTATGCTAGGCCAGCTTGTTGGAATAAGTAAGTTTTAAGACGTTGGCGGAAGAGGCAGAGGTCCACGATGGTGCGTAGGTCGGGGGGAAGGTCATTCCAGAGGGCAGGGCCCGCCACAGAGAAGGCTCTTCCCCTGGGCACCGCCAACCGGCATTGCCCGGCCAACGGTACCCTGAGAAGGCCCTCTCTGTGGGAGCGGATCGGTCGAAGGGATGTATTGGTCAAGAGGCGGTCGCGGATATAACTAGGCCCCAAGCCATGGAGCGCTTTAAAGATGGTCGTCAGCACCTTGAAGCGCACCCGAAAGGCCACAGGCAGCCAGTGCAGCTCGCACAGGAGAGATGTTATGTGGGCCTGCCTTGCGGCACCCATAATTACCCGTGCGGCCGCATTCTGGACTAGCTGTAACCTTCGAGTGCACCTCAAGGGGAGCCCCATGTAGCTTCATAAACAAATATTTGTATTCTTTGGGCTTAAGGGGCATTGTGTCAATAAAATAAATGTGTGCCTGAATATGAACACCTTCTTTTGGTGGTCAAGAAATGATCTCAATTAATTAAGAAGATATACAATTATTTATTAACTTGCAAATTGGAATAAGAACAAGTAAAAGAATCAATTTGAGCTAAGAATTTTTTGCTACACAATAGATTTGGAGAGGTGGCAGAAATTATGAAATAGAAACCACAAAATTACAATGCCGACAGCATGCAAAGAAAACCTCTATAAAACATTTCATAGATGACATTACTCACCTGCAAGATTAGTGAATATGTATAAAAACTAATCTGTTAAATGTTGGAAAGGCAATCAGACACCAGGCTCATACTACCATACATGGTGGACATGCCCCAAAATGCAAAAATACTGGCAGAAAATACACACATGATTGGAAATATGACAAGACAACTGTCAGAGTTCCAAATAGCATCCAAAAGTAAATCAGAGTCCAAGGCAAAGTATTGCTCAAAGTTTCAATTTATTAAGAGAACCACGTTGGCAATCTGGGAAAACCCAAATCTAAAAGCTTTCCTGTTTTCCACACCAGTTGAAAGTTCAAGATCTTTCCCCCACGCCCACAAACCCATCACATGGTCCAATCTCCCACTGCGATGCTGGCAGTTCCACCCATCCTCGCACAAGTATGAAGCCAAAGGCACCAGCCTGAAGATGGCAAGTGGGACCTCGTTGAAACATGGCCAAGATACTCTCAATCTTACACGGGAAAAGACCCGAATACGGCAAGACCTGCGCATATGCATATGCATATGCATATACATATACATATACATATACATATACATATACATATACATATACATATACATATACATATACATATACATATACATATACATATACATATACATATACATGATTATAACTTTTTCTTTTTTATTCGATTTATATACCGCCCTATTTCACCTAAAAGGGACTCAGGGCGGTGCACCGAAAGATAAAAACTCCGCAATACATACAAAATATAAAAAACAATTAAATTATTAATCTGTGCTAAAATTTAAATAAATAAATTTAAAACCGATAAATATCAAAATTTAAAATTATTCCCTTAGTCTATGTCAGGCCGGCTAGATGAAAGAAATGTGTTTTTAACATCCGACGGAAGAGTTGTAGGTCCGTGATGGTACGGATATCAGGGGGCAGGTCGTTCCAGAGTGCTGGACCCGCCACAGAGAAGGCCCTTCCCCTGGGAGCCGCCAGCCGGCATTGACCGGCTGACGGCACCCTGAGAAGGCCCACTCTGTGGGAGCGGACAGGTCGAAGGGAGGTATGTGGTAGGAGGCGGTCTCTCAAGTAACCAGGTCCCGTGCCATGGAGCGCTTTGAAGATGGTAACTAGCACCTTGAAGCGCACCCGGAAGACCACAGGCAGCCAGTGCAGCTTGCGCAGGAGAGGTGTTACATCGGAGTAATGAGACACTCCCAGGATCGCCCCGCGGCTGCATTCTGCACTAGCTGGAGTCTCCGGGTGCACCTCAAGGGGAGCCCCATGTAGAGGGCATTACAGTAGTCCAGGCGGGAAATAACGAGGGCTTGAGTGACCGTGCGTAGGGCATCCCGATCTAGAAAGGGGCGCAACTGGTGTATCAAGTAAACCTGATAGAAGGCCCCCCTGGCCGTCACATAGTCATCCAAGGACAGCCGTGAATCCAGGAGGACGCCCAAGTTGCGAGCCCTTTCCGCAGGGGCCAATGACTCGCCCCCGATAGCCAGCGATGGAGTTAACTGGCTATAATGACAATGATCATGTTTTAATGTTAAAACCTTGGTAATGTAGAGAACACACTGCTCAACATAGAAATGGAATGAATGATATAAAACAATAAAAAATATTTCAAAAAGAAAAAAGAAATGATCTCTCCTTTCTCTAAAAAAAAAAAGGTAGGGTTGGGTTTTTTTGTTTTGTTTTTAGTCCTGCTGAGAGCTTCTATTCCTGCAGTAGCGGGATTAACTTCTGGGCTTGTTTGCAGTTGTTTATTGAGAAATAGATTCACCCCTAAAATCCTAAAGGAGTTCAGCAGCTCAGGAGATCTTTAGGAGGACAGCCAATCAGTTGCCATGGAGCTTACCCAAGCTTTGAAGAAGAGAACCTGCCAAACCTGTTGGCCTTAGCAAAGTCTTTCTAGGAGATTTTCTTTTGCTTTCTTTGTTGGCACTCAAGAGAAGAAGAAAAAAACATCTGACTTTATTTTAGTATAAACACCACAGGAGATAAAGGATGGGGAACGTATGTACAAATTGATGGCTGATTGGCTTCAATCCATCCATGAAAAGGAGTGCAGGAAATCAACGTTTTGCCTCGTTTCTCACATCAATGCTCTGCTGGGAAGGCTCGAAACTAACTGGGGACAGGAAGGGTGAGTGCTCTGATTTGCCTAGTTGGCTCCTTTCAGATTATAAAGCTATACTTTGCTTGAGTAAGACAACTATAATAGGCAGGATTTGGGTAGCATATGAATCTCAGGCAGTGGTGGAATTCAAAATTTTTACTACCGGTTCTGTGGGCTTTGCTTGGTGGGCATCAGAGGTGGGTTGCCTCCAGTTCAACCTGGATCAGCTGTAGAGGTGGCGGGAGGTTTTGCCTACCCGCCCACACATTTCTGTGCATGCGCAGAAGCATTCCGAGTGTGCACATGAAGCACACTCAAACTGATAGTAACACAGGCTTTGTGGGGCATGGCAGGGGAAAATACTGCAAAATCTCTATTCCCTCCCCACTCCTGAGGGAAGGGTACTGCAAAATCCCCATTCCTTCCCACCCCACTAACTTGCTTTCTCACTCCATTCTCCTGTGCAGGGCAATTAAAGAAGACCCAATCAATCAGTTGGGACTCAGGAGGCAGGGCTAGCCAGAGGTGGTATTTGCCAGTTCTCCAAACTACTCAAAATGTCTGCTACCAGTTTGCCAGAACCAATCAGAACCATCTGAATGCCACCTCTGATCTCAGGCCTCTGTTAAACAGTTAAGTTAAGGCAGGGATGTCCAAACTTGGGAACTTTAAGACTTGTGGACTTCAACTCCCAGAATTCCCCAGCCAGCATAGCCGGCTGGGGAATTCTGGGAGTTGAAGTCCACAAGTCTTAAAGTTCCCAAGTTTGGACATCCCTGAGTTAAGGGGATGCCCATCAGTTCTTGAGTCTGCAAAAAGATATTCTGGCAAAAATTCCTTTATTGATCCTATTCTAGCATAGTAAAGAGGATGGAAAATGAAGGTATCCTTACTTAAGTGTTATTCTTACTGTAATTACTTGCTTTTCAGCAGCTCACATCTATACAGATCATTCCCTTCTATTCTCAATCAATCAATCAATCAATCATTTAATACTTATAAACCGCTCCCTCTCCCCATGGGGACTCGGGGCGGTGCACAGGTAGAATAAAAACAGTAAAAAACATACCAACATCAATAAATATACAAACAATTTAAAAGCCAAATTAAACTCAGCCTGTGCTAAAATCCCATTTAACTAACTAAACTAAAATTTACCCAGTAAAACCCCTAGACAGGGGGACTATCCCAAGCCGGCCAGACGGAAAAAGTAAGTTTTTAATTTAAGGCGGAAGGAGCGGAGGTCCGTGGTCGTCCTAATATCGGGGGGAAGGTCGTTCCAGAGGGCCGGGCCCGCCACAGAGAGAGCCCTTCCCCTGGGTGTCGCCCGCTGACACAGTCTAGTGGACGGCACCCGGAGAAGTCCCTCTCTGTGGGAGCGAATCGGCCGTGAGGATGTATGAGGCAGGATCCGATCCCGCAGATAGCTAGGTCCCGAGCCATGGAGCGCTTTAAAGATGATAATTAACACCTTGAAGCGCACCCGGAAGACGACAGGTAGCCAGTGCAGCTCGCGCAGGAGCGGTGTTACATGGGTAGACCTTGCGGTCCCCATAATTGCTCGTGCGGCTGCATTCTGGACTAGCTGAAGTCTCCGGGTGCACCTCAAGGGAAGCCCCATGTAGAGAGAGTTGCAATAGTCCAGTCGGGATGTCACGAGCGCATGAGTGACTGTGCGAAGGGCGTCCCGATCCAATAGGGGGCGCAATTGGCGAACCAGGCGAACCTGGTAAAACGCCCTCCTGGCCACGGCCGTCACTTGATCTTCCATGGACAGCCGGGCATCCAGGAGGACACCCAAATTGCGCGCCCCATCCACAGGGGCAAGATGTTCGCCCCCTATGGCCAGCGATGGAGTCAGCTGGTTGAATCGGGCGGCCGGAAACCACAGCCACTCGGTCTTGGTCGGGTTGAGCCTGAGTCCGTTACTTCCCATCCAGATCCGCACGGCTTCCAGGCACTGGCACATCACCGCTACGGCATCGTTGGGGTGGTTTGGGGTAGATATGTACAGCTGGGTGTCATCAGCATACAGGTGGTACTCTACCCCAAAACCACGGATGATCTCACCCAGCGGCTTCATGTATGTGTTGAACAGGAGGGGCGAGAGGACCGACCCCTGAGGCACCCCACATACGAGGGGTCTCACGGTCGACCTCTGCCCCCCTGCCAACACAAATTGCGATCGGCCAGAGAGGTAGGAGGAGAACCACCGTAAAACGGTGCCTCCCACCCCCAACTCCCCCAGCCGATGCAATAGGATACCATGGTCGATGGTATCGAAAGCCGCCGAGAGGTCTAATAGGACCAGGATGGAGGAACATCCCCCATCTCTGGCCCTCCAGAGATCATCAACCAACGCGACCAATGCCGTCTCGGTGCTATGCCCGGGCCGAAAGCCGGACTGGCGCGGATCTAGATAATCAACTTCCTCCAGGTGACGGGGAAACTGTTGTGCCACCACACTCTCAACAACCTTCGCCAAAAAGGGAAGGTTGGAGACTGGACGGTAGTTGTTCAAAACAGCTGGATCCAAAGAGGGCTTCTTAAGGAGGGGCCTCACCATCGCTTCTTTTAGGGAAGCAGGCAAGGAACCCTCACTTAAGGATGCGTTGACAACCTCTTGGAGCCAGCCTCGTGTCACCTCCCAGGATGCCAGTACAAGGCAGGAGGGACACGGGTCCAATAAACATGTGGTGGCTCGCAGTCGCCCACGTAACCTGTCCATATCCTCGGAAGCAACGGAGTCAAACTCCTCCCAAACAAGATCTGTCTCGTGGCATCCCACTGGGCTATGAATGGGGGCTAGCTCGTTCTGTATCTGAGCGATTTTCTCCTGCAGAAAAATCACAAATTCCTCTGCTCTACCCTGTAACGGGGCTTCCCGCACCCTCTGTTGAAGGAGGGAGCGGGTTCACCCTAAACAGGGCGGCAGGGCGGTTTTCTGCGGATGCTATGAGAGTAGCACAATGATGGCGTTTGGCTACTCTCAGCGCCACAATGTAAGTCCGTAAATGGGCTCTTACCTGTGTCCGGTCAGATTCAGAACGGGTAGACCTCCATCTTCCCTCTAGGCATCTCTTGCGGCGTTTCATCACCCGCAGCTCCTCGGTAAACCAAGGAGCCAGGGTGTTTCGCCGCCGCAAGAGAGGCCGCAAGGGCGCGACCCGATCCAAGGCTCCCGTGGTCGCAATATTCCATGCGGCCACGAGGTCCTCCATCGGGGCGCGGGTCAGGGGTACAGGAACTGGCCCAAGCGCCGTTTGGAACCCATCCGGGTCCATCAGGCGCCTGGGGCGGAACCAGATTGGTGACTCAGGTTCCGCCTCCCCGCGGAGGGGAGCAGCGGTCGGAAAGTCGAGCCGGAGAAGTGAGTGGTCTGTCCATGACAAGGAAAGTAATTATATACTGCATACAAGAGCAAAGTCAGACCTAGGACTCTTTGTCTCTTGGTCTGAACAAGAGACAAGAGACAAGGGACAATTTGTTCTGGTAATTGTTAATTTTTGTCATGGCCTCATGATGTCATCTTCATCTCCCCTTAATTCACATCTGAAGCAGTTTGAGACCATCCTTATTTATGACAGATCTGAAGAAGCTTCTCAGATAAGAAGTAACGTGACTTCAGGGGGAAAAGTCCATTTGCTTTTGAAAAAGCACCTTTGGGGCAACTATGACCTGGATGACTAAGTATATCCATGGACACTTATTTTGTTACACTTTTAAAATTACATTTAGCTTTCTTTTTTTTTTAAATTGCAACTCCTGCTGTGGCTAAAATCTGCCATTCTACACTACCCCATTTAAGACTAATGTGGTTATGGGTTGGTATTTGTCTGTATTTATTCACCTCTATTCATTTATTTGAATCCCACCTTTATTATTTTTATGAATAACTCAAGGTGGCAAACATACCCAACCCACTTTCCTTCTTCTATTATCTCTACAACAACAATCCTGTGAGGTGAGTTGGGCTGAGAGAGAATGATTGGCCCAGAATGACTGGCCCAAGGACACCCAACTGATTTTTATGGCTAGAATAGATTAGAATAGATTAGATTAGATTAGATTAGAATAGAATAGAATAGAATAGAATAGAATAGAATAGAATAGAATAGAATAGAATAGAATAGAATAGAATAGAATAGAATAGAATAGAATAACAGAGTTGGAAGGGACTTTTGGGGTTTTCTAGTCCAACCCCTTACTTAGGCAGGAAAACCTATACTGTTTCAGACAAATGATTATCAATCTCTTCCATGAAACATTTACAACTTCTGGAGGCAAGCTGTTCCACTGATTAATTGTTCTAACTGTCAGGAAATTTCTCCTCAGTTCTAGGTTGGTTCTCCCCTTGATTAGTTTCCACCCATTGCTTCTTGTTCTACCCTCTGGTGCCTTGGAAAATAGTTTGACTCCCTCTTTTTTGTGGCAACCCTTAAGTAATTGGAACACTGCTATCATGTCTTCCCTAGTCCTTCTTTTCATTAAATTAGACATACCCAGTTCCTGCAACCGTTCCTCCTATATTTTATCCTCCAGTCCCTTAATCATCTTTGTTGCTCTTCTCTGCACTCTTTCTAGAATCTCCACATCTTTTTTACATTGTGGAGACCCAAACTGTATGCAGTATTCCAAGTGTGACCTTACCAAGGCATTATAAAATGGTATTAACACTTCACATGATCTTGATTCTATCCCTCTGTTAATGCAGCCTAGAAGTGTGTTGGCTTTTTTGGCAGCTGCTGCACACTGCTGGCTCATCTCAGTCTCCTGCTTTCAAGCCTGGTGACTTAACCCGCATTCCCCCAACTACTTCCCCCCAATCTAGGCATTAGTGACCGTCCTCAATGAGCTTTTTGGATTGGACTGCAGTAAAAAGTTGATTTCTATCAAGACATCTACCCATACAATGCCTGATCAACACTTCTGCTTGTTAAATTTAGCATGGTAAGATACCCATATTCTGTTCTCCATCGGTTGCTAGAATTTGTTTCTGAAATGCATCATGGTTATTTATGCTGTCCCTGGTTGGCGGGTGGGTGTGGCAATGATAGTATTACTTAAACCAGCCTATTCCAGTTCTAGGAGTTCAGTTCTGATTTCAAAGTATTTGGTGCAGAAGTGACCTCAATAAAGATGATGACAAATCCCTGGAATGTCTTGCAAAGCATTTGGGATCTGAAGCATATCATCATTTTCCCTTGAATGACTGGGGCAATTTCATGAATTACTGGTTGAATCACAGTTTCTCATCAGCTCCAATTTAAATGCATCATTAAAACCATGAATTTACAGCAATTTCCTGCATCAAACAAGCAATTGGTAAATACCAAGAATCTTAACAGTGCAATACAGCTCCAGAATACTTGATCATTGTCGTTGACCTTTGTGACTAAATGATAAACGTTAGTGCTAAAACACATTGACAAAATGGGAAGTTCGATGGTTAGAATACATATTTTTGCAGTCCAAAAGTGCTGGACATTACTTCCTGGTTCATGATTACTGTATAGTCTGCCAAGACACCCAGATGCTTCCTACTGTTAACAAGCCAGGTATTGGCTATTTTGTGCCTGTATATCATTTTTCCATTTTCTAAGTGCAAAATCCTGCATTTCTTACCGTTAAACAACATTTTGTTGGATACAGCCCAATGTTCCAGTTTATCCAGATCCCTGTGGACTTTGAGCCTATCACCTGAGATGTAAACTGTCATCTTCCAATCCATGTGTATCTCCCCAACTAAATCTATATAAATAAAAATGTAACAAGAGTTTGTTCAAAACCGCTAATCTCCAAAAATACTGCACTAATCACTTCCAAATTTTCACACAACGTTCCTTTCAAATACGGCACCTGTGCCAGGTACATGCAACGGAAATGTAAAAAATTGTAAAAAAGGATACAAAGAGAGCAGTGGGCCACAGGTATTATGTCATCCTTTATGACATAAAATACTCTGTCCATAAGATTCAAGGAGAAGTACAGTAGGTAGGTAGACAGCTATAGGGATAGATAGAGGGAGGGAGACATGCGGTAGGTAGGTAGATAGGTAGGTAGGTGGATAGAGAGAGGGAGAAATACAGTAGGTAAGTAGGTAGACAGCTATAGGGATAGATAGAGGGAAGGAGACATGCGGTAGGTAGGTAGGTAGGTAGGTAAGTAGGTAGGTAGGTAGATGAATAGAGAGAGGGAGAAATACAATAGGTAGGTAGGTAGGGGGATAGGGAGAGGGAGAAATACAGTAGGTAGGTAGGTAGGTAGGTAGGTAGGTAGGTAGAGGGAGAAATACAGTAGGTAGATAGGTTGGGGGTTATACAGTGGTTGTGTGTATGTGTTTGTGTGTGCGGGTGTAGATCTACACACAGATTGGTTGGCCATTTAACCAGATTGGGCTGCTCAAGGCTAGAGCCTGAATTGTGTGTGTGTGTGTGTATTCTCTTGTGTGTATCTGTTGTGTGCCTTTGAATCAGTGCTGACTCCTGGTGAATGCCTGGTCAAGTCTCTGCAGTTTTCTTCCAAGATTTTGGAAGTGGTTTTCCACTGTTTTCTTCCTAGGGCTGAGAGAGAGAATAGCTAGCTGGCTTTGTGCCTAAGGCAGGACTAGAACTCACACTCTCTCTAGCCTGGTGCCTTAACCATTACACCAAACTGGCTCAGGACCCCGAAGGACCCCATTTCATGCCTTCCTCTCTATACATTCTTTAATGTTCACTGTTGGGTACAGTTGTTCAATCAATGGTGAATCTTTTTAGTAATGGGGCCATCCATTCCACACTGTTACATTTTATCTAGAAGGAATATCAGATTCCAAGTAATGCATCCATCACAAATTGAACTCTGAGGCATTCCGTTTTCCCAAAGAATCAATTTATTTGGACACCATATTGGCATTAACTGGTAAAAAGCAAATACTAAAGTTCCCAGGCTTTTCATCCCAATAAGTTGCAGTTTTCTTAAGTTTCCAAAACAGCTGTCACATTGTCCCTAAAAACAAAATTCCGTGACTTTTCTTTAGTTACTTGTCCATTAGCCCTGGAAGAAAAACACCTTATTTCAATTGTACTTTAATTTTTAACATCTTCTGAATTAATGTATATATTTGAACTTTTTTTGCTTTTTTTTAACATGTCCACAAAAATGATAAAATACCTTTTCATGTTCTTCATATTTCCAGCAAAGATTCAAAGCACCATTATATATTCTGGACAATTTCTCCCTTGACAAATACCAACAATACATCATTTCATAAAACAAATTCCTTTAAAAGCTAGAACATAATGTAAATTTCAATTCTTTCAGCTACATATTTTCACATTGTTCCATTTATATAATGTAACCAAAAGTTTGCAGCTTATTTTAACACACATTCTTTCATTTCTTCTTCTGATTCATATTTCAACAAAAGTTTAAACATTTTAGTTCATCAATAGGACGTAACTTTATTTAAGACTCAAGTATTATAATATGAAACCTTTTATCCATTTGAAATCTTTCTAATAATTGTACATTAAAAAAAGACATTGAGAAGTATAGTCTTCTGTTGTAAAATCTTCTCTTCATTTTGTTGTCCAGGTCTCTTGAGAAAAGTTTAGTGCATCTCAGCAACTTAACCATTTGTGTTTACTTACCATTTCTTGTCAATAAATTCCTTCTTTTGTTAAAATCCATAAAAGTGTTTTCAGGAGAAGCCTACATTTGTATTTATTCCATATGCTAAGAATGTCCCATCAGCCATAATGATTTTTAAAATTTACATTAACCTTAGAGTTATGAATATCCCATGAATGCCATGAATATCCATTCCACCCAACTCTAAAATCATATCCTTCTAACTGCGATAGTCTTTTATTTCTTAACAACACCCACCCTTTTATTCAAACTAAAAAAACACTCAGCAAAGTATAATTTCAAACCTGGCAGACCCAATCCTCCTCTTTCTTTTGCATTCTGTAGTAACTTGACACAATAAAAGAATAATAGTGTTGGAAAGCACTTGGAGGTCTTCCAAGTCTCTTCCAAGACAGTAAACCCTATACCAGTGATGGCTAACCTTTTTTGGCTTGCGTGCCAAAAGCGGGGGGAATGCAGGGGGATTGTGTGTGGGTGTGCCACAACCATAATGCTATGTGCTTGATCCCCTGCTTTTGGCATGCTATTTTCACCTTCCCCAGGCTCCAGAGGCTGTCTAGGAGCTTGGGGAGGGTGAAAACAGCTTTCCCCCCCCACCTCCAGAGGCTTCAGGAGCTTCCCTGAACCCTCCAGAGTGCGAAAAACGGCCTCAAAAGAAGTCCTAAATCATCTGGCCAGCACACACATGCATACTGGAGCTGACAGGGCAACACCTCGCATGCCCTAAGAAATGGTTCCGCGTGCCACCTGTGGCACCCGTGCCATAGGTTTTACCATCATGGCCCTATACCATTTCAGACAAATGATTGTCCAATATTTTCTTAAAAACCGACAGTGTTGGAGCACCCACAATTTCTACAGATAAGTCATTCCACTGATTAATTGTTCTAACTATCAAGAGATTTCTGCTTAGTTCTAGGTTGGTTCTTCCTTTGATTAGTTTCCATCCTTCATATTGTGCCTTCAGATGCTTTGGAGAATAGATTTCCCCCCTCTTCTTTGAAGCAGCTCCTTATATATTGGAACACTGCTATCATGTCACCCCAGTTCTTCTTTTTTATTAAGCTAGACCCAATTCCTGGAACCGTTCTTTATATGTTTTAGCCTCTAGTCCCCTAATCATCCTTGTTGCTCTTCTCTTCACTCTTTCTGGAGATTCAACATCTTTTTATATTGTGGTGACCAAAAGGATGTTGTGGTCTTACCAAGGTGTTATAAAGTAGTATTAATGCTTTGTATGATCTTGATTCTATCCCTCTGTTAATGCAAGCTAAGAATGCATTGACTTTGCATCAGGGGTGAAATGCTCTGAAGTCTGCTACTGGTTCGCTTCATGTGCATGCACACTGCAGGTGCTAAGAAGGCTTTTCTGAGTGTGCAAAGCTAAGTAGAACGCAATGGGGGAACAGCTGTATTCTGACGATAGTAAAAAATGCTTTAAAAGTAAAAAAAAAAGTTCTGACAATCAGCTGTGCAACAATCAGCTGTGCCACGCAATCATCAGATTTTTTTTCTTTTTTTTATTTGATTCTTCAAAGAATACCTTTATTGAATATATCATATTGGCACAGATCTGGTGAAAACCAACTCTGAAGGCTCCCACGGTTTTCACCTAAATAAAATGTCCTTGGTTTCCAAGAGAAAGTATTTTGTTTTGGCTACAAAATCCCAGCTATTTCAAATCCCGCCCTCCCTACACCTCAGCTCCAGTGTGGCAACACTGAAGCGGTCAAGATGGCTTCAGGTCAGGTCAGCTTCAGGGTTGACAACCACAATATAAAATAAAAGCAGTGCCAGAGCTCCAAATGGCACCATATCTATTTACAACTGTCACCTCTTCTGTAATTTTTTTTCCCCAGAGCAAATCTGTTAAGGAGAAAACAGTGGGGCTGTGGCATGGTACCTTTTGATTAGTGGCTCCCAGGAGCCTTAATATGGAAGCACCGAGAACCAACTAATTTATTATCTTTTACATTTGTCAAATTTAGTGCGTGGGTATCTTCTCTTTGCATCCAGCAGATAAAGTTTCTTTTTTTTTATTAGAAGTTTTTATGAGGATTACAAACATTTTCTCCCCCCCTCCCTCTCCCCCTCCCCCCCCCCAACCTCTTGATCATCAGATTTTTAAAAACCTTTTAAAGCATTTTTTAAAATTACCAGTTCGCCCAAACTGGTAGTAAAAAAATGCTTTTTAAAAGTTTTTTAAAAAGTTCCGACGATCAGCTGTGCAACTATCAACCGTGCCACGTGATTTCTAGTGAATATAAATTGTGCAGTACTGCTGATTGTCCCATAGCTGACTACCGGTTTGCTCAAACCGGTAGCATTTTTTTACTACCAGTTCAGGCAAACAGGTAATATTTTTTACTACCAATTCGGGCAAACCGGCCTGAACCAGTAGTATTTCATCCTTGCTTTGCATATATTTAACTTATATTAAGTTCAATGTTGTTGTTTTTACTTTGCCATACAAATGTAGATATATCTTTCTGGCAATGTTTAAGTGGTACATCACATATATTGTCAAAATAGGTATCGTCTGTAACAAAAATAACACTCTGGATAAAACATTCATATTAATCACAGCAATTCTACCCAACAGCGACAATTGTATTTTATCTCATCTTGACATATTTCTTCTAATCTCATACCGTGTCTTAATATAGCTATTTTGGAACAACATAAAATTCGTAGTTGTCATGTTATACCCAAGTATTTCAACTTCAATTTTAAAACTCATTTTATTCATCAGTTCAGTTCAATGTTGTATCTTCAGGTTTTTTTCCTTAACATTTGAGTCTTCTATTTGTTCTTGAAACATGCTAATACCCAAATTATTTTAATTTAGTCATTAAAAGTCCAATTCCTTTTAAATTCTTTTTCTACCAAAACCAGAACCAAGTCCTCTGCAAAAGCTCTTAAGTTATATGGGTCTTTTAAAATCTTTATGTCCAGGATCCTCTCATCTTATCTTATGTCTCTATTCAATATTTAAAGAACTAAAATAAACAGAAGTGGGGGACAGCGGATAATCTCACCCTGTTCCTTTTTATATTCACATGGTTGGGTTAAATCTCCATTAATAATTATCTGTGCTATTTGTGAGGACTAAATCAATTTCACCCAATTTATAAAATTATCTCCAATTGTAACTTTCAAAATCATAAACAAAAAAGTCCGGTTTGGATCATCAAAAGCCTTCACTGGATCTAAAGAGATCAGTGCAGCTTGGTTTTTCTATGATGTTGCCCCAAATATTCCAAGAGATTGAACACAATTCTAATGTTGGCTTGTAGATGTCTTTCAGGTAAAAACCCACAATGATCCTCATGAAGTGTTAATACCACTTTATAATGCCTTGGTAAGGCCACACTTGGAATACTGCATTCAGTTTTGGTCGCCACGATGTAGAAAAGACGTGGAAACTCTAGAAAGAGTGCAGAGAAGAGCAACCAAGATGATTAGGGGACTGGAGGCTAAAACATATGAAGAACGGTTGCAGGAACTGGGTATGTCTAGTTTAAAGAAAAGAAGGACCAGGGGAGACATGATAGCAGTCTTCCGATATCTCAGAGGCTGCCACGAAGAAGAGGAAATCAGGCTATTCTCCAAGACACCTAAGGGCAGAACAAGAAGCAATGGCTGAAAACTAATCAAGGAGAGAACCAACTTAGAACTGAGGATAAATTTTCTGACAGTTAGAACAATTAACCAGTGGAACAGCTTGCCTCCAGAAGTTGTGAATGCCCCAACCCTGGAAGTCTTTAAGAAGATGTTGGATAGCCATTTGTCTGAAACAGTATAGGGCTTCCTGCCTGGGCAGGGGGTTGGACTAGAAGACCTCCAAGGTCCCTTCCAACTTTGCTATTGTATTGTATTGTAATAAATTCTTCTAAATTCTTATTATAATTTACACCTATAATGTTTCTGGCCTCCAGAAGACCTCCAGAGCCTGGGGAGGCTGTTTTCACCCTCCCAGAGGCTCTAGGAGAACCTCCAGAACACGGGGAGGGCAAAAAATGCCCCCCCTGCCATAGTGCAGGAGGCCAACTAGGCCACGCCCATCATGGCCATGCCCAACCAGCAAATGGGCAGAGAACCCCTTGCTGAAATATTTGAAGCCCACCCCTGCCTATGACATGAAGGACTTAAAAGGTGATGAATGAAAGACACCAAGAAGTCTCCTTGTGGCCAATATAGCTTTTGCATAGCAGTGATGACCCATGGATCAAATGACTCCTGAAGAAAATAATAATAAAGATATAAAGCAGCCACTATCGTTTATTTTCCTTATGCCAGATCTGGCCAATGAAGCTAAAGAGAAGGAGAACGTTTGCTAGACAGTTTTTTTTTTAAACTTAGCATTAGAAGATAACATTCTCCCTTTTTTGTGTGTGTATGCCTCAGCTGTTGAAGAACACAATCCTTCTGACTCTTCATTGATTTACTAATAGGCGCAATAAAAGGAATGCTGAAAAGCTTTGCAAATTTACTTGCCCATGATGGGGAAGAAAGAAGAGGCAGGCAGCATGTACATTGAAACAGAAATTGCTCCGAGGTACAATTTGATCACGATGCTACAATGCATGTTACAGATTTAATTTTAGCATGTTTGCACTCTAGAATCACTTCACTTGAATTCTAAATGCAAATTAAATAGAAATAACTTTTACAATTATTATTTTATTTTGTTTTACTTTTTATGAAAAACATTTTGATAATGAATGTTTACATAAATATTTAATATCAAGGAATGCTTATTTAAATAGCTCATTATTTTTAAGAAAATGCTCCCTCCCCACCATGTCATTCCAATTTTTATTGTAGTTAATCAGGTGTCTATAAGTCAGTTTTGACTTCAGTTAATTATATGAAAAAATGTTCAGCATTTTGGTCAGTCTTTAGGGTTTTTAAAAAAAAAAAATTTCTATGACTGGCCACAATATAATTAAAACAACATAAGCTATTTTAAAAAAACCATTGAGTTTAAGCTAAAACGTGCATCTATCAATTAACCTATATATATCCAGAAGTGTGGCTTTCATTAGTTTCTTTCTTTACTTATTATTGATGTAAGCAACAGTTCCCTCCACCCAATAATTATCTTACTTCTGTAGGAGAATTTGTCTGTATGGGAAAATTGAATAGATGTTTAAATGTTTGCGTTTGAATACCTGTATGTGCATGTATACACCCAAGTCATCTTATTTCAAGATTTCTTCTCTGAAATTTCTCAAATTTTCTAGTGTCTTGGGAAACTTTAGATTTATTTTGTAATTGTTTCACTTTGATTAAAAACTTGCTTGATTTTATAATTTTAAAAAAAACATTGAGTTTAAGCTAAAACTTGCATCTATCAATCAACCACACCCTGCCAGGTTCATCAACATGATCCCAGTGCCGTGTTATAACTTCTAGCTCTTCTGGGGACATCCCAAGGTTTTCATTACTACCATCTATCCACCTGATCCTGATTCCCACAAACAGAATTCTACCCCTGGGAACTGAAAGAGAACATTTATTTTTTCTTGCACTGACATAGAAATGGATTTCCATCCCCTTCTCCCATGAGATATATATATACTCCTAGCTGGAGTGTTAGGCTTCTGCCTTGGATTCATTACAGCCCCGGTTTGAATCCCAGTGGGGTATGGCCAACTGATGAGAGCTAATAAGCTCGAAATAGATCTATCTTGGTCTCTCAAATTTAAATTTATTGATCAGCTCATAAAAACTAACACATATCTAAAAGATATTACACAACGTAACTAAAAAATGGTTTTCTGTCTAGATGGTCTCTGGTGATGAGCCGACAGGCAGAGAGGGAAACAGCATGTCTCCTCCCTTAAAATGGGGCCCTTACAGGAAGTTGTGGAAACAATTATCTATATATATATATGTGTGTGTGTGTTAGTTTTATGAGCTGATCAATAACACACATATCTAAAAAAATTAACACAACATAATTCATGGTTCTCTGTCTAGATGGTCTCTGGTGATGAGCCGAAAGGCAGAGAGGGAAACAGTATGTCTCCTCCCTTAATGGGGCCCTAACACGAAGTTGTGAAAACAATTATCTATCTATCTATCTATCTATCTATCTATCTATCTATCTATCTATCTATCTATCTATCTATCTATCTATCTATCTATCTATCTATCTATCTATCTATCTATCTATCTATCTATATTGTCCCTAGTATAATCTATTTTCTATCTTAGTACTAACCAGGTTCAACCCTATTTAATTTTGAGATCTGCCAAAAACTTCAAATCTAGAATTTCCCTTCCTCCTCCTCCTTTCTTTCTTTCTTTCTTTCTTTCTTTCTTTCTTTCTTTCTTTCTTTCTTTCTTTCTTTCTTTCTTTCTTTCTTTCTTTCTTTCTTTCCTTCTTTCTTTCTTTCCTTCTTTCTTTCTTTCTTTCTTTCTTTCTTTCTTTCTTTCTTTCTTTCGAAGCGCAGGTTGAGGGGGTTTTTAGGGAGGTTTTTAATTCGGATTTTAGGGGGTTCCAGGGAGGAGGGGAAAAATAGTCCAGGGAGGGGACAGCAATTGAGGCCGGCGGGCGGAAATAGGGAAACGGAGGAAGGGGAGGGGGGGGTCATTTCCTCTGTGGCTTTTTCCATCGATTCGGTCTTGGGGAGGGGCAGGGGCGGAGGGAGACGAAATGGCCATCATCGGTTGGAAGACCGTGGCCGCTGGATTCAGGCGGTCACGTGCTCCAACTCTCCGCTCTCCCATCGCAGACTAGGTGGGCAGGAATCACAGACCCGGGGCCCGAGGCTGATGTTATGCAACGCCAGGTCCGTGGTTCAAAAAGCCCCCCTCATTCGTGACCTTGTGTCAGAGGGGGACCCGGACCTGGTGGGTATAACGGAAACCTGGTTGGGCCACGAAGGGGGTATGCCCCTCGTGGACATGTGCCCACCAGGTTACCGTGCCTTCCATCAGCCTAGGGCCCTAGGGAGGGGGGGGGGGGGTGGCGATTATCGTAAAGGAAGGTCTTGAACCGAAGGAGACCACAGTCCCTCAGACAACCGGGTGTGAATCTCTCTGCGTGAGATGGGGCCTAGGGAGGCAGTTGGGCGTGTTAGTTGTATATCTGGCTCCTCGCTATGCAACAACAGCCCTGCCCGAGCTCCTAGAGGTGATAGCCGAGGCGGCAGTTGAGACCCCCAGACTGGTAGTCATGGGGGACTTTAACTTGCCGTCGGCAGGCGAAACCTCTGGAGCAGCTCGGGAGTTCATGGCCTCCATGACGGCCATGGACCTGACCCAGGTAGTTTTAGGCCCCACTCACGAGGGAGGAAACACACTGGATTTCATCTTTGTCTCGGGACAGTGGAGTTGTGATCTGGGAATAGGGGACCTAGCCATCACTCCCTTGTCATGGACAGATCACGCTCTCCTTCGGCTGGACTTTCCAATCGCTACACCTCACCGCGGGGAGGCGGAACCAGATATTCCTATATGGTTCCGCCCCAGGATTCTAATGGACCCGGAAAGGTTCCAGAGGGAGCTTGGGCCAATTCCTGTGACCCTGCCCCGCGACTCGACTGAGGACCTAGTGGCCGCATGGTTAAGTGCGACCGCGGGGGCCTTGGACCGAGTCGCGCCCTTGCGGCCTCTCTTGCGGCGGCGAATCACCCAGGCTCCTTGGTTTACCGAGGAGCTTCGGGGGATGAAACGCCACAAGAGATGCCTAGAGAGCAGATGGAGATCCTCTCGCTCCGAAGCCGACCGAACACTAGTGAGAACCTATATTACGGCTTACTTAGTGGCGATAAGGGTGGCCAAACGTGAGTATTGTGCCACCCTTATTGCATCCGCAGATAACCGCCCTGCCGCCCTGTTTGGGGTGACCCGCTCCCTCCTTCATCAGAGGCCGCGGGAAGCCCCTCTGCAAGGGCGAGCAGAGGAATTTGGGATTTATCTGCAGGAGAAAATCACTCGGATTCGGAATGAGCTACCCTCCATCGACAGTGGTCCTGTGGGACTGTCCGAGACTAGTCTTGAGGTTCCTTCTTGGGAGGAGTTTGACTTTGTTACCACCGAGGATATGGACAGGTTGTCAAGGAAACTTAGGGCGACCACATGTTTATTGGACCCGTGTCCCTCCTGGCTTGTACTGGCATCCTGGGAGACGACACGAGGCTGGCTCCAGGGCATTGTCAACGCATCTTTGAGTGAGGGGTCCTTGCCTGCCGTCTTGAAAGAGGCGGTAGTGAGGCCCCTCCTCAAGAAGCCGTCCCTGGACCCAGCTTTATTAGAGAACTATCGTCCGGTCTCCAACCTTCACTTTTTGGTGAAGGTTGTTGAGAGTGTGGTAGCCCAACAGTTTCCGCGACACCTGGAGGAAGTTGATTATCTAGACCCGCGCCAGTCCGGCTTCCGACCCGGTCACAGCACCGAGACGGCATTGGTCGCGTTGGTTGATGATCTCTGGAGGGCGCGGGATAGAGGTTATTCCTCTATCCTAGTCCTATTAGACCTCTCGGCGGCTTTTGATACCATCGACCATGGTATCCTATTGCACCGACTGGGGGGGTTGGGGTTGGGAGGCACCGTTTTGCAGTGGTTCTCATCCTACCTCTCTGGTCGGTCGCAATATGTGTTGACGGGAGGGCAGAGGTCGACCTCGAGGCCTCTCTTATGTGGGGTTCCTCAGGGGTCGGTCCTCTTGCCCTTACAGTTCAACACATATATGAAGCCGCTGGGTGAGATCATCCGTGGTTTTGGGGTGGAGTACCATCTGTACGCTGATGACACCCAGCTGTACATATCCACCCCAAACCACCCCAACGATGCCGCCGAAGTGCTGTCCCGGTGTTTGGAGGCCGTACGGATCTGGATGGGTGGTAACAAACTCAAGCTCAACCCTGCCAAGACTGAGTGGCTGTGGTTTCCGGCACCCCGGTTCAGCCAGATTACACCAACTCTGGCCATTGGGGGCGAAACACTGGCCCCCGTGGAGAGGGCGCGCAATTTGGGTGTCCTCCTGGATTCCCGGCTGTCCATGGAGGACCATGTGGCGGCCGTGGCCAGGGGGGCGTTTCATCAGGTACGCCTGATGCGCCAATTGCGCCCCTTACTGGACCGGGCTGCCCTTCGCACAGTCACTCAAGCTCTCGTGACGTCCCGACTCGACTACTGTAATGCTCTCTACATGGGGCTTCCCTTGAGGTGCACTCGAAAGCTACAGCTAGTCCAAAACGCAGCCGCGCGGGTGATTATGGGAGCCACTAGATGCTCCCACATAACACCGATCCTGCGCGAGCTGCATTGGCTTCCTGTGGTTTTTCGAGTGCGCTTCAAGGTTTTGACAACTATCTTTAAAGCGCTCCATGGCTCGGGGCCTAGTTATATGCGAGACCGCCTCCTGCCCCATACATCCCTTAGACCGATACGCTCCCACAGAGAGGGCCTTCTCAGGGTGCCGTCGGCCGGACAATGCCGACTGGCGACACCCAGGGGAAGAGCCTTCTCTGTGGCGGGCCCAGCCCTTTGGAATGACCTACCCCCTGAATTACGTACCATCACCGACCTCCGCCTCTTCCGCCAATGTCTTAAGACATATTTGTTTCAACAAGCCGGCCTAGCCTAACCTCCCATGGGGACTTTTAGGTAGTTTTAAATTGGGTTTTTAAAATTTGGTTTTAGCGCAGGATAGGTTATTTAATAGTTTTTTAAATTATATTTATTGTATTTTGTATGTTTTTAAATTTTCCTGTGCGCCGCCCTGGGTCCTTCTTGGAGAAGGGCGGGATATAAATTTAAATAAATAAATAAATAAATAAATAAATAAATAAATAAATAAATAAATAAATAAATTTCCTTCTTTCTTTCTTTCTTTCTTTCTTTCTTTCTTTCTTTCTTTCTTTCTTTTTCTTTCCTTCCTTCCTTCCTTCCTTCCTTCCTTCCTTCCTTCCTTCCGTCTGTCAGCTTTCCCAGCTTTCCTAGCCATGCATGACACTGGAGAAACTATGGGTTTTACTCTCCTGTTATTTCATTTGATCTTTCTGACCTTTGTAGTAATAAATACATTCCAGGGACCAAATATTAAAAGATTAGATTATGCTATTTTTGGTCCTGTAAGCAACAGTAGAGTTATAGTGAGTTGAACAGGATGCTAGCATCTGAGATATACCATTTGAGGCCACAGGCTGTTTGTGTCTCATTTCCATATTCCTGAACACCTTCCAAATAACATTAAAAAAAATGTGATAGAATGTGGAAACTGTTAAATATTCACGGAGTGAGTACAACCCTTGTATTTATCTTCATTTAATTTTCATAAATACATTAAGGCCAATTAGTTTTTCTCTCCCCCTCCCAACATACACTGACACTCCTGCTTTTAAGGGTGCTCTTCTGACAAGCAATTCAAAGGTCAAGTATTCCTTGTCCTGTTGGAGGCGTGACCTCAGTTGCCTTGTCTTTCAACACCTCACAACCTGCTCACCCTAAGGGGCAGCAGGGGGCAGACAGAAAGTTAGGGATTTCTTCTGCATTCCCTGTTTTCCTTTCTCTTATTTGTTTATGAGTGTGCTAATCTCCAAGTGCTTTCTTCCTATGTTTGTCTTTCCTTGCACGTCTGCGCTCTTGACTCTCATTTAAAAGGATGTACTTAGATAGGAGTTAAGCCTTGCCTATCTTCTATTTATTTCTTATTATAAAGCCACTGCCTGCAAGTTGCAGCAAACAGCTTCACTAGTTCTTGCTCAAGTTACATTTCCACTCTCCAGGTACATATGAAGCACTTTCTCTAACAATTCTCATCAAATTTGTGCACCCCTGAAATAACGTCTTGCAATAGATGACAAATTATTGTCTGAGTGATCCTTATAACTCTTTTTTTTAGCCCAGCATAACTCTGGAATGCCTCGAGCAATTTCAACCAAACTTGGTACACAGATGTCTTACCCTCTGGAGAAAAACACTGTGGGGTTAAGACATCCCCTAAAACCCTTTGGGGTGGGAGTTCTGTTAAGATACAGCCTGTTGTGTCATACTGCTGTACTGACTTCTACTGTACAGCACAGTGGAGTTCCCATGGTAACAGCTTCACATTACTCCACAAGGGAGCTCCCTCTGGTAAGGGGGAAAATCCAACATTAGAAATTATATGTGGTCCAGACATTTCCCCCCCTATAAATAAATACCCGGGCAATGCCGGGTTATTGGCTAGTCATGTATATATGTTGTATCAACACAAGGAAATTTACAAGAATGGATGGAAATGATATATCCCTAATAGCTGGTATTTGGACCTGTGACTAATAAGCTAATATACGCCATCAAAACTAATAGTTAAAACTAGCTTGCTCTACCATGAATTTATCTAATCCCCTTAAAAAACTAACTTTCTGGAGAAAGCTCCAGTGCTTGGAAAATTGGAGGGAATGAGAAGAGGATGATCAACAACACAGTGGATGAATTTAGTTAATGTTTGGTCTCCAAGAAGGTCTCCAAGAAGGAAGCAAAGAGTTACTCCCAAGCAGTATCCTTTATTGTTCCTCTCCTATAGACAGAAATCTTGCCAAACTAAAGCAACAGCATACGTCATTAAAGATATACTCTGAGAACTTCTACAGAGGATCTGACTTGATCCTCTTCCTCCCAACCAAACTATTTAAACTTTGCTGTCTCTTGATCCTCTGGAATACAGCCCCTCCCTCCTGGGGATCCAGACTACATTCCACCACAGTGACAGTGGCAATGGTCTATTATTGGAAGACCTGAAGGACCAGGTCAGGGCTAGAACATCATGGAGAAAATATATCTATCTATCTATGTAGCACCTAAGAGTTAACAATGACTTGACGGCAACACAATCCATATTTTAAAGCTATCAGAACTGGTAGCCATCTTATTTTATGACAACATTTTTTACTGTTTTGTAGGCAAAAAGTGTAAGTGAAATCTTGATTAAATGAACCTGTGGGAAGGGACCTGCTTTTCCTGAATGTTAATTAAATTGCAAAAATCACAGCTCTTTGAATCATTTGCATAATGAGGGCATTACACAAATGGACAAAAAGATAATGTGTGTCACTTGTGAAATGATGCCATTATTCAAATCACAATGAATTATGCAACATTAACATAAAGCTGTCTTATCCATACTATTTTTGAGTGCACTAGATTTGTCCATTATTTTAGGGGTATTTCTGGCCTGACATCTTAAAATATACTAAATTGGAAATGCACTAAATGGAGGTTTTTATCTGTCTTGGATCTCCTAGCATTTAGTTTTGTTAGATAAGCCCAGTTTTTAACTCTACTACACAGTGTCATTCCTCATTTGCTCATTAACAAGTTCCAAATGTTTTCTTCATAAAATATATTCTTTAATCTCATAAAAAATTGACTTCTTCTATATTGATCACACTATTTTCCTTTTTCTGCTTTACAAGATCTTTTCTCAGACATAGTAACTAGAATTGTGTGGAGTACTCCAAGGGCAGTTTCTCCGCAGATCTCTATAAAAGCATGATTCTATTGGTTTTTTTATTTCCAATTTCCTTCCCAGTGTTTCAAGCATGGAATTTGTCTTTTTTACAGCAGCCCCATATTACACTGAATTAAGGATAACTTTGATGTTCTATGCAAATTTACTTCCTTCCTCCATTCCTTTTAACAGAGCATCACTGATATCTATCGCTGGCACAACAGTAAAAACAATTGATTTTAGCTTACATTTTAATTTTCAGAGAAATGGAAAAAGAAATGTTAGGGAGGTGGGGGATGAAAATAATTGGTATTAAAAGGCTGAGCTAATCCCTTGCATGTCCATTTCTAATTCTGAAAAGAATGACGTACAATTGCTTGAATAAGAAACATGTTAATATTTACTATGGTGCATATGGACAAAATATTTTAATAAATCTAAAATATCCTTGAAGTTGAGCTTGACTTAATGAACATAGCAGTATCAATAGCACTTAGACTTATTTATTGCCCCATAGTGTTTTACAGCACTGTCTGAGCGGTTTACAGTGTCAATATATTGTCTCTCCCCCCAACAATCTAGGTCAGGGGTAGTCAACCTTTTTACACCTACTGCCCACTTTTGTATCTCTGTTAGTAGTAAAAATTTCCAACCGCCCACCGGTTCCACAGTAATGGTGATTTATAAAGTAGGGAAGTCAATTAAATTTAAAAAAGGAAAGTGCTTCAGTATCGGACAAAACCCCTACCGTCCACCATGAAAGCTGGAACGCCCACTAGTGGGCGGTAGGGAGCAGGTTGACTACCACTGCTCTAGGTCCTCATTTTGGCAACTTCAGAAGGATGGAAGGTTGAGTCAACCTGGAATCTGTTCTGACCTAGGCTTCGTGATACAGTAAAAAGCACACACTTAGTCCCAGCTCTGCAGGCCACCGATGGACCACAACAGAACTAGTTAGGATTGAACTTCTGACTCTGGACAGAGTTAACCTGCAGTGCTGCTCCTTTTAAGGACCTCTTAAGAATGGGGTGAGGTTCACAGTAGACAATAGTCTACTAAGGTTGAAGCTGTGAGGGTTTGAGGATGTAACAACGGAGTTGGGTAGAGCATTCTAGGCATTGACCACCCTGCTGCTGAAGACGTATTTTCTGCAATCGAGTTTGGAGCAGTTTACCTTGAGTTTGTATTGATTGTTTGCCTGTGTATTATTGTGGTTGAAGCTGAAGTACTTGCTTACAGGTAGGATGTTGCAGCAGACAATTTTGTGTACCATGCTTAGGTCCAGCTACAGGTGGTGCAGTTCCAGATTGTCTAAGCCCAAAATTTTGAGCCTCGTGGCATAAGGGATTCTATTGTGAGCAGAGGAATGGAGCACATTTCTTGTGAAATACCTCTGGACCCGCTGAATTGTATTAATGTCTGATATACAGTGTGGGTTCACTGTACAGGCGGATGAGCTGTATTGGAGAAATGGTCTGGCAAAGGTTTTGTATGCCCTAGTTAACAATTCAATGTTACCAGAGAAGAAGCTTCTCAAAATAAGGTTAACAAATCTTAATGCCTTTTTGGCAATACTGTTACAGTGAGCTCTGGGGCTTACATCATTTGAGATAAGTACTCCTAGGTCCTTGACAGAGTGAGGTTTGTCTACAAGATTGTTCCCTTCTATTTAGTGTTCTGATTATTTTTGACAATGTGTAGGACAGGACATTTGTTTGTTGAAATTTGGAGTTGCCAATTATGCAACCATTCTGACACATAGTCTAGGTTGCGTTATAGGGTAGGAACATTGTCTGTGATGTTAAATAATGTTACGTCATCGGTGAAAAGGACGCAGTTGCTGTTAATGTGATCACATAGGTCGTTGATATAAATCAGAAAGAGTGTGGGTCCTAAGACACTGCCTTGGGGGACACTACTATTAACTGATAGGGCCCTCCCTATTTTAACCATTTGCTGCCTGTTTGACAGGAATGTGGCTATCCACCTGTGCAGGGGTCCAGAGATTCTTTTTTTTTATATTGAAAAAGTTTTATTGGTTTTACAATTTTTTCTATAGGGTAGGGTAAGGGATACAAAGAAATTTTGAGAGTATTCACGTCAAAGTCGTCGGCCCTTCCGGGGCCTCAAAATACATCAATAACAATAAAAGAAAAAATTATTATCTTAACACTACAAAGTGAAAGCAGGTACATATACCTAAGTTCTCAGTTCTATACTGTCAGACATTTACAAAAAATCCAAATACAAATATTATGCAAAATTAATCAGAAAAAATCAAGGCAAAGTTTTTTTTTTTTTTGATCTAAGTCTCTTGGCAATTGTATCTTCTTTTTCTCCTCCCAGGCCCCCAGTGGGCGGGGCCGTGGCCCCCTCCGTCCCCCCTGAGTCCTCCCCCAGGATAGAGGAATGTTTTTTAAGAAAGGCTTCCGCCTCAGGGGGTCCAGAGATTCTTGACAGAAGTATAGAAATAAGTTAGAATTACCTTTCAGGAAGCAACTTTTCTCCCCCTTATTTTCAGCTTCTCATTCTAGCCAACAGCATTGGAATTTCCTAATCTTCAGCTATCGAAATAGGTTCAAATCTGCTTAGCTTCTGAAGTTGAACTGAGGTGCCATCTGCTAAATCTGCCAACTTCGTTTAGCAAAGGTGAAAGACAAGCCAATCTCTTCCATCTTTAAGATGTCGCTTAAGAAGAAATGGAATGATTAGCTTGATTTCCTCCTGCTTGAATACAACTTTACACGTATTTCCTCCAAGGAAATTATTGTTCCTTTGAGGATGTTGTCATTTGCCTAGGCCTTTGCCGAACCCCAATTAACTTTAACATTGCTCCTGTGAACTTCTGAGCCTGTTTTATATCTGATTCTGTAGCTTTACCCCCAAGCCATTTAAAATGCAGATGCAACCTTTCATTCTACATGCCCCCAAATATCCTAAGGGAAAAATAAACGGGGATGGATATTACAGAGAGATGAAAATGAATTTACACCTGTATCATTGAATACTAATTTATCCTATGTGAGAGTCACATATCGTTATTTTTCAAACAAGGGATGATGGTAGCTACCCCTGCCCTTTTCAGGAATGTCCACTCTCAGATAAAAATCTCGACAAGATAAACACATTTCAGAAGGAAGGCCATAGAGAAGTAAATTTATCCAAGTTTCGCTGATTCTTAGAGATGGAACATTGTGTTGTGTTCATTTTATCTATCTATTTATCTGTCTATGAATGGGAGTGTATAGGAAGCTGGAAATGGAATGTGGGAGGTTCTAAACAACCACGAGATGGAAAAGAAGTTCATAAGTAGCTTATTATAAAAAATGCAGTTCAGACTGAATTGCAAAAAACACAGGAAGAAGGGATGCAAAATGCGTAAATTCATCACCTTAATGAATGCACATGTATATCTGTATGTTACCCCACATATTTGCATTAAAATTGCTTATTGAAGCTGATTTAATTTCTTGCTTTCTTATATGCCTTGCAGAATAGGACTTGATTCCATTAAATAATTATTATTTTTCTTTTGTCTGTCCATCCATCCATCCATCCATCCATCCATCCATCCATCCATCCTTCTTTCATACAATTTTTCATTGATCTATAGAATCTTAGACTCATAAAGTTGGAATAAGCCATTTAAGCCATCATGGCCACCACACATAAAACACCAATGAAGAGCTGCTTCTGTTCATTTCAGTAGGGCAATTTGGGATATGGAGGTAAAAGAATTCATCTTGCTGAAGCAAATGGAGCAGTCCCAGCAGCTTTCTCGTCAATTTTGCTACTACTGGTGGAACTGCTGGAAGGGACTATTAGAGAAACAAAACAACATGGCAGTTGACTTCACTCTTTAAATGCTGGGTGTGTTGAATGGGGAGATGTTCGTTAGTTATAATGAGTTTTGAAATGATGTTTGCATCACATCTTCAAAGGTTTCTGCAGTCCTGATAGCTCTGGAAGGAAAGGAGAAGGGAGGGAGGGAGAAGCAGACTAGATATGAGTAATAAATATGGAACATAGAATGCATGTAACAAGACATGGAATTGCTGTTGTCCCATCTAGTTGGTCTTCTGTTATTCTGTTCGGCAATTATCATCAATGAAGTTCTGAAAAGATCTAAATTGGAAGGTCAACTTTAATTTAAAGACCATTAAGAGGATGAGGCAGCTGGGATCTAACCTGTAAACAAAGACGTAGCAGCTTGACAAACAAAACACTACGAGCTCACTTTAAGCAAATTACTCGGATTTTGCAGAGTGCTGGGCTGCTTCCTTCTGGGCATGATTTGAAAAAATATTATTTATGCATCTCTCGTTCTCTTGGCTCCCTCCCTCTGGCTTTTTTTAAATTGTTTCCAGTTAAAAAGATCAGGTAGCAAAGATTTGCTCTTGAGTAACTATTGGGATAGTGGGAGCTCACGTCTGTGGCACGTACCTTTTCATGAGATCCTTAAGGCTCAGGGAGACTATCACTCAGGTGAAGTTCATATTTTCTGTGGACATTTGTGTTCCTAGAGGGCACCAATCAAAAAGTAGACTTTGTCCTTCTGACAGGAGGGCCAAAAAGTGTACAGAAGGGACTTCCTCATAGGATTGAGCAAGGCAGTTTCACCAAGGGTTCATTTCTAATGGATCATCTGTCAGGGTTCCAAGTAACACCCCCAACAAAAGAAGACTCTGAAGCTTGAATTTCTTTGAAGTTCTATTTTATTAGAGATGTCATATTGGCACATCTTGGGAAACCCGAATCTGAACGTTTCCAGGTTTTCCCCACCCAAACGAAAGTTGAAGCCCCTGTCCATCACATGATCTAATCAAGCATCATCCAAAACTGGAGATGCCTCTTAGTCACCTCATCGCAACTACAAGGCAAGATGGCCTTGACTTTCTGAGAAAAGAATGTTATTTTGACTATATATCACCCACACTCTATATAATCCTCCCTCCCATTTTCCCACTAGAATTTCCCCCTCCCATTTCCCCAGTAGAAAATGTGGCGGGCCTGAAGTCCCAAATGTAAAAGATGGCTTCCAGGTCTGACATCATCCTTATCTCTCCTTATCCATAGCAAGAAGATGCCCCATAAGACTTTTTGTAAGTCATGTTTTCATGGTATTATCTTTCTTTGATCCTCAGACCACCCCAAAGGCAGCTTAAGGTTTTGTTTACCTGATCCTATTCTCAAGTAGCATTTTTTCTTCTTCTCCCAACACATGCCTCATTACATATACTAAATATTAGTGTTTTACTTAATGATAGTTAGGATTGTGTAGCCAGGGAATTGGGCCTGCCCACTTGGCAAATTATACAGGTACATGGTGGCTCAGTGGCTAAGACACTGAGCTTGTCGATCAGAAGGTTGGCAGTTCAGCAGTTCCAATCCCTAGCACCACATAACGGAGTGAGCTCCCGTTACTTGTCCCAGCTTCTGCCAACCTAGCAGTTCAAAAGCATGAAAAATAGGAATCACCTTTGGTGGGAAAGTAACAGTGTTCCATGTGCCTTTGCCATTTAGTCATGCCGGCCACATGACCACAGAGATGTCTTCAGACAGCACTGGCTTTTCAGCTTAGAAATGGACATAAGCACCACCTCCTAGAGTAGGGAACAACTAGCACATATGTGCAAGGGGAACCTTTACCTCCTATTGGCCACCTAAGGGCTTTGTGGCACTGGTTCCTTTTGATCTCTGGGCAGTGTTTTCCAGGGCAGCCTACTATTATCTGTGCAAGAGAGGAGTTCATTCATTCTGGTCTCTACCCATGCCTGGCAGTTCTCTAATCCCAGTGAGCTAATTTGTGGACGTGCAGTTGGAGACCCAGCAGCTGAACAGCCATCTCGCCCCATTTCTTTTGAAAATTCTCCCAAAACAGGCAGCTGCTCCAGGGGCTGCCAAATCCAGAAAGGAAAATTGAGAGGTTGGAGAATAAATAGCTTGCCCTGTAGCCTAAAGGCTCCTCCCTACCTTCTCTTGCCACTTTGCAGCTGTCACAGACTTAGGATCTGCTGACACTGCTAGAAATGAAGAAAGACAGTGCAAGAATTTGGAAGGAAAAAAGCAGGAGGATTTTGCCACCCCCCCCACCAAATCAACAGATGGGAGGCAAGTTTATTAATAGGTTGTCTCATTAACATCAGCCCAGTCTGGATGGCCTCTGCAAAAAAACAAAAAACAAATACAGAGATCCAGGATGTTTAAAGAGACTCCATTTTTGATAAAAACAGGTTGAAGGTTAAACATTAAAATTTAACACGATAAATAATATAAATACACTAAAACAGGTTCCTATCACTCAACATTGTACTGTACTTAACTTCTAATTCTTAGATCAAAACTCCTTATTGAAGCAAGTGTGATGCTGTCACCTGAAAGTCTCTAAGTCAGGGCTGTCAAACTTGCGCCCCACGCCCACACCTGATTTAAAAACATATGAAACATATGAAGAACGGTTGCAGGAGCTGGGTATGTCTAGTTTGATGAAGAGAAGGAGCAGGGGAGACATGATAGCAGTGTTCCGATATCTCAGAGGGTGTCACAAAGAAGAGGGAGTCAAACTATTCCCCAAGGCACCTGAGGGCAGAACAAGAAGCAATGGGTGGAAACTAATCAAGGAGAGAAGCAACTTAGAACTAAGGAGAAATTTCCTGACAGTTAGAACAATTAACCTCTGGAACAGCTTGCCTCCAGAAGTTGTGAATGCCCCAACCCTGGAAGTCTTTAAGAAGATGTTAGACAGCCATTTGTCTGAAATGGTATAAGGTTCCTGCCCACGCAGGGGGTTGGACTAGAAGACCTACAAGGTCCCTTCCAACTCTGCTATTGTATTATATTGTATTATTGATTTAGCAAAGGGAGGGAAATTCCCAACACGACATGTGATGCTGCTGTGATGACATGAGTTTGACACCCCTGCTCTAAGTCCTTGTTGCAGGGGTTTCTTTTGCATTGAGAGACCTGATGCTGAGGAGTTGGAGAGACTCGCCTGCATTACCGGATAGTGTTCCCCCTGTTGTGATGTGTGTCAAATGCTACAACTGATTTTTCTGATTTTTGGAGGCGATGCATCTCAGTAAAGCAGGAGAGCATCTAGAAGTTGATGGAAAGACCGTGGCAATAGCAAGACATGAAGCAAGCATTAAGGAACACTCTTGGTGGCATCAATGGGGACCGCAAGGTACACCCATATAACACCTCTCTTGCGCGAGCTGCACTGGCTGCCTGTCGTCTTTTGGGTGCGCTTCAAGGTGTTAGTTATTATCTTTAAAGCGCTCCATGGCTCGGGACCTAGCTATCTGCGGGATCGGATCCTGCCCCATACACAGAGGCGTAGCGTGGGGGGTGCAGGGGGTGCCGGCCGCACCGGGCGCAACATCTGAGGGGGCGCGCTCGCACCGCGCACCCCGCCTGCCTCAGGCCGGCCTCCCGCCTCAGCCCCGTCCCGCCGCCGCCGCCCCGACAAAGTTTTGACACTCGCGGGAAGGGAGGCGGAGGCGCCACGGAGCTTCCCCTCCTGCGGCGTCGAGGGAGCGCAGAGAGGCGGGAAAAGGCCAGGCGGCACCGAACGGGGAAGCCTGGGCAGAGGCGGCGGAGAGAGTCCGGGTGGAAGTCGCTCGCTCCGGCGGCCGGAGGGGTCCCCTGCTCAGCCCACCCGGGGAGGGCTGAGAATGCGAGCGAGGGGCCGGGAAGGAGGAGGAGGCGGAGGAGGAGCTCCCGCTGCAAATTGACACCCCGGCCGAGCAGGAGGAGGGGGGAGGAGGAACGCCCCCCCCCACCAGACACCCCCTTCTGCTCCTCATCCCCCTCCGCCCCCACCCTTTCCCCCGGGACCCTCCAGCGCCGCGCCCCCTCCCTGCGCAGGGCGTCCCCTCCCGCTCCCCCCCCGCCCCCGATGCGCGCACTTTTCCGTCTCTTCCCACTTTTATTGTGGTTTGAAAACGGAGCGAGGGACTATCTGGGGGAGGGTTAGGGGGCGCAAATTACTTGCCTTGCCCCGGGTGCTGACAACCCACGCTACGCCACTGCCCATACATCCTCACGGCCGATTCACTCTCACAGAGAGGGACTTCTCCGGGTGCCGTCCACTAGACTTTGTCAGCGGGCGACGCCCAGGGGAAGGGCCTTCTCTGTGGCGGGCCAACCCTCTGGACCGACCTTCCCCCCGACATTAGAACAACCACGGACCTCCGCTCCTTCCGTCAGAAACTAAAAACATACCTTTTCTGCTTGGCCGGCCTAGGTTAGTCTCTACCTTTAGGGTTTAGGGAACACTAGTTTTAATATGGGGATTTTAGTGCAGGGACAATTAAGTTTCATTTGTTTTTACTCTATTGTATTTATTTTTGTATATATATTTTATGTGTTTTAATTTTTCCCTGTACACCGCTCCGAGTCCCCTTGGGGAGAGGAAGCGGTATATAAAAATAAAATATTATTATTATTATTATTATTATTATTATTATTATTATTATTATTATTATTATTATTATTATTATTATTATTATTATTATTATTATTATTATTATTATTATTATTATTATTATTATTATTATTATCAGTGCCCATGTTTTCCTTCCGAGAAGACTCTAGGTCCCTTACATTTCATAGGACTTCCTATTGACAATAGCTAGAGGAGCAATAGTCCTAGTCTTTGCAACATCCGTGCCAGAAACAAACGAAAGAAAAATGAGAGATCATATCAGTTCCATGGGGCTGTATGAGAAAAGCAACATATTCTTTTATAAACCTCTCTTCTGCCTCAACAAAGGCCACTGAACTAATCCCATTTGCTGTCTCCCAGACCATTGCAGGGCTTATCTCCAGCACAGCTCTGTGGTTCCATCCTTTCTGTCTCTCTCTCTTTGTGAGTCTTTTATGTCCAGGCTGTGATAAATGCTTTATTAAAGTGATTCTGCATGAAAACCCAACAAGTGACAAATCTGCCAACACACTGGGTCCTCTGGTGTGCTCTGTCAGCAGGCCATGGTGGACCTCCTTGGAACAGCGAGAAGACAGCTTGATTGCATTTGCTTAAATAACATTTATGTTTGTGTAATGAGGCAGGCTAATCAAAATAAATGTCCTTCCCTGGTCACTGCAGTGATTCTGGCACCATAAAGCTTCAAATGCTTTAGCCACCTATCACTGAAAGGGGAGAAAAAAGAAGGGGTACATTTTGAAGCAGGAGGAAGAAGAAGAAGCTAGCATTTTTTTGTATAGCTACAGTTCATTTTTATTTGTTTTCTTCCTTTTCTCAACGTGGCCAAAACCAACTCACTGTCTTTGGCTTAATGCCATAATAGATTGTGCTGGATATGGGAGCTGGTGTTATAGCAATGGTGAATGTTACCGATACTGCTATAGAAATCCATCATAATTACCAATGGAATTGAAGTATATAGTTCAAAATGTTGGTGAATACACCATACCCTATGAACCTTTGGCAAGTGTGCCACAGGGGGCACGTGGAGCCATTTGTCAGGGCAGGCAAGGTGTTGCCTTGTCCGCTGTCCAGCGCACACATGTGTGCTGGCCAGCTGGCCATTTTTCGCCCTCCCCAGACTCCAGAGGCTTTATAGCAGCCTGGGAAGAGCCTGGGAAGAGCGAAAACAGCCTCCCCTGCCCCCCCCCCTCCCGGAGGCCCTCTGGCAGCATCAGGAGCTTCCCTGAAGCCTCCAGAGAATCAAAAACTGACCCTATGGGCAAACCGGAAGTTTGGGAACAGACTTCCGGTTTGGTCATAGGGTTGTTTTTTGTCCTCCGGAGGCTTCCCTGAAGGCTCCGGAGGTCTTAAACCAGCCTTATGAGCAAACAGGAAGTCTATTCCCAAATGTCCGGTTTGCCCATAGGGCCAGGTTTTTGTGCTCTGGAGGCTTTAGGGAAGCTCCTGAAGCCTCCGGAGGGCCTTGGGGGGTGGGGCGGGGCGGGGTGGCTGTTTTCACCCTCTCGAGCTCCTATAAAGCCTCTGGAGGATGGGGAGGGCAAAAAAAGCATGCAAAAAATGTGACGGGATCGCGCCTGTCATGCATGGATCCGCGCTGGGGATTGTGCATTGCATTATGGATGTGACACAGCCACACACGACCCCCCCCCCCTGCGCTCCCGCCACTTTTGGCATGCAAGCCAAAAAAGGTTCGCCATTATAGCTCTCTTACTCAAGTTTCTTTGGTATCTGCTGTTTGCTTAGAACTAGGATTTTGGTCTTCATAATTATGATTACTATGTTGGCTTAAGTGACATTTTTGACACTGATTGCTACAGAATGTTAAGGTTGAAATAGAAGAGAATATCTGAAGATCATGGTTGAATTGTGGAGGTTTTTTTCCAACTCTGAACTTGATTGTTTTCTTGTTGATGTTTCATTACTTAATAAGGTAATGTCACTGGCATTAGTGACTGGAACTGGCATTAATATATTAATTCATGCTTTCCTATTCCTGATGCAACCGCAATGACTACTGCTATGAAAAGCATTCATTCCTGTTGTATCAAAGAAGCCAAAGCATAGAATGCAAAATAACAATTGGAAGGGACCTTGGAGTTCTTCTACTCTGCTCAAGCGGGAGACCCTACACCATTCTAGGCAAATGGTTGTCCAATCTTTTCTTAAAACCCTCCAATGATGGAGCACCCACAACTTCTGGAATCATGCATTTCCATTGATTAATTGTTCTCACCGATAGGAAATTTGTCTTTAATTCTAGGTTGGCTCTCTGTTTGTTAAACTTCCATCCATTACTTTTTTGTCTTGCCCTCAAGTGCTTTGGATAATAGGTTGACTCCTTTCTTCTCTGTGACAGCCACTCAAACATTGGAAGATCTTCATCTTTGATCTATTTGATCTGATACATCTTAGGGATCTGATCGTCTTAGCAAGATGCTGTTTTCAAGCTAATCCTATTACTATAAAAAAAAAACTCATTTCAGAAAGGGATCCTGTTTTGTCTCAAATGAGCCAACTTTGTTAATACTTTGCTACAGAAAACAGAATAACAAAGTTGGAAGGGACTTTGGTGGTATTCTAGCCCTGCTCAAGCAGGAGACCCTATACCAGTAATGGCTAACTTTTTCCCCAACACGTGCCAAAAGTGGGGGGAGTGAAGTGGGGGTCATGCACGGGTGTGCCCACACCCATAATTCTATGCGGCAATCACCCCTGTGCATGCATGCATGCATGATCCCCGTGCATGCATGTACGGCCCCCCTGCCCTCCTCCCACTCTTGGTGCATGATGGACCCATTTTTCACCCTCCCCAGGCTCCAGAGGCTTTCTAGGAGCCTGAAGGCAAAAAAACAGCCCTATGGGCAACCTGGAAGTTTGGAGACTGGTTTCTGGGTTGCCCGTAGGGCCATTTTCCCCCCTCCAGAGGCTTCAGAAGGTTTCCCTGAAGCCTCCAGAAAGAGAAAAATGGCCAAATGGACAAACCGGAAGTTCTTTCCCGAACTTCAGGTTTGCACATTGGGTTATTTTTCGCCTTCCTCCCTGAAGCCTCTGGAGGGTGAAAAATGGTTGAAAATGAAGGCTGAAGTCAGCTGGCCAGGATGCGCCTGCACACTGGAGCTGACAGGGCAACAACTTGCATGCCCTAACAAATGGCTCCATGTGTCACTGGTGGCACATGTGCCATAGGTTCACCATCACAGCCCTATAATATTTCAAAGAAATGGTTGTCCAATCTGTTCTTAAAAACTTTCATTATTGAAGCATCCACAATTTCTCGTGGCAAGCAGTTCCACTGATTAATTGTTGTACCTATCAAGAAGTTTCTCCTTAATTCTAGGTTTTCTCTCTCTTTGATTAGTTTCCAACACTTTGTTTCTTATCCTGCCACTCTCTACTTCATAATAATGAGTCTGCTTGGTTGGCATCTGCCATAACTATAACTATTTTAGTATGAGTGCCTCTGCCATAATGATAAAAATTAAACGTGTACAAATGTGGTGTTTCTTTGAAAAGTGCTTACACTGGACAAATTCACATAATGAAGTTTCTTTGGGACAGTGTAAATATCAAGAAATGAAAGCTGAATCATTAGTTTTTAAAAACACTCTCAGGAACTTTATATTGAAAACCACACAAATTATAGGAAGATGCATATGCAGACTTCCAAGGTTAAGAAGTGCTGCAAATTTAAATGGTTATAAATTTTTTGAGATAATTAAAAAAAACACAATAAAACTCATGTCAGACAGGCAGGCTGCCTTATTAAATAAAGTGGATCAGATTTCTCCTTATTCTCAGAACCTTTGCTGAAATTGCTATTTTTGTTTTTCAAAATCTGCAAATTTGATACATATCTCATTTGGCTGTTAATTAAAATGCAACGCCTATTCTCTTCAATTATGCTTGTTCAAAAGCAATTCCCATCATTTTGTATTTCCACTTCTTGCATTGCCAGTCCATCCCCTGAATAGAAAATAAAAGCTTGATTGTTTATAACATGCAGTTTTGAAAAGAAGGCTGTACACACCCTGCCACCAGAAGTTGTTGCAGCTGAAAATAGAAAACTCAACAAACTAAACAGCTTGTACTTGACTTTCTTCTGATCTTGCAGTTGTAGACTTGAGTTTGTTCTATGCTAGCTGTCTGAACATCACACATGTAATAGCAGGCAACCGAGACAATCTGGAAGAGTTTGCAAGCCAAAAAGGCAAAACTACAAGGCACACTAGTTTATCAGACTCTAGCAAGGGCTCAATAATTCAGTTAACCTGAAACCTTGATATGTACACTTTAGAAGACTTGATCATCTATTGACAAATATAAGGAGTGCTTAGTCAAAATGTTTGGTCTAGTGCAGGGTTGTCAAACTCGCGGCCCATTGGCTGGATGCATCATGTGCTGGCCACGCTCATGCCTGGTTTAGCAAAGGGGTGGGAAGTCCTGATATGTCACAGGATGACGCTGTGATGCTGTGAGATTGACAGCCTTAGTCTAGTGCTTAAGGCAGCATTGGCAGCATCAGCCATTCAATGTGTCCGGCCCTTGGCCAATCTATGGATTGTAGGTTTCAGAAAATCATCACAGCAGTTTGTGTCCAAAATGTCTGTCTCCCTTACACAGAGTTTATTTGACTTTTATACAGTTTCAACAAGCAAAGCAGAACAGAGCGCAAATATAGCAAATGTATTGTTCTTTGTTTTACTCCTACCCCCCCTTTGTGAATCTAGAAAGCTATCCAGGCCAAGGTTAAATCTAACTCCCCCAATATGGCCTGTCTCTGCTCAGTGAGATAATGGGCCGAAAGACAAAGGGCTACTGAGAACATGGCAGTTTAATGTGCCTGTCTATACGTAACCTTACCTTTCTTCCCATATCTGGCTCTGCTAATTAGGCGAGCTCGTAGGTATTCAAGGTAGCCAGCTACTGAGATCATGATAGCTTATTACGCATGTCTTTACATAGCCTTACCTCTATTCCTTCAATGGATGAGCACTCTCCATGCCTCTCTGTCTAACATTGCCTCCTTCAGATCCTCCATGGTCATATCAGTGTCATCTTTTGTAGTGTTCAGCCAGGGGATACTAGGGAGGCCTCTTCTTCTTTTCTGCTGATCAGTGACTTCAAAGTGACTCATCACTGATGATATGACCAAAGTATGACAGCCTGTGTGGTGATCTTGGCTTCAAGTGATATTTTTGGCGTGGTAGTGATAAACAGAAAAAAATCTATTCTACTGGCCAACATGGCTCTGTCCTGGAAAAAGACATAGTGAACTACTGTATTTTTCAGAGTATAAGACGCACCAGACTATAAGATGCACCAAGATTTTGAAGAGGCAAATTAAAAAAAAGTTTTTGCACTATGCAGACTTCCCAAAAATGGGCCTCGAATAGCCTTTAGGAGGCATGAATAGCCTTATGTGCATGAATAGCCTTTAGGAGGTTTGTAGAGTGCTGCTTGGGCTGGGGGGGGGAACGAGCTAAAAAACCCCACCCTGTTGCTTGCTCATTTTTGCCCTCCCCAACCCCCAGGAGCACTCTGGAAACCTTCTACGGGCTCTGAACAGCCATTTTGGTGAAGGTGGCAGGGTTTTGGGAGGCCAAAAGTACTGTATTCAGTGTATAAGATGCACCCAGATTTTCACCCTCTTTTTCTGAGGGAAAAAGGTGCTTCTTATACTTCCAAAAATATGGTACTTCAGTTTAGTGGTTAAGGCAGGAGGCTAGAAACTGGAGACCATGAATTCCATTCCTGCCTTAGGCATGAAAGCAGGCTGGGTGACTTTGAGCCAATCACTTACTCTCAGCCCAAACTATCTCACAGGTTATTGTTGTGGGGAAAACAGGAAGATATGAAATCATGGAGATATAGCAATAGTAATATTCCTTCATTCTTCTATCTCCATGATTTTTTATCTTTGCCCTGCTGGCAGAGTCTTATGGGAGCTGTTATTAAAAAATACTTGAAGTACTTCATGTTGCCTTCCTGGATCTCCAAGCTTTCTCCTGAATCCTTGATATAGACATTTCAATCTTGCATAACGTAGTTAACAATAATTAGAGGTTAGAACAGACAAGGGCAAACTACGGCCTGTGGGCCACATCCGGCCCATTGGGCTTTTTAATCTGGCCCAATGGTTAGAGTCCGATTAGAGTCTAATCGGTCTTCCGTTTGGCTTCTGGCACTTTCCAAACTCAACTCTGTCCGGTCATGGAGCCAAACCCAACGCGACCGACCCACACCCTCAATGTTTAAAATCCCGTCGCCCCATTAAAAATTTGGACCAAAGATGGGTTATTATCCCCTTGTATCGCCACAATTCGTTCCCCCCAAAAGTACAAGAAATTGCATATTCGACAACGGATACCCGCCCGGTATTTTTGTTTCCCTGTCACAGATTCGCCAGAAACAGATCTGAGTTTGCTGTTCAAACAAGTGTAGGAATGGTTGTCTTGCTCCTAAAGATATTAAATTAGTATTTAAAAAAAAAAACAAATGAGGAAACCCAGGGAGTTTAGTCGTTGTGAAAGTGTGGAGCCCATCAGAAAGATACAGGAGGAGGAAGGGAAGAGCAGTCAAGAAGGAATGAAATCAGTGTCGGCGGCGGCGGTGAGTGGAGTTTTCGAAGGCGTGAGCGATTTGGAATGGGGCTGCTGTTTCCTAAGTGGAAGAAATCTGCTGAGGTAACGTGTGCCATTATCCCTCTGACTCCGGAGGGATAGTTCTTTTGGAGGTGGGGAGATCATTCATTTTGATGCCGGTATAGTCCAAACATCATATTTAACAGAATAACAGAGTTGGAAGGCACCTTGGAGGTCTTCTAGTCCAACCCCCTGCTGAGGCAGGAAATCCTATACCATTTCAGATATATTATTATTCAACATTTAATTTATATTAGTTCACACAAACACACCATTCTCCTATTCTGGCCCGGCTCCTCGGTCAAATTTTAGAAACCATTGTGGCCCACGAGTCGAAAAGTTTGCCCACCCGTGGGTTAGAATTAGGGTTGCAGCATGGAACAAGCCACTATCCTTTCAGGTTTTGAGGACAAACTTCCAATATTTATTATTTTAATGTTTTAAATTGTTGCTTTTGCTTAGTTGTAAACTGCTTAGAATCACCTCTTGGCTAGGTGGGTGGCACACAAATTTAGAAAATAAACAATCTAGTAAATAAAATACACATTTTAATTCAAAATCTACAGCAAATTTTTTCAAAACAAGATTCTTGTAAAATGCACCAAACTTCAAGAGTTCCTCCATATTAACTGGTAGTCTGTCATCATAATGTCTTTTACTTCTGGAGGGCAGATACAGATTTGGCATGTCTAATTTAAATGAAAAGAAGGACGAGGGGAGACATGATAGCAGTGTTCCAATATCTCAGAGGGTGCCACAAAGAAGAGGGAGTCAAACTATTCTCCAAGGCACCTCAGGGCAGAACAAGAAGCAATGGGTGTAAACTAATCAAGGAGAGAAGCAACTTAGAACTGAGGAGAAATTTTCTGACAGTTAGAACAATTAATCAATCCATTTCCTGAAATAGAAGGGTAAGAGGACTCAATAGCAAGAAGCTTTCCAATGGAAAGACTCAGTACTCTGCTGTCCAGACTATATTATGTTGCAAACTGAACCAAAGTAATAAAGGGAATTTCTTAAGCCAGTTTTTGAAGTCAAGCCAGGAAAAACACAAAATAGGAGCATCTTAAAGTGTGCAAATTATTTCGTTTGGTTCAGCAGCAAAATGTAGGAGCTCATTTATCAGCAAAGCCTGAATCCTACAAATTCACAATGTAGCATGTTTACCAATGTACACAGATACTCATCACATCGTTCCCCTGAAAAGAACAACGAAAAAGGTAATAAATGGTAGCCAAATGTAATTGGAAGCAAGATATAAAACAAAATTGAATGAAATCAACATCAGCTCTGTCTTTTACACCATCCCATAATGTTCTGCTTTAAAAATAACATCCTTGTTTTCTCCATGTACCTGTACACTGACTTAAACATTGCTTTTTCTTCTTTAAACTTCTCGTTTCTGCCCTTCTCAGAAGCTCATCCAGTCTATCCAATCACAACTTTGTCCGACTTCTCTTGCTCTTTATCAATTCATTCTTCTTTCATACATTGGTTTTGTGATTCAGTCTAAACTCAGTGTAACTACGCTTAAATTGGGCATCAGCCATATTTGGCTCACAGGAAGTGGTGGGATTCAGGCAGTTCTCACCACTTTGGGAGAACCGGTTGTTAAGTTTCTGAGCAGTTTGACGAACTGGTTGTTGGAAGAAATCATTAGGGCAGAGAACTTGGTTGTTAAATTATTTGAATCCCACCACTGCTTACAGGATACGTGTAGACCTAGAAACCCCTAAGAGGAACACTCAGGATGGTGAGGGCAGAAGTACTTGATCCATCTGGGATCTTGGTAACATTGAGGGGGAGGGGTGTCAAGGGACAAAAAAGTCTGCTTTACGTTTTGAAGAAGTATAAGGTATCTATTATACCCAGGACGGCGAATCTATGCCATGCTTGCCACAGGTGGCATGTGGAGTCATATTTGCTGGCATGGCAGCCCTTGGCAGACATGAGCTCCAGTGCACATATGCGCACTGGCCTGGTGATTTTTGGCCTTTCAGAGGGCCAGGGGAGGCCATTTTCACCATCCCTAGGCTTCAAGAAAGCCTCCGGAGCCTAGAGAGGGCGAAAAACAGGCACAACTGCCCAACCGTAACTTAGGGAAAGAACTTCCAGTTGACCCGTTGGGCCTGTTTTTCACCCTCCCCAGCCTCCGGAGGCTTTCCTGAAGCCTAGGGAGGGCAAAAATGGGCAAGAACAGTCTTCACAGGTCCCCCAGAACACTCCCAGGCTTCAGAAAAGCCACTGTAGCCTGGGGAGGGTTTTAGTTTTTAGTTTTAATTTGATTTATATCCCGCCCTTCTCCACGAATATTCCCCTCCCCCATGTGGGGGTTGCTTGCATATGCACGGTGGGGGAGTCACTAGTGTGTGCACAGCTGGGGGGGTCGCTCACACATGTGAAGGAGGGGGGGTCACTCATGCATGCGTAGGTGGGGGATCACTCATGTATCTGCAGGTAGGGAGGTCGCTCGTGCATGTGCAGGTGGGGGATCTACTCACGCATCTGCAGGTGGGGGATCCGCTCACACATCTGCAGGTGGGGGATCCGCTCACACATCTGCAGGTGAGGGGTCGCTCATGCATGCACAGGTGGGAGATCACTCATGCATCTGCAGGTGGGGGATCCGCTCACACATCTGCAGGTGAGGGGTCGCTCGTGCATGTGCAGGTGGGGGGGTCGCTCACGCTTGTGCAGGTGGGGGTCTCTCATGTATCTGCAAGTGGGTGGGCATGCACACGCGCACAGTTTTAGCACGCTTTTAGAAAAAGGTGCCATCCCTGTATTATGCCATGTCAGGGGCATAGAACCAGAATAACACTGTGACCTGAGTAGTGTGTTTAGTGCTACTTGCCTATGTACAAGAATCTCACCAGACTAACTGCACTCACTATAGAACAACCAGATAAGCACTTCCAAGGTTTAGGGTGAGTCTGCTTTCTGCTGCTTTATCCCCTTCAGTGATTCCAGGCTAACCAGTCTTTTAACTTCTCTCCCCACTTCATCTGCAGATTCTACCACATATACACCACATTAAAATCCCCCAAGGGCTAAACCAGAAGGTCCCATCAGAAAAATCCAGCTAAGAGTTCAAGTGACAGGCCTGTTGTTGTTGTTTTTAAGAAGAAATCCATCTGGGCTCAGTTTCATTCACTTGTCACTCTCTGGTCCTTATCTATGGGAGAACAGGCTCTCAGCAAAAGGGAGAATCAGGGGATTTCATAAAAACAAAAAAAATCTGAAAGGAAAGAGCAGGTAGAATTCCTTTCATTCTTTTGTGAGCTGCGGCAACTGCTAGGGAGAATTAATGGAGAGCAATTTATTAGCACAATTCTCATTAGTTTAATTAGATTACATTCTTTCCCTCTTAGCTGCTTTCTAATTTGGCTGTATGAGAATGAAAGTTGAATATTAATTTTTGTGTGTTCATTCAGACTTAATGAAGTGAAGGGAAGGATTCACCGCATTTAGTGTCTGCTTTGAATGCCGTTTAGCCCTTTTTTGTTCTATGAGGGAGTCTGTTTTGATGAAAGCCAACAAATGAGAGTGTCTTTTATGTACACAAGGAAGGCAATTCAGGCATAGGGAGAAGCTGCAGGCAGGAATGAATCAATCTGGGTGGGACCTGGACCTCATCTCTCCCAGCCTACTACCTTTGGATACAATATCCTGAGAATAGAATAGAATAGAATAGAATGGAATGGAATGGAAGGGAAGGGAAGGGAATAGGAAAAGGAACAGGAACAGAACAGAATAACAGAGTTGGAAGGGCCTTTGGAGGTCTTCTAATCCAACCCCCTGCCTAGATAGGAAACCCTACACCACTTCAGACAAATGGCTAACAACATCTTCTTAAAAACTTCCAGTGTTGGAGCATTCACAACTTCTGGAGGCAGGTTGTTCCACTGATTAATTGCTCTGTCAGGAAATTTCTCCTCAGTTCTAAGTTGCTTCTCTCCTTGATTAGTTTCTACCCATTGCTTCTTGTTCTACCCTCAGGTACTTTGGAGAATACTTTGACTCCCTAGATTGAACCAGACTGAGCCTAAGTTGAGTCAGGAGATCAATAGTCTATATATTGTCTTTGAGGTCATGGCTTCTGTAATATCCAATTCTGACATTTGACAAATGTCTAGCACAATATTTTATTTAATGTTTAAAATAAACACTAAAATTGGATGGTAGCTTATATTTTTCCTAGTCTTGCCCTTACTTCAACAGCTAAAAACACAAAAGTCTCCAAATGTTGTTTTTGTCCCTTCTTGGAATGTTAACATACTTTAGCAACCCTCTTGTGGCTTTCAGAAGTTGTAAAGAATATTTTTTTAAGGAAAGGGTAACACTTGGTTCCAATAAGACTGCTTATCTTTTTTCTCTTTCTCTCATATCTGAGGGTAGATGGCTAAGTGTTTTTCCATTGTAAAGAAAAGAGAATCCTTTTCAAGGTGCAAGAAAGAGAGTTTGGTCATCATAGACAAGTAAATAGTTTCATCCACAATTATTGTGTTTGTATGCCCAAGAATCTAGTCAACTGTAATTGATGTCAAAGAACTAAGCAGGTTTGGACCCGGTTAGTTCTTGGAAGCCATAGGATATCACAAATGGAGAGATTTAAAAACAAGACAGTAGAAAACTTGACAAGAAAATAACAAAATAATGATCTGATCATCCCCAGAGGTTGAATTGAATTCCAGGAACTCTTTAGCTTATAAGAGTGATATGTCAGGTTTGATTGTGTTAGACCCAAAGAATCAAGAACATTAAAGTTAGAATTACTTCTGAGTAGTTTATTGTTGCTCACCTACAGACAGAATCTTGCCAGACTAAAACAGTTATCTGCAAAGACTACCAATATTCTATGTGAACTGCTATAGATGTTCCTTGCTTCCATCCTGCCTGCTAGATATTCCAAGCTCCACTGTCTCTTTGCCCTCTGGGAAAGAGTTTCTTCCTCCTGCAACTCTAGACTACAATCTACCAGATAATTTTGATATTCCACAGCAGATAATGTTCTACTTTATTTACAGACCCAAATCCCTTTTATATAGTACATAGATACATTGCAACCTGCTTGTTACCCCAAGAATTCGATCAGGTGGATAGATGTGGTTTCATGCTATTGATGGCAAGCAGGTTCATGATTTACCTTTGGAATCTAGCCAGGGGTTTATTGTTGATGGATTTCTGTATTTTAATCTTGTAAACTAAGATTGCTTGTGTGAAATGGGAAGTGATAGAAATCAAATAAATAAATACATACCTTTGACATACAGGAATTAATCATAATGATGATAATAACATCAACAGTTGTAGTGGTGTTGTAGAAGTCAACCATTTGCCCCATAGTGTTCCATAGGTTGAATCATGGAAACTAATCCAAACTTGGTTAATCTGCAATGTTTTGTTACTCATCCGAGCAACTTCATCAGTCAGAGCAAAATTAGTTAGTCAGAGAGTTGTTGGAAGGTACCAACTTTCGCCACACCAACTTCAGGGGTTTCTTTCCAAATGGCTTGCAATATGTCAATGAAGACTGAATCGTCCAGGCCAGAAGTGTTTAAAGGTTGAATCATGGCAACTGGACCAAACTGTTTTAACCTGATCCCAATGGTGATCCAATGTCACAGAAATCTCTAAGGAAGGAGATCCCTTAGCGATAGATTTGGCAACTAAATATATTGTTACAGGGCTCCAAAGTAAATTTAATAATCTTTCCAAGATTGGATCTAAATTGTTTTTAACAGGAACAGTGAGGCATTGCATTTCTCCTCACAGCTTTATCTTAATCATCATGAAATCCCCATAATATTGAGCCATGGTGGCACAGTGGTTAGGATGCAGTACTGCAGGCTACTTCTGCTGATCTCCAGCTGCCTGCAGCTTGACAGTTCGATTCACAGTGGTTCAAGCTTGACTAATCCTTCCATCCTTCCGAGGTTGGTAAAATGACTCAGATTGTTGAGGGTAATGTGCTGACTCTGGAAACCACTTATAGAAGGCTGTAAAGCACTGTGAACTGGTATAGAAGTCTAAGTGCTATTTGCTATAAGCTGTGATATATCCAAAGATACCTCCATTTTGTGTCACACAAGGATCAGTCAGGTCATGTATAAAACTCTTAGGAAAGACAGGAATCTAATACCACTGTCCCATCATTGCTTTCTAGTAATTTGCGTGGAAGAAATGCTACCTGTGATTTCTTTCAGAAGTTTGAAAAATACAATTAAGGGTGCAGTCTGTATTCATTTACCTGGAACTAAAACTACTGAACTTAATATGATTTATTTCCAAGTAGATTAACCTAGGATAGCATTTAGAATTTTCCCCCACCTTCTTCTCTTTTCTCCCTTTCATGTAGAGGCACAAGAGTCTATTCAAATTTCTCCTCTCAGTTTTAATTTAAGATTCTTTAACCTTTCTCATAGCTTTATCTTAATCAGCATGAAATCCCCATAATCCGATTTATCATACCTAAAACTAAAATTGCTACTCACCAAACATTAAGTATCACCCACAAGGAGTCTATTGTTTCCTATATCCAAGGATAGATTCCCAGGTTGAATCACAGTTGAATCTAATATTCTCTGAAGAGTCACTTTTCAAATACAGAATAATCTGGGAGCTATCCACTAGCGACGACATCTTAGCTATCTGCTTTATTTCCAAACAGGGATCCTGTTTCACAAATAACAATATCATAATACTAGATAGTCCTTCAGGTCTGCCTATTTTTAATGACATGAAGAACAAATGTAGCCTTTTTAAGAATATGCTTGCCATACCATTTCCAGTTCAAGTGTTTTCAGCCGACACCAAGCTGGCAGGAATAGCCAACACTCCAGAAGATAGGCTTAAGATACAGAAGGATCTTGACAGACTTGAACATTGGGTGATATCTAACAAAATGAAATTCAATGGTGAAAAAAGTAAGATTCTACATTAGGCAAGAAAAACAAAATGCACAGATTCAGTATATGTGGTAGCTTGCTCAATAGTAGTAGCTGTGAGAGGGATCTTGAAGTCCTAGTGGACAACCATTTAACTATGAGCCAGCAGTGTGCGGCAGCTGCCAAAAAAGCCAACAGAGTTCTAGGCTGCATAAACAGAGGGATAAAATCAAGATCACATGAAGTGTTAATACCACTTTATAATGTCTTGGTAAGGCAACACTTGGAATACTAAATCCCATTTTGGTTGCCACAATGTAAAAAAGACGTGGAGACTCTAGAAAGAGTGCAGAGATCAACAAAGGTGATTAAAGGACTGGAGGCTAAAACATATACGAAGAACAGTTGCAGGAACTGGGTATGTCTAGTCTGATGAAAAGAAGGATTAGGGGGAGACATGATACCAGGATTCCAATATCTCGGGCTGCCACAAAGAAGAGGGAATCAAGCTATTCTCCAAAGCACCTGAAGGCAGAAAAGAAGCAATGAGTGAAAACTAATCAAGGAGAGAAGCAACCTAGAACTAAGGAGAAATTTCCTGACAGTTAGAACAATTAATCAGTGGAACAGCTTGCCTCCAGAAGTTGTGAGTGAATGCTCCAACACTGGAAGTCTTTAAGAAGATATTGGATAACTATGTGTTTGAGGTAGTGGTGGGTTCTGGCTTCTGGTACTGCCAGTTTGCTGAGGGATGTGCTGCTCAGTACTAAAAAAATGCTTCTGCGCATGCGCAGAAGCAAAAAACAAGATGGCAGTGCCTATGGCTCTGATCTGAAGTGGTGTAGGGTTGCTTAGACAGGGGATTGGTCTAGAAGACCTCCAAGGGCCCTTCCAACCCTGTTATTCTGTATTCATCCATTTTTCAATGGCACTCAAAAATCACTGAAGAGATAATGGTGGTTGATAAATTTCTAACCAAGGTTTTTTAAACTATCATAAATTCCAGTGATTATTATCTCAGCGTTGCCTCTCGTGAAACAGACCATCAGAAGGATAATTTCCCCAGGTTTTATCTGCTATGATTTCTACACCATGATACCAAGGTGTAGAAATTGTACCATAATACAGCTCCAACCTGAACTCTCTGAAACTTTTCTTTCACTGTTTTTCTTTTTGGCAATCATTTGGGAAGATAGTAAATGGTACCTATTTTATTAATGTCAATAGCAAAGAGAAAAGAATGTCCAAGAGAAATGTTGTGCTCATCTAATATCATATTCTGTGCATAATAGTGGAAAGTTTTTCTCAAGCATGATATATAAACACACACACACACAAAATAGAATTTCACAATTCCTTGGGTTTGGAAACCAGAAGCAAATACCATTGCCTAGGGGAATTTCTGACTGCAAATTACAGCTGCTGTCACTTAGCTGACAATCCAAAAAAAAATCTTCTGTGGGACAAGCAACAGGACAACTCTCCATCATTTTAGTCTGTACTGCATCATATTCCCTGCACAGAGCACTTTGCTAGTTTCCCCCTAAAAAGGACAGCTTGAAATTGCTCGATGTACAGCCATGGCAGTCTTCAAAAAAAGTAAATTGTCTTTAGAGAGGAGTTTCTTAAATTTATTCCTTTTGGGCAGTATCTAACTAGCCAACTATATCTTTTGCTACATGCTTCCCAGAGTCACTTCTTGTGGGGTGGGCAACCATATAAATTTGATAAAATAAAATATAAAATAAAATAAAGCCAGTTTGATGTAGTGGGTAAGGTAAAGATGCTGACCTAGAAACCTTGGCTCTAGACTAAGACCCCAAGGTCAACTCTCCAGGTTGACATTCCACGCATACTGTCAGCTGAGCCAGATCTCAGATTACAGTAGCTGGTTTGAAATGGGTGTATCTATTGGGTAACATGATTTATGACACAGACTGAGGGGAGGAAAGGAACAGGGGCAAAGTTCAGAAGCAGATAAAGAAAGCAAAAGAAATGGCTGCGAATAAATCTTGCCTAATGAATAATGCCTAATGAAGCTGTAAATAAATCACTGGTTTCTGGTTTCTGTATTAAAACATTAGCTCTTATTATGAGTTAGTTATGGCATCTTTAGGAAAGTTTACACTCAGACTCCTATAGTAGTGCAAGGAGAAACCCATTATGAAATGAAAAAAAATTCTAGACTCCAGGCTATATAGGAGTCAATTACAATATTTAGTTTACTGGAAAGGGTACCTTTTGTCTGAAGCTACCTGGATAAAAAGCTGCAATGTAAAGGCAGATAGGTTAGTAAAGCAGTTTCATGACAAGTAACCTGATAAGCCAAAGGGGCTCTTGGGGGGGGGGAAGAGGTGGTTAGGTATATGAAATTAACCCCCTGTGTTATTCTTGTTATAGAACATGCTTTTCTGCTGGGGGAGGGGGCGCTGTCAGACCTCAAAGTCATCTTTTACATTGGGTCTTCAGGCCTGCCACATTTTCTACTGTGGGAAAATGGGAGGGGGGATTATATGGAGTATGAGAGGTATATAGTCAAAATATATTCTTTCTCAGAAAGTCAAGGCCACCTTGCCCGACAGCTGTGATGAGGTGACTGGAGGGCATCTCCAGTTGGGACAGTGTCGGATTGGATCATGTGATGGACATGTGGGCGATGGGCAGGGACTTGAGCTTTCTTTTGGGTGGGGAAAACCTTGAAACTTTCAGATTCGGGTTTTCCCAGAGATGCCAGTATGTCATCTCTAATAAAATGGAACTTTGAGAAACTCAAGCCTCAGAATCTTCTTTCGTTGGGGGTTTTACTGGAACTCTGACATAGGAGAGTTCTAGTCCCACCTTAGGCATTAAAGCAGGCTGGGTGACTCTGGGACAGTCCCTCTCTCTCAACCCAACCCAACCCAACCCACAACATTGGTGTTGTGGTGAAAATAGAAAGCACAAGGAGTACGATGCCATGAGTTATTTATAAAGTAAAAAGAGGGGATTAAAAACAAAAACAAATTTAATAAATATATCTGCCACATAAAACAAGAGGTGATTGTCAGCAGACAGTAAAAGTGCAAACCTGAAATCCTCCCCACATAATGACCTCATGTTAAAGGGATAGAAAAAAGCTTGGGGAACAGAATATACCTTGTTCTGACGAGGTTGTTTGTTTTTAATTGAACAATGGAAAAGGGGCAAAATAAGAAGCAGTTCTTTTCTTTATTCTGCATACATTTTCATTTTGTTCATTGAAATTAAACTCATCTGGCAAATAGTGGACAACTGGCATAGGAAGCTTAGTGAGTTAAACAATAAAAAAGTAGCCAGTACACATTCAGAGATGATTTGCCCTACATTGAAGTGAGCATTATGGAATCTTGGAAACAAAAAGTTGGAAGTGACCTTGGAGGTTTTCTAGTTTAACCCAGGGGTGACATTTAGCAGGTTCTGACAGGTTCTGGAGAACTAATAGTGGGAATTTTGAGTAGTTCGGAGAACCAGCAAATACCACCTCTGGATGGCCCCAGAATGGGGAGGGAATGGAGATTTTATAATATCCTTCCCCCTGGAGTGGGGAGGGAATTGAGATTTTGCAGTACCCTCCCCTCACACACACAGCAAGCCATGCCCACAGAACCAGTAGTAAAAAAAAAATGAATTTTACCACTGGTTCAAACCCCTACCCAATGCAGGAGTCCTATTTCCATCCTGGATAAGATGGCCCAATATTTTCTTGAAAACCTCCAATGACGGAGCACAAACCATTTCTGGAGGCAAGCGGTTCCATGGATTAATCATTCTCACTGTCAGAAAATTCCTCCTTACTTCTAGGTTGGATCTCTCTTTGACAGACTTTCACCCACCCCTTCTTGTCCTGCTTTCAGGTGTTTTGGGAAATAAGGCAACCCCCTTTTCTTTGTGATAGCCCCTTTGCGCTGGCTTTAACTTCTGTTGCATTTATTTTTCTTCCCCTTCCCCAACCTAGAGAAAAAAAAGGGAACAAAATACAGTCCTCATCAAAATAGGCAGATTTGATGAGAAGGTGTTGCCCACTTCTGATCAGTGGAGGGTTCCTCTCCCTGTCGCTACTGGTACACTGCACAGTGCATGGGGCCAGGCGTCCTGTTCATGCATGCGCACTGCACATGCATACATACTCCACTGCCCGTGCAACACCCAGCTGCTTGTTGGAGGTTGTGCAGGTGCCGCACGCTGTGCATGCATGCACAATTGGCCGGTTGCTTTAAAAACAGGTATAGAATGTGGGTGGGTGGTCACCTGCACCTGGCTACTACTGATATGACTGTACCAGGCCGTACTGGCCAGAACCCACCACTGCTTCTGATCCTATCTGAATGTACTCTTTGCTATCTAACTGTGAGAGCGTATGGAAAACTGAAACAGCCTCGCAGGCCTTGCATATAGAGAAGTCTTCACGGGGTGTCAGTTCAGTCTCAGAAAAAAACCAGGGTAGTTAACCCTGCAGTCAGCAGTTTTCATTTCACAGCTGACTGAGGGGTTAGTTTACTTACATGCACCATTGGTTTTGTTTAAGGCTAAATTTACCCACTGGGGGTTCATTGACTGGGACAATTAAAGCCTCCTGAGAGTTCCCAGAACACAATAAGCACCTCACTGATCTGTGACATAGGAAAAGGGCCAATGTTTCCCCCACCCCCCAACATCTTAAAGCTTCCAAAACCAAGGAACGAGACACGGGAATTTACTTGCAAGTAAATGTGCTTGCTTGTTAGCCAGTGAAACTAAGCAAAGCAGTTAGAAAATTAGGAAGGGGAGGGAAGAGAAAGCAACAGTTTATAGAACAACCATGAAATCGTTAGGGAATAAATCATAAAAAAATAGAATTGTAGAATTAGAAATGCCCAGGGTCAACTTCTATTAAGGCTTTCTTGAGTAAACCATAATTTATTTATTTATTTATTTGATTTATATCCCGCCCTTCTCCAAAAGGACCCAGGGCAGGATATAAATGTATCCCGTAATGTTGGGAAAGTGAAAGGAAAGAAAAGAGGATGGCCAGCAAGAAGGGGGATGACCTCAATTTCAGAGGTAATAAATGCACCATTGGAGACCTCAAGGACTAGATAGCAGAGAGATTGTTCTGGAGACAGTCCATCACAGGTGGTATTCTACCAGTTAGGACTGGTTTGCCCAAAACAGTAGTGGAAATCATGGATGCCCCTCCCCACCTTCCCTGGCTCTGCAGCATCCCACTTAGGCCCTTTTTTCATGAAAAGTGCATGTGCTAAAGGCTGTGCACATGTGCGGAGGTGGTGTGTGCAAGCAAACCAAGCACCCGTGTGTACTTGTGCACATTCACATTTGCAAACTGGAAGGGAAGGGAATACCACCCCTGCAGTCCATCTCTGTTGCTGCAAAGAGTCAATTAAGCAAGGATCCTCCTGTCCAATAGAATCATAAAATTATAAGGTTAGAAGGAAGAACAAGGATTGTCTAGTCCAACCCTCTGTAATATGCAGGAAGACCAATTAAATCATTCATGAGGTGGCTATCCAGTCTTGTCTCGAAAACCCCCATAGATGAAGGAAAAAAATCACAGCCTGTGGATTGTAGATTGATTGCTCAATCAATCAGTTGTAAATTATAGTTAGATTGTTCCACTCTGCATGGAGTGTGTGGAGGGGAGAGATGGAATGTAATTTTTAAAAAAAAAACTTATACAGGCATTTTTTTATTTAACCAGTCACTTGCAAGAGGTGGAATAGTGCCATTAAAAAATGACGGCTGAATAACCATATTTTTCGGAGTATAAGACACACCAAGGTTTTGGAGAGGCAATTTTAAAAAAAAAAGGTTTTACACTCTGCAGATCTCCCAAAAATGGCCTGTTTATTGGTGAAAACGGGCCCATTTTTTGGAAAAAAAGGGGGTGCATGCATAGCTTTTAGGAGCCTTGCAGAGTGCTCCTGGGGGCTGGAGGGGCAAAACTGAGCAAACAATGGCCAATTTTTCGCTCATTTCTTCCCTCCCCAGCCCCCAGGAGCACTCTGCAAGGCTCCTAAAGGCTCTGCATGGCCATTTTGGTGAAGGGGGAAGGGTTTCAGGAGGCAAAAAAATACTGTATTCAGTGTATAAAATGCATCCAGATTTTCAGCCTATTTTTTGAGGGTAAAAGATGTGTCTTATACTCCAAAAATTATGGAACTCAAAACTCATCAGATATGCAATCCAGGCATGGTAAAACCATTTGGCCTCTCTTGGAGAACTATCCAAAGAGACATCAGGTATAATATATATGTTTCAAGTAGTAAAAATAAACCAATTGTCTAGGAAAAGGGGGTCACCTAATCTGGATGCCCCAAATACTTTTGTTGAAATCCCAGAAAACCAATTGCATCATCCAGGGTTTTCAGTGGTGGTTTGGTCCACAAAAAGGATACATTATTTATTATTTATTATTATTTATTAGATTTTTATACCGCCCTTCTCCCTTTCGGGACTCAGGGTGGTGTACAGGCAACGATAAAAATCAATAGTATAAAACATAAAATACGTTAAAAATATAATTAAATGATTAGCCTGTCCTAAAACCCTACTAAAACCCCCTACTAAAAACAATTAAAACTACACCAGGCCGGCCACACGAAATAAATAGCTCTTCAAGGTCCGACGGAAAAGGCGCAGGTCCGTGGTGGTCCGTAGGTCAGGGGGTAGGTCATTCCAAAGGGCGGGGGTTGCCACAGAGAAGGCTCTCCCCCTAGGGGTCGCCAGCCGACATTGCCTGGCTGATGGCACCCTGAGGAAGCCCTCTGTGGGAGTGAACTGGTTGGTGGGAGGTGTTTGGTAGCAGGAGGTGGTCTTGCAGGTAACCAGGTCCCTTGCCATGGAGTGCTTTAAAGGTAGTTACTAGTACCTTGAAACGCACCCAGAAAGCCACAGGCAGCCAGTGCAGCTCGCGCAGGAGAGGTGTCACATGTGATCATCTAGACGCTCCCAGAATCCCCCGTGCGGCCGCATTCTGAACTAACTGGAGCTTCCGGGTGCACCTCAAGGGGAGCCCCATGTAGAGAGCGTTGCAGTAGTACATGACATCCCTGGTCTTTTTCACCAGTAAAGGAGGTACCAGATAAACACTACCATCCTTTACGCATTCATCTCCCTTCCCCATGAACCTCTTGGATGAATGGGAGGGAAATAAACTAGACATTCTGCAGGTTATTTCTCAATATGAGTTGACTTCCATTTCAAAAGCAAAAGGTCATTGGATACTTAACACCAGAGGTGGGTTTCACATAATTTTACCACCAATTCGCCGTGCACTAAAACTGTGAGCGTGAGCCTTCCGTTCACATGTGCAGCTTTTCATGCATGTACATTGCTCATGTGTGCAGTTTGCAGCATGCATGTGGCTTAGAAGATGTGGCTAAATAGGACAGCATAAAGCCAGGGCAGGTGGCCAGGTCCACCTGCAGGTCGCTACTCAGCAGGTTGCTACTACCGGTTCGTCCGAACCAATCTGAACTGGCTGAATACCACTACTCCTTAGCACCCTACTTGGGATGAGGATTGTGCTAAGACAGGGGTCTGCAAAGTTGGCTCTTTTAAGACTGGTGGACTTCAACTCCCAGAGTTCCCCAGCCAGCATAGCTGGCTGGGGAACTCTGGGAGTTGAAGTCCACCAGTCTTAAAAGAGCCAACTTTGCAGACCCCTGTGCTAAGAGAAGGAAATATGCCCTGCTTAGAAGAAGATCTACTTCAGTCTTAGAGGCTGGTAAGAAAAAAGGGAAAGTCTTTGGAGTATCATTTTCAAAGGAGAGGGCATTAGATTAATCTCAACTAAACGGCCCTGCTTGAAGCCAGTCAGCTTCACGTGATGGTGCTCATTTGTTCCCATCAACAAACAAGAGAGCAGAAGAGTCACAATTGTATTTAAAAACACGACTGCTCTTACAGTCCAGTTTTGCATTTGGATGAATACTTTTCCTCAGGGCATAATTACAAAATCATATAACAAAATGGCTTCTTAAATCACGGCAGAACCACTCATCCTATTGCAGGGAGGGGGAAGAGTCTTTTGACACTTTAAATACTAATAAATTTATTATGGCTAAGTTTTCATAAATTACGATCTCTTTCTACAAGATCTGATGAAGTTGACTATCCTGCTGGAAAGCTTATGCCATATTTTTTTTTTATTAGTCTACATGGTGCCACATGTTGTTCTCATTGTAACAGAATACAAGAGCTATTTTGAATCATTCAATCAGCGATGTGGGAAAGAATACAGGCAGTCCTCAGCTTATGCCCACAATTGGTGGATATAGTCATGGAGAAATGGGTGGAAACTAATCAAGGAGAGAAGCAACTTAGAACTAAGGAGAAATTTCCTGACAGTTAGGACAATTAATCAGTGGAACAGCTTCCCTCCAGAAGTTGTGAATGCCCCAACACTGCAAGTCTTTAAGAAGCTTTTGCATAGCCATTTGTCTGAAATGGTATAGGGCTTCCTGCCTAGGCAGGGGGTTGGACTAGAAGACCTCCAAGGTCACTTCCAACGCTGCTATTGTATTGTATTGTATTGTATTGAGCCCCAAATTTCTGTTGATAAATGAGACATTTGTTAAGTGAGATTTGCCCCATTATACCACCTTTCTTGCCACATTTGTTAAGTGAATCATGGCAGATGTTCAGTTAGCAACATGGTTGCTGAGTGAATCTGCCTTTCCATTGACTTTGCTTGTCAGAAGGTCACAAAAAGTGATCACATGACCCTGGGACACTGCGACCGCCATAAATATGAGTCACTTGCTAAGTGTCTGAATTTTGACCTGCAATCAGGGGTGGGTTGCTAAGGGTTCGCACGGGCTCCCGCGAGCCCTTTTGTCAAATTTCCCGATCCCGAGCGATCCGCTTGGACCGGTGGACCCAGAAGTAAGTAGGTCCCCCTCGCGCTCCCCGTCTTCCCCGATGGCGTCTGGAGTGATCAGGGGCCGTGCAGAAACGCGGCGCTTTTCCACGGTGGGAAAGATAGGCGCGTGCGGGTCCTGCAGAATTACAGCGCAGATTCGCACCGCTACAGACTCTCTGAGGCTGTAATCGGCGTGCCCATGTCCCGCCCGATTACAGCCTCGGAGAGTCCGTAGCGGTGCGAATCTGCGCTGTAATTCTGCAGGACTCGCACGCCCCTTTCTTTCCCACCGTGGAAAAGCGCCGCGTTTCTGCACGGCCCCTGATCACTCCAGACGCCATCGGGGAAGACAGGGAGCGCGAGGGGGACCTCGCGGATGGCGTCGCCGGCAGCGTAGAGTCGCCGCTGCTTCACGCGGTATTCTGTGGACACAGTGACCGGCAGACAGAGAGAGGCAGAGGGGGGGGAGGGTGGAAGGGAATCAGAATCTGACAGACACAGAGAGAATGACCGAGAGAGACAGGAAGGGAGGGGAGAGACACAGAGATAAGAGGGAGGGAGGAAAGAAAGGCAGGCACAGAGAGAGAATGACAGAAAGAGACAGGGAGGGAGGGAGGGAAGGAGGGAGAGAAAGAGCCACAGAGAGAGAGAGTCAGACAGACACAGAGAATGATAGAAAGAGACAGAGAGGGAGGGAGGGAGGGAGGGAGAGAGAGAGAGATAAAGAGCCACAGAGAGAAACAGACAGACAGACTCAGAGAATGACAGAAAGAGACAGAGGGAAGGAGGGAGAGAAAGAGCCACAGAGAGAGAGAGAGAGTCAGACAGACACAGAGAATGATAGAAAGAGACAGAGAGGGAGGGAGGGAGAGAGAGATAAAGAGCCACAGAGAGAAACAGACAGACAGACTCAGAGAATGACAGAAAGAGACAGAGGGAAGGAGGGAGAGAAAGAGCCACAGAGAGAGAGAGAGAGAGTCAGACAGACACAGAGAATGATAGAAAGAGACAGAGAGGGAGGGAGGGAGGGAGGGAGGGAGGGAGGGAGGGAGAGAGAGATAAAGAGCCACAGTGAGAGACAGACAGAGAGAGAGAGACAGAGAGAGACAGAAAGAGAGAAAGAGAAAGAAGGGAAGAAAGAAAAGAAAGAAAAATAAAGTGGGACAGAGATGAAAGAGAACTTATGACCACAATTGAGGCCAAAATTTTGGTTGCTAAGCAAGACCATTGTTAAGTGAATTTCACCACATTTTCCTAGTTGGCCACACCCACCCGGTCACATGACTGCCGAGCCACTCCCACAAAGCAGGCCACACCCACAGAACCTGTTCCAAAAATTTTGAAACCCACCCCTGCCTGCAATGGTCATAAGTGTGAAAAATGGTCATAAGTGACTTTTTCAGTGCCATTGCAACTTTGAATGGTCACTAAATGAGACTCCAGTTAGTGCAGAATGCGGCCGCGCGGGGGATTTTGGGAGCCCCACGGTGCTCCCACGTAACACCCCTCCTGCACGAGCTGCACTGGCTGCCGGTGGCCTTCCAGGTGCGCTTCAAGGTGTTGGTAACCATCTTTAAATCGCTCCATGGAATGGGGCCTAGTTATTTGCGGGACCATCTCCTACCACATACCTCCCTTCGACCGATCCGCTCCCACAGGGAGGGCCTCCTCAGGGTGCCATCTACCGGTCAATGCTGGCTGGCAGCCCCCAGGGGTAGGGCCTTCTCTGTGGCATGCCCAGCCCTCTGGAACAACCTTCCCCCCGAACTTCGTACCATCACGGACCTTCGCCTCTTCCGCCGATCACTCAAGATGCACTTTTTTCACCTAGCCACCCTAGCTTAGAGCCTAGATTTTGATATCATTTTAATTGGATTAGGTAGGGATTTTAACATTTTTAGCTTGAATATTTTAGCACAGTTTCCTAATTTAATTGCATTTTAATGTTACGACTGCATTTGTTGTTGTCTGTTTGTATTATTTTTAACTTCCTGTGCACCGCCCTGAGTCTGATTGGGGAGATAGGAGCGGTATAGAAATTGAATAGAGATAAAGATACAACAGCCTTTACCTATAGCCTGATTACAACTTTTATAATTTCCTACCTAGCTGACCATGATCTCTTGGAATTATAACAATAGTAATATTAACATATCTGGAGGGCACCCGTATGGGGAAGCTGGGCACGCAGAAGTTATCAAAAGCTACAAGAAACAAAATAAACATACATATTTGTTCATTATACATTGATTTGATATGATTTTGAAGCTGCTTTCTTAATAACTCTGGGTGGTTTCGAATTACAGACAATTTTGAGATAGTCTTACATTTGATTTAGTTCAAGAAAAAAAGTTGTAAATAGGCATTCCTTCTTCTCCCACCCCCAGAAATCATAGAAACCAGTTATTTACTCATGTTTACATAGAATATTATTGATAGAGACACCTGTTTTCTGTATAAGAAAGTATTTGATGAAACAGTGAAACCTGATAGCTAATTGGAAAAACAAAAACATTCTTCAAGACTGTATTTATCTGATCACAAATGAGATTAGAATTTAATATAGTTTCCTTGAGGCAGCTTATGTTTGGGCGCTAGGAGGGAGGCTTGAATTGGTATTCCCCAGTCATTTACAGTCATTTAGTTTAGCAAAATTATCCCTCAAACATTACAAAAAAAACCATACCGGTAAGCTCTTACTGGGAGAAATGAATCTTTAAATAGATACTGCTATCTGTAGACGTTCTGAAATATGATAGAAGAAAAGACATTTGCTTTCCTGACGAACTCTATTCTTCTGTTATCTTAATGTGTTTCAAAGTATGTATGCATATTCTTACACTATTCCATTCACTATTCCAAATATTCTTTCCCAAAATATCATTCTTTGTGCCAACTTAGCAAGCTCAAACGGCCCAAGGAGCTGCTGATACAGTTCTACAGAGGAATTATTGAGTCTATCATCTGCACCTCCATAACTGTCTGTTTTGGTTCTGCAACCAAACAAGACAGACACAGACTTCAGAGGATAATTAGAACTGCAGAAAAAACAATTACTGCCTTCCATTGAGGACCTGTATACTGCAAGAGTCAAAAAGAGGGTCGTGAAAATATCTACAGACCCCTCACATCCTGGACATAAATTGTTTCAACTCCTACCCTCAAAACGATGCTACAGAGCACTGCACATCAAGACAACTAGAAACAAGAACAATGTTTTATTTTCCTGAATGCCATCACTCTGCTAAACAAATACATTCCCTCACCACTGTCAAACTATTCACTAAGGCTGCATTACTATTACTATTAGTCTTCTCATCATTCCTATCACCCATCTCCTCCCACTTATGACTGCAGGACTATAACTTTGTTGCTTGTATCCTTATGATTTATATTGATATTGATTGTTTCCTGATTGCTTATTTGTACCCTATGACTATCATTAAATGTTGTACCTTATGATTCTTGACAAATGTACCTTGTCTTTTTATGTACACTGAGAGCATATGCACCAAAGACAAATTCCTTGTGTGTCCAATCACCCTTGGCCAATAAAGAATTCTGTTCTGTTGTATTAGTGTACTAGAGAAAACCAGTGAACAAACCATAGGAGGGCCACAGTTTATACTGGTCCTATACTGATTGTTGCAGTTCTTACATTTTGTATTTGTATTTGTATTTATTAAATTTATATACCGCACCTTCTCCCTACTGGGACTCAGGGTAGTGTACAGGCAGGTAAAATCGACAATATAAAACATAAAATACATTAAAAATACATTAAATAATTGGCCTGTCATAAAACCCCTATTAAAACCCCTGCTAAAACAAATTAAAAACTACGCCAGGTCGGCCGCATGAAATAAATAGGTCTTCAAGGCCCGACGGAAAAGGCGCAGGTTGGTGATCGTCCATAGTCAGGGGGTAGGTCATTCCAGAGGGCAGGGGCTACCACAGAGAAGGCTCTCCCCCTGGGGGTCGCCAGCCGACATTGTTTAGCTGACGGCACCCTGAGAAGGCCCTCTCTGTGGGAGCGAACTGGTCGGTGGGAGGTATTTGGTAGCAGGAGGCGGTCTTGAAGATAACCAGGTCCCTTGCCATGGAGCACTTTAAAGGTGGTTACTAGTACCTTGAAGCGCACCCGGAAAGCCACAGGCAGCCAGTGCAGCTCATGCAGGAGAGGTGTCATTGTATGTTGTAGTTGACTCCTGTTTTTTCTTCTGGGGTTGCTGGGTCTTTTGGTTTGCTTACGCCTAGTTAGGGTAATGAAATGTCTGCAAGGAGACAAGCAAGCTCAGAGAGCACCAGGAACCACCCAGTTACATATCTTTACCCCCAAATGGGCAGGCGATGCTCTTTTAGTAGTGACCCATATGTCTGGAGTAAGTAAGGGTCTGGAAGGGGAAGAAGTAGATTCAGCTCAATCTTAGTAAGACTGTGACTTTGGGTTTTTGGTTCCCCTTGGTCTGATGACAGGTTATCTTTAACTTTCAATAGGAAAGATAGGATACCTTCCCCAGACAGATCTGGTATCCTCTTAGATTTGTAGCACTTGCTTGAGGAGCAGGTAGCCGTCATGGTTATGGAGGCCCCTTGTCCAGATACATCTTGTACACCAGTTGCAAACATTGAGTCCTTGCTCACAATCACTCAGTCCTTGGTTGCATTCTGGTTGAACTCTTGCAGTGGCCATACATTGAGAACCACCCAGAAATTGCAGGTAGTCCAGAATGCGGTACCTTACAGTGCCTTATGACCCACAGTGGTACAGTGGTTAGAGTGCAGTACTGCAGGCTACTTCTGCTGACTGCCAGTTGCCTGCAATTTGGCAGTTCAAATCTCACCAGGCTCAAATTTGACTCAGCCTTCTATTCTTCCGATGACTCAAATTGTTGGAGGCCATAGGCTGACTCTGTAAACCACTTAGAGAAGGCTGTGAAGCACTTTGAAGCAGTATATAAGTCTAAGTGCTATTGCTATTGCTACAGGGCACCTCTCAACACTGGTTCCCAGTTTCTTTTCTGTGAGCAATTCAAGCTGCTGGGTGCTTGAAGAAGGGACTGAGCAAGCCAAGGGGGAAGTCAAACAAGGACTTAGTCTAGAATCTTTGGACAGAAGAGGATGGAGTCCAACTCACCTTGATTGCCTTTGAACCTTATCTAGTTTCATCCAGGTACAAATTGTTAGTCTGAGAAGATTTCTGTGCTTTGGCTTGAGTTATAAAACAATTTACTGAATTCTCCAAGTTTGAGTCTGGTTGTTTACACCTGACATTATTACCTTTAATGAGCCGAGGTGACACAGTGGTTAGAGTGCAGTACTGTAGGCTACTTCAGCTGTTAGCTGCAGTTCAACAGTTCAAATCTCATTGGCTCAAAGTTGACTCAGCCTTCCATCCTCCTGAGGTGGATAAAATGAGGACCGAGTTTGTTGGGGGCAATTAGGCTGACTCTGTAAACTGCTTAGAGAGAGCTGTAAAAGCACTGTGAAGTGCTATATAAGTCTAGATGCTATTGCTATTTAAAGCTCTATATGCCCAGGACCAGGTTATCTGTAGCACCATATCACCCTGGGATCCCCATATCACCCGAGTCCCTATGTGGTGAGATGGGTGCGGCTTATAAATTTGAATAATAAATTAGTCCATGCTACTATATTGGATAAAGTGAGCATACTCCTAAACCTTTGTCTCAAACAGGTAGATCTATGAAGGGTGTCTTTTCCACATCAGCTCCAACCTCGCGGATCATCTCTCTATTGAAATCCAGCAGGGCCTACCATTAGCGTTCCAGAAAGCTGTTGACCTAGCTTTTCCTTCAGCACTGTGATAGCAATGTTGGAGCCCAGGGGGGCTGTATAAGTGGATACAGGCTATTGATTAGATGTTGGTCTTTTCTCATTGTTTGTTGGATTATTGTATTGTGTTTTTATTATTGCTGTTAGCTGCCCAGAGTTATCTCTCACAACATTGGCAATTATATAAATCTTTCAAATAAATCAATAAATTAGAATGGGCAACGTTGGGCTGAATAAACCAGTACTCTAACCTTACAATATGACTATATGTCTCAGTATAAAAAAAACATGTTCTTGGGCAAAAAAGTATCCTTGATTTCAATTTTTTTAAAATTAAGGGATCATCTCTCCCTGAGATGCAGACACATCTGTGCAAAGATTGAGATTTAAAGGGCAAAATGCCATGTGGAGTGTGCACAGATTGACAGATAGAATCAGTCAGGAAATCCTTAAAATAGCTGCATCTTTGCCTGTCCTTGCACAGCTGCCCTCTGCAGCTGACACATGATCTTGAAAAGGAGACATCTTTTATTTAAGGTGGTTTTGGACACAGGAAACAGGCTTGTGTACAAAGGATGGGGATCTAATAGGTTTTTAAATTTTGTATTGTGTTTTTTGTATGTATTTTAATTTCCTGTGCGCCGCCCTGGGTCCTCTTGGAGAAGGGCGGGATATAAATTTAATAAATAAATAAATAAATAAATAAACTGTCCAAAACACATTTTGCTCTTCAAATCCAAAGTTCTGCAGAATCCTAATGGATATTTACAATACATGTATTACTAAAAGGAAAAAATAAATCCATACTCCCTCCCTCTCAAAAGTAATTTTAAGAAAGTTTTTTAAAAAAAAATATGTGTGGGGTTTTTTTCTCCCCCTTTCAACAGATAACTGAAGCGTCTTCCTGTGGATTACTTAAGTAAAGTGATCTTGTATCCATTATCAGCAATATCCCTTCTTCCTCTACAATATTGATCTGTCTGAATTGTCTAATAAAAAACCTGAGGCTTTTGCATAAACATATTTCATTTGGGACAGTAAATCCTCCTATTTTGTCCCAATTTCAACTCTTTATTAGCCTCCTTTTTCTCCGACAAGAAGCCTATGTGTTCTAACTAGGCAATTGTGAAGAGCAGAATGAAGAGCCAGAATAGAAGATTAATAGGAAGAGGATCAGAAAGGTAGCTATTTATTTCAATGGAGTTTAATTTTTCAAAGTCAGATTAATTGTGTTTCAAAATATTGAAGAAAATATTGAAGAATGTGGTTGTCTGCCTACAGTTTTGTGTATATCTTTGGGAAATCTTGGAGAACATGTGAAGGGGCAAAAACAGAGGGATATCAAACTTTATCCTCAGATTTTTTTAAAAAACGAGAACAAAATCAGGATAATTACATATCAGTCATTCTGACACGATTAGAAAGTAAACTGTTAAGCAGTCAGTCTTCAAAAACTTTTAAAATTTATTTATTTATTTATTTATTTATTTATTTATTTATTTATTTATTTATTTATTTATTTATTTATTTATTTATTTATTTATTTATTTATTTATTATTCGAATTTATAAGCCGCACCCATCTCACCAAATAGGGACTCAGGGCGGCGCACAGGGAATATAAAATATAAATACACAAATATACAAAAAATAAGACGTTCATTAAAACTCAATTAAATTAAACCACCCTGCGCTAAATTTATTTTTATTTATTTTATTTTAATCACATTTATATCCCGCCCTTCTCCATGAAGGACCCATAATAAAACCCCTGAATTAAAACTTTGGTAACTAGAGGCAGTGCAGTGTCGAGTAAAATCATGCCAGACCGGCTTGTTGGAAGAAGTGCATTTTTAACCGCTGGCGGAACAGGTGGAGGTCCGAGATGACACAGAGTTCAGGGGAGAGAGCGTTCCAGAGGGTTGGGCCCATCACAGAGAAGGCTCTACCCCTGGGCGTCGCCAACCGGCATTGCCTAGTTGACGGCACCCGGAGTAGCCCCTCTCTGTGAGAGCGTATCGGTCGTAGGGATGTATGGGGCAGTAGATGGTCTCGTAGGTAGCTAGGCCCCGTGCCATGGAGCACCTTGAAGATGGTCATCAAAACCTTATTTTGCTTGTTTCCAGAAATCAGTTGCATGTCAGCATTCTGAGTTATGCACCCATTGAAAGTAGAAGGCTGAAGCAGGTGGATTCCTCAAAGAACATGTTTATTGGATACATCATATTGGCACAGCTGGTGGAAAACAGCTGTAAAGGTTATCATGATTCTCACTTAATTAAAAGAGTAAAACTCCCTCCCTCCCTCCCAGGTGTCACCAGTCATATTGTCCAATGAATATAACTGGCAGGCTCCTCTCCTCCTTCACCAGTCATCTGTTACATTGACCTTGGTTCCCAAAGAAAAACTTTTTTATTTTGACTGTTAGCTGGGCTATCTACTTCCCCACTCCCTTCCCTTCTCAGGTGTCATGGAAACTGTGAGGCAGTACAAGATGGCTTCAGCCAGGTTCACTTCAGAGTTGACATTGCAACTCCTATAAATCATTTTATTGGTAGATTATGGAATGCTGTAGACATAATACATCTTGATTTCAGCAAACTTTGGCAAGTATCCTATGATATTTTGATTAGACAAGAGTGGCTGAAATAAAATTTAAGAAGACACATAGCTGGCATGAAAAAAAAATCATACTCAGGAAATGTTTATTATTAATTGTTCATCACTTTGGTATTTGGTATCAAGTATAATGCTACAACGTACAGTCCTGAATTCTGTACTCTTAAAATATTTTCTATATTCATGACTTATATGAAGTGAATTTAGAAATGTTTAACAACTTTGCAAATTTCACAGAACTAGCTAGGATTTCTAAAAGCCCTAGAAAACAACAATTAAAAAGTACGGTACAATCTTAATAGACGAGATAAAAGGACAGAAAAAAGTACAACTAACAGGGACAAATCAGAATTCTTCATTTAGTAAATAGAAGTCAAATCCATATATATAGGATACTTGCCTTAATAACACTACCAAGATCTTGAAATAGAATTTGATTGCAATCTACATAAGTATAAGCTAGAAATGTTAGGTGATTATAAGAAAAGAAAAACTAATTTTAGGCTGCATCAATAAAAGATTGATTTCCAAATCATGGAGAGTAATATTTCCACTTTATTCAGCACTGGCCAGATTCCCATATTATATCCAGTTCTGGGGCATCTCATTTTTTTTTTAAAGGGAAACTAGAACAGATTCAAAGAAGATCTGTGAAAATGATTGTGGTTGGTGGGTATATTTTGAATGTTGGGAGCATTCTTGCAAACGGATCTTGAGTGAAAACCATCCATAGGAACATAGGGTGACTATGATAGAATACTAACTTGATTTAGACAAGAATGATGAGATTGCCAAGATATAAAAAGATAATTGTGTTCTTGAAATGTAGAAAGTATGAGAAATACCCTCAAAATTATTTTGCCTTGATTGTCTTATGTATCACTTGAAGTAGGCAGAGACTTTGACAGTTTGCAGAGCCTGGTTCAAGACTCTGTAATCATACATTTCAAGATTCCTAGTGACTCGTGTTTCTTGACTTTGCCTATCACAAAGCACTGATAGTGGACAAGGAAGTACTGATTTATGATAATATTACCTGCCTTTTATTTTAGGTTCCTCCCTAAATATTACTCCTTACACTTCTTCCAGCCTTTGTATACATTTATTTATTTATTTTAAGGATAGGTACATGTTGTGGCCCAGCCGGCTCCAGATGAGCTTCTGATGGACTCCTCTAGAGAGGAGTCCTATGAGTCTGCTCTGGAGGAGGAGGGCGACCTTGAGAGAGCAGAGAGCCCGGCTGGTCATCAGGAGGCACCTGGGTCTTGGAGTAGTGGGGAGGATCAAGGCCAGTTTGTCTCTGATGCTAGAGTGAGAAGGGCTGAAAAAAAGAGGCTTCAATTGCATCAGAAGTGAACTCATAGGATTTGAATTAGTCCCCGCTGCCTAATGACTGGCCCCTCCCAAGAGGGTTTAAAAGGAAGTATTTGCTAAGAAAGTCCTTGCAGAGAACAACGTTGGATTTCTAGGTTCGTGTTTATTTCTGTTGATTTTCAGGTTCGTATTTAGTTGAGTTAGGAAGCTTCATATCTGTTCAGAGTCATTCAGGCAAGCAGCCAAGAGAGTCAGTGGCAGGCAGCCAGTCTTGTATTAGCCGGAGAAAAGGGGGGGGGGGTCAGAACAGGTACATATAGTTCCAGACAAAATGGTAGACTGCAGCTACCTCCATTTCTTATCCTTAAAATGTTTATGGGACCTATCTGGGACCCGGAGGCATTCTTAGAAATAAAGATTACACTTATTATACTGCAGGATGGCATATGTAGGCTGTGATATACTGTGGTAGAGAAGGAGGAGGAGGAAAGAAAGAAAGGAGGGAGGGAGAGGGATGGAGGGAGGGAGGGAGGGAGGGGGAGGAGGGAGGGAGGAGGGAGGGAGGGAGAGAGCGGTGGAAGATATCTGCAGGTTCTGGTCTTAACTACTTTCCTTCTCTACTCCAATATGGACTTTTATTCGGGGAGCCTACATTAACAGCTCAAGACTGGAAAACAGTTCAAGACTGGTATCTTTGAGTTAAGCTAAATATTTCTTTTTATCCTGGTTGAGACATTTATTCTTAGATCTCAGAGAACTACACTCCTCATTAAAGAAGTAAACTCATATCTGTGCCACAGTAGCTTTGATTAGATCAAAGTGCAAAAATGAACCCAGGCACAGTTGGGCAATCTCCCAAAGATTCGTTTTTGACTTGGAGTTTTAATCAATATACATATGCTCTTATGCACATTGGTAACTAGGAAGGAGGAAAGATCAACCTACAAAGTAACAAGGCAGTCTAAAAAGCAGCCAAGTTTGCTAAACTTTATGATACAGTTTGCAACTGACTATAAACTAAATAGAAAAATGCATCCATCAGTGGAAACTGTATGGTCAGGTAAAATTGGCAACCAAACATATTCTCTAGTTCACTAAGTAGGATGTTGTTTATCAAAAGTTTGTAAAATATGTTATGTTTTTTGACCTGATCAATAAAAAAACATAACACACACATAAAAAAATTACACAACGGAACTCATGGTTCTCTGTCTAGATGGTCTCTGGTGATGAGCCGAAAGGCAGAAAAGGAAACATTATGTCTCCTCCCTTAATTGGGGCCTAACAGGGTGTTGTGGAACAATTATCGGCTCATCACCAGAGACCATCTAGACCGAAAGCCATGAGTTCCGTTGTGTGATTTTATTTTTATATGTGTGTTACGTTTTTATTTATTGATCAGCTCAAAAACGTTATCTCTCTCTCTCTCTCTCTCTCTCTCTCACACACACACACACACGTTTGTTTTTCCATGTAAAAAGTTAAAATATGGATCCCAGGTTGCTTTTCTTACCATACCATACACCTACTTGTATTGTCACCACCCTATCTTTTCTTTTCTTTTCACCTTCCCTCCCATCTCTACTTCTTTCCTTCCTTCTCTTCTTTCCTTTTCCTACTTCCCTTACCTCTCCCCTACTCCTCTCTTCCTCTTCCCCCTCCTACCCTCTCTCCTTCTCTTTCTATCCCTTCCTCTCCTTTCCTCTTTCTTCCTTCTCTTCCCTGTCCTCTCTTCTCCTCTTCTCCTCTCTTCCTTTCCTTTTCTGTTGTTATAGTTCACTAATTGAAGAGGAGACTTGGGATACAAGTTACAACTCCTTGTTACCCCTTTCCATTCATAAATTAAACTTTAGAGGAAAAATGATTGACTTACATATGTAGAATATAGTCCTAGTAATCATTGAAGAAACATTATTTGTAGTTTTGGAAAGAATATCATCTCAAAGAGCGAGATACAAATAGAAGGAAAAGAAAATCGTACAGAACTGTAGTCTTCCTCTATCTATGCAGCTAAGGAAGAGCAATAAAACTTTACTTTTATCCTGGAGCTTTGCCTGTTTGCTTCAGATATGGGATGCGGTAATTTTCTATTCGGCATAAAGGTTAAGGATTATTTATGAGCTTCCCTGGGGCTCTGCAGTCAGCAATCGGATTGGCTCTAATCATCTCTCTCTTCATTTCCTGATGCAATTAGGGTTGTTATTTGTTTTATTATGTTTACTTGAAGATGGCACAACAAAACATTAATAGTGATTTGCTATGGATGTTAGAGAAAAAGGGAAGCAAACAGGCAGATGATGTGATGGGAACTTCGGAGAATCTCATCTCTTCTGCACGGTGTTAGCTAACGCAGGAGTCAGATGTCAACTTCTGATGCCATTTACTGCCTTCAGCCACTTCTCACAGACCTAAAATAGTCTAAAGCAGTGATGGCGAACCTATGGCACGGGTGCCACAGGTGGCACGCGGAACCATTTCTTAGGGCACTTGAGGCGTTGCTCTTTCAGCTCCAGTGCGTATGTGTGTGCTGGCCAGCTGATTTAGGACTTCTTTTGAGGCTGTTTTTCACCCTCTGGAGGCTTCAGGGAAGCTCCTGAAGCCTCTGGACGTGGGGAGGAGAGGCTGTTTTCACCCTCCCCAGGCTCCTAGAAAGCCTCTAGAGCCTGGGGAGGGAGAAAAAAGTGTGCCAAAAGCAGGGTGTCGCACACATAGCATTATGGGTGTGGCACGCCCACACATGACCTCTCTGCACTCCTCCTGCTTTTGGCACACGAGCCAAAAAAGGTTAGCCATCACTGGTCTAAAGCCATCCAAGCTTGTGGCCATCACTACATCCTGTGACAGTAAATTCTGCAGTTTGATGAGGAAACAGGAAGAGGGCAGTTAAATCAGAACAGAATAAGGTAAAGGTTCCCTCACACATAGGTGCTAGTTTTTTCTGACTCTAGGGGATGGTGCTAATCTCCATTTCAAAGCCAAAGAGCCAGCACTGTTCGAAGACATTTCCGTGGTCACTTGGCCAGCATAACTAAATGCTGAAGCGCACAAAACACTGTTACCTTCCCACCAAGGTGGCCCCTATTTTTCTACTTGCATTTTTACATGCTTTCGAACTGCTAGGTTGGCAGAAGCTGGGACAAGTAACAGGAGCTCACTTCATTATGTGGCACTAGGGATTCGAACCGCCGAACTGCTGACCTTTCTCATCAACAAACTCAGTGTCTTACCCACTGAGCCACCATGTTCCTCCGGATCAGAATGGAATAACAGAATGATAACAGAGTTGGAAGGAACCTTGGAGGTCATCTAGTCCAACTCCCCACACAAGCAGGAGACCCTATACTATTTCAGACAAATGGTTGTCCAATCTCTCTTAAAAACCTCCAGTGATCGAGCTCCCATAACTTCAGGAGGCAAGCTGTTGCACTGGTTAATTGTTTCTCACTGTTAGGGAATTTCTCCTTAATTCTATGTTGCATCTCTCCATTTTATCTCCATCTTCTCTTCATTTCAGGGTGACTAGCAGCCTTTCAGATCATGGAGACTGACAGAGAGCATTTTACATTAAAAAAAACAAAACACCACAGATCTACCAGGGATTTTCTTGTTGATGGTTTTGTTTTTCCAGAGAGAAGAGTGATTTTGAAAACAAAAACTAGAAATGCTTCTGAAATATTAAATGTTATTGAATTGATTGTTGGGATCTAAGCCACACTGTCTAGTGTGCTTTAGTAAGCCATAGATCCATGGATTTAAACATTTTAAAAAGCTGCCCAAAAATCTATATTTATTTTTATCTGCAACTTTCCCTAAGTTATGAAGATGAATTACCCAAGAAATATTTTTTTTAAAAAAATAGCAAAATTACTCTTGTTTTTGCTTTATTTATCTTAGCAAAATGTCACCCTTTTTGTTCAAAACTCCCCAAAATGGGGAACTTCTCAGGGGAAGCAATGGTGAACTAAAAATGTTTCTGCCTCAGTGGCACCAATTGCCATAGCATAAAGAAATGCTGATGTGTGGGTTGGCTTTTCAGAACTCCTCTCTGAATCCAGAAATGGGCTAGAAATACCCACAGCTTTGCTCAATGGGAAAGTTCCCACAGGAAACTTCCTAATTGGAAAATAAGCATATGATAAGAGGGAATGTTGAAGATTGGCTTGCAATAGCAACAGCACTTAGATTTATATGCTGCTTCACCGCACTTTTACAGCCCTCTCTAAGCAGTTTACAGAGTCAGCCTTTTGCCCCCAACAGTCTGGGTCCTTATTTTACTCACCTCAGAAGGATGGAAGGCTGAGCCAACCTTGAGCCTGGTGAGATTTGAACTGCCAAATTGCAGTCAGCCAGCAAGTAGCAGAAGTAGCATGCAGTACTTCATTCTAACCACTGAGGCACTACAGCTAGCGAAAACCAATGAGAACTGGCAACTCTGGTTAAACAAGAAGGGGACTATTAATATAACGAAGTAACAGTAATTGACTACTGAAGAAATTTAGATTGTTTAAGAACAATATGCAATATTCAGAAATTAATTTCAAGGCTTTTTGTCACTATAAACAGATACTACATAAGAGAAACAGCATAAGAGCAGTCTTTGTGGTACAGTGGTTAGAATGCAGTATTGCAGGCAAACTGCACGGAGCTAGGAGTTCAATCTTGACCAGCTCAGCCTTCCATTCTTTTGAGGTCGGTCAAATGAGGACCTATGGTAGATTGTTGGGGGCAATGTGAAAAATATTGCTTACACTTGTAAAGCACCCAGAGTGTACTGTAAAGCACTATGGCGCGGTATATAAGTCTAAGTGCTTTTGTTACTGCTATTTGCTGGCTAAAATAGAGACAGAGGTTGAGTTGAATGTGGATTTGAAAATGCCAATGTTGTGAAAAATAACTCTGGTTAGCCAGCAGCAATAATAAAAACACAATACAATAATCCAACAAATGCCACAATATAAGAGTGATATGGACACTGTTCTTGCAGAACAAACTATTTTAGCTGTTCTTGCTGTGGCTTGGCCAATTCTTTGGAAGTAAAACATCTGGCAAGTGGAAGACCAGTGTCATGGAGAAATGGAGGAGGTGGAACTGGGACCGTCCAACAGGGAAGGCATGCCAGAGGCTGAGGACAATGCTGTCCCAGGGCCTTCAGACATTGGGAGAGGTGGTCGACAGGTAGAAAAGGATACAGACAGAACTGAGGAATCCTCTCTGAGTTTGCTTGTTTTCTTGCAGATGTTTCATTACTCAAACTAGGCAACATCATCAGTGCTAGTGATGATGTTTTCTAGTTAGAGTAATGAAATGTCTGCAAGAAAACAAGCAAGCTTCAGGGAGCACCAAGGACCCCTCATGTCAACCCTGAGCTATAAATATTCTCCTTTATTAATACACAGAATTCCACACCTCAAAGTTTTTTGCAAAGTTTTAGTTCTCTTGAACTATCCACTATCAGTTGTACTGGATAGTTTGGTTGTGCTCAAAAGCTTCATTTTTTCATGTTTATTTAGGTATGTAGGCCTAATCCTAATAACCAAGAAATACATTTCACTGCTCCACCTATAGCAACTCTAAATATCCAAATCAACGCTGAAAAGCAGGAGCATTTTTGGAAAACTCCTTCAGGCTTGCAGTATGGATGAATGGCTGGCCAACATAGTTAATCTTTTGTCTTGGCAGAATTCTTACTTAAGCTTCTAGTTGTAATGATTTTATTTGAAGTATTTGCATAATAAATTAAGTAAACCCAGAAAATGCATCAACATGAAAAAGATTTAGAAGAAATAAAGGAATAGAATCAGAAAAAAAAATAGAGTGAATAATAGGAATATTTATTCATTCTTTAGCCAAGTAATTGATTAGTATACCATTGGGGTGTTCTCATTTCATCTTCATGATAATCTTGTGAAGTATATTTGATTGAGAACAGGTGGCCCAAACTTCCTCAACAAATTATATAGATGTAGATTTTAATCACACCCCCATCACTGGTCTAGCGTTCTATAACCCACTTACCATAGCTCACTATTGTGGTTTAGAATTCCATCTCACTTATTTTGATACATTCGAAGAATATCCTGGAACAATTTTCTGACATTTCCTATAGTGCTATTGATACAGTAAATTTTACATTTCCTTTTAAAATATCATTAGAATTAGATTGCCTGGTTGGCTTTCAGGTTGATTTCCAAGTTCTTAAAAGTTACCTTAATGTTTCTTCAACAATTAATTTTTGCCTGTGATGTGATTGGTTTGAGATGCAAGGAAAGAAAACTATGCATGACTAGCCTTGGGGGGGGGGGGGGGGCTTGCAGAGTGCTCCTGGGAGTGTGGGGGGGATGAAAAATGAGCAAAAAACCACCCCATTTATCGCGAAAACAGGCCATTTGTGTGTCAAATAAATTGCATGCATAGCCCTATGAAGGCTTATAGAGTGCTGCTGGGGGCTGTGGGGGCAAAAAATGGCCTGATTTAGGCTAATTTCTGCCCTCCCCAGCCCCCAGGAGCTCTCTGGAAGCCTCCATAAGGCTAGGCACAGCCATTTTGGTGAAGGGGTGGGGTTTCGGGAGGCAAAAAATGCTGTATTCGATAATAATAATAATAATAATAATAATAATTTAATTTCTATCCCGCTCTCTCTCCCCAAGGGGACTCGAGGCGGGGCACAGGCAATTAAAAATACAAATAGACCACAAACAAATACAAAATACAAAGTTAAAAATAAATTAAATAAATCCTGCGCTAAAACCCATAACTAGACTAAAAATTACCCCTAAAAAACCCTGACCTAAAAAGAGACTACCCAAGGCCGGCCAGACGAAAAAAGTGCGTCTTTAATTTTAGGCGGAAGGAGCGGAGGTCCGTGGTTGTCCTGATATCGGGGGGAAGGTCATTCCAGAGGGCTGGGCCCGCCACAGAGAAGGCCCTTCCCCTGGGCGTCGCCCGCTGACAAAGTCTAGTGGACGGCACCCGGAGAAGTCCCTCTCTGTGGGAGCGAATCGGCCGTGAGGATGTATGGGGCAGGATCCGATCCCGCAGATAGCTAGGTCCCGAGCCATGGAGCGCTTTGAAGATGGTGACTAACACCTTGAAGCGTACCCGGAAGACGACAGGTAGCCAGTGCAGCTCGCGCAACAGCGGTGTTACATGGGCAAACCTAGAGGTGCCCATAATTGCTCGCGCGGCTGCATTCTGGACCAACTGAAGCCTCCGGGTACACCTCAAGGGGAGCCCCATGTAGAGAGAGTTGCAATAATCCAGTCGGGATGTCACGAGAGCATGAGTGACTGTGCGAAGGGCGTCCCGATCCAATAGGGGGCGCAACTGGCGTACCAGGCGAACCTGGTAAAACGCCCTCCTGGCCACGGCTGTCACTTGATCTTCCATGGACAGCCGGGTATCCAGGAGGACACCCAAGTTGCGCGCCCCATCCACAGGGGCAAGATGTTCGCCCCCTATGGCCAGCGTTGGAGAGAGCTGGTTGAATCGGGCAGCCGGAAACCACAGCCACTCGGTCTTGGTCGGGTTGAGCCTAAGTCCGTTACTTCCCATCCAGATCCGCACGGCTTCCAGGCACTGGCACATCACCGCTACGGCATCGTTGGGGTGGTTTGGGGTAGATATGTACAGCTGGGTGTCATCAGCGTACAGGTGGTACTCTACCCCAAAACCACGGATGATCTCGCCCAGCGGCTTCATGTATGCGTTAAACAGGAGAGGCGAGAGGACCGACCCCTGAGGCACCCCGCATGTGAGGGGTCTCGGGGTCGACCTCTGCTCTCCTGCCCGCACAAATTGCGATCGGCCAGAGAGGTAGGAGGAGAACCACCGTAAAACGGTGCCTCCCACCCCCAACCCCCCCAGCCGATGCAATAGGATACCATGGTCGATGGTATCGAAAGCCGCCGAGAGGTCTAATAGGACCAGGATGGAGGAACATCCCCCATCTCTGGCCCTCCAGAGATCATCTACCAACGCGACCAATGCCGTCTCGGTGCTATGCCCGGGCCGAAAGCCGGACTGGCGCGGATCTAGATAGTCAACTTCCTCCAGGTGACGGGGAAACTGTTGTGCCACCACACTCTCAACAACCTTCGCCAAGAAGGGAAGGTTGGAGACTGGACGGTAGTTGTTCAAAAGAGCTGGGTCCAAAGAGGGCTTCTTGAGGAGGGGCCTCACCATGGCCTCTTTTAGGGAGGCAGGCAAGGAACCCTCACTCAAGGATGCGTTGACAACCTCTTGGAGCCAGCCTCGTGTCACCTCCCAGGATGCCAGTACAAGCCAGGAGGGACACGGGTCCAATAAACATGTGGTGGCTCGCAGTCGCCCACGTAGCCTGTCCATATCCTCGGAAGTAACGGAGTCAAACTCCTCCCAAACAAGATCTCCCCCGTGGCATCCCACTGGGCCATGAATGGGGGTTAGCTCACTCTGTATCTGGGCGGTTTTCTCCTGCAGAAAAATCACAAATTCCTCTGCTCTACCCTGTAGCGGGGCTTCCCGCTCCCTCTGTTGAAGGAGGGAGCGGGTCACCCTAAACAGGGCGGCAGGGCGGTTTTCTGCGGATGCTATGAGAGTGGCACAATGATGACGTTTGGCCACCCTCAGCGCCACAATGTAAGTCCGTAAATGGGCTCTTACCTGTGTCCGGTCAGATTCAGAGCGGCTAGCCCTCCATCTTCTCTCTAGGCATCTCTTGCGGCGTTTCATCACCCGCAGCTCCTCAGTGAACCAAGGAGCCAGGGTGGTTCGCCGCCGCAAGAGAGGCCGCAAGGGCGCGACCCGATCTAAGGCTCCCACGGCCGCACTATTCCATGCGGCCGTGAGGTCCTCCATCGGGGCGCGGGTCAGGGATACAGGAAATGGCCCAAGCGCTGTCTGGAACCCATCTGGGTCCATCAAGCGCCTGGGGCGGTACCAGATTAGTGACTCTGGTTCCGCCTCCCCGCGGAGGGGAGCAGCGGTCGGAAAGTCGAGCCGGAGAAGTGAGTGGTCTGACCATGACAAGGGTGTAATGACTATATCCCCTGTACCCAGATCACTTTTCCATTGGCCCGAGACGAAGATGAGGTCCGGCGTATGTCCACCCTCGTGGGTGGGGCCCTGAATTACTTGGGTCAGGTCCATGGCCGTCATGGAAGCCATGAACTCCCGAGCTGCCACGGATGATTTGCCCAACGATGGCAGGTTAAAGTCCCCCATGACTATAAGTCTGGGGGTCTCCACTGCCACCGTAGCGATCACCTCCAGGAGCTCGGGCAGGGCTGCTGCTACATAGCGGGGAGCCAGGTATACAACCAGCAAGCCCAACTGCCTCCCTAGGCCCCACTTCACGCAGAGGGACTCACAGCCGGAAGTCTGAGGCACAATGGTCTCTCTCGGCTCAAGGCCTTCCTTAATAATGACCGCTACCCCACCACCCCTGCCTAGGGCCCGCGGCTGATGAAATGCGCGGTAGCCTGGTGGGCACATTTCAACGAGGGGATGTCCTCCCTCGTGGCCCAACCAGGTCTCCGCAATTCCTACCAGGTCCGGCTCCCCCTCTGACACAAGGTCACTAATGAGGGGGGCTTTGTTGACAACGGACCTGGCGTTGCAAAACATCAGCCGCAGACCCTGGCTCTGTATTCCCTGGCCACCTAGCCTGCGGGGGTTGTGGCACCCAACCGTTTGTAACCAACGGCTACGTGCCTCCAACCGGGAGGAAGGAACTTGTCTCCCCTCGGTCCTGCCCCTCCCCACGACCCTCTGGATGGAGAAGCCCTCCACCGGAATGACTTGTGTTTCCCCCCTCTTAACGGAACCATCCGCCTCCCTCCGTCGTCTGCTGGCTCGGCCCGTTCCCTTCTGGCTAGTCTCAACCTGTCTAAACCCTCCCTCCTCCCTGGTACCCCCTAAAACAGACAACAGCTTTTTTACTAAAAAACCCCTACACCTGCGCTTTCGCCACTTCTCCTGACTTACTAGTCCCTCATCAAAGTGTGCCCTTGATAACACAGCGGGCCATACCTGCGAGAGGGGGGACTCTCGCAGTAACAGTAGGTCTGCTTTAGAGTACATCTAATAAAATGGGTCAAGCTGTTAATCTAGGGCTACAAATTGGCTACGATGATGTTAAAAACTGTGAAAACAGATGTTATAAATACATAATGAAGATGTTAAAATGAATAATAGAATAGATGTTAAATAGATATTAAAAATAGATATTAAATAGATGTTAAATAGTATTTAAATAGCTGTTAAATACATTAAATACAATAAATACACTAAAATTCATTGTTCACAGTATGCAAGGGAGAAATATATAGTCCGGCTCAGCACTTGTTCACAAAATCGAGGGTGGTAGGAATAGTTCATCTAAGTGGGTAAGTTTGAGGCCTAGGCCTGATCTTCCACTCCAACTCCAACCATGGCCTGGCCACCTCACCCAATCCGTCCAGTTCTCCAACAAGCCAGGTTTCAGCCTAGTTGTTCCTCGGCCTCCCAGTCCAAACTCTCTTCGGCCTTCTGGTCGTCTGGTCGCCAGGCCTGGTCGCCAGGCCCAACTCCTCAGCCTCCCGACCCAGCCCGGCCCGGCTCCAGAACGGCACTCCCGGCCCAAACTCCTCACCTCCTGGCCCGGCGCGGAACGGTGACTTTCGGCCCTCCGAGGCCCCATCTATCTGGGGCGGCGATTTTCGCCCCCCCCCCAAGGCCCCACCTATCAACAGTGGGCGACCTGGAACCTCCGACGGCGTCCTGTGTTCTTCAGAGCCGTCTCCGCTGCCGCCTCCGCTGCCTCCATCTCCGCTGCTGCCAGCCTGGCCGTCCCAGCTCCAGCCCATCGTGCCCTCGGCCTCCGGCCTCCTCCAAACTCCGTCCCGGCGTTTCCCGGCGTTTCCGGCCTCTGCTCTACTCCCTCCGGCCTCCTCCCACTCCGTCCGGCGATTGTGGGCGTTTCTGGGGCCTCCGCCCGGCGTCGTCCCTCCGGAGCCGCCTATCCACCCCGAGAGACCCTCCTGGTCTCAAAAGATAGCCGGGGTGGTCCACTCCCTAAGCCCGGCCCTTACAGCTGTCCAACAGGCCGGGCAGCATTCTTCCAGCCAATTTTTGAGCCCTGCGACCCTCAGAGCTCTCGATGGCAGACCGCCATCTTCGCACATCGTATAAGATGCATCCAGATTTTCAGTCTCTTTTTAGAGGAAAAAAGGTGTGTTTTATACTCCGAAAAATGCGGTAATCGCTTTCAACTGATTGACAAAATTTCAGAGGAAGGAAGGGAGGAAGGAAGGAACATTATCATTCCTGATTGACTCATATCTTCAAATAATTCACCAAGCACCCAGTTAGTACATTCACATCCACAAGCAAGCCTTCGCAATTCATATTGACTTTAGTCAATATAAAGGTAGGGTAGGACAAGAAGCAATGGGTGGAAACTAATCAAAGAGAGGAGCAACTTAGAACCAAGGAGAAATTTCCTGACAGTTTGAACAATTAATCAGTGGAACAACTTGCCTCCAGAAGTTGTGAATGCTCCAACATTGGAAGTTTTTAAGAAGTTGTTGGATAACCATTAGTCTGAAGTAGTGTAGGGTTTTCTGCCATAGTAGGTGGTTGGACTAGAAGACCTCCAAGGTTCCTTTGTTATTCTATTCTATTCTAGTCCAGTATAAGTATTATTTCACCAATTGAAATAAAACCACCATTCCTATTCTTTTTCAGAATTCAAATGTTTGTGTGCAATCTATGTTACTCTATATTTCAAGTGTGAACAATTAGACTCATGTGCAAAGTTCAAGCAAAGTACTTTATTATGTTCTGCCTAGAATACAGGAATCTCCCCAGTCTGGCAGCCTACTCCTGGGAATAATTAGATAAGGCTGCAAGGAACTTAAAAGGAGTCTGCCTTAGTCCTTTGGCGGTTGTGCAATGACTCCAGGCTGGCTCCATGCTTGATCACGCCTCCCCGCCAAGCTGGGAGCTTTCCAACAATGCAGAGGCTATCAGTTTCTGAATGGGAAAGATTGATAGCCATACCTTCTAACATTTGGGAGAGAAAAATCAGAACCTGTTCTCTTACAAAGGAAGGAATCTCACCGAGCATTCCCCCTCCATTCCCCACTCTTGAAAACACTATTCAGTCTTCTATTTGTTTTATGTAGTTACTCTGCAACAGCTTGTCTATAATAAATTTAAAAGCTGAAGTGTTCCTCCCATCTTACAATTAGGGACAAGCTAAAAAATATAATTGTCCTAGAATGAGCTTCACTAGTGTGTGAAATTGCAGGCTCTGTAACACTTGTACATGTTCACTGATATATTTCTATATCAAATGGCAATATACTGGGGGGCAGAGTGCAAAAACAATGAAAATTTAGCAGTATGGAGAGAACATAAGGTTTGGGTGGAGAGAGCTTTCTCATACCAATTCTAGTTGGAGTTGTTTCAAATTTCTAGTTTCAAAGCCAGCTGTGCTGGTGGTTTACACATCTGGATGGCTCACAGAAACCAACCTCTTAGTCTATGTCCCAAATGTGCTTTTCCAAAAGGCAACTGGACTTTCTTTGTTTTGCTTGAAGACCCTTCACTTCTCATCCAAGAAGCTTCTTCAGTTCTGACTGAAGAAGAACTGAGGAAGCTGTTTGGGTGAGAAGTGAAACATCTTCAAGCGAAATAATGAAACTCCAGTTGTCTGTTGAAGAAGCACCTTTGGGACAATAATGATTTGGATGACTGGGAATCTCCATATACTCTTAGTCTACACAGTGTGGACAGTCAAAAACACTACATTGGGTGTTTGGAAGCTGAATCGTGGAGTATAGTGTGCTACTCTATTTTTTTTTAAGGAAAACGTAGCCCAATTGAATAGAGCAACAGTTAATCCACCTGAGACACTGCAATGTCTAACTTAGACATCCCAGTGCCTAAGAACTATTTAAACTGTTCCCCTGGTTCTGCCAATCATGTGAGCTCTCCTTGAAATTTGGAGTAGTCAACCAAGTCAACCATATACTATTCTAGACACTATGAGGATATCATGCCTGAAAAGTTTAATTTGAGGGAGGTGAAGGGTTTGTTTTGTTTTTTGGGGTAGTTTCATGATTGGCATTGCATGAACCAGTCTTAAAGTTCCACGCATGTGTTGAACACAATTCACTCACACTGGAACCATTACCTCAGTATTTGGAATTTCATTCCCACAAAGTTTAAAAAAAGCATGTATGAATATTTAAAAGAAAAATCTTTACCAAAAAAGTCACCATAGGATGAAAACAGAAAGCGGAACCGGAATTTCCAAGATGGTTCCGCCCCAGGCACCTGATGGAACCTGAAAGGTTCCAGATGGAGCTTAGGCCACTACCTGTAGCCCTGACCCATGCCCGGATGGAGGACCTAGTGGCTGCATGGAATAGTGCGGCCACTGGGGCCTTGGACCGGGTCGCGCCTTTGCGGCCTCTCTTGCGGCAGCGAACCACCCAGGCTCCTTGGTTTTCCGAGGAGTTGAGGGTGATGAAGCACCACAAGAGATGCCTAAAGAGGAGGTGGAGATCTACACGCTCCGAATCTGACCGAACACAGGTGAGAGCCCATTTAAGGACTTACCTTGTGGTGTTAAGAGTGGCCAAGCGTCAGTATTGTGCCACTCTTATTGCGTCCGCAGATAACTGCCCTGCCGCCCTGTTTGGGTTAACCCGCTCCCTCATTCAACAGAGGCTGCGGGAAGCCCCTCTACAGGGCAGAGCAGAGGAATTTGGGGAGTATCTGCAGGACAAAATCGCTCAGATTCGGAGCGAGTTGGTCTCCACTGGAAGTGGTCTGGAGGGGATGTCGGAGGCGGGTCTTGAGATACCATTCTGGGAGGAGTTTGACTCTGTTACTTCCGATGATATGGACAGGTTGCATAGGCGACTGAGAGCCACCACATGTTTATTGGACCTGTGTACCTCCTGGCTTGTACTGGCATCCTGGGAGGTTTCATGAGGCTGGCTCCAGGAAATAGTGAATGCTTCTTTGAGTGAGGGGTTGTTGCCTATCGTCTTGAAAGAGGCGGTGGTGAGGCCTCTCATCAAGAAGCCTTCCCTGGACCCAGCATTGTTAGTAAATTATCGTCCGGTCTCCAACCTTCACTTTTTGGCAAAGGTTGTAGAGAGTGTGGTGGCACAACAGTTTCCCCGTCACCTGGAGGAAGTTGATTATCTGGACCCGCGCCAGTCCGGGTTCCAGCCCGGTCACAGCATGGAGACGGCATTGGTCGCGTTGGTGGATGATCTCTGGAGGGCCAGAGATGGGGGTTGTTCCTCCATCCTGGTCCTATTAGACCTCTCGGCGGCTTTTGATACCATCGACCATGGTATCCTATTGCATCGACTGGAGGGGTTGCGGGTGAGGGGCACCATTTTATGGTGGTTCTCCTCCTACCTCTCCTGTCGATCGCAATTTGTATTGGCAGGGGGGCAGAGGTCAACCTCGAGGCCTCTCACTTGTGGGGTGCCTCAGGGGTCGGTCCTCTCGCCTCTCCTGTTCAATGCATATATGAAGCTGCTGGGCGAGATCATCCATGGTTTTGGGGTAGATTACCATCTGTATGCTGATGATACTCAGCTTTACATCTCTACCCCAAACCACCCCAACGATGCCGTCGAAGTGATGTCCCGGTGTCTGGAAGCCGTACGGTTTTTAGTAGATAATTTTTTATATTTGTTTTAGTTTTAATGGGGTATATTTTAGCACAGGTGTTAATTTAATATAATTTTAAGTATTTATATATTTATTTTCTGATGTATTATGTTTTTTAAATTTCCTGTTCACCGTCCCGAGTCCCTTTGGGGAGAGGTGGCGGTTAACAAGTCGAATAAATAAATAAATAAAAATAATAAAGTTGGACCATAAGAAAGGCTGAGTGCCAAATAGTGCTGGAGAAGACTCCTGGAAGTCCCTTGGACTGCAAATTGATCAAACCAGTCAGTCCTATAGGAGATCACCCTGACTGCTCTTTAGAAGGCCAGATCCTGAAGATGAAACTCAAATACTTTGGCCACCAAATGAGAAGGAAGGACTTACTGGAGAAGAGTCTAATGCTGGGAACAACTGAGGGCAAAAGAAGAAAAGGACAACAGAGAATGAGGTGGTTGGATGGACTCATTGAAGCAGTAGGTGTGAGCTTAAATGGACTCCAGAGAATGGTAGAGTACAGGAAGGCCCAGAGGAATGTTGTCCATGGGGTTACAATGGGTCAGACACATCTTCACAACTAATAACAACAACAACATTATTATTATTGTATTTTTTTAATCTCTTCATGCTGTCCAGAGTCATCTTGATGAGAAGAGTGGTTACATAAGTAAGTAAGTAAACAAACAATCAATCAATCAAAAAGCAAACAAAGAAACAGATAAATAAACTCTATCCCATAGAACTTCATTGACTTACTATGTTATCCAAAATGATGATAACAACAGAGGAACTGATCTCTTCCTGTAAAGGAGAACAGAGATGGCCTTAATGAAAATACATGGCAACTCTTAGTAAAATATGACTTTAGTCCAGGAAAAAAGGAATGGGTGAGAAACAAACTCAAGATTAGTTGCCCTAACTATCTTGAGCATAAGAGGGAGGGAAAGAGAAACTCTGTGGGGATGATGTTATTATAACCTACAGATAGTCCTCAACTTATATCCACATGTTTAAAGATCATTCAGAGTTACAACCGACCTCCCAGGACCTCCTGAATATCAAGAAAGTAGAGTTCTAGTATTTCTTGTGGTGTTCATTTCCTAACCTGGTTTACCTCAAATGGCTCATATTTCCCACCTAGCCCTCTCCAGTATTAAGCACTGAAGCCAGTTTGGGTGGGGGAGTATGTTTTTAGTCATGGAGCTGAAAAGGAAGAGTGAAAAGAGTGAAAGATAGCAAATATCCCTTTGTGCCTAAAAAAAGAGAAGCTCCCTTCAACCTTCTCTTCCTCTTCCTTTTTAGCCTTCAGAGATTTTCATGAAATGACCACACAGGGCTGCTGTGAACATACAGGACAATGTTGAGGGAAAAAATCAATAGCTATTTTATCGACTAGAACTGAGAGTGTGGAAAGATAGTCTGCTGCATGCCATGAACATGGATACTGGGGAGAGATTGTTTTTAATGCCCCCTTCATGTAACTGTTTGGAAACAAGGACAGAAGCAAATAGGCATCTAAGGAAAATGACAACTCAACATCCGCTTGTCTCCAATTTATTATCTTCTGACCTTGTGGTAGTCACGGAGTCAGTCTGGGTTGTCAAAATTTATAGCTGCCAAGCATCCATGGTTGGCAGACAAGCTGGATGTCACTTGCAGATCTCTTGCTTCCTTTGATTTGACAAGTTACCCTCCACCCTCCTTGTACCCATCTTGGACTCTGGGCTGTTTGAAAACAGACCCATTCATTGATGCCTCGTGTGACTACATACCACTCCTTCTATTATCAGGTATCTCTGATAATAGATAACAGTACCCAGTAATGTTAGTGTCAGACCTGGAAGCAATCTTTTACCTTTGGGACTTCAGGCCTGCCACATTTTCTCCTGTGGGAAAACGGGAGGGGAAATTTTACAGAATGTGGGTGATATGTAGCCATAATAACATTCTTTCTCAAAAAGTCAAGGTCATCTTGCCCTGCAGCTGTGATGAGGTGACTGGAAGGTATTCTCAATTTCAGATGGTGCCTGATGGGATCTTGTGATGGACATGTGGGTGCTGGGCAGGGACTTGAACTTTCTTTTGGGTGGGGAAAACCTGGAAGCTTTCACATTTGGGTTTTCCCAGATGTGCCAATATGACATCTCTAATAAAATGGAACTATGAGGAAACTCAAGCCTTGGAGTCTTCTTTCATTAGGGGTGTTACTTGGAACCCTGACAGTTAGACAATAATTAGAGAAGCACAATAATTGGATTATAAGTAAAATGTTTGGTTCTATGTGGCCAATATTAATTTCACATCCTAGTTTGATTTATAAGGAATTAACTGGCAATCAGTTCAATACCAAGGCACCTACATCCTGGGAATGACACTGAGCCCTTGCCAAAATTCAAAAACATAGTTATTCTTCCTATCCTGCTTCTTCAAACTCCAACTTTTGCATCCATATAGTATTACAGAGAAAAGCATTTCTTGCATGACATTACTTCTTCTAATATAGACTAATCATGGCAACTGCATAACTACCATTGCTATGTTAGTAAGTGCTCGTTGGTTGTATATTTCTTGGCTGCTGTATTATTATTATTATTATTATTATTATTATTATTATTATTATTAGTAGTAGTAGTAGTAGTAGTAGTAGTAGTAGTAGTAGTAGTAGTAGCAGCAGCAGCAGCAGCAGCAGCAGCAGCAGCAGTGATTGATCCTATTAGGTAGAAACTACCCACCATTTCAATATTTTTCCTGCTAATTTTAAAGCAGAACAAATAGGGCTATACAGAAAAGACAAAACTGACAACAACATGTACAACAACCAGCCTTTGAACTGACAGGTTGGGGACAGATCATCCTGGAGAAAGTGTATGAGATTGCTAATTGTTTCTGCCAACTCAAAGGCACATAATCATCACTCAATCAATCAATCAATCAATCAATCAATCAAAAGCTAGACAGATAGCGAAACAGTATTCAGCTTTGTATCACTCACTTCTCTATTCGAAGCATCTTTTAACAGTTTCTTTTTTTCCGTAAAGTTTTGTCAGAAGTATAATTTAGATGTATTAAATTAGCCTTGATATATTTCACATTTTGACATGATCTACACAAAGGGCTTGCTATAGTTAATAAAATAAATCTTTAGAGGAGAATATTTGTAGCTCGGGATTGAACTGTGAGATCCTTGGTGCTCTCTGAGCTTGGTTTCTTTCTTGAAGACATTTCATTATCCACCTAGGTAACATCAGTTAACCAGTTGTTACTGAGATGGGTAATGAAACATCTGCAAGAAAACACCAAGGAGCCCACAAAATAAATCTTTTTTTTCTTAAATTCTCTTGTCCTTCCCATTATTCATTTTATGATAGCTTTCTGATCTCGTGCCCTCTGCCTTTTTTCAAAACTAATTAACTTTTTTCTTTTCATTTGTGAATGTATTCTTTGAAGGTTCGTAAATAAAGCTTTGCTTATGAGAGGAATTAGGAGAAGGTATACATCAATCTTTTCCAGCCTTTAAACCAGACAGTTTTATTTCATATTTTTTGATGCAGAGTGTTAGCACTTTGACTACCTGGTTCTACCAAATCAGTGGATATTCCATCTGCGCCTGTTGCTTTTCAATTTGACTGCAGGTTTATGACTTCTCACACATTCCTTTTTAATGAAATTGATTCCTGAATATAATTCTTTATGGCTCTGTCATTCTATAGTCCTCTTTTGAAACTGTTTCCTTATCGCTTTTCAATTTTCTTCTTACATCATTTATCTCTTCAATGATTACCTTTGAGTATTCCTCCTCTATCTGCACATTTCCTTGGGATTTTTTTTCCTCATCTTCTTAATAACACTTCTCATTCTTTTCTTGCTATTTTCCTTGATTTGTTGACTAATCACACATTAGTAGCACCGGTATTACACTCTTTTCGGATGTTTCATTTATCACCTCTTGTTATTTGCCAACAAATTCCTCAGTGTGTGCTATAGTTGGATATTTAATAGGTACATATGCAGGCAAAACTATGATGTCTAGAGGATATTAATTCATTCTTATAGATATATCCTGTTGTTTATTCAGTTATAGTCAAGTGCATATTAAGCTATTAGCTGCCTTTTGAGTATCATCATCACATTGTGTGATCTTAATAAGTGTCCACTGCTTTAAAGTGGACACTTATTAATCAACTAAATACACTTCTTCCTAAAACAACGGTGTGTGTTCCATTTCTGCTTTACAAGTTTTGCCTGGCTTCTGCTTCTCATGTTCCATTTTCCATTCCCACAAGTCATAATAAAACGATTTCCTCTTTCAGGAATGAATGGCCAGGTTTCTTTGCTTTTGTTTTGTTTTGTTTTGTTTTGTTTTGTTTTGTTTTGTTTTGTTTTGTTGTTTGTTGTTTGTTTTGTTTGGTATGGCCAAATCATCATCTCCAAAAGGGAAAATTCTTCCCTAGTAAGTAACATACAGTAGCTTCTGAAACTGGGAAGTGGTAATTTGACACTGAAAGCTATTTAACATTACTACTGTCAACTGGAGAAGCAATCCTGGTCTGCTCTCGAGTTGCCATGGGCAGGAAGGTGGGGGGGAGGAACTGATGGAACAGTCCAGCAGGCACGTTTAGATGCACATTCTACACATACCTTTCCCAAAGAGGGATCTCAGATTACCAGAGTCGTTGGACAATGTGATTAATGACATACTCTGGAAGGAGGGAGGAAACATGGCCACAGTTGAATCATAAATCACGTACCGAAGAGTTGACCTCAAACGGGAACAGTTTAAGTGACATGATGCTCCTAATAAAGAACTGGATTTCTTTTGAAATTTGGCTTGAGGCTCATGTGTTACTTAGGGCATCCCCCGTAACCCTGACAGCCACCATGTCTACACTTTTTTTCTTGGCAGTAGGAAGTAAGGGAAATGGGTGATTTCTAAATTAGATAATATACCGACAGACAGATATACAGACAGATGTGATTGACTTTTAGATTCATATTGCAATTCCTTCTTCCCCATGTCTATGGAGATTCTCAGTCATCCAGGTCATGATTGTCCCAAAGATGCTTTTTTTCAAGAGGCAACTGAACTTCCTGGTTTTCCTGAAAAGCTGAAGAAGCTTCTTGGATGAGAAATGAAATGTCTTCAAAGAAAAATCAGAAAGTCCAGCTGCCTCTTGAAAAAAAAAAACCCTTTGGGACTTCTCCTCCATGGATTGGCTTCTACCTCACCTGGGAATAACCCAATATGTTACTTTGCCTGATATAATGTTTTAAGCAATATTCCATCAATACAAAATATGTTCATTACAATGTGCATAAACACATTCTTTCATAATATACACTTTTGTACACATCATAGGATGTATGTATGTATGTATGTATGTATGTATGTATGTATGTATGTATGTATTTAAAGATCTATACAAAGGCTACAATGAAAAAAATGGGACCATAATTAAATACAAAGAAGACACATGACATCAGGCGTAGCCAACCTTTGAACAGACCATGGATATATATCAAAGAGGTGGATAATGTTTGCCTTTTAGAATTGATTATCAACAGTAAAGGAAGTAGCAGTCCAGATTACTATTTGGTAGAGTGTCCATAAAGGTCTTAGAAAATATATTTCTAATATATATCGCTGCCCTGGGTCCTTTGCGGAGAAGGGCGGGATATAAATGTAATAAAATAAATTCAGGTAATGTATGTGTCCATACATTAAAAAAAAATCAGAATTGTGCAAGCCATGGTATTCCCTGGAATATTTTATGGAAGTGAAAGTTGGACTTTGAAAAAGTAAGAAAGGAGAAGTATTAAAACTTTGATCTTGAATAAGATTTTTGAGAATATGATGGATAACAATTAAAGATATCAGTGGATAAATTAATCAGGAATTCTCCCCTGAAAAAAAACAAATGATCAGGTCAAATTGCCATTCTTTGGACACATTATGCAAAATCTACTCTCTGGAGCTAGGTAAGGTAGAAAGAGAAGAGGCTAGCTAAAGACAAGCTAAATGGAGCTAGTGACAGAAGCAATGGGTTCAACATTGGGGAAGCTGGGGAACAGATGTGGGAGGATCATCATAGAAAAGTACTATTTAAATGATCGCTAACACTTATCTGATAGTACTTTGTCAAAGAATTACCATTAGTATAATGTTAAGAGTTAGAAATTGAACAATTTTATAGTTTGAAAGTTGAATAGTTTCATATTTGCTTTCTCTGAGGAAAGGGGCTGTGCTCAGTGGTGGGATTCAAATAATTTAACAACTGGTTCTCTGCTCTAATGACCAGCTGGGTAGGCATGGCCTGGTCATGTGACCGGGTGGGCGTGGCCAACTCAACGTCACTCACATTGATGGGCGCTTCACCTTAGCTGCTACAATGAAATAAGGGTTAACTGGAGAGGCAGTTTCTGTAAGTAGAGCAATAAAGATTAGGCTAGAAACAACACCAAAATGTTTCCTTCCTGCCTGCCTTCCATGATTAGCTGTGTAAAATGGAAATAAAAACAAGAAGAGATTTCTTCCAATAAATAGGTGTGAACTGGCTGAATCCCACCACTGGCTGTACTTTTTTATGGTTTTGTTTCCTGTATCTAATTTTTTTTTTAAGCATATAATTTGTTCTCTAATAGCTTTATAGTTACTTTTTGTTGTTATTGTTATAATATATAATGCCTTTTTGCATGCAGACCAGTGTTTCTCAACGTTGGTGACTAAGTCCTGTCGACTTCAACTCCCAGAATCCCCCAGCCAGTACAGATTGTACACTGATGCTGAAAGAAGACAGAATAAACCTAAGACTGGGGGGGAGGGGAAACTGAGACTGGGACCTGATTATTGGAAGGATTTCAGCGAGAGTGTCTCAATGGTAGAATTAATGTGACAAGACTGAACACAATATGACCTGTTGGTTCAAGATGCCTATTTTTTTAAATTTGGTTTTAGCACTCAAAGCTGAACTGAGAAGGCAGAAAATAAAATTTGAACATACATTTTCAGCACACAGATAAGGAACCTGAAACGAACCGTGTCATTGCATACTTGATTAGAAGGAAGCATATAAAATCCCAAATGTTGATGTTTGACATGAAATAGTTTTTCAATATTATCAAACCATATGATTGATACAACTACCTTCATTTGCTACAATATAGCTCCAAACTCTTTCCCTGAAATATAACTATTCAACTGATGCCAGTCAGTCCTATAAATATATGTATTTCACCCTTTGTATTGTTTAATTCTTCTCACATACCACCAGCATTTTAATTTGTTCTTGTTTTCTAACTCTCCAGATGTTCTAAAACCTCTCTTAAACATGAGCTGGCAACCTAAATACCAAGTGATTGTGTTTCAATTTCTCCTTTAAAAAACTCCAAATTCTTGCCCTTATCCCTTGATGTTATTGTGACACTGGATAGATTGGTGCAAAGTAAGCTTAAGTGGCAGCCTTGTGGAAATTTCTAACCCTGTTCTGTAGTTTTACAATTCTTCCTAATTAAGACAAAAATTACACAAATGAAAGTTCTATGCAAGTTGTTTCACATTTAGGTGATCCTGTGGCATTGCAGTTGACTTCTACTTGTCTCTTGGTGATATTAAGTTGAAGAGGTAGATTAAGGAAGGATTCTGCCACATGATCAGTACTGAGGTAGACCGCCGCCACCCTGTAAAAGACTAGCGAAATTATTCTGCCTCAAATTTTCATGGTCCATTTTCATGATCTGCTATCTCTGTCAGGGAACAAATCTCATTCCCTTCTAACACGAATGATATTACCTAGTCACATAAGAAAACTCCTGCAATAAAACCAAGTTCAAATAACACCAAAGGACTCCACTTCAAGAGAAATATTCTCTTCTTCTGCCTAAAGCAGGGATGTCCAAACTTGGGAACTTTAAGACTTGTGGACTTCAACTCCCAGAATTCCCCAGCCAGCATAGCTGGCTGGGGAATTCTGGGAGTTGAAGTCCACAAGTCTTAAAGTTCCCAAGTTTGGACATCCCTGGCCTAAAGAATCAAGCAAAGGAAGTTATTGTCCATAGAATTATAGCTCAGCAAATTTGGCACATACTAAGTCACCAGAAGACCCTTAACTATTTGTAATGATTAATGTTAACTATGCAGCTAAGAGGGTAATCCATCTCTACTCACGCAACACTAAATGTAGATAACTCAGATCTAGTACATCCTGACTGGCATTTCCTGTTCAAGAGGTCTTCCGTCAATGAATTCCATTAACCTCCTCTTTTGCAAAGTACCAGGAATCCAGAGGGAGGGCACATGCCTTCACTCTTTCCCTAAGCAGAGTTTGAATGCATTCTCAGCACAGGTCTGGCAACTTGTTCTTCACCTGCCAAGAGGCACAATAACATTTCAGATTTATAAATGTTGAGAGAAGTAGATACCGTGCAACTGTTTTCAGGGCAAAGATGATTTATGGTTATAAATCACAGGTAAGAGACACATAATCATTTTTACGAAATGAACAGAGAATAAATCAGAGGCCGAATGCAACTTGGAGACATACTAGAAAAACGATAGTTCACATAATGGGGAAAAATGGGAACCTGGTGAGGCGAATGGGAGTCTCTGTCTGACAAGTGATCTATTATCTTCTGGTGCTGCTTTCTGACAGCTGCAATGATGATAACTGGCAACTATGTGTTGGAGATGAGGAGGATTTTCCACACTTTTACCCTATGATTGAGGCTTATTGATTTAGGATGCCAAATTCATTAGAAAGTGTTTCTGGCTTACAACTTAAGCTTTTAGTTTCCAAAGTGGCACCAAGGGTCTTGGGAAGGTAGCAGTCCAATGAAGACGGATAGGGTCGCCATTATGGCGAATGAATCACAAATACAGGAGAAGACTGAAAGGTAGCATCAGTTGCAGATAGAGGTGTGAGGCGACAAAGTTGGAACTGACAATTCAGCAAATCCCTTCGGCCACCTGCGAGGCATGATTTGTACACATTATCTGAAGTTCTTAGTACTCTCTGAACTTGCTTGTTTGTTTGCAAATGCTTCGTTAAACAACTAGATATTCTCATCAGTGTAAATGAGTATGTGACTTCCTCCCTGTTTATAGCTTGCCTCACCAGTGTTGGGGTGTCTGGACTTCCTCCTTGGTAGTCCTTTTATTAGGGAATTGATTGTCTCTACTTGATTGTCTCATATTCATCCTGGTATTAAACTCTGCTTATCTTGGTGTTGACTGCAGGTGAGTTGTTCTAGTCTTTTCATTTCCTTCTTTGCACACCTTCATCTGAATGGTGTGTAAATGTGGTTTTAGAACCCTGGTGGGCACAGTGGTTGGAATGCAGTATTGCAGGCTACCTCTGCCCACAGCCAGGAATTTGATCTTGACCAGCTTAAGGTTGACTGAGGATTCCATCCTTCTGAGGTCAGTAAAATGAAGACCCAGTCACAGATTGTTGGGGAAAATATGTTGATGCTGTAAACTGCTTAGAGAGGGTTGTAAAGCACTGTGAAGCGGTATATAAATCTGCTATTGCTATTTATCTCAACGTGCCTGTTGATGGCTGATTTGTCTAAATGCTAAGCTTACAGGAATTCCCTAGCATTTTTGGATTTGGTTTAGTCTAAGATGCTAACAGTTCCAAAACAATACTTGACTGTCCATGTGTTGTAAAATTAAGGAATTTTTTTATGTCTTCTGAAAGTTAATTGGTGTTCATGGATGCTAGTCTGTGTGTGCTACATAGTAGATATCGCAGTCTTGCTCTTATATTGCAGATGACTTATGGTTTTTTTGGGTGAGGGTGTACTTTGGGTTTACTTATAATGTTTTGAAGGACTTTAGTTGATTTGTGTGTTTCAGTGTGATTGTAAAAGTCTCTTGGTAGTTTTTGAGATTTCTTGATATATGGCAGTATTATCCTCTTTCACAGCTTGTAGTTGGTGGAGTGGTCAGACACTTTTTGATAAAGTTATGTGTGTATTTGTCTTGTTGGAGGATGATATATAGGCAGTCTCCTTCCTTCTTCCCTTGTTCTGGGTTGCTGCAGTGCATTTGTATTCATCTGAATGATGCTCTTGCACCGATCCTCTTGTAGGAGGTTGTTACTTTGGTAATGTAGCACTTGGGTAATGTTGGTTGTTTTCCAATAGAGTTGCATTCCTAATGTCTTGTCTTTTTCTCTGCTGATGAGGATATTCAGGAAGGGTAGTATGTTATTGTTTTCTTCTTCCCTTGTGAGTCTGCCTATGGATATTGGCATGTTTTTAAAAATGCCATGGTTTGATTTAATTAACATCAAAACATTTTGGGAAAGGGAGAGTCGGATTAAACTACTCATTTAAAACTAATCTCTTGAATACGAGGCAGTGGTAGTAAGATCCTGACAATTGAAGATTTATTATCATAGTATCAAACCAAAAAAAGAGAAGAAGGAACAGGTTTCATATTTTGTTCATCAAGGAGAAAGACCATGATTAAGATAATTGGTGTCTTCTTTCCCTATGAAGGTTTTTGTATGGATATTTGGATGGAGAAGATTTAGGAAAGGTTCCAGAGGGAGCTTGGGCCAATACCTGTGGCCTTGCCCCGTGACTCGACTGATGACCTAGTGGCTGCATGGCTGAGTGCAGCCACGGGGCCTTGGACCGAGTCGCGCCCTTGCGGCCTCTCTTGCGGCGCCGAATCACCCAGGCTCCTTGGTTTACCGAGGAGCTGAGGGAAACGCCACAAGAGACGCCTAGAGAGCAGATGGAGATCCTCTCGCTCCGAAGCCGACCGAACACTAGTGAGAGCCCATATTAGGACTTACTTAGTGGCGATAAGGGTGGCCAAACGTGAGTATTGTGCCACCCTTATTGCATCTGCAGATAACCGCCCTGCCGCCCTGTTTGGGGTGACCCGCTCCCTCCTTCACCAGAGGCCGCAGGAAGCCCCTTTGCAGGGATGTGCAGAGGAATTTGGGATATATTTGCAGGATAAAATCACTCGAATTCGGAATGAGTTGCCCTCCACCGAGAGGGGTCCGGTCGGATTGTCCGAGGCTGTTCTTGAGACACCATCTTGGGAGGAGTTTGACTTTGTTACTACCAAGGATATGGACAGGTTGTCAAAGAGACTCAAGGCTACCACATGTTTATTGGACCCGTGTCCCTCCTGGCTTGTACTGGCATCCTGGGAGACGACACGAGGCTGGCTCCAGGATATTGTGAATGCTTCTTTGAGTGAGGGGTCCTTGCCTGCCATCTTGAAAGAGGAGGTAGTGAGGCCCCTCCTCAAGAAGCCGTCCCTGGACCCAGCATTACTAGAGAATTACCGTCCGGTCTCCAACCTTCACTTTTTAGCGAAGGTTGTAGAGAGTGTGGTGGCCCAACAGTTTCTGTGACACCTGGAGGAAATTGATTATCTAGACCCGTGCCAGTCTGGCTTGCGACCCGGTCACAGCACCGAGACAGCATTGGCCACGTTGGTGGATGATCTCTGGAGGGCACGGGATAGGGGATATTCCTCTATCCTAGTCCTATTAGACCTCTCAGCGGCTTTTGATACCATCAACCATGGTATCCTATTGCACCGACTGGGGGGCTGGGGGCTGGGAGGCACCGTTTTGCAGTGGTTCTTGTCCTACCTCTCTGGTCGGTCGCAATATATGTTGGCAGGGGGGCAGAGGTCGGCCTCGAGGCCCCTCTTATGCGGGGTTCTTCAGGGGTCGGTCCTCTCGCCCCTCCTGTTCAACACCTACATGAAGCCGCTGGGCGAGATCATCCGTGGTTTTGGGGTGGGACATCATCTGTACGCTGATGATACTCAGCTGTACATATCCACCCCAGACCACCCCAACGATGCTGCCGAGGTGTTGTCCCGGTGTTTGGAGGCCATACGGATCTGGATGGCTAGTAACAAACTCAAGCTCAAGCCCATGGGGACTTTTAGATAGTTTTATTGGGTATTTTAAAATTGGGTTTTTAGCATAGGATAAGACGGTTTAATTTATATTTTAAATTGTGTATTTATTTTTGTACTCTGTATGTTTTTTAAATTTCCTGTGCGCTGCCCTGGGTCCTTTGCGGAGAAGGGCGGGATATAAATGTTAGAAATAGAAAATAGAAATAGAAGCTCAACCCGTCCAAGACTGAGTGGCTGTGGTTTCCGATGGCCCGGTTCAGCCAGGTAACTCCAACTCTGGCCATTGGGGGCCAAACCCTGGCCCCCGTGGAGAGGGTGCGTAATTTAGGTGTCCTCCTAGATTCCCGGCTGTCCATGGAGGACCATGTGGCAGCCGTGGCCAGGGGGGCGTTCCATCAAGTACGCCTGATGCGCAATTGCGCCCTTTACTGTACCAGGCTGCCCTTCGCACAGTCACTCAAGCACTCGTGACATCCCGACTTGACTACTGTAATGCTCTCTACATGGGGCTTCCCTTGAGGTGCACTCGAAAGCTACAGCTAGTTCAGAATGCAGCCGCATGGGTGATTACGGGAGCCCCCAGATACTCCCGCATAACACTGCTCCTGCGCGAGCTGCACTGGCTACCTGTGGCCTTTCGGGTGCGCTTCAAGGTCTTGACGACCATCTTTAAAGAGCTCCATGGCTCGGGACCTAGTTATATGCGAGACCGTCTCCTGCCCCATACATCCCTTCGTCCGATCCGCTCCCACAGAGAGGGCCTTCTCAGGGTTCCGTCGGCCAGGCAATGCCAGTTGGCGACACCCAGGGGAAGGGCCTTCTCTGTGGCGAGCCCTATCCTTTGGAACGACTTACCCCCTGAACTACGCAGCATCTCTGACCTCCGCCTCTTCCGCCAGTGTCTAAAGACACACCTTTTCCATCAAGCCGGCCTAGCATAACCTTCCGCTGTGACTGCTTTTAGACAGTTTTAAATTGGGGATTTTAATTGATTTTAGCACAGGTTGAGAGTTTAATATCTTTTAAATTTTATATTGTTATATTTGTCTGTTTTTAATTCCTGTGCGCCGCCCTGGGTCCTTCTGGAGAAGGGCGGGATATAAATTTAATATAAATAAAATAAATAAATAAATGAATATCAAGAAACTCTAGAAAGGTCCCAAACCCCAATCTCATTGATTAGTGTACAAATCTAATTGGCGGTGACTTCCTGAAAATAATGACAAATAGATTAATTTTATAGGTTTAGCATTTGAAAGGGAAAATGTGTCATTTGAATCTCAAGATACAGGATTTCTGCCAGCTGTCATATTCATATAATAAGCAAAAACATATTTCTGACAGGTACAAACAATCACTTACAGGCAAAGTCTAGCTTCCCCTTCCTAAAACTGCTTTCCCTTCTTCCCTATGATTGACATAGAAAAAGAATAAGCTATCTGTGTGCTTTATTTGAATCAGATGATAGATGGATTGAACGACAGAGCATTTTTCTTTAACTCATAAAGTTAGCAATCAGATGAAAATTGGTTTTAAAAACAGCTCTCTGGCTTGGCTGGCCAATTCCTACTGGTCCTTCTGTTGCAAACTTCATAATTTGCAAAACAAATGGTGGAAAATACGGACAGCAATAACATTTTTTCCATGCTACCATGTTTTCCCCAAAATAAGACAGCGTCCGATTTTCTTTTGACCCCCGAAATAAGCGCTTGGCATTATTTTCAGGGAAGTCTTATTATTTTGAGGTGCAGGAGGCAGTGAGCGTGGTCACCTCATGGCTGCTGCTGTGTTGCAATATTTTTAGGGAGGGCTTATTTTGGGGGGAGGGCTTATTTTAGCGCATGCACTCAAAAGGCTGGTTGGGCTTATTATCTGAGGTGGCCTTATTTTTAGGGGAAAAGGGTAGGACATTTTTCAAGGAGAATCACTGCAGGCAATTCACTAACAGTCTCCCTTCTTTCTTCTCCCCTCTTTCCCTCTCTATCAAAATCTCTCTTACTGTTCTCACATCCCCTCACATCCTGGACATAAACATCTCCCCTCACGATGCCGCTTTAGGGTATTTCATGCTAAAACAATTAGACACAAAGATAGTTTTTCCCCCCTGCCATCACTCTTCTGAACATCTAATTCCCACAGCACTGTCTTAGACTGAAAAATATGTACCCATGTAGTAGGTTGTATTGCTATGATCCTTCTCATCTTTCTCATCTTCTCTTCTCATCTTTCCTATTATCTTCTCCTATTGGCATCTTATGATTGGCATCTTTATCACTTGTTCTCTGTATTGTATGATTAATTATTGTAACTATGATTTATGACCTATCACTTTCTTTTTTGTAGTGCACTGAGAGCTTATGCACCAGAGACAAGTTCCTTGTGTGTTCACACTTGGCCAATAAAGAATTCTATTCCATTCTATTCTATTCTATTCTATTCTATTCTATTCTATTCTGTTCTGTTCCGTTCCATTCTGTTCTGTTCTGTTCTGTTGTTCTATTCATTTTTCTACCTGTCATTCTCTGAAATGAGAGATCTGCAGGCTTAGCATCAAATTAGGAAACTTTATGGTTAATATCATTATGTCAGAAGCTTTGCTGGCCATGTCTGTCTTAACATATGTGCTGAGCTTTTCCGCTACCAATTTACCAGCTCCAGAGTTCCTAATATTGGCAGATCAAATGAGAAGCAGGAGATAGTAATTTCCACATCTGAGATGCCAATAATAACTACAGCAGGTTCCCCAAATCTCATTAATCATGGTGCAAAATAGCCATCTAATATTTTTTTCCTGTAAAGTCTTACCTCCCCTTTGTGTCCGATGAAGCCAATTAAATCAGCACCAATTTTTAACTTTCTTGATGTGGTGGACAAAGAATATTAATTCTCCTCTTTTAGCAAACTAAAGAAACAAGTGGGGTTTTGTTTTGCTTTTTTGGTCAAGAACCTCCTGAAATGTCAATGGCATTATAATGACCACGGGAGATAGATGTTGAAGTACATCTTTCTCTTGGGAGTTTCCTCTCCCAGATTGAAGTGATTCAGGCTCATTAAGTGGCCATTCGTAGCAGAAACAACTGGTTCTCAGAGGCCCCAATGGAATGCGTGACTTGCTAGGAATTATGGAAAATGTCTTTTACCAAGCAGTTTGCTTTATTAAGTGGCATCGTGCTAAGGTTGCCTTGGCTCATCTCCAACCTGCAAATCTATGGTAACCAAGTGTGCAGATTTGAAAATTCTTTGTGCTTTTATTGGCTTTTCAGCTTCATAGGATGTTATCAATTTATGAAGAGAGAGAGGGTACTTTCGAGATTAGCCAGAGAAGTGTTGACTTTTTTCCTCAGGTTCCTTGTGGGAAGCATACAAGGCCTCAAACCCTAGAACCAGGCCACTGAAATCTGGAGGGCTTAGTGCAGTGATGGCTAACCTTTTTGTTGTTGGATGCCAAAAATGTGAGGGCATGCGCACGATAGCATGCATGTGTACCGGCACCCATAATGCAAAACATGTCCCCACATGTGCATGGGAACACAAACACCCCCACACACTCCCTCCATGTATGCCGCACTACTCGCCTCCAACTGAGCTTGAAATTTCCTCTGGGGGGCTGGTGGAGGTTGTTTTCGCCCTCCCCAGGTTCCATAGGCTTTCCTAAAGCCTGGGGAGGATGAAAATGGCCTCCCCCGTCCCCTTGGAGGCTGTCCAGAAACCGGAAATGGATTGCTTTTGAACTTCTGGTTGGCCCATAGGGCCTGTTTTTTGCCCTCCCCAGACTCTGGAGGCCCTCCAGAAGCAGATTGTTTCTGAACTTCCAGTTGGTCCACTGGGCATGTTTTTTGCCCTCCCCAGACTCTGGAGGCCCTCTAGAAGCAGATTGTTTCTGAACTTCCGGTTGGTCCACTGGGCATGTTTTTTGCCCTGCCCAGACTCCAGAGACTTTTCTGGAACCTGGGAAGGGTGAAAATGTCCTCCCCTGGCCCTCCAAAAGGCTGAGAATCAGCTGCCAGCACACACATGTGCACTGCAGCTGACAGTTCACGTGCTGGCAGATATGGCTCCACATGCCACCTGTGGCATGTGTGCCATAGGTTTGCCATCATGGGCTTAGTGTGATGGTCATCTAGAGCTGTCTTGCATTAAGCCATTGGTTAACCAACTGATTTGAGTATATGCAAACTTTCCCTTTGTCTAAGTATGTTGCACATGGAATTCCTAGCCAACATGGCTATTGAACAGACTGAGGTTGTGGGAGTTTTCTCTCTTTCTTCTTCCTCCTCCTTCCCACAAAATCTATAGACCTTTTTCTTCATGACTATGAAGTTTTGCATATCCATCTGGTAGGTTAGTTGTTAATTCTGCAGCATTTAAAACAGATTTCTTCTTTCTCTCATTGTAGGTGATGTGCCTGGAGAAATCCTCATAATGTGCAAGAAAAATTGACAAGGGGACTTTTTTATGAGAAATTAAATTTTCTTTACACAAATAACATTAATATAATTTTGTTCCACATAAATTTTCTATCTAACATCCAACAATATTTATTTTTCTTTCCTCTTATTGTAAACAGAAGATGAGCAGAGGTGCTTGTCCATTAGATACTAACACCCAATGGAAATTACATGAGGAAACTATCCATCTGTTGGTCCATCTATCTCTCTACCATCTAAGTCAGGGGTGTCAAACATATTGTCATGTTGTTGTCACAGGATGTATCATAACTTCCCCTCCCCCTTTGTTAAACCAGGGTGGGTGTGGTCATCATGTGACGCATCCAACCTGTGGGCCATGATTTTGACCCCCATGATCTAGGTCCTTGGTTAGGACTCAAATTATTGTCACACATAACAATAATAATTGGGAAAGACTCCATAGTGGATCAAAATGTCAAATCCAGTCTAAACATCTGGCTGATTGTGCAACAACCCATAATAATAATCTCCTTCAAAGAAACAGTATTTTGCCATGGTGCAAGAACTGAAGTGTTCTAATGATACTAAAGGCTATGCTAAACAGACAGATTTTAGCTGAAGAATTATACTAAATATAATTCTAAATTACTTTCGATCACATCTTGGTCTGCTTCTAGCTGACTGATGTTTTAACTTGTTATTTTTAATGGAATGTTATTGGATTGTTATTTTTCATTTTGAGAGTGTTGTTGGAAGAAATATTCATCTGGTTCAGTTCCAAACTGGGCGAAAAACACTGGAAACATGGAGATTGATTGGAAAGATGGTTTAATGATGTAGTAGAACCATATGAGTGGTTCTGGATAGCTGACCCCATGGAGTTTAGATTGGGGGGCATTTATTATTTATTGTAGTTTATTTATTTTTCAGATTTATATACCGCCCTATCTCCCTGGTGGGACTCAGGGCAGTGCACAGAAAAGTAAAAACACCCATAACAAACAGTCACAATATAAATATAAAATAGAATTAAATAATTAAGTCTGTGCTTCTCTTGGCCTTTACACCTGAACTTCCTGTTCCTGTGCAAGAACATGTATTCTATTGATTGTTGTCAGACTCCCATGATGCCATGTACAAATCCTAGGAGTTTGTCTGAGCTACTTTTGGTTGACGTTTGGGCTGATGCAATGAAGGAGCTTGGGCAATTCCTATTGTGGCTGAGGGCTAATCCTACCTTTGTTGAATCTTGGGATATTTGAAGGTATTTGCTGATGAATAGCTATCTCTTTATTTCTTAAGGGCTGACATCTGCTGAGGGCTATTAAGCAAGGTGGCGGCTGCTTTCTGTCTCCAAGAGCATATTTCTCCCTTTAGGGAAATATAATATTCTGCCTTTTTAATATTTCTCAAAATATTTCTTTCTTCTAGGAGAGGTGTGGGTGCTAACTTTCTACAAGAGCTAGTTGGGTGTAGTGGATAAGATAGTGGTCTAGAAACTGAGTCCCTGATTTTTAGTCCTTCCTTAGGCATGGAGGCCAGTTACATGACTTTGGACTAACCATGTTCTTTCAACCCATCCTACCTCACAAAGTTATTGTGGGGAAAATAGAAGGCAGGAGTATTAGTATACTGCCTTGAGTTAAAATAATATTCTCTAAATCAAGGGTGTCAAACTCACGGCCTGTGAGCCAGATGTGTCACACACTGGCCACTCCTACCCCCAGTTTAGCAAAGGGGAAAAAAGTCATGATACGTCACATGATGATAATGTGACACAGTGAGTTTGATACCTCTGCTCTAAACCCTGAGAAATCAGATGATATTCTAAAGCAACCCTGGAATGTACCTTCCTGATTCATTGAAATATAAGAGGGTGGAGCTGGGGAAGACAACACAATCATGTTCTTTTGTTATGATCAATCTCAATAAATATAGTTTTAGGCTTCCTAAAGCTTTATTTTTGGGTTCATCTAGTGGGCTTTATAATTCACTATTGTGCCCAAAGTTCAATGCAATTCCTGATGTTCTGAATACACACCTAGGGCTGCTTTATATTCATCACAGATGGAAGCAGAATGGGGACATAGGACAAAAAATGCCTTTTTTTCTTCTTTTTCCTCCATACCTGGGAAAAAAATGATTTCAGTACTTTAAGTCTCATTTGCCCTTTCAGGTTATTTCCTGCACAACCTTTCCACTCTTAATAGTAATAGCTGCTAATAGCCCTTTCTTATAAAAGGCCTGGATCAGCTCCATGCTAAACATAATTCCAGCTGCTTTGGTGGATGTCAAATAGAGCTATTATTTTAGAATTGATTATTTTGAATGCCATGAATCATAAAAGAACTCCTCCCATGAGGTTGCATAGGTTGATAAGTGCACATCTAATTCTCCATTCAGGGAACTTCTGCACAGCCAGCAGATGGACAATTCAGTGCCAGGAGAGAAATGAAAATAGTCAACTTTCTCAAGACATTTATTGAAGGCAGGGAAATGCATTTGTGCTCAAACTATATACTTAAACCTATACATTTACCTACATATTTTTTTGGGGGGGTACTTTCAGGTTCCTTGAACCACATGGGTCCCACAAATGATGATACTTAATGTGCAGTTGAGGAACAGCTGAGGGTCTTTTGGAATACTAATGGTGTCTATAAGGTGGCTAGATTAAAGCCTTCAGGAGGTCTAGTTGCTAATGCTGTTATATAGGAAATTCAAGGATGTAATAGAGAATTAGGATAGGATAGGATATAGCAGAGCAGAGACAGAGACAGAGACAGAGACAGACACAGACACAGACAGACAGACATATACATATACATATACATATACATATATATATAGACATAGACATAGGTATAGATATAGAAAAAAACATGGGACATAAAGGCGTGAAAGTAAAAAACCTCAACAGGGTAAAACATGAAATCAATCAACTATACTTTGAATCTTAAGCATCAAATAATTTAAGCGGACCGAAATTGGACATATTGTTATTTGGGACGTGGAAAACAAGAAAGGAATGGTGTTCTGTATGTTCCTTCATAATCAGGAAGGATATATCAAATACAGTACATGGGTACAATGCAGGTAATAACCAATTAATATCAACTAGACTTCATGGGCATCCTTTAATATGAAGACTATCCACCTTTATGCTCCAACTACTGATTCAGAAGAAGATGCAGTTGAGAAATATAATGGTCAAATGTGCTGTTTGAGATTGGAAACTGGAATGTCAAGGTTGGAAATATTAAGAAGGAAAACACTATTAGATAGTGTGCCCTTTGAAACAGAAAGGAAACAGGGAAGGTTTATCAGCTTCTGCCAGTCGAGTGATGTCTCCATTGCTAACCTAAGCTTCCAACAACTTAAAAATGACCCATATAAACAGGGCTGATCAGATGGAGTCTACAGAAATGCAATTGACTATATTGTTGGCACGAGAAAATGGAAAACCGCAAACTGTGACCTTTTCTTTGATGTTGTCCTTTGTTAGATAAATTTATCCAATTCATACATCTTCTCAAAACCTTTGAGGGAAATGTGGTAATTAGAATACAATGCATTCCTGGTCCCTGCCAGGAGCATTTTTCCAGCCCATGAAAATAGATCTCCTGAATGCATCTCCTTCAAGGTAAATGACTTCCTGATACAGTTAAACCCTTCATATAAAAGGAAAGCAATGTTCTCCTCTTCTAGGCTATTAGAGAGTACCAAATTTACATCATAAGCCTAGAAAAGAAGGCAGTAGGAACTTCAGCTGATATGTTTAAACCAAAAAAAAAAAATGAGTAATGAAATTTCTTTTCCTCACCAGCAATACCAAAAGTTATTGCTTGCTTTCTCTAAATTTATTTAGGGCACCTAAACCCTGGCAACTTTTCTCTTCCTCACTCTATCTCCCTCCTAACTCTATCTCCCTCCCACCTAAAATCAAAATTTCAGCAAGGGATTCTCTGCCTTGTTGTTGGGTGGGGGTGGCCATGGTGGGGTGGCCTAGTCAGCCTCCTGCACCATGGTGGAGGGGGGGGGTTGCCCTGCCTGGGTTCTGGAGGCTTTCTTTGAGCCTCTGGGAGGGAAAAAATGGCCTCCCTAGGCTCTTGAGACCCTGTGGAAGCCAAAAATGGACCCTTTTTTGGCTTTCCCAAAATTCAGTAGGCCCATTTTTTGCCCTCCCCTAGCCTCCATGCACACGTTGCATTTACCTGCATCCAAAATGGGCTGCATGGGGACTCCTGGGAGGGGAGGGGTGGGCGGGGCCAGCCAGAAGTGGGATTTGGGGCTTCTCCCAGCTAGAATCTTAGCTAGAGGTTCTCCCGAACCCCTGTGAACCCCCTGTCAAGCTCCCGATGAGAAACATCAAATGATTCATGGCCTCACGTAAATGTTCAAAGCAATGTCCGTTTATTGAATGTAACATCATGGTGAGCCACGGTTGCAGCCAGATCTGAGAATAATTGGAATGGCTTCTGCACTTTACCCCCTTATGCCTCCTCCCCTCTGCTTGTCATAATTTATGTTATCCAATTAACGTTGAAAATAATTGCATGCATGCGCAGTCACAGGCTGTTCTGAGATTCCTTTCCTGCCACAGGAATGTCAAGCATTTTCAGTTTGTTAGGCCAATAGATAAGACCTTATGGCAACATCGGGGTGTTGACATCCGGCTCCCCTTACTTCTCGAAAGCAAACTATGGGAAACAAAACAATCTAAATGCAGGTATATGACTTAGGGATGCGTCCCTCTCCCCCCCGGCTTTCTTGGGTTTTCTGCATGGAATTTTGCTATAAGGCGGTCAGCTTGGATGTTTCTATGTTTCACCCACGATGCTTCCGATAGGGGATAACCCTTCCACTTGATTAGGTATTGGAGTTGTCTTCTGTGCCACCTCGAATCAAGAATTCGTTGGACTTCATAATGGGTTTGGCCCCCTATGACTACAGGGCCTGGGGGCGCACGGGGCAGTGGTCTCAGAGTGGAACTGATCACAGGTTTCAAAAGGCTACTATGAAACGATTGGTGTGTCTTCCCCAGCAATCGAGGCAGTTTCAATACCACTGTGACTGGGTTGATGATTTTTATTATGGGGAATGGCCCCACAAATTTTGGCCCCAGTTTTTTGCTGGGTAGTCTTAGTCTCAAGTATTTTGTGGAGAGGTAAACCTTCTCTCCCACCTGGAACGGCCTTTGCGGAGCCCGGTGTTTATCTGCCTGTTTCTTGTAGGTTTGTGTCGCTTTGGCTAGGGCTTTCTTGACATTTTCCCAAGCTGCTTTCAGCATCGACATCCAATCAGTCAAGCTGACTGAGGAGGGGGGGTCTCTTGGATACTCAGGCATTGGGACGAAATCCATGCCGCTCACTACTTTGAACGGTGTGAGTCCTGTGCTGCTGTGAACAGCATTATTGTATGCAACCTCAGCGAAAGATAAAAGGTCTGCCCAATTAGACTGCTGATAGTTCACGTAGCACCTCAGGTACTGCTCTATCATGGCATTCAGTCTTTCTGCTGCCCCATTAGTGCTCGGATGAAAAGCTGAACTAAGACCCTGAGATGATCCAATGGACCGCAGGAACTCCCTCCAAAATTTAGCCGTGAACTGGACCCCTCTGTCTGAGATGATTCTTCGAGGTACTCCATGCAGTCGGTAGATATGCTTCACAAACAGTTTAGCCAGCTTGTGAGCCGAGGGTAATCCGCTACAGGGAATGAAGTGTGCTTGCTTGGAGAACAGGTCTATTACAGTCCAAATCACTGTGTTCCCCCCACTTTTTGGCAACTCTACTATAAAGTCCATTGCAATCTCTTCCCATGGCCTCGTTGGTTCTGCCACTGTTTGCAGTAGTCCCGGGGGTTTTCCTGGTCGTATTTTCATTGTAGCACAGACTGTGCAACTTTTTACATAGCTATCCACATCTTTCTTCATTCCAGGCCACCAGAATTGCCTCCGGGCTAGGTGTAAAGTCTTTAGGAACCCAAAATGGCCTGCCAATTTGGCATCATGGCTCCTCTGGAGAACTAGGATACGTAGAGATTCGGGAACGTAGAGTTTCGTCCCCTTCCAGGCGAGGTCATCCCTCTTCGTCAAGATGTGTTGGTTGTTTTGGAACCAAGGGTCTGTTAGCAGCTCAGTTTTGAGTCTTGTGGTTAGATCGCTTGTGGTTTGACCCCGTCGGTCACGGTGTTGCCGCCTGGTGGTTACTTGGGCAGCTGGTTGAGTAGAAGGAATAATGGCATCCACTACGTGCTCCCGTTCGCATTTGTACTGAGGCATGCGGGAGAGGGCATCAGCTAGAAAGTTTCTCTGCCCTGGAATGTGCTTTAGTACGAAGTCGAAACGGTTGAAGTATTGAGCCCATCGGACTTGTTTGGGTGATAGTTTCCGTGGGGTTCTGAGAGCTTCCAGATTTTTGTGATCGGTCCAAACTTCAAACGGTTTCTGGCTCCCTTCTAGCAGGTGTCTCCAGGTCAGTAGTGCCCATCGCACTGCAAAAGCCTCCTTTTCCCATGCGGCCCATCGTCTCTCCGTGTCTGTGAGTTTGCGGGAGGTATAGGCACAGGGTTGTAAATTTCCTTGGTTGTTTCTTTGGAGTAGTACTGCTCCTACGGCCATGTCGCTGGCATCTGCTTGGATCACGAAAGGTTGCTCAGGGTCAGGATGCTTCAGTACCGGCTCCTTTGCAAACATTTCTTTCAGTGTTTCGAATGCCTCCTGGCAGGTTAAGCTCCACTGTAGGGGTTGTCCCGGACGAGGTTTCGTTCCTGGGCTCCCTGTCTTCAGGAGGTCTGTGAGGGGTTTGGCAATCTTCGCAAAGGAGGGAATGAACTGCCTGTAGAAGTTTGCGAACCCTAGGAAACTTTGTAGCTGTCTGCGAGTGCGAGGGGGTTGCCAGCTTAGGACGGCTTGCACTTTAGCTGGGTCCATCTCTATTCCCTCATTTGACACTCTGTAGCCTAGATAGTCTAGTCGCTCACGATGGAATTCACATTTTGATAGTTTGACATACAGGTTGGCTGCCAGAAGTTTTTCCAGTACTTGGCGAACCAGGGGTATGTGGTCATCGACGGTCTCAGTGTAAATAAGGATGTCATCTAGAAAAACAAGGACCCCCTTGTAGAGGTGCTCATGCAGTACCTCATTTATTAACTGCATGAACACTGCTGGGGCCCCCTGTAATCCAAAAGGCATCACTTTGAATTGGAAGCTTCCTAAAGGGCAGTTGAATGCTGTTTTCCATTCATCTCCTTCTCTGATCCGTATTCGGTAGTATGCTTCTCTGAGGTCTAATTTGGTAAAGACTTTTCCCTTAGCCAAGTGAGACAGCATATCTTTCATGAGGGGAAGCGGGTATAGGTTGTGTACGCACACTGCATTTATCCCTCGAAAATCCACTACCAAACGCATAGTTCCATCTTTTTTCTCTTTGAAAAGGACTGGTGCCGCAATCCGTGGCTTGGCTGGCTCGATGAACCCTCTTGCTAGGTTTTTATCTATGTATTCACGCATTTCTTGCATCTCTCGAGGCGTCATGGCATACAGCTTGGGTTTGGGTAGTTTTGCCCCAGGGATGATTTCAATGGCACAATCTGTTTCACGGTGGGGAGGTAGGATGTCGCATTCTGTCTCACTGAACACTTCTGCGAGGTCCTGGTATTCCACTGGAATCAGTTCAGCCTCTGGGGGTTTGTCAGATGTGGTTGCCAGTTGTTCTCGTGGGCTCTCTTGGGGGACTCCCAATGTGAGTGGTATTTCTGCTTGCTCATGAGGGAGGGGTTGAGGGCCAGGTGATATCCTAAGCCTGCGGGTGCCCCCTTGCCACCAGATGATCGGTCCCCACTTGTCTAGCCAGGAAAGTCCAAGTATGACTGCCTCTGTCATTTTAGGGGCTATTATGAATCGAATTATTTCCCAGTGATCTGCCAATTCTAGTCTCACTGGTTCAGTTAGGTGAGTGGCATAGGCTCCTCCCATTAGGGAACCGTCAACCTGCTCAAATCGAATCGGGTGGTTCAGTCTTTTCGCTCTGAGCCCCAGTTTCTGAACTGTGGTTAAGTTGATCAAGCACCTAGTGCAGCCTGAATCTACAAGGGCCTGAAAATCTTCCTGTTTTCCTGTTTTCGGGGTTGTGAGGCGTATTGGAAAAAGGAAAGGGTAAATTGATTCGCTCACCATTGGGTCATTTTCTCCCTCGTCCTCGCTGTCATAGGGTTCAATTGACTGGTCATCATTGCCTGGGGTTTCACTGCTTTTGCCTGGGAGGGAGGAGACCCCTGCAGCTTGAAAAACCCTCCTGGGTGTGTTGATGGCCCGTCGGGGCCCTCGTTCTTGTCGGGCCCTGGGTGGTAGGTCCAGCCTTGGTTTCGGGACTGGGGTTGGGCATGCAGCTACCATGTGGCCCATCCCCCTGCATCTGTAACACCTCACGGAACTTCGAGGGAGGGCTGGTCTCAGGTCTTGCTGTGGTGCCATTTCTTTCTTTTGGCGGGATGGTTTCAGATTAGGTTGACCCCTCTCCTTTGTGTCTGGTTCCTTCCTTGTGTCGTTGGCACGTAGCCCACTGTCGACCTTTGTTGCCACTCGGAACCACTCAGAGAGTTGGTTTGGGATGTCACGATATGCAGTTACTTGGGCAATACGTTTATCCAGGCTTATTCTGAAAAAATGCACCAGCAACCGTTCTGGTAGTGGGGGTAGTTTTCCAACTATCCTCCTGAATTCACGGATGTGCTCTTTGATGGGGCGGCCTCTTTGCTTTAGGTTGCTGAGTTCCTCCTCTGCATATGGGTCCTCCTCCCCCTCTTCAAATCTGGCCGTTAACACTTCCAGGAAGTCACCTATGTCTTGGAGTTGGTGGGCCCTATGCTTATGGAGGGCTGCCAGCCATTCTTTTGCTTCCCCCTCGAAACCCTCTGCAATGGCATTCACCATGGTTCTGGGGGATGGGTAGAGGTGCCCATAGCGTTCTAAGTGGATATCAGCTGAATCAAGGAATAGAGCTAGTTGGTCTGAATTACCATCAAACTTTCCCCTGAATCGGGGTGGATCTTTTAGTTCCCTCCCTCCTCTGTTTTCCTCCTGGCCCCTGTATGCCCGTGCCTGATACGGCCGGTCATCTTCTTCAGCTCTAGGAGGGGGAGAGGGAGGGAGTTGCCTGCTCTTGGCAGCATGCTTGCTTCTTTTCCCTTCAGCAGGATCAGATATGCCTCCTCTCTTTTCCGGATGGCAGGCTGGCTTCTCGCCATGAAGGGTGGCTTGATCAAAATCCTCCCTCAGTTTCTCTACTGCACCCCCCAGGGATCCCATCTGGGGCCTTTTAGCTTGTTCCCAGTCCCACATGCAGTACTTATCTTTTCTTGCTTCTGTAGCTGGGAAAGGTTGGGTGTCTGTAGCTCCGCTGAAAAGGGGTTTTGGCTGGATTCCAGCTGGAGTGAGGCTTTTTTCTGCCATGGCCTGATCTCCTCCCATTATCAGGCATTGCCTGGGGGAGGCGGGACTCAGGTAGCCCGGAAATCTTGAGAGATTTCTTTTAAAAGATCTGGCTGTCTGTCAAGCTCCCGATGAGAAACATCAAATGATTCATGGCCTCACGTAAATGTTCAAAGCAATGTCCGTTTATTGAATGTAACGTCATGGTGAGCCACGGTTGCAGCCAGATCTGAGAATAATTGGAATGGCTTCTGCACTTTACCCCCTTATGCCTCCTCCCCTCTGCTTGTCATAATTTATGTTATCCAATTAACGTTGAAAATAATTGCATGCATGCGCAGTCACAGGCTGTTCTGAGATTCCTTTCCTGCCACAGGAATGTCAAGCATTTTCAGTTTGTTAGGCCAATAGATAAGACCTTATGGCAACATCGGGGTGTTGACACCCCCAGCAGCCCACCCATCTCCCGCTCTCTTCCTGCCCTCCATTCCCTCCCCCCACCGATGTGTTCTCATACTCTTTGCCTTTCTCTTATCCCCAGCCCCATCTGTGAAAGAGGCTCAAATAGTTCTTTGTTGTACTGTGCTTGTGGTAATAGTATTTCCTTTATGCCTCAAATTGTGGAACCTTCCAACAAGGCTATGGGGTGAAATCAGGTGAATGACAGGGGCAGGAGAGGGTTAAACAATGGGGACAGTAAAGCTTATGTCTATTTAGGGATGAGCATGTCAACTTCCCATCTTTCTGAGCCAACTAATTACGTCTTGATTTAAAGACTTTTCTTTGCATATTGTACTAGCATTCCACCTTATTTATATCATTTATTTATGACATAAATAATTCATAAACTCAGTCAATAATCTGTTTTTTTTTCTAGAACACAGTTAAATATGACAACAGGATAACATTAGTTACTGTGGTGATGGGAGGATGCTTCAGTGTAATGTACCTGGTATAGCTGGTAATTCATACAATAAGTCTCCCTCTATAAGGATTACTGGTAATTAGGAATACAAAACATGTAAGGACAGATACTTCCCAGCTGATAACATTGGTACTATTTGCCTAGATAGAACATGGGTTAGGAAATGAATACCCTTTTTGATAGTAATTTTATTAAGGTTATAATTATTGTTGCAAAAATACTAATGCAAAGAAAAGAAAAGAAAAGAAAGAATATTGTAAAGAAAAAAATCATTACTCTCTTCATTGCAAGTATAAACATTTTTAGAAACTTATCAGCTTCCCTTAAAATATGCAAATTATCTCTTCTTCCCATATCTCAACTCTTATTTATAAACAAATCTTTAAAGCTTGTCATTTCAGTCCTGATGTCAACAAAAGTCCTTTAAGGGTTACTAGAGATAATAGCATATCTATTTTAACCTCGATCAAATAAACAAACTTCCTATCCCTTCCTTTTATTTTTAATGGTATTAATCTTTAGTGCCTTCAAATAATGTGCTACAATTTGATTTTCTTTCATTTATTTTTTTGTCCCTTCTCACAAAAATGTGCATGGCCTTCCAGGAAGTCATGGGAAAAAGAAGTTAGTGAATTAAGGCACACACTTTGCTATGATCTGGATAGAAAGGAAAAGCCAACAGTTCTAGCCAGAAGCATCGACCAGGGAGAGAAACTAGTGTGGAGAATAAAGAAAACAGCATTGCTTTGTTATGATACAACACAGCTCCAGGCTGTGGATTTGGGCATTCAGATGTCACATGCATATTTATCCATCCATTCCATTTCTATACTGCCCAACTCATCTCAATCTGGGTTACATACACTAACATAAAATCAAAATATAAAAGTATAAATAAGAACTAAGTTAAAGACAAAATTCAAAAGATTATAGTATTAAAAGTTAAGAAGTTAACAAGATGGAGAGAACTATCCTAGGACACCAACCATGCCAAGGTTGCATATCTGTCTTTGACCCAGAGCCAGGTCTAGACATTATTTCTGAAGATCAGAAAAGTTAGAGCTTACTTCCTTCTGGGAATTAGTTAACACCTAACTCCCAGGAGGAAGCAAGCAGAGGACAGGGAAAATGGCAGAGAAGAGCCTCTTCCTGGATCCTCCACCTCCTGTCAAAATCTTTTAATTGATGAAATTATCCTTGTGTGACTGACTGGGTGGGACACAGAGGTGGTATTCAGCCAGTTCTGACAGGTTCTGGAGAAATTTTCAGTAGTTCAGAGAACCGACAAATAGGCTGGCCCTGCACACTGCTGCCTCCCAGCCTCTCAGCCGATCTTCTTTTGCTGCCCTGCATAAGAGAACAGAGCTGGAAAGGAGGTTAATGGGGTGGGAAGGGAATGGGGATTTTGCAGTGTTGTGGCCCAGCCAGCTCCGGATGAACTGCTGATGGACTCCTCTAGTGAGGAGTCCTATGAGTCTGCTCTAGAGGAGGAGGCCGAGAGTGAGAGAGCAGAGAGCCCGGCTAGGCATCAGGAGGCACCTGAGGCTTGGAGTAGTGGTGAGGATCAAACCCAGTTTGTTCCTGATGTCAGGCTAAGAAGAGTCGAGAGAAGGCAGCGTCAGTTACAAGAGATACGAACCCGGAGGAGGCAATTAGTCTTAGCTGTCTAATTGACTGGCCCCTCTCAAGAGGCTTTAAAAGAAAGCCTCTGTTAAGGTAATGGTTGCAGGAAACAACACATAATTGGCAGAATCAGATCTTTCGTGTCTCAAGTCGTGGTGTATATTCTTTTGTCAAGAAGCTTCAGGTCTGCTCAAGGTCAATTCGGGCGAGCAGCCAAGAAGCAGTCAGTTTTGGTTATTAGTCTTGTTAAGGAGGGAGTCAGAACATTGCAGTATCCTTCCCCCACAAAGCCACACCCACAGAACCGGTAGTAAAAATATTTCAATCCCACCACTGGTGGGACAGGATGATATAATCAGGATGAGATCATTCCTCAAATAACCTGGCCTCATACCAAAACCTTGATTTGGACCCAGAAACAAATCAACACCCAATACATCCTGTGTTAACAGAGGTGTTATCTGTGTAACCCTGGGGATAGCCCAGCACTGCTTGTGCCAGCCCATTCTGCACCAGCTGGAGCCTCTGGATATTCTTCAAGGGTAGCTCCATATAGGACCCCACTGCAACAGTTCATATGGGAGATAACCAGGATGTGAATCACAGAAAGGGAGTCGGAGCCTGCAGAACAATTGCAGGATGCTGCTTTTGTCATTTTGCCATCTATCCAACAGACACTTCTGGTTCTAGACATTGTGAACATATTCAAAAGTAAATAAAATCCTAAATGGCTTGACAAATTCAATTTAAAAGCCATCCATAAATTTGCTGGAACAGAAATGTGCCCTGAAATAAAGGGAGTGAGATAGATAAGATTTATATGATACATACATCACTGAGAAAAATAGGTAACATTCTATTTTCATTCTGTGTTACTGTTGTCCTGAGAGATTGATTGAAGTCCCCTCTGTATATTATGAAACAAAGCTTTTTCTACCCACACTCAATGTTTTTCCCATAAAGGTAGAAAGACATGGGGATTCAGACTAAGCTCTTTATTTTCAGTTTTCCTTTCAGAAACATCTGTATACAACCGCTGTTGTGGTCCACCAGCAGCCAACAGAGCTGGCAGCAGATTCAGACAGTGAGGAGGTTGGGGAGGAATATGGGCCAGTCCTGGAGTCTGGGGAAGGCTCTGATGAGGGCTCTGTGCCGGAGGCAGAGAGGGGGCCAGGGCCGTATGCCACTTATCAGCTGCCTTTGGAGTCAGACATCAGTGAGGCAGACAAACAGCTGGAGCCTGTTCCCGGGGTGCACATGCACTGAGTTGCCAGAGGAAGGGAACAGCTAAAGAACAGAGGTCGACTTGCGAGTAAGGCCACAGGTGGACGATGAATGGCCCCTCCCAGAGGAAATAAAAGAGGAGTGAAAGGGGAGTGGAGTTTGCAGGACACAATTAGTTCACTTAATTGGTTCGTGACTCTCCAAGACTCCTTGTTTTTCATATATTGGCCGGGCAGCTCTCTATGCCAGATAAGGTCTGTGACTGTAAATCCTCCATTGAAAGACTTTGCTGGATATGAATGAGGAGAATTCACAGTAAATTAATAAAATGAGTTTTTGTCAGGACCAGGAGTTTGCTTCATGCTCTTGGGAAGCCTCAGTCAGAACAATTGGACTAAAAGTTTCAGGATTAATTCATAGATCAACATATTACTCAATTTCCCTTCTGTCTAAAATGTTGTTGGTATTGGAGAGGGGAGAAAAAGTCAATTCTTGAAAACAAAATCAAAACTTGACCATAAGGTGTAGAAATGATAAAGGGAAAAAACTAACACAGAAACTGAAATGAGGAAAACATCTTTGCTAGTCCATCTTTACAAAAATCCTCAGAGAAGTTCAGGATTTCTACTAAGGTCATTGAGCCTAATCTGCTGGGAGTCTTCTGAAAAACATGGAGGGAAACATTAAATTTTCCAATTAAAAATCAGTGAAACAATAATCTAGTCATCCTTCTTTCCTCCATTGCTTTCCTGTTTGAAGCCTTTTCCATCTTTCTTCAGTTCAGGAATTTTTAGTATTGCTGGGCATAAATTATACCTCAATCCTGTGATTGCTACCATAAAGGGTGGATGGGAGAAGCATCAGTGAGATCCTACTGACACAGCAAGAGGCAGAAGAGGACAACTGAAATGCTTGGGCTACAGGATGGGTGTCATAAACTATCCTTATGAGGGGGGGGGCTAAAATATTCGGGACTTATTGGCTTGGAAGAAAGGATAAGGGATGCAGACACTGGACAGGGTAAGCCCAATTGGCAGTCAATGAAGCTGATAGAAAGGATATTTAAAACAGATGCAAGGAAGCATAATTCACATTGTTGGAATTCATTATCCCATGATATGGTGATGGCCACTGACTTGGGTGACTTTAGATTGGATAAATGCATGGAGCATAGATCTATCAAGGGTTATTTGTCCTTATTAAGACTAAATGATATTTCTAAAGAGGAGATCAGGGGGGACATTGACCTGGTTTATAGAATAAACTCAGCATATGCCAGGATAAATGAAGTACCCAGAGAGATACATATTAAATTTGTTAGAAGGTCAACCAGGGAGGGAATCTTGAAGGCGCAGAGGGAGGGTCCGTTGATTTACCAACAAAAGGAAGTCGCTATCTTGAAGCAGATCCCAAAAAAGATTCGAGAGGTAAGGAGGAAGTACTCCTTCTTATCTAAAAAATTATATAAGCACGGGATTTGGTTTAAGTGGGCGATGCCAGAAGGGATGTTGGTGTTCTGGGAAGGAGGAAGAGTAAGGATTAAAACAGTTGCTGAGGCGGAAGCCTTTCTTAAAAAACATTCCTCTGTCCTGGGGGAAGATTCGGGAGGGGCAGAGGGAGCCACGGCCCCACCCACTGGGGGCCGGGAAGGAGAACAAGAAGATACAATTACTAAGAGACTTAGATCTAAAAAATGACTTTTATTTTTATTTTTATTAATACAGCTTAATTTTTATCTGGATGTTTGTATATGACTGCCAGCATAGAATTTAGAATTTATATGTATGCATTTACTTTCACCTTGTTGTATTATTGTACAATGTATTACCAATGTCTTATTAAGAAGCCCGGGAGGGGCCAGCGTTCCCGGCGTGAAAGTTCTCAAAATATCTTTTTATTTCACCTTACCCTACCCTTTTTCCTAAATTTTTTTGTAAAACTCAATAAAACTTTTTCAATATAAAAAAAGACTAAATGATATTTCTGAGGTGGGAGCAGTATGCTTTTAAATACCAGTGGCAAAGAAAACGGAGGGAGAGGAACATATATTCAACTCTTGTTAGAAAAATAGAGTCCTCTGATTAACTACAATGAGAAGAAAAAAACTGGATTAAAACTGATTGTACTCATTTGGTTAAGACTGTTCTTAAAAAGACTATGGAAAAAAGACTGAGGAAAAAAGATAAGGGAGGGTGGGAGGGAGGGAAGGAAGGAAGGAAGGAAGGAAGGAAGGAAGGAGCCCTCTAAGCCAGGGGTGTCAAACTTAAGGCCCAGAGGCTGGATCCAGCCCAAGAAGTGCTTAGATCTGGACTGCTGGGCCACCCTAAAAACAGTGAAGGACCAGCCGATGGTGCCTCTGACAGTAAAAATATAATACACAATACAATACAATACAATAGCAGAGTTGGAATGGACCTTGGAGTTCATCTAGTCCAACTCCCTGCCCAGCAGGATACCCTATGCCATTTCAGACAAATGGCTATCCAACATCTTCTTAAAGACTTCCAGGGTTGGGGCATTCACAACTTCTGGAGGCAAGCTGTTCCACTGATTGATTGTTCTAACTGTCAGGAAATTTCTCCTCAGTTCTAAGTTGCTTCTCTCCTTGATTAGTTTCCACCCATTGCTTCTTGTTCTGCCCTCAGGTGCTTTGGAGAATAGTTTGACTCCCTCTTCTTTGTGGCAGCCTCTGAGATATCGGAACACTGCTATAATGTCTCCCCTGGTCCTTCTTTTCATTAAACTAGACATACCCAGTTCCTGCAATCGTTCTTCCTATGTTTTAGTCTCCAGTCCCCTAATCATCTTGGTTGCTCTTCTCTGCACTCTTTCTAGAGCCTCCACATCTTTTCTACATCGTGGCAACCAAAACTGAATGCAGTATTCCAAGTGTGGCCTTACCAAGGCCTTATAAAGTGGTATTAACACTTCACATGATCTTGATTCTATCCCTCTGTTTATGTAGCCTAGAATTGTGTTGCCTTTTTTGACCGCTGCTGCACACTGCTGTCTCATATTTAAATGGCTGTCCACTAGGATTCCAAGATCCCTCTCACAGTTGCTACTATTGAGCAAGTGCTACTATACTGTACCTGTGCATTTTGTTTTTCTTGCCTAAATGTAGAACCTTACTTTTTTTACAATTGAATTTCATTTTGTTAGATAGTGCCCAATGTTCAAGTTTGTCTAGATCCTTCTGTATCTTAAGCCTATCTTCTGGAGTGTTGGCTATTCCTGCCAGCTTGGTGTCATCTGCAAATTTGATGTGTTCCCCATTTATCCCCTCATCCAAATCCTTGATGAAGATGTTAAAGAGTACTGGGCCTAAAACAGAGCCTTGGGGGACTCCACTGCATACTTCCCTCCATGTAGATGCAGTTCCATTGAGGACTACACGTTGAGTGTGGTTGGTCAGCCAGTTGCGAATCCATCTGGTGGTGATGTTGTCTAACCTGCATTTTTCTACTTTATCTAGTAGTAGGTTATGGTCTACTTTATCAAATGCCTTGCTGAAGTCCAAGTAAATTATATCGACAGCATTCCTCTGGTCCACTAATCTAACTCTGTTTTCACTGGCAGAGCGTTGCAGAAGGCTGGCCCAACTGAAAGAAGAGCTCACCAAGGCTGCGTGTGGGCCCCCAGAGCTCTGTTTTCAGTAGCAGATGGCTGCAGGAGGCCAACCCAGCTGAAAACAGAGCTCAGGAGCCCATTTTTGCTGGCAGAACACTCGAGCCATCACAGGTGGCTCCCGACATGAATGACATCAAGATGGCCATGCCCATTCTGGCCATTCCCCCCAGCCCTTCCAAGGTCAGACACAACCCTGATGCATCCCTCAATGAAATTGAGTTTGACATCCCTGCTCTAAGTTCTTGAGGGTCCCAGCCTAGTTAAGTACTCACTAGCCCCTTAAGTAGAAGCCCAGCATAGAATCCATTGGAACTAAGACAAATGCATACACACAAAATGATCTATTGGAAGAAATCTTTAGAGCAGTGGAGACTGAGCCTCTCTGGATAGAAAATGGAAAGTAAATCAACAAAGAAAGAAATGGAAATTAAGATTTATTCAGAGCTGTCTACAAAGCCAAAATATTGCCAGGAAAAAGCTAGTGCTGTCCAAAAATCACAAATAAACTGTGTTAATCAGGGAGGAATAAAATCTCCTAAAAAAACGGGAATAGAAGATTACTCAAGGTTCCAGAAACAATGTTTGAAATGCTTGGAAATTATTGCAAGATGACATAAATAAATCTAAAAGCAAAGTTCTCTTTTGTTGTTTTCCAGAAAAGAGGAAAAAGAATTCAGTACACATATAGGGACTAGTAAGAACCAAACATACTTGACAGTGGAATAACTTCGGGCGAAGAAATAGTCTTGTCTTTTCTCACCTATTTGTATTCAATCTGATGAAACAAAGGCTTTAGAAATGATTTCCAAACAGAAGGGAAAATAACCATATAAGTTGTCACAGGTGAAGAGTGGGTTCTTCAGATAAAGTGGCCAAGTAAATGCCTTCTATTTCTTCTTTCAGTGCTATCTTAGAAGTCTCCCCCACACCTCACATTTCTGTTACATTCCATCAAAAGATTTCATATAGGAATTATTTGTTTAGGGCTTGTTCAATGATCATTGTTAGATTGACAAAGGAGTCCGACTCAGGCATGGTCAATCAACAGGAACATTTATTCAGCAACTATTTACAATGCACAAGAATCCCCGTCTGACAGACCTTTATATAGGCTTTCAGACAGGAACCCTTGCAGCAAGCTAGCTGCAACATTGTATGTTTTCTAGACAGTCTCCAGCCGGCTCCGTTCCGGAATGTGGTGACTCAGAGTTCACCAGACTTGCTGGCACGGTTGTAGACCTGAGGACTTAACAATCATACTGTTAATGGGCACGTTTCGGAGGAAAATGCTGAAAGGTTTAGTCTCCCTGTACATAAATTTAAGAAAATCCTAGAATCATAGGGCTGGAACCGACCTTAGAGGTTTTATAATCCAACTCCCTGCTCATAGCAGGAGACCTTATACCATCACAGACAAATCAATGTTCAAACTGTTCTTGAAATCACTCAACCACTTTCCTAAATAGTGAATTTTGAAAAGTCAGCTGAAATGGGGAAGAGAGAAGAAGGGGATCTCTCTCTCCCTCTCTCTCCCTCCCTCCCACTCCCCTCTCCTTCTCCGAAACTGCATTGGAGCAGCATGACAATGTTCTGGCCCGCCATTGTCCAGTGGAGCTGGCAGCAGATTCAGACGGCGAGGAACATGGCCCAGTCCTGGAGTCTGAGGAAGGCTCTGATGAGTGCTCTGCATTAGAGGTAGAGATGTGGCCAGGGCTGTCTGACAGTTATCAGCTTCCTTTGGAGTCAAACATTAGTGAGGCAGACAAACAGCTGGAGTCCGTTCCCAGTGTGCACATGCTCAGAGTTGCCAGACAAAGGGAACAGCTAAGGAATAAGGCTCAACTTGGAAGTAAGGCCACAGGTGGACCATGAATGGCCACTCCCATAGGGGATAAAAGAGGGGTGAAAGGGGAGGGGAGTTTTCAGGAGACAATTAGTTCATTCCTGCATTCTTGCCAAGTGTTGAGGCATCTGAAAGATATCAGCCTGGCCACTCTCCAAGCCTGATCAGGTTTGGTAATTGTGAACCATCTTGAAAGACTGGGGGAGAGGAAAGACGTTGCTGGAGAGGGATTCACTGCATATTAAATAAAGGGGGTTTATTGGGACAAGGAATCGGCTTTGAGCTGCTGGGGAAGCCTAGGTCAGAACAGACAGATCATGGTCTATTCTTTCCACAAGTTAATACAACCACAAAAAGGGCCCTCATTCCCCAAAGGCCTTGGAGCAACTATCCACAGCAGCAGGAAATATATGTGTGTGTGTGTGTGTGTGTGTGTGTGTGTGTGTACACAGACACACACACACACGCACACACATATATATCCTGTTTCTGTATATATATAATATGAATGTATAGATAGATACCAATACCAATACCGATAAGATACAGATACAGATACATACATATAGATATATAGATATATCTGTTTTTTCCTTGCATCCCACTCTTTCATCAAAACCATTTATTTTACATGCATTATTGATAATTTCACAAGTACTTTATGCTCATTATAAGAGAGTCAGTGTAGCAGTTAAGGTCTCAAAGTAGAAACCAGGAGATTGTAATTCTAGTCTTACCTTAGGCACAACGCCAGCTGGGTGACTTTGGGCCAGGCTCTCTGCCCTAGTTCATGCTGCTGCCAAAAAAAAACAAGAACAAAAAAAACTGGAAAAGGCCAATGAAATTATGAAAGGTCAAGAAAAACTTGAAGGAGAATTTATATTTCTTTATTTGGGTCAAAAATCTAGGTCAAGCTTATAGATGTCTCCTTACATTAATTCTCTGATATGCTTTGCCTTTCATGCTAATATCATTGATGGAAATGAAATAAAACAAAATAGTAAACTGATTTGTGTGTGGCAAAGAAAGAGAAATTCAATTACATCTGGACTTCAAGGTTTAGGACCAGGCAGAATCCAATGGTAGATGATAAAATTGGTGTCATACATCCCTGACACCAGTATTAGGACCAGTATAAGTATCTCAAGGACCACCATGGTCTTCCCTCCCTCCCTCCCTCCCTTTCTCCCTTCCCCACTGTTACAACAGCAATACACCTGCTACTTTTCTAATAACATATAAAAATACTTTATTTGAAAATGTATTATCCATTTCTTCAACAAAATCATGTTTATTTCCAGATCAATGGGGAATAGCATTTCGTGTTAATTATTTTAGTAAGTATAAAAGAAAAACTCTCTTGTCCTTCCAACCTACTGGAATATAGCATTCCAAGATCATTTTGATTTCTGAATTACAATTTTTGTCATATAAGATTTAATTATGCTTTTCAATTTTAGTGCTTAACATGCTGAATTATCATTTTAAATATGACAGAAAGGGGGAGTTGTGTTGCATTATGACACTTCATCACATGCCAGGCATTTCTGTTAGTGCAGACTGGTTCTTACCGGTCGAACATAAACAAGGAGGCTGGCATGGAAAAGTACTGGTCAACACCCTCTGACACCTAACACCTTGGAGAAACGTTCCCACCTCTCTGCAACGTGTTAAGTATCAACAAAGGACACGTGATTCTTTTCTACTGTGTGTATTGCCATATATGGTTATGAGTTGTAATGTTTACATGACGTATGCTATGCTTAACCCTGCCTTCTGATTGAGTTAATAAAAGAGGGTGCAGGCTTTTGTCTGCGCGCTTCACCCTCCCCGAAGAACTGGTGTGGTGTCTTCTTCTCTCTTGTTCGTGGTCCGCTTGATAACTGCGACAATGTTATTTTTACATCGTTGTGCAAAAAAATGGGACCTAATGCTGTTAATTAGTTAATCCTATTAACAAATCAAGCTTTGTTTAGAACTTGGACCCACTTTTACAAGGGTAAAAGGATGGTCCTTATAACACTTTTCAAAGGCCAAGAGTCTTTGCTTGACAACAACACTAGCATCCCGGTTGGGTAATGCTTCAGAAGTAGAATCATACAAAATGACTATCTTAAAGAATTCTCTTTAGACTATTTAGTAAAATGGCCAAATTTAGAAATCTTTCTTTCAATTTCGCTTCTTCTTATGCCAATCAGTAATGTAATTGATTTTACAACAGATAAAGGTACAGGTTATGGTTTTCTCAGTTGCAATGTATGGCTGTGAAAGTTGGACCATAAGAAAGGCTGAGCACCAAAGAATTGAGGCCTTTGAATTCTGGTGCTGGAGAAGACTCCCACGAGTCTCTTGGACTGCAAGGCGATCAAACCTGTCGATCCTAGAGGAGATCAAGCCTGACTGCTCTTTAGAAGGCCAGATCCTGAAGAGGAAACTCAAATACTTTGGCCACCTAATGAGAAGGAAGGACTCACTGGAGAAGAGCCTCATGCTGGGAAAGACTGAGGGCAAAAGAAGAAGGGGATGGCAGAGAATGAGGTGGCTGGATGGAGTCATTGAAGCAGTTGGCATGAGCTTAAATGGACTCCAGAGGATGGTAGACTACAGGAAGGCCTGGAGGAACATTGTCCATGGGGTCACAGTGGGTCACAATGGGTCGGACATGATTTCGTAACCAACAACAACAACAACAAAAGGTACATGTAATCCTCAACTTAAAACCATTCGTTCAGTAACTGTTTGAAGTTACAACAATATGTACAACAGTGCCTTGTGAACATTTTCTACCCTTACCACTGCACCATCCTTGTGGTAATGTGACCAAAATCCAGATATTTGGCAAATGGCATGGGTTTATGGTGATTTCAGTATTGTGGGGTCCTGTGATCACCTTTTGCAAACCTCCCAAGCAAAGTCAATGGGATCGGCAGGTTCACCTAACAACTGTATTAACTAATTTAACAACTCCAGTGATTCACTTAACAACTGTGGCATAAAATAGGACAAAACTCATTTAAGAATTGTCTTGTTTAGCAATGGAAATTTTGGGCTCAGTTATAAGTCAAGGACTACCTGTAATAGATAGACAGAGAGAGAGAGTGAGGGAGGGAGAGGGAGAGGGAAAGATGATAAAGATATATATATAAAGGTTATTTCAAGTATTCTTTGAGATCTGGCTCTCAGATTTTCTGCTGAAAGACCCACCCAGCCCATATAATTAGCAGGACCTCACATAGTTCTCTTGATCCTGAATAATAATATAATAAAAGCTTCTGTTAAAATTATTTCAAAGTGATTAATGACTTGCTGATTTTGACAGGGGCAGCTAGTAGATTTCCAACGCAGGACTTAGTAAGCTGCAGCCTATCAATCACACATGAACTCTAGAGCCAATTTTAGCAGCCCCTGGACACCATTACACCAGAAAAAGCAACAATAAAATCACCAGACATCCACAATGTGGGTTTTTTTCTCCAGTTTCAAGGGGAAAGAATACAAAAATTATATTCTCACTCCGATTTAGAACAGTAAGCTCTAAAGCATCAAGTGACAAGAACCAAATTGTATCCAGGGATAGTTTTCTTTAAATGAAGGCCTTTAAATATTTTTGGATTAGAAATCCCATGGCTCAAACTTTGCTAGCTCATATGGTACCTGTAGATTCACACAATTCCAATGGAGCAAGCTACTGTAGAGAGAAAAACAAGGAGAAGAAAGTGGATTTTTGCAGTGGAATTCTACAAAGAGAAGACATTTTAAAAAATGAGATTGATTTTAAAAGTTGTTTGTTCAGGTAAGAGAAGTGAACAAAAAAATCCTCTGCTGAATAGCTGCCAATTGCACGGGGGGAATCCTAAGAGCTGTTTATTGTCTATTATGGGTAGCTGATTCTTGCTTGAAAATCAAGTAGAGGTTATGAAAGAAATACAAGACAGCCAGTCCCTAGAGAGCAAACTTACCAAGTACACATGGTTATATGTAAGGGTGGGCTCCAGCAGGCACTATGGCCAGTTCACTTGTGTGTAGCCTGTGTGCACACGATGCATGCTGCGTGCACAGGCACAGAGCAATTAAAATTGTTCTGTGCATACGCAGAACCAAAAAACAAGATGGCACCGATAATGGTGCTGCCCAGGGAACTGGTTTGGGGGCATGGCAGGCCTGGGTCGCTGCCAGTTCCAGTGACCCAGGGTGCCAAACCAGTCTGAACCGGTAGGAACCCACCACTGGTTATATGATTGGGATACAATAAGTATGGTGGTGCAATGGCTCAGTACTTAAGACACTGGACTTATTAACTGGAAAGCTTGAAGCCCAGGTTCGAGACTCGAAGGCCACATGACAAGGTGAGCTCCTGTCCTCGTCTCAGCTCCTGCCAACCTAGCAGTTCCAAAGCATGCAAATGCAAGTAGATTAATAGGTACCACTTCAGTAGGAAGGTAATAGCGCTCTGTGATACTATGTGTCCACATGACCACATAAATGTCTTTGGATAGTACTGGCTCAATGAACTTAAAACACCCCCCCATAATCAGCAACCAGTAGCAGAGTAAAATTCGAAGGAACACCTTTATATATATATATGTGTGTGTGTGTGTGTGTGTGTGTGTGTGTGTGTGTGTTTGTGTGTGTGTGTTAGGTTTTTGAGCTGATCAATAAATTTATTGATCAGCTCAAAAATCTAACACACATATAAAAAAAGTACACAATGGAACTCATGGCTTTCTGTCTAGATGGTCTCTGGTGATGAGCCGAAAGGCAGAAAAGGAAAGCAGTATGCTTCCTCCCTTAATTGGGGCTCAACACACACACACTTGTGTCACAAGTATATTATTTATCAGCACAAACGTAAACATGTATGTGTGTGTGTGTGTGTGTTTGTGTGTGTGTGAGAGAGAGAGAGAGAGAGAGAGGTTTTTGTGCTGATAAATAAATAAATAAGGGAGACTAGTATAGATCTATTTCAAGCTATTTAGCTTTCATCAGCTAGCCATACCCTTACTGGGATTTGAACCAGGGCTGTATTACATGTTAGGCAGATGTTTTAGCCACTAAGCTACCAGGTTCTCCTCCTGATCAGCTGATTAATATGTGATCAGGAATTTTGCAGTTAAAGTCTATGGAGAGATCCTTAACAATGTTCCCCTTGACAAAACAATGCACATCTAACCAACCTGAGTGCCATAGAAAGATTAAGAAGTATTTCTATTATTATTATTATTATTATTATTATTTATTAAATTTTTATACCGCCCTTCTCCCTTCCGGGACTCAAGGCGGTGTACAGGCATTAATAAAAGGCAATGATATAAAACATAAAATACAGTTACAAATCTATTAAATAGGTAGCCTGACTAAAATCCTGTTAAAAACCCTTACTAAAACAATTTAAAAAACTACGCCAGGCCGGCCACACAAAACAAATGGGTCTTCAAGGCCCGATGGAACTGGCACAGGTCTGTGATTGTCCATAGGTCAGGGGGCAGGTCATTCCAGAGGGCAGGAGCTGCCACAGAGAAGGCTCTCCCCCTAGGGGTCGCCAGCCGGCATTGCCTGGCCAATGGCACCCTGAGGAGGCCCTTTCTGTGGGAGCATGCATATATACTTGCATGCTGTATATACCTTTCGTTTCCTGCAAGTAAGTTCCTGTAACGCTGTTATTAGGGTCTGTAAAATATCTGGTAAATATCAAAACATGATCCTTGCCATTTGAACTCTTATCAATCTGCAATCTATGGGCATAGAGTTTATCCCGAAATGGAGCTGTAAAGAGCTGTAAAACTTGACATCTTTGATGCACCACGAGAAGCTAAGTGGTCAATCATGAGAACAGAGGAAGTATTCTATCCTTTTGCAGGAATAGGGTTGGTGGATTTTAGTGACATTTATAACATTTCTAACAGTATATAAAGAAGGCATTCTTTCTCTTGGATGTAGTTCTTCCATCCTTGGGTATGTTTGGAACAACTGCCCATCATGCTTTTAAACTTTGACCAAAGATTAGCTGATTGTTATTCAAGCCTCTGTCTAAAGTCTCATTGCACTTCCTGTTCCGCTTCTGGCGGCGACGGACGAACTCTGGGGTTCGTCCGCCGCTTTGTACCTCTTTCTGCCCCCAACGGGGCGGGGCACCCCTTTTTTGGGGGGGGGCTCTGTAGGGCTGGCTTGCCTGGGCTGGTCTATCCTGGCGGTAGCTGGGAAGCGGCCCGGGTCCTCAGCCTAGGAGAAAGGGGTCATGCTGTGGGGGGCTTGGTTCCCTTCGCCAACGGAGGACGGTAACATTTCATGATCGGGAGAGAGCTGAAGGCGGATCGGAAGCCTTCCGGGGCTTTGGCGGCGAGAGGGAGAGGGAGTGCTTTTAAAACTATTTTTTTTGCTGGCAGCCTGGATTGAAAGAACTGTGGAGGGGGGTATTTGTTTGCTAAACCCCCCCTCGGATTAACAGCGGTGGTTAGAAATGGCTCCTCGTTGCGGGGAAGTTATTTTGTATCCGGCTTTTTTCTTTCAAGCAAGTGAAAGTAACTTGCGGCTTGCCTTTACACAATGTATCTAAGTCCGGCTGGCTTGAAACAATTGCTCTTTTCACTTTTTCCTGCTGGCTCTCAGACTGGGCGGTGGAAGATGGTTGCCCTTTGTTCCTGAATGACTATTTTTGTTTGTGGAAAAGTACCAACGTCTCTTTGTGATTTGGACTGCCTCTCTCTATTAATGAAGAAATTCTTGGACTGATTGATTCCGTCTCTGAAGTGCCTTCTTTGTTTGAATAATTGATTCTGCAATTTGTTTCTCTTTGGGGGTTTTATAAACTTTTTACAACTTTGACCTGGACTCTGTCCTCCTGACTTGCTGCAGCAGCCCCACCCAAAAAACGCCATTTTAGTGGCACGGATTTTAACAGCTCACCATGGCTTCTATCACATCAGAACTGGCAGGATTGGAAAGAAGAATGACAGCTTTGGAAGAAGTGTTACAAACCTTGGTGCAGGAAATTAAAGGTTTAAGACAAGACAATAAGGATTTCAAACAGGGACTTATGGAAACACAGAAACAACTGAAGGAGAATACACAGAAGACCGAGGAATTGGAGGGGGGCTGGCTGGGGCAAAGGGAGAACTTAAAAATGTTAAAACTGAAGTTGGAGAATTAACTGGGCATATGTCAAGGATGGATTTTGAAAGGATGTCATATTTTTTAAGATTTCAGAACGTTTCTGAGGAAGATGGTGAATGTCTTCCTGATCTCATGAGTACAATTTTAGCAGAATATTTGCATAAACCCAAAGATGAGATCAGGGGGGATATTGACCTAGCCTACAGAATAAATTCTGCATATGCCAGGATAAATGAGGTACCCAGAGAGATACATATTAAATTTGTTAGGAGGTCAACCAGAGAGGGAATTTTGAAGGCGCAGAGAGGTGGTCCGTTAATTTAAAAAAGAAGTCGCTATCTTGAAGCAGATCCCTAAAAAAATTAGAGAGATGAGAAGGAAGTTTTCCTTCTTATCTAAAAAATTGTTTGACCACGGGATTTGATTTAAGTGGGCGATGCCTGAAGGGATGTTGGTGTTCTGGGAAGGAGGAAGAGTTAGGATTAAAACAGTTGTTGAGGCGGAAGCCTTTCTTAAAAAACATTCCTCTATCCTGGGGGAAGATTCAGGAGGGGCAGGGGGGGCCACGGCCCCGCCCGCTGGAGGCCAGGAAGGAGCACAAGAAGATACAATTGCCAAGAGACTTAGATCTAAAAAATGAATTTGTTTGTTTTTTATTAGCTCAATATAACTTTTTAGCTGGATGTTTGTATATGACTGCCAGCATAGAATTTAGAATTTAGAATTTAGGATGTATGCACTCACTTCCACCTTGTAGCATATTGGAGAATGTATTATCAATGTTTTATTAAGAGGCCCTGGGGGGGCCGACGATTCCGACCTGAAAGTTCTCAAAATTTCTTTGTATCTCACCTTACCCTATTCCCTTTTTGGAAAAAATTGCAAAATCCAATAAAAATTATTGATAAAAAAATAAAATAAAATAAAGTCTCATTGCATCTTGGATGCATTCTCAAACTTCTATGGTTCTAAAGGTATTCCCAAACCTTACACATTCAATAAATCAGTCAGAATAGAGCTGGAAGGGACCTTGGAGATCTTCTAGCCATTTTTTCTTTAGACTCTTGGGCCTGCCACACTTTCTATTATTCTACTATGCCTTTTCTATTGTGGGAAAATGGGAGGGGGGATTGTAGGAGTGAGAGGCGATGTAGCCATAACAAAATTCCTTTCTAGAAAGCCAACTGCATGTGCCTTGAGACAAAAATTAGATAGTTGTGACCCACATTGTTTGTAGCCATTTTCTGCCTTAAAAACAATTCAGTAAAAAGTCAGAGCAAATGCAAAGATGTAGCTGCACTTGGAGAAAAAGAGGAATGGAGAATAAATGGATGTGCTTCAATTCATCAGAACATTGAAAAGTTACCAAGTCAAACAAATGAGCATTATAAAGGATGCTGTCATGCAAATTGTCATGCAAAGCAACTCTCCATAAGGCAGAGATTCAAGGAGCAAGTCCACGAGGCAAATGTGACAAAATTCAAAGAGGTGGAGCAGATATTCTGCATTGTTGGAACTCGGAAGCAGTATACCTAAGCAAAGGGGGGGGGGAAGACATTGTTGAAAGGGAGATAGGAGGGCGTGTCCTCTAAAGCAGGGGTCCCCCCACAGTGATGGGATCCAAAAAGTTTTACTACCAGTTCTATGGGCATGGCTTTGTGAGCGTGGCAGGGGAAGAATACTGCAAAATCCCGATTCCCTCCCCATTCTCAAAATTTCCACTACCGGTTCTTCAGAACTTATTAGAACTAGACTGGCACTTGTCTGTGGCATGCCAGAAACTGGGCCATGCAAACAAGGGAAGCCCCATCAATGGGATGCAGGCAGCACATGAAACCAAGCCACATCCCGTCCACAGAAAAACCTCTCTCCACAGAACTGGTCCCTGGAGCCCAAAAGGTTGGGAGCCAGTGCCCTAAAGAGCTCAGGAAAATCAGACAAGAAGAAAAAAATGTGATTTGTTTCATATGACTTTAAAGTGCCATGGGACATAAATAGGGACAGTTCAGAATGGTTTTCAATTGCACAACGGATAATAAACAAAAAATTGAAGCGCTAGAAGAAGGAACAGTTGAGATTAAAGAAGAGTTGAAGGAAATACGGAAGGAAAATACAGAAATTAATGGGAATATGTCAAAATTTGAGTTTGAAAAAATGTCTTTTTTCCTTAGGTTCCAGAACATCCCAGAGATGGAGCAATAATAATAATAATTTATTACATTTATAAACCACCCCCTCTCCCCGAAGGGACTCGGGGCGGTGTACAGGAAAATTAAAAAAACATCTAAAAACATACAAGACATACAAAGTTAAAAACGGATTAAATTACCCTGTACAAGAATTTAAAAACATTAAAATTATAACCCATTAAAACCAAATAGATAATTTGCAAAAAACAGACTGGGGCAAGAAGCGTTGATTAGGCCAAACTGGCCTGATGGACTAAATAAGTTTTTACTTTTTGGCGGAAGGTGTGGAGGTCCGTGGTCATTCTAATATCCGGGGGTAGGTCGTTCCAGAGGGTCGGGCCCATCACAGAGAAGGCCCTTCCCCTAGGCATCGCCCGCTGGCATTGCCTAGTGGACGGCACCTGGAGAAGTCCTTCTCTGTGTGAGCGAATCGGCCGAAGGGATGTAAGATTTAAAATACAAGAAGATTTAAAAGATTTAATGAGTACAATCCTAACGGATTATACTAAAAGAAATAAAGACCACCTCTGGAGGGGGGGTATGGACCTAGTTTATAGAATTAATTCAGCATATGCTAGAATAAATAACGTACCAAGAGAAGTTCATAAGTTTCTAAGAAGGTCCATGAGGGATTAGATACTGAGGGCGCAACGGGGGGGACGGACGAACTCTGAAATATCAAGATAATGACATTACCATTTTGAAGCAAATCCCCCCAAAATTAGAGAGATAAGAAGGAAGTATTCCTTTTTATCCAAAAAATTGTTTAAAAAAGGGATTTGGTTCAAATGGCTAATGCCTGAAGGAATGTTGGTTTTCTGGGAAGGGGGCAGAGTCAGAGTTAAAATGGTAGAAGAGGCTGAGGCCTTTCTTAAGAAACATTCCCTACTCCTGGAAGACGAAGAAGAGGGAACGGGAGGGGCCATGGCCCCGCCCACAGGCGGGAAAGAGAAAGAAGAAACCATAGCAAAGAGACTCAGATCTCAGAAATGAATAGATATGGAAAATACCCCTGTAACCTGTGAAAAGGGATGGCAGGAAAAACAAATGATTGAATGTATGCATGTTAAAATATGATATATATGTATCTTTTGCCAATTATTTTCTTTTTTTTAATTTTGAATTTCTATGAAGTATCAGAGGTGACCAACATCCTCCACATGGAAGCCATTAAAATGTTTGTCTATTACCCTGTATTACCCCTTTTCCCGAATATACTGTAAAACCCAATAAAATTGTTTTAAAATAAAAAAGAATAGTTTTCAATTGCCAGAAGTCAAACATAGACTTGTCAAGACCAAATATTACAATAACTAATTAGCGTATTTTTTTAATCAAATAATTTTATCAGTAGATAGTGGGAATGCTCTGATACATATCTTTATTTCAGTGACGATTTGAAGCGTCAATAATATCCAATAGTTTATGATTTGCCAAACAACAGTTCTAAAATTCTGTTTTCATTTTGTCATTATGAGGTACTGGGTATAGATTAATGAGGGGGGAAATGAATTTCAACAACGGTAGAATCAGGCTGCAGCATAACAAAAGTGAAAAGGGGGATCTGAATATTTTCTGAATGCACTGTAGAGATATATAATTATACAGTATAAACATTAAGCAGCAAGGTAAAACTAAATAAATGTTAGCTGATGAAAGCAAAGCAGGTCTTAAGTAACTAAAATACATTTTCACTCTTTAGCAAAAGCACTTAATCACTTGAGAAATCACCCACTCTGCTTTCAGGTCTGCTTCACAAGGTGAACATCGGTACAGACAATGCCTACAAATAAATAGAAGCCATCCTATAAGCTTGTTTACAAGGCAGGCTCTCTTGAGGGTAAAGAACAGGTAGATTTATATTGAAAGAATGCCATGGGTGTGTTATGTTGTTTCTGAGCTGCTACGGTCTTTCAAATTAACAGTCCATTCCTGAAAATAGTTTGGTAGCTGATTGGCAGCCACTGCAGGGCATTTAGCAGATGTCTAAGAGTGAATTCCACTGACCAACCTAGTTGCAGCATTATGCACTAGTTGTACTCTCCGAACTACTCTCTGGAGAGGGGAGCTTTTATGGAGTGCTTCACAGTAATTCAATCTTGAAGTAACTAGTATTCAGGCAAGAGTCCGTGATGGAATGGAGTAAGAAGGTAGATTCCCAAGAGGAAGGTGTATTCCAGAGGAATAAGAGGGAACTCAGTTCAGAAAGTTTGTGTGAAATAAAAGAGAGTGAAAATAATCCCTCCCTAATACTTCCAAGAGCATGGGCCTCATGTGGGGAGTAGTTTGCTTTAGTGGGGCAAGATTCTGTCTGTAGGTGTGAAACAATAATACAATAGCAGAGTTGGAAGGGACCTTGAAGGTCTTCTAGTCCAACCCCCTGCCTAGACAGGAACCTTATACCATTCCAGACAGATGGCTATCCAACATCTTCTTAAAGACTTCCAGTGCTGGGGCATTCACAACTTCTGGAGGCAAGCTGTTCCACTGATTAATTGTTCTAACTGTCAGGAAATTTCTTCTTAGTTCTAGGTTGCTTCTCTGCTTGATTAGTTTCCACCCATTGCTTCTTGTTCTACCCTCAGGTGCCTTGCTGAATAGCTTGACTTCCTCTTCTTTGTATATAGAGACATGTACTCACAAGACATGTCCTTGGTTTTGGGGGCCTGACAATTCTCTTTCTATATGAAACAGCTGACACATGCAACTACTATTGGCTGGCCATTTTGTAGAGCGGTGGTGGTGGTTAGAATGCAGCATTAAAGGCTAATTCTGCCGACTGCAGGCAGTTTGATTCTCAACAGCTCAAGGTTGACTGTCTTTCATCCTTCCAAGGTTGGTAAAATGAGGACGCAAATGGTTGGGGGCAATATGCAGAGTCTGTAAACTGCTTAGAAAGGGCTGTAAAGTATATAAGTCTAAGTGCTATTGCTATTTTCATTGGCCTTTAGCCAAAAGCCGTAGTCTGAGGAGGAGATGTGCTGATTTTAAAGAATTAGCACCAGATGAAGCACCAGATAAGCACAAGAGGGAGGCAAGCTACTTTCCAAAGCACCTGATGGCAGGGCAAGAAGCAATGGGTGGGAACTAATCAAGGAGAGAAGCAACTTGCCTCCAGAAGTTCTGAATGCTCCAACACTGGAAGTTTTTAAAAAGAGATTGGATAACCATTTGTCTGAAATGGTGTAGGGTTTCCTGCCTAAACAAGGGATTAGACTAGAAGACCTCCAAGGTTCCAACAGTTTTGTTCTGTTCTGTTGTATTCCATTCCATTCTTTAAATTTTGATGATCCTGATATTCAATGCAAAGAAACATTTACATCCCCTAGTTTCAGATAGTCACTACAAATACTGAACACATTCTTCGATCCAGATAAGGCAGGCATATTGGGTTGCGTGCAGCACAGCCACAAAGCCCTCTGCATCCTCAAAGTCAGACTCCCATGTTCTACATGCCCCCTGTGAGCATATAAGAAGCTGCATATCCCTAGCTGCTGTTTGGCTGCCCACCCATGAGATCATACTAATTATTTCAGCTGCTGCCTTTGATTTAGTCCAAAGAAACCTGTCATTTCAACAGGTGCTGCTTCCAGATGATAGGACAGAAAAGAAAAATGCAGAGAATCTGACAGCATCCAGACAAGCTTTTTTTGCCAAGCTGAACTACCTGAAAAGGAAAGCTGCAGCTTGTCACCAGACTAACAGAGGCACACAGGCACAATCGTATAAGCAACGGAGATAATAGGCCTAGTTCTATTGAGACACACAAGTCATCAAGATTAAGAGACACCCGTTAAAAGATGTTTTCAACAATATCCATGGTCCCCGGGTCATCTGTCTGGCTAGGAATAACATAATGAGGGAATTTTTTTTAAAAAATAGCCAAGAGTTCTACAACTTACCTTATATTCAGTAAAAAGCTTTGCTGGGCACAGAGGCTTCCTTTCATCAAACATTTTCTTGCTTGAGGAAAAAGATCTCTCTCTTTTTTTCACTTTTATTTATTTACGGTACCATAACAGCATCTCTTTTAAAAGCAGCAGAAACCACTCTGTTGGCCTAGTGGCCCATTAATCAATTAGTAAACACATCTGCCCAATCTCCCTTGATGGATATAATAAGGGGTGTCAAACTGGCGGTGCGTGGGCCAGATGTGTTACATGAGGCCGTGCCCATCCCAGCTCCGCGAATGGGAAAAACCTCAGGAAACATCATGTGAAGGCAATAGGATGTGGTGGGTTTGACACCCGTGTGATAAGGCATGATGGGCAAGAGTCAACAGGGCATATGTGTAGTCCACCTATCTGCAAGAGTCTTGACAAGATCTCAGGCTTCATAAATAATAATACAAAATAACATAAAACTAGGTAAACAGGGCACTGGATTATTCTGTAATATCTCAGTTTACTGAATTATTCTATAGAATGTCTAACAGCTGCAGTGTTCAGATTGTTATGAGGACAGCCTCTTTATCTTTAAAATGCTGGGCAATTTCATTAAAAGCAAGCATCCAAATGTTCCAGTATTTCTTAGGGCAGATTTCACAAGGTCTTGTACTCTTTCGGAAAGCTTATCTTTACAGCTGTTGGAGAATACAGTGAGCTCAACAGGTGGTGCTGGTTAAGGCACCAGGCTAGAAACTGGAAAACTGAGTCCTAGTCACCTCTTTGGCATGAAGCCAACCACAATGGATCAGTCATTCTCTGTCAGCCCTCAGAAGAAGAGGGTAAAGGCAAACCACTTCCAAAACTGCAGGGACTTGTCCAGGTAGCTGCCAAAAAATCAATGGCAACTTGAAGACACAAAAACAAAGCATACACATACTTTTGGTAATATAAAGACTCCAATTTGATTCATCATTCCTCAATAAGAATAAACTCTGGAGAAGATATCAACTTCAGTCATTGGAGATATCCTACAACATTCACAAATGGTCTATGTTAGCAACTCTGGCTTCAGAACCAGTGTTACAACTCTGGTCCCGTAACCAGTGTTTAGAACTAAATGCGGAACAGTGTAAAACACTGGACAATAAAGAGATACGTTGCTTTAACCACAAACAAACTCTAAAACAGTGATAGTAAGAAAATAAATAGTCTTTACTTGCACCTAAAATACTTCTTCCGACCAGTGATACTAACTTCTCAAAATAATAACAGTCCTTCACCAAACACAGAGTTATCTTTCAGTGATGCAAAACAAATACTTCCTCTTTTTTCAGTCTTCAGCGGCAAACAGTAAGCTCAGGAATCAAAGGGAATCGAAAAAGGGAATGAACTGTGATTCTGAGCTTGCTTATATGGTAGAGCTAAGAAGCACAGCCAATTAGAATTCAATACAGTTCTTAAAGCTACATAACTCCTTAAGAACATAGGCTCATATATATTGTCAACCCAATATAAGGCTGAATATCCTAACAGTCTATATTCCATAGATCCATGCTAGCAGACTTTTCTAAAAAGTCCACCCACATTGCAGAACATCCCAGTGAGGGGTCAGTTCCTGCTGCCGTTACTGCCAGCTCACTTCACTCGCCCGCCCACCTGCCATGCGTTGCTTATGCATGTTGCCTGTTAATTGTTCTGTGCATGTGCAGAACATTATAAAATGAGTGAAAAACATCCCAGCAATGGCAAGGGTGACCAGGGAATCGGTTCAGGGATGTGTGGAGCCAGCTGTCCCTACCAGTTCGGTGACCCAGTCCCAATATTTACTACCGGTTCGCCTGAACCAGTGCAAACCAGTAGCAACCCACCTCTGATCATGATGTAGTGAGATCAAAATTTACCAGGATATATAACTGTAACAATAGCGTTATCGGAATCCTCCCTATCCTACAAGGAATTTGAAGGAGGGTGATATTGAATATGGGATGTTTTTTTTCCTTTTTTTTCCCTATTGGAAATAGTCCAAATAATTATCAAAAATTGTCAGAAGCAATTTGTCCATTCCAAATATCTATAACTAAATTAGTTTGCAGTAACAGAAGGTCTAAAAATCTGGACTATTAGAGAAAAAAGGCATGGACTTGATTCACTTCATTTACCTGTGAATCTGTAGCCTCTGAATTGCTTATGGCTCCAATACTGCCAATTTCTGGCCCCTATTCTGTTTATAATTGCTCTCTTTTTAGGAAGGCAGGTCAAACAATTATCATTAATACTGACTTGTCCAAACTTTCCATTAGCTAGACAAAGAAACTGCAAGAATAGGCTTCCAGAGACACCAAAGCTCAGATTTATTGTAGAAAAGTTAATGAAGCCATTATGAAAGAGTTCCAGCAACTGCTGTACATCAAGTACAAGCCTTATATGTAGTGAAATCAAATCATCCCTTAGACCGATACGCTCCCACAGAGAGGGCCTTCTCAGGGTGCCGTCGGCCAGACAATGCCGACTGGCGACACCCAGGGGAAGAGCCTTCTCTGTGGCGGGCCCAGCCCTCTTGAATGACCTACCCCCTGAATTACGTACCATCACCGACCTCCGCCTCTTCCGCCAATGTCTAAAAACATATTTGTTCCAACAAGCCAGCCTAGCCTAACCTCCCGTGGGGACTTTTAGGAAGTTTTAAATTGGGTATTTTAAATTTGGTTTTAGTACAGGATAGGACTGTTTAATATTTATTTTAAATTATATATTTATCTTTGTATTGGTATGTTTTTAAATTTCCTGTACGCCACCCTGGGTCCTCTGTGGAGAAGGGCGGGATATAAATTTAAATAAATAAAATAAAATAAATAAATAAATTCTTACTTCTGATTCTCCTACTCATGTGATGTAATGGGCTAGAAACCATTCACCTTTGGGTGGAAGTCATGGAAGTTTGGTAATGGATTGATCTGGTATCATGTTGCGGTTGAATGTGAGGTCCAAACTAGATTATGTAGACCAGCATTTCTCCATCTTAGCAACATGAAGATGTCTGGACTTCACAGATCTTCAAGTTGCTAAGGTGGAGAAATAGTGATATAGACTGTGGCAGCAACTTATTCAGTAATCATTTCTAGTAATCATGATAGCTTCTATTCATCTTAGGAACATTTATGGTGGTTACACTTTCTTTGGTTATGTCTCAGAGTGAAAAGAAGAACTGATTTGTATCTTCACAAATTTAGTGGAGTTTTGGGTTGCTCAGATAAGTAACAATTGAACTACACTAATTAGTTCTGGTTGAGAAGAGAAGCCAGTGACCCGATTTTCCAGAAGAAGCCAAAGCAAACATAATTAAAGCTGAGAAAGAGGATGAGGCAGAAGACTTGTAAAGAAAGGGAGAGAGTTAACAGGTCAGTGGTTTATGGCATAATGCTTACTACATTCTACTTATTAATATTAACTTCATCTTCAAAAATATTATCCCCTTAAATAAGGGGAATAAAGGGTTTGGGGGAAAATGCAGAAAACGTTCTATTGTATTCCTTAGTTCCCCTGAGAACAAACCAAGAAATAACAATTATTCCCCATTTTTCTTTTGATATTTCCCTTTTTGCTGAAGGTGGATTTTACAACTGTGAGTAGAAGCTATGCACCTCAGATGCTGATGAGACAATTTGGAGGTGGATGAACCCAACTATTTGCAAGAAAGTGAGAAAAGATTGGAGTAATAACAAACAAGTCCAGAAGTTGTTTGTTATTATCCTAAGTGAAGTTGCTTACTATAATGTATTTTCTTCCTTCCTCTCCTTGAAATTATTTGATGCAAATGACTAAATGATTTACACGATCATCTTATTTTTACTTTCAACGTGTATAACTGTTTTATGAAAGAAATGATGTCCATTCCTTAATTGGGTACCTGATTGGCATATATGTGTATGTGTGCAAAAAATTTCCACTAGAACATTAAATCCAAAAATTAAATCAGTCTAGTTCTAACTTCTCAAAGGGGCCCAGATTTTCCCCCAATACTTCCTTCTTCCCCTGCTCCAAATATAAAGCTATTATTTCAAAAATCCACCAGAAGTTTTTGTTACTAAAATTGGCCAGCATGGTAGAGAATTAGTTAGCTGTGATTTAATGGAAGTGGAGTTTGTGGCATATTTCAATACAATAGCAGAGTTGGAAGGGACCTTGTAGGTCTTCTAGTCCAACCCCCTGCGTGGGCAGGAACCTTATACCATTTCAGACAAATGGCTATCTAACATCTTTTTAAAGGCTTCCAGGGTTGGGGCATTCACAACTTCTGGAGGCAAGCTGTTCCAGAGGTTAATTGTTCTTACTGTCAGGAAATTTCTCCTTAGTTCTAAGTTGCTTCTCTCCTTGATTAGTTTCCACCCATTGCTTCTTGTCCTACCCCCAGGTGCCTTGGAGAATAGTTTGGCTCCCTCTTCTTTGTGGCACCCTCTGAGATATCGGAACACTGCTATCATGTCTGCCCTGGTCCTTCTCTTCATCAAACTAGACATACCCAGCTCCTGCAGCCGTTCTTCATATGTTTTAGTCTCCAGTTCCCTAATCATCTTGGTTGCTCTTCTCTGCACTCTTTCTAGAGTCTCCACGTCTTTTCTACATCATGGCAACCAAAACTGTATGCAGTATTCCAAGTGTGGCCTTACCAAGGCACTATACAGTGGCATTAACACTTCACGCGATCTAGATTCTATCCCCCTGTTAATGCAGCCTAGAACTATGTTGGCTTTTTTGGCAGCTGCTGCACACTGCTGGCTCATATTTAAATGGTTGTCCACTAGGATTCCTAGATCCCTCTCACAGTTGCTACTATTGAGCAAGGTACCACCTATACTGTACTTGTGCATTTGGTTTTTCTTGCCTAAATGTAGGACCTTACTTTTTTCACAATTGAATTTCATTTTATTACATAGTGCCCAATGTTCAAGTTTGTCAAGATCTTTCTGTATCTTAACACTATCTTCTGGAGTGTTGGCTATTCCTGCCAGCTTGGTGTTGTCTGCAAATTTGATTTCAGTCGCTCTTGCTTCCAAGCTGCAAATTTGCACTTACTTGACCCCATCTAAGCATTCAAATCTCATTGCTTTATTGACAGAAGAAAAATTAAATCATCCATTTCATTCAGAGCCAATTCACTCACTTGGGTGCAACAAATCCAATGTGGGAGGAATTATGTAAATCACTGCATCGCGTCACAATGATTTAATGTGCAGCAAACCATAAAAACAGCCTGCTATATTATGCCACTTTGTAATATACCAAGCTGCTTTAATCGGAATTTCTCAAATTGTTCTTATCCCATTAGAAGATTTTTTTTGAAAAATTATGTTGAGTGCATTACGCATTCTCGCTCTGGCTCTATTTCTTCAACAAATCCAAATTACAATAGGCTCAGTGTGACTTATGGTTCTTAAAATCATTTATTCATAGAATTTCATGATTTGGACTTACATCTGCCTTAGACTGAGAGCATTTTAGTTGGCCAATTCACACCATTGCTAATATTAAGTTAAATGCAAATAGATTACTTTTCAGATGGCTTTATTGCTTTTCTGGGATTTGTAGAGCTGTATTCTGTTCATTTGAGAGGGATGGAAAAGCTAGGATGTTTGCTGGCCAAGATGACCATTGATTGGCCTTTGTTTACTCCAATCTGATCAATCAACTTCTGCTCTTTCTGCCCATCGCCAGGATTCTTTCTCTATTATCTCTGAGAATGGAGAGGTCCTGGAATTAATGAAGTTCCTGCCTTCCCAGAAGGCAATTTGCTATCCCTCTACCCCACTTTTAAGCTATTCATTTGTCTCTTATCAACATAACACAAACCTCCTGCCAGATAGCTGGATGATAGATTAGCTGTATGGCAATTGGGGATGTGATAATAAGTATGATAGAATAAGTGTCTAGTAAAATTATGCCTTGGACATGATGTGACAGTAGTACTACTCTCCAGGGAAGGAGTAAGTTTTGGCGATGTGAGAAAGGGGCAGGACTCTTGACAAAAACCAAATAACCTTACAGAGTGGCAGAATGGATGAAATGACAGCATCTGAGAAGACTAATATAGTACATATTTTGCAAATGAAGCCTTCTATGATAATTTAAAAGTCTACAGTAAGAGGTGTGAATCAAACTACTAAAATGCTCAATGTATCTGAAGAACCACTACGTTCCAATTTTGTTCAGGTGTTTTCCTGTTTCAGAGCAAGTCCTTATTCCCCTGTTCTCCAAAAGGAATGTCATATTGGGCCCTTTTTCATAGAAATCATATTAACAAATAGTGGCCTTTGGGGGGGGTAGAGTTGGTAGCTCTCCCCCAGAAGTGTTTGTTCCATCCACACTAATACATGCAGTGTATTGGAGTTATGAACTTGGATCATCATTTTGGGGGGTGCTATTCAAAATTCACAAGAAAGACGTTGTAGAAAAAGATATTATAGTCTCTCAAGTTTGTGATGTTCAGTTTCAATGTCAGCCCTACCTCAGCTTGAACTTCTAAGTAACAATGATTCTTAACACCATTTGGTTGATAAAGGTAAAGTTTACTAGATACAATACAATAATACAATAGCAGAGTTGGAAGGGACCTTGGAAGTCTTCTAGTCCAACCCTCTGCCTAGGCAGGAAACCCTATACCAGTGGTCGGCAAACCGCGGCTCGTGAGCCAGGAGTGGCTCTTTGGCCCCTCGAGTGCGGCTCTTCCTCCAACTAGCCATGGGCAGACTCCGGGAGCCGCACATCCACCTCCCTCCTCCCGCAGCGAGCGGGCGTGCGGGCATGCGGAGGGAGGACCCAAGGCTGCGGCTATCTAAATGCCGTGGAGGCTGTCCGGGCGCGGCACACCCACCTCCCTCCAAGCCTGTCTGGCGGGCAGCCCTGGAAAGTGCCCCTCGGTGGCTTTTGCAGGCGTCTGTTGCTGCTGCTGCTGCTCCCGAGCCCTGCAACACACAATTCTCGCCATCCGAGCAGCCCAGCTGTCCTGCCCGATGCGCCTGCTGGGCGACCTCGGACGGCGAGAACTGCGTGTCGCAGGGCTCGGGAGCAGCAACAACAACAACAGCCGCCTGCAGAAGCCGAAGAATGCAGCTGAGCTCAGCTTCCAAACCACTGACTTTGAGACAGTGCTCCGAGTGGAACGTTAAACTCTTATCCCTTTGATGTATGCCCTCCTCCCATCAGAGCCTAGAGTCTATGGCAGACTGGCACCAAAATAGCTTCTGGAGGCATAGTAGAGTAGCATAGTAGGAGCTGTGGTGGCCAGTGGTTAGAGTGCAGTACTGCAGGGTACTTCTGCTGCCTGCCGGCTTCCTGCAATTTGGCAGTTCAAATCTCACCAGGATCAAGGCTGACTCAGTCTTCTGTCCTTCCAAGGTCGGTGAAATGAGGACCTCAATTGTTGGGGGCAATAGGCTTACTCTGCAAACCACTTAGAGAGGGCAGTAAAGCACTGTAAAGCAGTATATAAATCTAAGTGCTATTGCTATTGTTATAGTAGTATAGCATCAAAGCATCAAGGTGGCATTTGACATCATGATGTGGTGGTAGTTATTTCACTCCTAAAGGCTTGAAGAGTTGGTATTATTTTAGTTGTCATCTACATTCTGTTTCTTGGGACATGTTGAAGGATAAAATCCTGGAAATGTTCCACAGCTGCTGGAGAATTTGCTGTATACTTGATCCTCAATCTGCAAGGTTATTTGAAAGCGTGTTTCCCTCTTTGGTTGCCAACATACAATGGTATTTAATGTGTAACTGGGAAATGGCTTTTTAATTGGGTTGATGTATTTTGTAGGACTGTTTTATATATTGAAAACCTTTTTTGGATTTATACAAATGAGAAACCATCTATAATTTTCTTTAATAAACAATCACGAAATGGTATTAATTTCATATATATATATATATCTCATTGGTGAAATTCATTTTTTTTTTTACTATCAGCTTTGTGGGCCTGGCTTGGTGGGCATGGTGGGGTTTGGTGGGCATGGCTTGGTGGGTGTGGTTTGATGGGCATGGCAGGGGAATGATACTGCAAAATCCCCATTTCCACCCAACACCAGGGGAAGAATAGTCCCATCCCACCACAAGGGAAAGGTACTATAAAATCTCCATTCTCACCCAACCCCAGGGGAAGGATACTGCAAAATCTCTATTCCCACCCCTCTCTGGGGCCAGCCAGAGGTGGCATTTGCTGGTTCTCTGAATTACTCAAAATTTCCACTACTGGTTCTCCAGAACCTGTCAGAACCTGCTGGATTTCACCCCTGAGATAAATAGATAGATAGATAGATAGATAGATAGATAGATAGATAGATAGATAGATAGATAGATAGATAGATATACACACATATACATATATACATACACATGTACTTACACATACCCATACATGTGTGTGTGTGTGTACATACATGCATACAAACATACATACATACATCATAGTTTTGGAGAGACTATACAGATGTCTTCCCCTTCCAGGTCTCTTTTGAATGAATTCCTGAATGCGGCTATTTGCATATTGATGTAGCCATTTGTACAGAAGACCATTTTCATGTGGAATTCCTAAACAGGATGCACAGGAGAACTGATCAGCTTTTACAGCCTGTTACACAATTTTCTAGCTCAGTTCTCCTCTGTGTGATAAAAAAAATACGCTCATTCAGAGACAATAACATTGCAGTAATGGGTCCCCAGGCACCATCTAAAAATGCATCAAGCCGTTCTTCTATGCTGAAGATCATCTTCATTAGAAAGTGACAAGTTGGTGTGTGTATGAAATGGGTCACTCTAATTAAATATTGGGCAGTCAGGCCAACTGGAAAGGGAAAAAAGAGGAAGCCCCAGATGTGAGAAACTGTAGCAATTACACTCTATTATGAAATTAGCTGTTGAACGAGAATGGCATTATTCTCCACCTCCAGTACACAGCCACTGAGGAAGCACAAAACTATTTGGTATATATGACTGGGACATTCTTCCCATAGAACATCTCTAAATTGGATGAAGCAAATTCACCTTTTCCCATTTCTGATTTCAGAATCAGTAAGATTCAGAGGGTAAAAGGTCTAAAGGTTTTCTGGCTAGAATAGACAAATGTGTGTGTGTGTGGGGGGGGGGTATGTATACATACATACATACATACATATACTCATGTATACATAGGTATACATATATATGTATATGTAGGGATGCAGTGGCTCAGTGGCTAAGGTTGGCAGTTCAGCCGTTCGAATCCCCTAGCGCCACATAATGGAGTGAGCTCCCGTTACTTGTCCCAGTTTCTGCCAACCTAGCAGTTTGAAAGCACGTAAAAATGCAAGTAGAAAAATAGGGACCACCTTTGGGGGAAAGGTAACATTTAGTCATGCCGGCTACATGACCACATGACCAGACAGTGCTGGCTCTTCAGCTTAAAAACAGAGATGTTGCCAATATCCCAAAATATGTTTTTTTTTCCAAAAATCAGCAGGATTTTGATTTTCCTAGTAAAACAAAGTCCAGTTGTCTTTTGAAAAAGCACTTTTGGGACAACTGTGACCTAGACAACTGAGAATCTCCATAGACATTTAAGTTGGCAACAGTTTGTGGCATGCTATCTACATGTAGTCTACATGTAGTCTTCAACTTGCAACCACAATTGAGCCCAACATTTCTGTTGCCAAACAAGACAGTTATTAAGTGAGTTGCACCTCATTTTATGAGCTGCATTATTCATTTATATTTCAAATTTCTTAACTTCCCATCTCCGTCATTGTGCCAGTGACTTACCACTGTTAACTGTTTCATTGCCATGTGAGACTGTGAGAGACGAAATCCTAGAGTAGCATCATGAAAACAAGGCGTCTCTGGGCACTCTATCCTTGTTTCCATTGCACCTTTTCGTTCCCCATGACCATAAATGGTAGGGGCATGTAGAAATGGGATGTAAAACAATAGGATGTTTAAAGAAAACAAAAGTGACCTTTCCCTCATTGGAACCTAGTTCATTCACTGGATTCTGGATTTTGCAGACTGACTACGTGTGACTAAAACCATGTTTATTAAGAAGGTCTAGAAGCAAATCCAAAAGGGCATTTATGAAGGAAATGAAATGTTGTCATCGTTCTTACTTACATGCCTAAATACAGAAGGGAAAGGAAAGGAAAGGAAGCCCACTGTTCTTCCTGTCAGGAATCCAAGTAACAGCCCAGATTAAATCAAAACTCCAAGCTCAGAGGCTTCCTCAAAGTATAGATTTATTAAACATGTCATATTGGCACAGTTGGGGAAAACCCGACTCTGAAGTTCCCCAGGGTTTTCCCAATCCAGTTCAAAGTCCAAAGTTCTCCCGCACATAACACACCACCATCACATGCCCCAATCAAGTCTCTCTCCTCATCCGAGATGACTCCCATCCATGCCCCTCCAGGTGCTGGTGAGAGTGTCCTTGGTTCCAAGAAGAAAGAATGTTATTTTGGCTATACATTGCCCCAGCCATTTCTACTCCTCCCTCCCTTTCCCACAGCTCCATCCAGCCTAGCTGTGGCAACCCTGAAGACATTCAAAGGGTTAACACTTCCTATAGCAAGAAAGCTGAAGGGGAAAAATCTTCCAATCAGGAGAAAGCATAGTCAAGGAGAAAAACATAGGAAAATCTTATGATGATAAGATTTGGCATAATATTGGTAGAGAGGGGAGGGTCAAAGTTTATTTAATTTGTTTAATTTGTATATTTTATTTTTTTATTGCGTTTGTCAAACATGTACAAGGTAACAGGGATAAGTATAAACATGGACAAAGGAAACGAGTACAACTAAATGGGGACAGTACGACAGGGACAGTAGGCACTCTGGTGCGCTCATGGACACCCTCTTTATTCGGAGATGCCAATCGCATGACCATTCTGTCACATAATCAAGGCCGCTTTGTAGGGCAGCAGTATTGCCGGTGGTGTTAAATAGTTTTACATCATCAACAAAGAGGATGAAGCTGCTTATAATATGACCACAAAAGACATCTATGTAAAGCAGAAAGAGTGGGGGTCCTAAAACGCTGCCTTTGGGGACACCGCTGTTTAAATCAGAAGCCGAACATCTTCCCTCCTATCCCTTTAATGCTAAAAAATGGGACATGGGCACACCACTCTACTCCTCATCTATCTTTATGGCCATTGCTGGTGGCTTCCATTTTCTTTTTCTTAAAGCCACATTCCAAATAATGCTATTTGATCACTTACCATCACTCTTATAACCTTGAGAAAGAACAATAGGGAAGGGTAGAAACAAGAACCAGTCATTTCCATACTAAAAGTCCTTCTCTGAGGAAAATGGGTGGTGCAAAAATGTGAAAAGTAAATAAAGTAAAATAATCGTGGAAATGTGATTTGACTGACAGAAGTATCTCAGGAAATGGATGAATATCAATGTAGGTTGAAATTAAGATGACAGGATACTCCATGGAATGTTTACTGTTATTTTATTTCTGTTTTCTATTTGTATGTTTAAATTATTATTTTTATTTTATTTGTATGTTTAAATTATTATTTGTATTACTGGACACAGGTAAGAGCCCATTTACGGACTTACATTGTGGCCTGAGAGTGGCCAAACGTCATCATTGTGCCACTCTCATAGCATCCGCAGACAACCGCCCTGCCGCCCTGTTTAGGGTGACCCGCTCCCTCCTTCAACAGAGGGTGCAGGAAGCCCCGCTACAGGGTAGAGCAGAGGAATTTGTGACTTTTCTGCAGGAGAAAATCGCTCAGATACAGAACGAGCTAGCCCTCATTGATGGCCCAGTGGGATGCCACGAGACAGATCTTGTTTGGGAGGAGTTTGACTCCGTTACTTCCAAGGATATGGACAGGTTACGTGGGCGACTGCGAGCCACCACATGTTTATTGGACCCGTGTCCCTCCTGGCTTGTACTGGCATCCTGGGAGGTGACACGAGGCTGGCTCCAAGAGGTTGTCAACGCATCCTTAAGTGAGGGTTCCTTGCCTGCCTCCCTAAAAGAGGCTATGGTGAGGCCTCTCCTTAAGAAGCCCTCTTTGGATCCAGCTTTATTAACCAACTATCGTCCAGTCTCCAACCTTCCCTTTTTGGCAAAGGTTGTTGAGAGTGTGGTGGCACAACAGTTTCCCCGTCACCTGGAGGAAGTTGACTATCTAGACCCGCGCCAGTCCGGCTTTCGGCCCGGGCATAGCACCGAGATGGCATTGGTCGCGTTGGTCGATGATCTCTGGAGGGCCAGAGATGGGGGTTGTTCCTCCATCCCGGTCCTATTAGACCTCTCGGCGGCTTTTGATACCATCGACCATGGTATCCTATTGCATCGGCTGGGGGGGTTGGGGGTGGGAGGCACCGTTTTACGGTGGTTCTCCTCCTACCTCTCTGGCCGATCGCAATTTGTGTTGACAGGAGAGCAGAGGTCGACCTCGAGACCCCTCACATGTGGGGTGCCTCAGGGGTCGGTCCTCTCGCCTCTCCTGTTTAACACATATATGAAGCCGCTGGGTGAGATCATCCGTGGTTTTGGGGTAGAGTATCATCTCTACGCTGATGATACTCAGCTGTATATATCTACCCCAAACCACCCCAACGATGCCGTAGCGGTGATGTGCCAGTGCCTGGAAGCCGTACGGATCTGGATGGGAAGAAACGGACTCAAGCTCAACCCGACCAAGACCGAGTGGCTGTGGTTTCCGGCTGCCCGATTCAACCAGCTGACTCCATCGCTGGCCATTGGGGGCGAACATCTTGCCCCAGTGGATGGGGCACGCAACTTGGGTGTTCTCCTGGATGCCCGGCTGTCCATGGAAGATCAAGTGACAGCCGTGGCAAGGAGGGCGTTCTACCAGGTTCGCCTGGTTCGCCAGTTGCGCCCCCTATTGGATTGGGACACCCTTCGCACAGTCACTCATGCTCTCGTGACATCCCGACTGGACTATTGTAACTCTCTCTACATGGGGCTCCCCTTGAGGTGCACTCGGAGACTACAGCTAGTCCAGAATGCAGCCGCGCGAGCAATTATGGGAACCGCAAGGTTTACCCACGTAACACCGCTCTTGCGCGAGCTGCACTGACTGCCTGTCATCTTCCGGGTGCACTTCAAGGTTCTAGTTATCATCTTTAAAGTGCTCCATGGCTTGGGACCTAGCTATCTGCAGGATCGGATCCTGCCTCATACATCCACATGGCCGATTCGCTCCCACAGAGAGGGACTTCTCCGGGTGCCGTCCACTAGACTTTGTCAGCGGGCGACGCCCAGGGGAAGGGCTCTCTCTGTGGCAGGCCCAGCCCTCTGGAACGACCTTCCCCCCGACATTAGAACAACCACGGACCTCCGCTCCTTCCGTCTAAAACTAAAAACATATCTGTTCTGCTTGGCCGGCCTAGGATAGTCTCTCTTCGATGGGGTTGCTAGAAATTTTAGATGGGGATTTTAGCAATTTTTAACTGGATTTTTAGCGCAGGGATAAGGTTTAATTTGTTTTTAATTATATGTGTGTATTTATTGTTTTATTTGCCCTGTGCACCGCTCCGAGTCCCTTCGGGGAGAGGGAGCAGTCAACAAATTAAATTTTATTATTATTTTATTTATTATTTGCTTACTCATTCATTCCATTTATTCTGCTACTAATCTGATTAATAATCACAGTCATCTAAGCAGATCCCAAAGGCAATCGATTCTACAGTTTACCTGCATTTTGCACTTATTTATCATGAAATATCATCTGTAACCTTCTTGGCTTAGAGATTTTCTGCTTCAGAAAATCTCTTACAGTAGAGAATTTGCTCTCATCAGATATGGTAAAGGCCACCCATTTAAATTGTTTTTAAAGTGGATTAGATAGTTTCGAGAAGAAGAGGTCAATCAAAGGCTTCTAGTCATATTGTCTTTGGATTCAAGAGCAGCACATTTTAAATTCTAACTATTTGGAAGGAATATGGAAGAATGTCTTTATCGTAGCCTTCTGTTATGAGCATTCTGCATAGGTACTGTATGTTTGCTTTATCTGTTGTTCTCAACCTTCACAATTTTATAATGTGTGTACTTCAACTCCCAGAATTCCCCCGCCACTCGTAGCTCTTGTGTTCTGTTCAGATCCACCAAAGTGCTTATGTTTTGGCATTCGAGCTATGGTGGCGCAGTAGTTAGAATGCAGTACTGCAGGCCAATTCTGTTGACTGCTGGCTGCCTACAATTTGGAGTTCAAATCTCACCAGGCTCAAGGTTGACTCAGCCTTCCATCCTTCCAAGGTGGGTAAAATGAGGACCCAGATTGTTGGGGGCAATAGGCTGACTCTGTAAACTGCTTAGAGAGGGCTATAAAGCACTGTAAAGCGGTATATAAGTCTCAGTGCTATTGCCATCCTACATTATTAATTCTGATTGTTGTTCTTTTAAACTCCTTTTGGCACTAATGACTAACAGATTCACCAAAGAGATCACTTCTCTCACTTTTTAGCTTTAAAATGTCAGAACTGTCATCCTGTTGTACCAGCAATGCTTCGCCAGATGCCAGTCTCCCATATGCAATAGGGGGTAAGGAGCTGCAGGGAGGCAAGAGTCAAGAAAAGGAGAATCAAAACTACTCATTGTGCCATCCAATGAGAGCCACCGGCTGGTCCAAGGTCGCACCATGGAATGAAACACCCTCCAGCCTGCAAAGCCAAGGTCTGTTACCAAAACAATTTGTTTGACTATAATTGGGCAAAGGGAGATATCCATGGGGAAAGGGGGGAAGGGAGAGAAAGAACGTATTAACCACATGCTTTGGGTGTGAAAAACCAGATTTAGCTTTGCTAAATTTCCCTTCATGAATGGCAGTGCTGAAGACCAGCCTGCACATGTGTGCCAGCCAGCTGACCGTTGGGTGTGCAAGTGTGTTAGAATCTGGAAGTTCAGCTTTTCTGGAGTGCAGCCCTGACGAGTGCGAGCGTGCAAGGTTTCCACACAACCTTTTCGGCACTTGGTGCCGAAAAGGTTCACCATCACTGCTGTAACCATTTGGCTTTAGTAAAGTGTACTTTTACTAGGAATGGAGTTGAGAGTCTTTCTTTTCTAATTGACCAAGTTGGGACAGCAGACATAAAGGTTCTCAGGGCTAAGAACAAACATACTCCTCACCCTAAATTCTGAGTTTATCTGACCATGTTTTGTCATCGACCCATTAATCGACCCATTTACCTCAAGCTGAATATTCAAATTGTTTTATTAGGGATTTTTAGGGGTATTAGTTTTTAGATAGTCGGGGATTTTAGCACAGGATCTAGGTTTAATTCATTTTAAATTTGTATTACAATGTCTGTTGGTTTTATATATGTATTTTTAATTCCCTGTGCACCGCCTCGAGTCCCTTCGGGGAAAGAGAGCGGTTTACAAATTAAATTACTATTATTACTATTATTACTATTATTACTATTATTACTATTATTACTATTATTACTATTATTACTATTATTACTATTATTACTATTATTACTATTATTACTATTATTATTATCTTCATTTATGGCTGCCTCTTTTTTTTTTAATGATCAGTGAAATACAGTATCAACTATCTTATAATGATAGGGTAGATGTACCTTCCACAGCTTAGTGTTTTTAGCTCTAGAAATTAGAAATAATGTCATTTCGGAAAAGGATGGAAAGACAATGTTTGAAAAATACATGGATAGGAATTGGCTGGTTAGTGAGACCTGCAGACGATTTAATTGGGTCTCTATCAACTGCAGCGGATTTTTTTTTTTTGAAAAAGTAAGAGTTTGCAAACTCTATGGGTAGGGAAAAAAAGACTTCGATGAACAGGAGAATGTTGATCAAAATTATGGGAGAATTATTCATTCCTGGGAAGAGAACAAATGTGGATATTTCTGATTATTCTTATAACTTACCATTGGGATTCTACTCTTTCCTATGAAAATAACACAAATGTCACAAAGTTCAACTTTTAAAAGGCAAATTGGAGGGAAAAAAACCTTGGTGAAATCTACTGCTACATGCATAGATATTTGTTGCACAATGAGACTTTTCCCTAACTTTTGGCCTTGTAGCGCACCTATTCTGTCAAGGTCATCGTCCTTGCTCTCTACAGGTAAGATACAGGATGAAGAGGCAACAAGGCAGTTGATTTCCATAATTTTATTGGAATTAACTAGGCATTTCTGATCCAGGTGAGTACACCTCAAGGAATTTTATGAACTGCTTTCTACTTAAAGATATAATTTGTTTTCCAGTCCAGTATCTTTGACATTGTATGATAATATCTCTTCAACTTTCAGGCAGGTTTTTTGGAAGCTTACCTAGATCGTTTTGGGGTATCCTGGAACTTCCTCATCCTATTGTATCCTGATCCACAACTATACCTACCTATAGCACAGTGAAATTATATTGGATTAACCGTAGAGAACTGCTGGAATGTATATGAGGCATTTTTTTTCATATAAAAGGGTATTCCTTCAAATAGACTCTATCTACATCAGAAATAGTTTGGAAGGGGGCTTCAGAATGGGGCAAAATAGATGTCTTGAGCTGTTTAATTCGTTATGTAATAATAGCAATAATGCTTAGACTTATATACCACTTTACAGTGTTTTATAGCCCTCTCTAACTGGTTTACAGAGTCAGCCTCTTGCCCCCAATAATCTGGGTCCTCATTTTACCCACCTTGGAAGGGTGGAAGGCTGAGTCAATCTTGAGCCTGGTGAGCTTCGAACTGCCAAATTGCAGGCAGTCAGCAGAAGTAGCCTGCAGTACTGCATTCTAACCACTGCGCCACCTTGGATTTTTAACAGATAAAGACATTAGCTGCTTTCCATTGTTAGTGAAGTGACCAACCTATTTGTTAGTTTATAGGAAAAAATCTTAGAAACAAAATCTATGCAGGAGTATAGTGCTTCCAAATGGGAACTAGCTGAGCTGCTGGAATTCTTGTAATCCTTTAATAAGTCTTGCTAAAGGGGATTTTATATGAATCATGCTCAGAACGAATAACATTAGTTTTAAGATACTTGTCAATGAGTATGATACACACAGACACAGACACAATTAGCCAGTGGAATCACTTGCTTCCAGAAGTTGTGGGTGCTCCAACATTGGAGGTTTTTTGAATAGATTGGACAACTATTTGTCTGAAATGGTATAGAATTTTCTACCTGAGCAGGGAATGGGACTAGAAGACCTTCAAGGTCCTTTCCAACTCTGTTATTCTGACACACCCTCTCACACTCATACACATAGCAAATTGGAGTTGCCATTTTTGGAGTGCAGCCCTCAGCATATATAAAAAATTGACTGGAACCCTTGATCCAAGGGTGGGCTGCTGGGGGTTTGCACGGGTGCAGGCGATCCTCTAGGTAGGATTCTGCCCAGTTCAGTGAACCCCCAAATGCCACCCCTGGCTGTCCATGCCCATTCCTCCCCACCCCTCCCAGCCCTCCCTGCCTCTCTCAGGAGTTTCCACATGGCCCGTTCATCATGCCAGGTAAGTACAGGGCCTGCACAGAGGGAGGGGGGAAACAGGCCTACCAGAGGTTTCAGAAGTCTAGAAATGGGCCTGTTTCCAGACTCTGGAGGGCTTCTGGAGTCCAGGGAAAACAGTTTTCACCCTCCCAGAGGCTCGAGGAAAGCATCCAGAGCCTAGGGAGGGCAAAAAACACCCTCCCCAGAGTGGTGCAGGAGACCAACTAGGCCATGCCCACCCAGCAATGGAGCAGTGAACCTGTTGCTGCAATTTTTGAAGCCCACACCTGCCTTGGTCCAATGGAAATACTGCAACCTGCTTTGTATCTTAAAAGAACTCAAGCTATCACATTCTAAGCAGCTCTTTATAAAGATTTATAATGCATTTGTTCAGCATAGGCAAAACTGAAGGTCTTCAAAGAATTTCAGCTTCTCTTCCCACAATCACTGGCCATTGTTCATGCTGAGGTTAGGTCATGACTGCTTAAAGTGATTATTCTATTGCGAGTTTCCTGCCAGTAATATTTGGGCATGGTTCTTGATGAATATAAGCCTGCTATCTCCAGAAGACCATGATCTATCTCCCCAGCAGTTGATAGAGGTCTCCAGTCTTATCCTTGTAGGAGCCCATGCTCAATGGTGCCTCTCATGTATTTCCAAGAATGAGATTAGAAGTGGACTTGGCAGAAGCTCAGGATTGCTTTGCCAATTGGGAGGAAAATGGACCAAAAAAATCCAAAATGTGCTGCAAGAAATTAAACTGAACAAGAGAGAAGTCCAGAATTCACTGGAAGATCCTACTATACTTAATCAACTGATCTTACTACAACAACAAATTTATCAGATATTGAAAAGAAACTCAAATATACAAAACAATACTTTTTTGAACATACAAACTAGGGAGATAGTTGGCGTACAAACTAAAACAAAAACAGACCAAAAAGAAGATGATAACCAAGCTTCAGGGAATAAGACTTATATGTATAACAAAATACTTTTTTGGAATTATTATACCAATTTACATGAAGAACCAAAATAGCTCACCCCATCACTTGGGTCTCAAACTATCTACCTGCTGGTCAACAACCCAGGGCCTTAATTGCTAGGCCATCATACCCCCTTATTATAGTTAATGCTACCTGCTATGACTGCTTTTCTCCTTCTTTTCTAAACTTATTACCAGTTGACTTGAATTATTAGGGAATTAAAGATTCTCATGCTTTTATTTTAAACACTAACTGTACCCGCCACACGTTGCTGTGGCCATGTTTGGTTAAATGAAAAAGTTTCCCCTCATAGATCCTCTCAGCAACCCCCTTCCTTCTTTGCCTCGGTTTCCCCTCCCTCTCCCTCCCCTCCCTCTCTTATTCTACCTACCTACCTCCTGTATTTTTCCCTCACTCTCTATCCCTCTACCTACCTACCTACCTACCTATTGTTGGCGGTGGAGGCGGGGGAGGGAGCAGCGGCGACAGGGGGGGAGCAGCGGCGACAGGGGGGGAGCAGCGGCAGCAGGGGGCAGCAGCAGGGGGGACAGCAGAGGGAGGGCAGCGACGGCGGGGGGAGCAATGGCAGAGAGAGCAGCGGGGGGTGGGTAGTGGTGGGGGGGCAGCGGCAGCAGGGAGAGAGCAGCAGGGGCAGTGGGGGGGGAGAAGCGGTGGGGGAGGCAGCAGCGGGGGAGGCAGCAGTAGGGGGGAGCAGTGGCAGGGGCAGTGGTGGGAGGGCAGTGGCAGCCGGGGGCAGTGGCAGGAGGGGGGCAGTGGTGAGGGGACGGTGGTGGCGGAGAAGGAGAGAGAGGCTGCTGAGCAGGGGACGATCGCGGATATTTCACAGACCGCGCATGCAAGTGATGTTAGCTAAAATGCGGCTGAGTGGGAGGGGCCGTGAAGGGGAGGGGGCGAGTGAGCGAGTGAGAAGAGCTGCAGTCTTACATTTGTGTGGTGTGTACCTGGCACCGGTGTGCCATCCACACAATCTGTACGTATCATTGGTGCTGCACTTGTAAGAAACGTTGTGTGAAAATTTGGTGGAGATTGGTGCAGTAGTTTTTGAGATTAGCGGTTTTGAACAAACTCATAATTAACTTTTTATTTATATAGATATATTGCTTTTAATTCAGAAATATCATTTTGAAATCATGGCAATTAATAGCTCTTTTTATTGTATACTAGCCGTTCCCGGCCATGCATTGCTGTGGCCCAGTCTAGTTAAATGGCCAACCAATCTGTGTGTGGATCTACACCTGCACACACAAACACATACACACAACCACCGTATAACCTCCAACCCAGCTACCTACTGTATTTCTCCCTCTCTCTCTCTCTAACCACCTACCTACCTACCTACTGTATTTCTCCTTGAATCTTATGGAGAGAGTATTTTATGTCATAATGGATGACATAATACTTGTGGCCCACTGCTCTCTCTGTATCCATCTACCTATCTTTTTTACATTTTTTTTACATTTCCGTTGCATGTACTTGGCACAGGTGTGACATATACACAATCTATATATATATCATTGGTGCCGTATTTGAAAGGAACGTTGTATGAAAATTTGGAAGCGATTGGTGCAGTACTTTCTGAGATTAGCGGTTTTGAATAAACTCATAGTTACATTTTTATTTATATAGATTACTGAGACATTTTTTTTATAAAGAGTTTTATTATTTTTCAGTTACAAAAATAAACATTCCATCTCTCCTTATGCAGTGTGTCGTCTGGGTACAAACATCTCTGTGCAACATTGTTCCTCTTTTGCCACATCTTTCACATTCATATGAACATTATTTCCCTAAGTGCAGTATTATAATGTATTGAGCATTTAAACATTATAAAACACTCAATTTTTCTTCTTAATATCTTCTAGTAATGATATCACATTAACATCAAACATCATTATTCTCAGCATACAGATACTAACAGTTTTCATCTTATTTATATCTTTATCTACATATATTGCCCACTTATTTTTTAGCCTTCTTCATTTCCAAACTCCTTTTTTATTCTCCAACCATTGGTAAAAAAACTTCCCAAATCACATAATATTCAGTTTGCTCTTTCTCTTTAATTGCTAATGTTAATCTGTTCATTTCTGCACATTCTAATATTTTCCTTATCACTTTCTCATCAATAGGAATCTCTACACTTTTCCAATGTTGTGCAAATGCAATTTTCATTGCGGTTAATACATGAATGATTAAATATACACTCTTTATTATAAATTTCAGCTAGAATTCCTAGCAGAAAAGTTTCTGGCTTCAGCTCAATATATTATTGTATCATCTCTTTCAATCATGTCTTAATTTTTGTCTAATACTTCTTTGCCTCTCCACTTGTCCACTGCATATAACAGTAAGATCCAAGTATTTGGTGGCACTTCCAATATTTAGCTGAGTTGTCTTTAAGCATCTTTGCCAACCTCACCAATGGTAGATGCCATCTGTAAAACATCATATACAAATTCTCTTTATATGCAATTGGCATTGTTAGTTTATAATTCCTATCCCACAATTTCTGTCATTTATCTAATTCTATCATATAGCAAAAAAAATTTGCCCATGCTATCATTGACTGAGACACTGATTTGATCATCATGTCCCTTTCTGGGTATCACCCATTAAGAAGAAGTCAGATAAGATAGGGAAGATTTGGAATAGAATCATTAGTTGAGCAGGGCTGTAGAAACAAAGTACTATGGAAAGAGACTGAAATTGGAATATTTAGGCGGGAGAACAGAAGAGGGAGGAATATATTTAAATACCTGAAAGGAGGTCATGCACAAAAAGTTAAAGATTTCTTGCCCATCATTCTGAAATACAGGACTCTAAATAATGAATACAGTTAAATTAAAGAAAGGGAGAAGCTAGTTGAATGTTAAGGAAAAAAAATCCTAGCAGAAAGAATAATGAGTGGTTCAGCAGCAGAACCAATTACAGAGAGAGTTGGTGGGATCTTCATCAATTTATTTATTTATTCAATTTATATGGCACCCATCTCAGGAAGCCGAGTGGCTTGCAAGCTAATCCCAAAGATGCCTTATTTAAAAGGCAACTGGATTTTGTTTTTCATTGAAGACGTTTCGCTTCTCATGCAAGAAGCTTCTTCAGTTCTGAATTCTGATTTGAAGAATATGGATGAAAAGTGAAATGTCTTCAAGGAAAAACAAAGTCCAGTTGCCTTTTGAAAAAAAAAAAAAGCTTCTTTGGGACAACCATGACCTGGATGACAGAGAATCTCTATAGACACTTACAACTTAATAAAGCATATAGATATAAAAACTATTCTAAATATAAAAACTGATTGAAATTACAAAAGAGTAAAACAAACTAAAAAACCTGAGGCTTGGAGAGAAGAGATGGTGGCGCCTTCACTGTTACAACACCAACTCCTTCCACCGACAATGAATATAGTCAAGCTGGAATTAGACAACCATCTTGTTGAATACTAACTACCCTGTTTCCCTGAAAATAAGACCTCCACGAATAACAAGCCCAATCAGGCTTTTAAGTGCATTTGCTAAAATAAGCCTTTCCCTGAAAATAAGCCCTCCCCAAACATATTGCAACACAGCAGCAGCCATGTGGTGCCATTTTTGAGGTGTAGGACCACTTCCTGCACCTGAAAAATAATAAGACCTCCTCAAAAACAAGGTCAAGCACTTATTTTGGGGGGTCAAAAGAAAATAAAACACTGTCTTATTTTCGGGGAAACACTGTACAATTTGAATTCCTTCACTAAGAATGGGGGGGAAGAGGACTTGATGGCCTGAAGGCCTCCCCCACCTCCATGAATCCACAATTCTTTGTTTTTCCACAAGAATAATACCAGGGTTCCAAGGAACACCCCCAACGACAGAAGTCTCTGAGGCTTGAAGTTCCTCAAAGTTCCATTTTATTAGAGACTAGCCGTTCCCGGCCACGCATTGCTGTGGCCCAGTCTAGTTAAATGGCCAACCAATCTGTGTGTGGATCTACACCTCCACACACAAACACATACACACAACCACCGTATAACCTCTAACCTACCTACCTACTGTATTTCTCCCTCTCTCTCTCTCTATCCACCTACCTACTTACCTACCTGCTATATTTCTCCCCCTCTCTCTCTATCCCTCTACCTACCTACCATCCTACCTACCTATCGCATTTCTCCCTCCCTCTCTCTATCCCTATAGCTGCCTATCTACCTACTGTATTTCTCCCTCCCTCTCTCTATCCCTATAGCTGCCTACCTACCCACCTACTGTATTTCTCCTTGAATCTTATGGACAGAGTATTTTATGTCATAATGGATGACATAATACCTGTGGCTCACTGCTCTCTCTGTATCCATCTACCTACCTTTAAAACAATTTTTTACATTTCTGTTGTGTATACCTGGCACAGGTGTGACATCTACACAATCTATATACATATCATTGGTGCCATATTTGAAAGGAACATTGTGTGAAAATTTGGAAGCGATTGGTGCAGTACTTTCTGAGATTAGCAGTTTTGAACAAACTCATAGTTACATTTTTATTTATATAGATGTCATATTGGCACATCTGGAAAAACCCAAATCTGAAAGCTTCCAGGTTTTCCCTACCCAAATGAAAGTCCAAGTCCCTGCCCAGAACCGCATGTATGTCACATGGTCCAATCAGGCACCATCCAAAACTGGAGATGCCTCCCAGTTACCTCATTCCAGCTGCAGGGCAAGATGGCCTTGACTTTCTGAGAAAGAATGTTATTTTGACTATGTACCAACCACACTCTATGTAACCCCGCCTCCCATTTCCCTACAGTAGAAAATGTAGCAGGTCTGAAGACCCAAATGTAAAAGATGGCTCCCAGGTCTGACAAATAGTTGGCTTATTTGCAGTCAAAACATAGAAATGTAAAGACAGGAAAGCTCTACACGGCCATTAAGTTCAGGATCTAATACCACAATTTTATATTTATTGAAAAACCCTTGTAACCAGGAGTCCAGCTGTAAATCAGAAAATATATGAAAAATGAAGATGCACTGAGGTTATTGAGGACGTTTGCCAACTTTCATCTTTCTGTGTTCAATTAAGGAATGTTTCTGTGTCACACCAGCAAAAATAAATTTGGCTAAGTATTTATTTGACTATAGCTTAGGCAAATCTCAAACATTTAAGTTTCCAAATTGCTTCCAGTAGATGATTGAATTTTAACAGAGTATAAATTGCTGGGCTATATAGAGTCTTAACCATGAATTCTTGAATAAATATCCAAAATTCCTGAGTGACTCCGAAGACATTTTTGTTTTGTGCAGAGAAAACAAAAAATGAGTTTAGTCCAAGTCTTTAAAAATGAAAACAAACGAGCCGATCAACCAACCAACCAATCCTGGAATGATGTTCCTATATGTATAAATATGTTGAAGAAAAAACTATCAATGAACTTGCCTGATCAATACCTTAGAAAAATATACAGTTTCTTCATTTTCAAAATGTTTTACCACTGATAGGATCAATTTCCCATTCAGTGGAAATATTTACAATTATATTGTCTGGAGGAAGGAATCATCTTTGTGCGGCTGTCTTCTTAGTGGGACAAGCTGAGTAAACACAACTTACTATCCATCTATCAGGCACAGAGTAAACATTTAAGATTGGCGACTTCATGGTTAAGCTCCATTGTATGTGGAGGTAGTGTTGTCTTTTCACTGTGAGAGGCTTAAATGGAGACCGGTTCACTAATATGTTTATTGAATCACTATGTTTATTGAAGCAAAAAATTGCTTTTCTCTTTTTGGGTGGGGGATATTTATTTACTGATTTATTCATCGAATATGTATGGCCACCCATATCACAAAAAGTGACTGTGTGTGAGGTATAGTAAAACTATAAAATGGTAATATATAAAAAAACAATTATCCAGAATTCTTTTTAAAATCATGATTAAAGGATAACTGAGGAGGAAGAAGGTGTCAACAAAGATGGTGTCCCCTCAGTGCCTTGCCAGTCCCCTGTGGCCTCCAGGCCTAATGGTATAACAGGTTTGAGAGACTTGTGGAAGTCTCTCAAATGGGTGGAAACATTCAGGGAGAGGGGAGACAATGTTCCAGAAGGCAAGTGCCAGGGCAGAAAAGGCCCACCTCCTGGACCCCACCAAATTTAGCTCCCTAGCAGATAAGGCCCGTAGTCTACTTCTTCTGCTGGTTCTGACAGATGTAATTGAGATGAAGCGATCCCTCAAATAACCCAGCCCTGTGGCTTTAAGCAAGGCTTGGGCATTTTATGGTCTGCAGACCACAGCTGGCTACAGCTGGTCCCAGTCCAACCCAAAACATTGGTAGCATCAGTGGTTGGGGAAAGGGCAGTCATAGTGATGGGGCGGAGTTGTGGCAGTGGAACTACAGTGTCAGTAGTGGAGGTGGGGTGGCATTGGTGGAGGGCAGGGCTGCGATGCAGCATCGGTTTCGGGATGGGCCTTTTTTGGGGGGTGACAGGTATTGGCAGCATCAAGGAAGTGGTGTTGGCACTGATGGCCCTCCACAATGGTCCAAGTTTCTCATGTGGCCCCTTGGGAAAATTAATTGTCCACCCCTGGCTTTAACAGTCCAAACCTGTACCTTGAATTGGATCTGCAAGAAAATTGGCATCTAATGCAGCTTGCAGACCAGAGGTGTAATTTTCAACATTCTAGGGGCACTGCCCATTCCACTGCATTTTGTTACCAACTGATGCTTCTTGATACTTTTCAAGGGTAACCCCATTTAGAGAGCATTACAGTAGTCTATTCAGGAAATGACTAAAGTGAGACCATGATCTAGGAACAGGCACAAATGGTACACAACATGAAGCAGTGCAAAGGTTGTCCTAGCCATGTTTGCCACTTGCTTGTGGCTATGCTTATCACTTCTTCAGGAGTTGTGAGTCCAGGAAAAAAACCAAGTTGCACAACATGTCTGTTTTAGGCAGTGCAACCCCATCCCAAAGATGGCATAGTCCTAGAACAAAACTCACATTTATTCAGCCTTACCAGGGTTCAGTTGAAGCTCATTGTTCCTCTCACCACCTCCAGATACTAGGATAAGGTGACTTAATTTGCAAGGGGCAGAGATGTGTAATTGGGTATTCTGTAAGAATATTCATGAACTGGAATAGGACATAGCAACAATGTCAGCCAATGAATAGGCATAGAAACTAATTCAGCCAATGAGTGCTGTTTAGAAACTGAAACAGTATTTGCTGGAGACAGCTAGGTGCCTGGGTGTGTCTTAGGCTTAGCTTAACTGCCCTGTATAGAGGAGGTTCTCCCTGTCTGTCTGCTCTGAACTCTGAACTGAAACAATCTCTCCTCTCTACCATGTTGGAAGAATCTGCTGTTGGTATTGTACATTTATTTATGTGTTATTATGAATACAAAGAAGTTAATGAATCCTGCTGAATCAGTTATTTGTGTGTGCTTTCTGGGTGTGATTTCTACTGCAAACTCTGACATTCTCCATGTATTGATGATATATCTCAACCCATGGCCACAGATGAACTCATCCGAATGATTCATGTAGATGTTGAATAGGAGCAGTGAGAATACCAAACCCCAACACACCCCAAATAGTAGGATTAGGGTTCAAATAATGATGAAAGAAAACAAAATGTGATACTATCACATTTCAAATTTGAAGGAGGCACTAACTGATGAATTAATATTAACAAAGATGTGTCTATTACTTTTTTTATTGTACAAAAGATAGAGCACAACACTGAAAAAAAAGCACAATTTATTATGAGCAATTGTTACTGGGTTCCACTTCAGTGAGGATGTATTGAATAACCTTGGGAGACAGGAAGGACAGCCACAGACTGGACAGCTGGTATAAAAAGTATCTCAGTTCCACAATCACCATGCTGGCTCAGCTCTGGGAGATGGTCCATGCATCTTGAAGTGGCCAAGTTAGAATAATATTGGACTAGATAATATCCAGAGGTCCTTCTAATATGAAGTCACCAGGAGTTGAGCTTGATGCAAATGAGATTTTAATTTAAACACATGGTTCAAACCTAGCCATTGCCATTTATAATCTGTAGTTTATGGATTAAAGTATTAGACTAAAGCTAGTCAATTGTGGTTTATGACACAGATAAAGACTGATAACTAAATGAAGTCTTGGCACAATGTGTCAACCCAATCAATACAAAGATGATTTATCGCTCCAATGATGGAGTTCCAAGGATCCATCAGAGAGTATTTATTTGTATGCTGGGAAAAAAATTGTCTTTTGATACACATTTTATGTCTCTAAAGAACTTCCTCATATTTCAACTTGGACACTGGTCTTTTATGAAGGTGTTTGCCTGCTTTTAAATAGCCAAAAGAAACAAAGGATAAAGACATTACACGCTGCAATACATCACTGTATATATTGGTTAGTGTGGCTATTTCAGAATCTTTCCATGTTTCCTACAAAGGTCAGAAAAGATCTAGACATATTTTCAGATTCATCCATGAAAGGATACCTAATAATGTAAGGTTCCCAATTGGGAGCAGATATATAAAAATCAATAAAAATCCAATCTGTTTTACTTCCATTTTTTTGCAGGGCAGATTCTGCTTTGCAAAATTTATAAGCAGGTCTTTAATACACCATCTGGACATAAATTCACTGGTCTATGCACAGTCAGAGAGGAGTTTAACTTACTCTCTGAAAATTTTGCACGGTCACACCAAGCATCCAAGAAGTGCTGCAAAGCAGCATTAATCGCAAACCCTTTGCTAAGATATATTTTGTTATAAAAGGACTTCCAACCAGGACCTCCACATTTTCAAACATTGTACAAGACGGGAGAATGACCAGTCCTAACCAAATTCTGTCTAATGTTCATCTCAGCATGGATTTCCTTCAGTGAAAAACACAAAGCCAAATTCAAGAGGCTCAAAGCAAAGTTATTTTACATATGTAATATGGGAAAAAGCTGTAAGTGCATCAACAGAAGCATTGCATAAGAATTATTTCCCCCCTTTTTTTAATGCTATATACCAGGGGTTCCCAAACTTGGCAACTTTAAGACTTGTGGACTTCAACTGCCAGAATTCTCCAGCCAGCTATGCTGAAGTTGAAGTCCACAAGTCTTAAAGTTGCCAAGTTTGGGAACCCCTGCTATATACAGTACAACTATTACAACTGTGTCATAAACCACTATTCAGTTTAATGGCCATTCAAAGTTACAATGACTTTTTTCAAAGATCCTCACACTTGCAACCATTACAGCATCCCCATGGCCATGTGATCAAAATTTGAATGCTTGAAAATCAGCACATATCAGCACACGTTTTACCAGGTTCGCCTGGTTCGCCAGTTGCGCCCCCTATTGGATCGGGACGCCCTTCGCACAGTCACTCATGCTCTCGTGACATCCCGACTGGACTATTGCAACTCTCTCTACATGGGGCTCCCCTTGAGGTGCACCCGGAGACTTCAGATGGTCCAGAACGCAGCCGCGCGAGCAATTATGGGAACCTCCAGGTTTACCCACATAACACCGCTCTTGCGCGAGCTGCACTGGCTGCCTGTCGTCTTCCGGGTACACTTCAAGGTATTAGTCATCATCTTTAAAGCGCTCCATGGCTCGGGACCTAGCTATCTGCGGGATCGGATCCTGCCTCATACATCCTCACGGCCGATTCGCTCCCACAGAGAGGGACTTCTCCGGGTGCCGTCCACTAGACTTTGTCAGCGGGCGACACCCAGGGGAAGGGCTCTCTCTGTGGCGGGCCCAGCCCTCTGGAACGACCTTCCCCCCGACATTAGAACGACCACGGACTTCCGCTCCTTCCGTCTAAAATTAAAAATGCATCTTTTCTGCTTGGCCGGCCTAGGGTAGTCTCTCTTCTATGGGGTTTTTAGCTACTTATAATTGGGAATTTTAGTATTTTAATGGGGAATTTTTTAGCACAGGTATATGTTTAATTTATTTTTAATGTGTTTGTATATTTATTGTTTTATTTTTCCCTGTGCACCGCTCCGAGTCCCTATGGGGAGAGGGAGCGGTCTACAAATTATAATTATAATTATAATTATAATTATAATTATAATTATAATTATAATTATTATTATTATTATTATTATTATTATTATTATTATTATTATTATTATTATTATTATTATTATTATTATTATTATTATTATTATTATTATTATTATTATTATTATTATTATTATTACGTATTTATGATGGCTACAGCATCCTGGAGTCTTGCATTTGCAACCATTCCAACTGGTTTCCAAAAAGCAAAATCAGTAGGGGGAGCCAGTTTTGCTTAACAAACACATGGGTCACTTAACAAACACGGCAAAAAAAGGGGGTGTAAAATCAGATGCGGCTCACTTAGCAACCATCTTGCTTAGCAATGGCAATTGTGGCCCCAATTGTGATCATAGCTGAAGGACTACCTGTTAACGCATAAAGAGATTTTCAGGGATCTTGAGTTGTAGGAGAAAGTGCAAGTAAAAGAATAGAAGCCGATTTTCCTACTGACATTCAGTCAGTAGCACAAGTGAACAATTATATTGATCTTAAGCTTTCTGCACCCCATTATTAGTGTTTCTCAATAGCCCAGTTACAATGGTGCGATTCAAAATTGTCTATTACCGATTCTGTGGGCATGGCTTCATAGGCATGGCTTGGCTTGGTGGGTGTGGCTTGGCTAGTTGGGCATGGCAGCAGAAGGATATTGCAAAATCCCCATTTCCTCCCCACTTTTGAGTAGTTCTCTGAAGGGCATGGGACCTAGCTATCTGCGGGATCGCATCCTGCCCCATACATCCCTTCGACCGATTCGCTCCCACAGAGAGGGACTTCTCCAGGTGCCGTCCACCAGGCTATGCCAGTGGGCAACGCCCAGGGGAAGGGCCTTCTCTGTGGTGGGCCCAACCCTCTGGAATGCCCTACCCCCTGAAATTAGAACAACGACGGACCTCCGCTCCTTCCGCCAGAAGTTAAAGACTCACTTCTTTCATCAGGCCGGCCTGGCCTAATGTCTACATTCCTAGCCACAAAATGAAATTGTATAAATTTTTAGGGGGTATTGTTAGGGTTTTAAGGGTTTTAATAGTGATTTTAGCACAGGGGTTAATTTAATTTGATTTTAACATTTTGTATTTGTATATTGTTGTATTTTTGGATTTTTAAATTGCCTGTGCACCGCCCCGAGTCCCCATGGGGGAGAGGGTGCGGTCTATAAATTAATAAATTATTATTATTATTATTATTATTATTATTATTATTATTATTATTATTATTATTATTATTATTATTATTATTATTATTATTATTATTATTATTATTATTATTATTATTATTATTCAAAATTTCTGCTACCAGTTCAGCAAAACCGATCAGAACTGGCTGAATACCACCTCTGACCCAGAAGAAAGTTACTCCAAATGTCTGAAATCCCAGTTTCATCTCTTGTACTGGCCCAAACCTCCCAGTAATGGCATACCTCTTGCAACCAAGGTCATTGACCTGAACTAGAAAAATTAAACAGGGTTAGTTGGGATAACTCCAGAAAATCCCAGAACTATAGGCTAAGTATAATTATAAAAATATATACCCCAAAGCCAAAGGCAAGCATCTACATGGTTCTCAAGTTGTGTTTAGGAAAGCTGTGTTGTGTTTCTAGGCTGCATAAACAGAGGGATAGAATCTAGACCATGTGAAGTGTTAATGCCACTGTATAGTGCCTTGGTAAGGCTACACTTGGAATACTGCATACAGTTTTGGTCGCCACGATGTAGAAAAGATGTGGAGACTCTGGAAAGAGTGCAGAGAAGAGCAACCAAGATGATTAGGGGACTGGAGGCTAAAACATACGAAGAACAGTTGCAGGAGCTGGGTATGTCTAGTTTGATGAAGAGAAGGACCAGGAGAGACATGATAGCAGTGTTCCGATATCTCAGAGAGTGCCACAAAGAAGAGTGAGTCAAACTATTCTCCAAGGCACCTGGGGGCAGGACAAGAAGCAATGGGTGGAAACTAATCAAGGAGAGAAGCAACTTAGAACTAAGGAGAAATTTCCTGACAGTTAGAACAATTAACCTCTGGAAAAGCTTGCCTCCAGAAGTTGTGAATGCCCCAACCCTGGAAGTCTTTAAGAAGATGTTAGATAGCCATTTGTCTGAAATGGTATAAGGTTCCTGCCCACGCAGGGGGTTGGACTAGAAGACCTACAAGGTCCCTTCCAACTCTGCTATTGTATTGTATTGTATAAACCTCCAATCATACTCAAAGGAAATTTTATCTTCCTCTGTAACTAGATCAGTGTTTCTCTCTCTGCATTTTGAGGTCCATATATCTTAAAAATTGCCCAATTTGCAAAACACTAAATTAAGTGGTGGTATCCAACCAAACATGACTGATCTGAGGAAGCAATAGAGCAAAATATTTGTAGCACAGAGTTGAATTCAGTGGTTTTTGGTGGTGGTGTGGCCCGCAAGTGGAGCTAGCAACAGAGTTGGACAGTGAGGAAGAACATGGGCTAGTCCTTAGGGCTGAGGAAAGCTCAGATGAGGGCTCTGTGTTGGAGGCAGAGAGGGAGTTAGACAGTAGTGAGACAGAAGAACAGCTGTAGCTTGTTCCCAGTGTGTGCATGCTCAGAGCTGCCAGAAGACAAGAACAACTAAGAAAACAGGGTTGACTTAACAATAAAGCCACACCTTGGAGGTGATTGGCCCCACCCATAGGAAGCAAAAGAGGAACTAATGGGGAGTGGGCTTTTGCAGGAAACAATTAGTTCATTTGGTCATGTCAAAAATGGGAAATTCGGTTTGTGATTGCAAAAGACTCTGTGCCAAGTTTTGCCTTGCGCTGCACTTGGAAACTAGTTATCTGGCAATGTTCCAAATGAGATAAGGTGTGTGTATATAAACATTCCTCTGAAAGACTGTTTACTAGGCCTTGCTGACTGTGAATGAAAGGAATTCACAGTTGTGTAAATAAAACAGGTTTTGTCAGGACCAAGACTTTGCTTCTTGCTTTCTAAGGAAGCCTGGGTCAGAACAGGTGGTCTCTGAGCTTGTTTGTTTTCTTGCAGACATTTCATTACCCATACTAGGTGACATCATCAGTGTCATTGCTCTTACTTAGTTTGGGTAATGAAACATCTGCAAGAAAACAACTAAACTCAGAGAGCATCAAGGAGCCCTGATCTAAGAAAGTTAAAGAGAGTTGGATCTGGTTAGGATTTAGATGGTATACCACAAGGAAATTTTAAGGCTATAAGGTTCATTGGGAAGTAGAAGTAACATCTAGAGCAGGCGTGTCAAATTGACGACCCAAGGGCCAGATGCATCACGGGCAGGCCACACCCACCCCAGCTCCATGAAGACAAAAATGTCACATCACATGATACCAATGTGATGCGGTGAGTTCAACACCTGTGATCTAGAGCAGGCGTCTCCAACCTTTGCAACTTTAAGTCTGAAGGACTTCAGCTCCCAGAATTCTCCAGCCAGCAAAGCTGGCTGGAGAATTCTGGGACCTGAAGTCCTTCAGACTTAAAGTTGCAAAGGTTGGGGACCCCTGATCTAGAGAAAAGCAGTGGCAAACCAATCCCTTCCAAAGATAGGGAGCCAGTATAATGTAGATTTCCATCCCCAGCCATGGAAACTGTACTGAGTATTGGTTACTATGGTACCCTTCCCTATGCGTGTCAGATGCAGTCCCTTGCAAACCTAAGAGTTGCTCCGATACATGTGAACTTCTCAAAGCACTATTATTAAGAAACCGTCACAGGAAGCTGAAGGGACCCTGAAGAGCAACCAGGAGAAGAATCAATCAAGAACCAGTGGCCTAGTAAAGCGAATTGGTTATTTGCACTAAGATAGTATACCTGACATGTTGACCTAGTAGGAAAGAATAAATAATAAGAAGGTCATGGAGATGACTTTATGAAACGCATTTCAATGCCATACTGTAATTTACACTGTGTCTGCCTTTTTCATTGTCTCGCCTTGCAATGTAGCCACCAAAAGGGACGTAAGTGCTGCTTCAGTTTTTGTTCAAAGCTGCCTAAAAGGCTGTCAATATTTTCTGCAGGGATGGGCTTCAAAAATTTCAGCAACGGGTTTTCTGCATGGCTGCTGGGTGGACGTGGCCATGGTGGATGTGGCCTAGTCAGCCTGCTGCACCACAGGGGGGGGGGGTGTTTTAATCTTCCCCACGTTCCAGGGGCTTTCCTCAAACTTCTGGGAGGGTGAAAAATGCTTCCCCCAGGTTCCCGAGGCCCTCCTGAGGCTGGAAACAGGCTCATTTCCAACCTTCCAGGAGGCCGATTTCCCCCCTGCTCGCCTGCACTTACCTCATATCCAAAATGGGCTATGTGGAGACTCCTGCGAGGGGAGGGGCAGGGTGGGAGGGGCAGGGCATGATGAGAGGGGCCAACCCCTTGAACTTAGTACCATCTCGGACCTCCGCCTCTTCCGCCAGTGAGAAGGGCCAACCGGGGTGGGATTTGGAGGTTCTCTGAACCGACCATAACCTTAGCTACGGGTTCTCCTGGGTGAGCCCATAGCAGCCAACCCCTGCTTTTCTGGATGCCAGTATATATACCATATTTTTTGGAGTATAAGATGCACCGGAGTATAAGATCTAGCCGGCCTAGCGTAACCGCCATAATGACTATTTTAGACAGTTTTTTAAATTTAGGGGATTATAATTTGGTTTTAGCACAGGATGGTTATTAAATAAGTTTTTTAAACTTTTTACTTGATTTTGTATGTATTTTTAAATTCCTGTGCGCCGCCCTGGGTCCTTTTGGAGAAGGGCGGGGTATAAATTTAATAATAAAATAAAAAAAATAAGATGCACCAAGATTTTGAAGAGGCAAATTTTAAAAAAAGTGTTTGCACTCTGCAGGCTTCCCGATTTTTGTCAAAAAAAGGGGGGGGCAATCATAGCCTTTAGGAGGCTTGTAAAGTGCTCCTGGGGCCTGGGGGGGCTGTTTTTTACAATACAATACAATAGCAGAGTTGGAAGGGACCTTGTAGGTCTTCTAGTCCAACCCCCTGCATGGGCAGGAACCTTATACCATTTCAGACAAATGGCAATCTAACATCTTTTTAAAGACTTCCAGGGTTGGGGCATTCATGCATTTTGCTCATTTATGCCCTCCCTAACCCCCAGAAGCACTCTGGAAGCCTCCTAAAGGGTATGCATGGCTGTTTTGGTGAAGGGGACAGGATTTTGGGAGGCCAAAAAAGCTGTATCCACTGTATAAGAAGCACCCAGGTTTTCAGCCTCTTTTTTGAGGGAAAAAGATGCATCTTATACTCCGAAAAATATCGTAGTATGCATATTGGTAACATTATATAGCATCCTGAGAGTGGTTTGATTGCTTGAAGTGAGCCAGGCTTGGCCACAACAGTATCTTTAGGTCAGCCACTTTCTCTCTTTCCATCCTGCCTGACTGGGCTGTTGCATGAGAGAATTGAGATGAGATAGTTTCGCTGTAAGCTTGTGGATGAAAGAGATTATAAAATCTAACACTTGCATATAAAATCACAATGCTGTTAAAGCAACCTCTTCATAAATTGCAGACCTGATGTTACAAGAGATGAAATTCATATTGTAATTCATAGCGGTGCAAATTTGCTAATGTGGCCAATTTAGGAGAGCGAAATGCTCATAATGCGATTTTATTTTAAGGACAAGGCTTTTTTTTTAAAATGAAAATCCATTTGGGTTAAAAGGGAAGGAAGGGAAGGAGGGAGGGAAAGGAAAAACCCGCTCCAGTTTTAATAATAGTGCTAGAAGATTTCCCACATTCATTAAGGGAAAGCTTGTACTAGCAAAGGGCATTTGCGGAAGCTTCATGGAAAAGAGCTGAAACGTCTTTAGGTTGTCAGTCCCAGTGATGTGACTCACTCACTCTCTCTCTCTCTCTCTCTCTCTCTCTCTCTCTCTCTCTCTCTCTCTCTCTCTCTCTCTCTCTCTCTCTCTCTCTCTCTCCTCTCTCAATCTGCCAACAGTTAAAGCAATAATTGGGATAATTCCAGCTGTGGCAGTTCAGGGAGATGAGAAATGTTCTGGCATAACTTTGTAGTCAGATTACTATAGTTTTAAGAGAAGCAACAGAATGAAAATTGTTGCTGGGTAGAATACTGTACACACACATATTATTTTCCAATACAGTGCAATACAAAAGGCACGTTCGTTTATCAGATAATAACCATTTGTGTTTCCATATGAAGGAGTGTAAAATATCCTATCCAGAGTTAAGAAAAATGATTATAGAGTGAAATGGCTCTTTCTTGAAAATTAATCCTTTGTTGGTTTTTTCCACCTGTGCCATAGGTAATTTTTATCCTCTTCCTGATGATCCCACCACTCTGAAAAAGAAAAGAATGGAAATTGGGGGAAGGGGGGGGGGAGAAAGAAACTAAAATGTAAAATTGTCAATGAGGCAAGATCAGATGTTGATGAGGAGAGATGGGGTGGGTGCCTTTGTTTATTTGATAAAGTATACCAAAGAGGGGAAATAAACCACTTTATAATGCCTTAGGAAGGCCACACTTGGAATACTGCATACAGTTTTGGTCGCCACGATGTAGAAAAGATGTCGAGACTCTAGAAAGAGTGCAGAGAAGAGCAACAAAGATGATTTGGGGACTGGAGGCTGAAACATATGAAGAACGGTCGCAGAACTGGGTATGTCTAGTTTAATGAAAAGAAGGACTAGGGGAGACATGATAGAAGTCTTCCAATATCTCAGGGGTTGCCACAAGGAAGAGGGAGTCATACTGACACACTCTTCTCCAAAGTATCTGAGGATAAAATAAAAAGCAATGGGTGGAACTAATCAAGGAGAGAAGCAACTTAGAACTGAGGAGAAATTTCCTGACAGTTAGAACAATTAATCAGTGGAGCAACTTGCCTCCAGAAGTTGTGAATGTCTGAAGTGGTGTACTGATTCCTGCCTAAGCAGGGGGTTGGACTAGAAGACCTCCAAGGTCTCTTCCAACTCTGTTATTCTATTATAGTAAACACTAGGAAAAAGAAGGGAGGAAAAGCTATACAACAACCAATTTATTTGACATTCCTCTTGCCACGAGGAGACAACAGTGCTTGTTAGATATGAAATTTTGAAGAACATTTTCCCTAAAGGATAGCCCTATTTGAATGTCAGTTGTTCTCTGAAGGGAAGGCCACATCCAATTGAGTTCCAGAAAGTATTTCTTTACTGCTTATATGGTTCTGATATTTAACTACATGTTAGAATTTCAAAGCATGCAATTAAGGAGGTGCAAATTTTGGTGGTAATGTTTTCTATGCATTGCATTTTACTCATGACTTTTATTTTACAAGGAAACAAGGTTTTTTCTCTCCCCATTCATTTCTGAATTAGGCCAAGAACAATTTGTTTCAGCTGTCATCAGCCTCCTTCTTTTATCCTTTACACTAGCAGGTACATAAGTGGATTGCTAAATAGGTTTTTTTTAAAAATATTGCTGAAATAGCTGCATTTATGATTGCATCAAGATTCTTTTTGGAATGGATTTAATGATGCAGTGATTAAAAGAAAAAACCCTCACAAATAAAAAAAAAGCTTCTCTAAAATCAGTTCAGATTAGATCAGGAGTGAGAACAGAGATGGAAAAGCTAAAACTTAACTTTAGTTCAGGCAGAAAAAAAAGAAAAAAAAGTAAATGAAATCAAAATTTGACAAATCTCCCATCCTCACACATTAATAATAATGGGACTGAAATATATATCTCTATATGATTTGAAGTTCCTCTCGATTGCTTTCCTATCAACCTAGAGAATAATTACTGAAGCTTCCATAATTGCTAATAATATAACCCAGAACTGCTGAATCTTAAAAGGAATTCAGCCCTGGGAACTGTAGCTACCACATACCAATTCTGTGAGAAAGATCAAGAGACACAATATTTCATGTCCTTTATTAAAGGCCAGCAGTGTGCAGCTGCTGCCAAAAAAGCCAACATGGTTCTAGGCTGCATAAACAGAGGGATAGAATCAAGATCACGTGAAGTGTTAATACCACTTTATAATGCCTTGGTAAGGCCACACTTGGAATACTGCATCCAGTTTTGGTCACCACAATGTAGAAAAGATGTGGAGACTCTAGAAAGAGTGCAGAGAAGAGCAACAAAGATGATTAGGGGACTGGAGACTAAAACATATGAGGAACGATTGCAGGAACTAGGTATGTCTAGTTTAATAAAAAGAAGGACTAGGGGAGACATGATAGCAGTGTTCCAATATCTCAGGGGTTGCCATAGCGAAGAGGGAGTCAAACTATTCTCCAAAGCACCTGAGGGTAGAACAAGAAGCAACGGGTGGAAACTAATCAAGGAGAGAAGCAACTTAGAACTGAGGAGAAATTTCCTGACAGTTCGAACAATTAACCTCTGGAAGTTGTGAATGCCCCAACACTGGAAGTCTTTAAGAAGATGTTGGATAGCCATTTGTCTGAAATGCTATAGGATTTCCTGCCTAGGCAGGGGGTTGGACTAGAAGACCTCCAAGGTCCCTTCCAACTCTGCTATTGTATTGTATTGCACCTGCGGATTCCAGAGGCTTCCCGTCAGGCTCTGCTTCCTTTGTACATGCAGGCAATGTCACCTCACATTCACAAAAGGATGGAGCCTGTGTTGTGATAGTGAGGCACTGCTTTTATCATCCCCTTCCCTCCACCTCATTATGGATGTCTCTGACCAATGTATGAGTCTTCCTCTCAGTTTCCTTAAAATCCTGGTTATTGCTGCTGCTGCTGTTGATATGCTAAAAGGTTTTGTTCCTTACGGTTCTCTAACCCAGCCTTTTCATATTTGTGGAGAAAGCGAACTGACTCAACCAACACCAAATAAAACCTTTCCTTTCATCATCAACACACGAGAAAAGCCACAATATATGCTTTTGTTGATTTATTAATCAGAATTCTCTCTTTTTTTAACACTACAGGAAAACAAGAGCATATTACCAAAGGGATATGGAGAAAAATTTAATCAGAGGCAGAAAGGCTAAGTGAGTGGGCTCATCTTCAAATAAATATGAGTTTTTCCATTTCTTTTCAACTTGGTTCTTACTTTTTGCTTTCCCAGAATCTTTATGATCTATCTAGCATACATTAATAGACCACAAAGGTCACTACCGATGCAGCCCAGCATGAACAAGCTGTGGCAGTATTTCTCAACCTTAGTGACTTCTAAATGTGTAGACTTTAATTTCCAGAAAACCCAAACCAGCAAAGACATTTTGAATATTGTGGGAGGTGGAGTCCACATTTGTTAGTTGTCCAGGTCTCTAAATCTGTCAAATATGAACTGTCGTCCCAGGTTTTGGGGGTGGAGGGCATCAAAACATGAAGAAAATGTCACAAAAATTGGTTGATGATGATGATGATGATGATGATGATGATGATGATGATACGATTATAATGATGTTCCATCAAGTTGGCGTTGACTCCAAGAAACCACTTAGATAACCCTTCTTCACGTTGTCCTTCAGTGTACCATTGCTTCAGTATTTCCAACTGTGTACCCATTGCTTCAGTGTTTCCAACAGTGTACCCATTGCTTCAGTGTTTCCAACAGTGTACCTATACCCATTGCTTCAGTGTTTCCAACAGTGTACCCATTGCTTCAGTGTTTCCAACAGTGTACCCATTGCTTCAGTGTTTCCAACTGTGTACCCATTGCTTCAGTGTTTCCAACAGTGTACCTATACCCATTGCTTCAGTGTTTCCAACAGTGTACCCATTGCTTCAGTGTTTCCAACAGTGTACCCATTGCTTCAGTGTTTCCAACTGTGTACCCATTGCTTCAGTGTTTCCAACTGTGTACCCATTGCTTCAGTGTTTCCAACAGTGTACCTATACCCATTGCTTCAGTGTTTCCAACAGTGTACCCATTGCTTCAGTGTTTCCAACTGTGTACCCATTGCTTCAGTGTTTCCAACAGTGTACCTATACCCATTGCTTCAGTGTTTCCAACAGTGTACCCATTGCTTCAGTGTTTCCAACTGTGTACCCATTGCTTCAGTGTTTCCAACAGTGTACCTATACCCATTGCTTCAGTGTTTCCAACAGTGTACCCATTGCTTCAGTGTTTCCAACTTTGTACCCATTGCTTCAGTGTTTCCAACAGTGTACCCATTGCTTCAGTGTTTCCAACAGTGTACCTATACCCATTGCTTCAGTGTTTCCAACAGTGTACCCATTGCTTCAGTGTTTCCAACTGTGTACCCATTGCTTCAGTGTTTCCAACAGTGTACCTATACCCATTGCTTCAGTGTTTCCAACAGTGTACCCATTGCTTCAGTGTTTCCAACTGTGTACCCATTGCTTCAGTGTTTCCAACAGTGTACCCATTGCTTCAGTGTTTCCAACAGTGTACCTATACCCATTGCTTCAGTGTTTCCAACAGTGTACCCATTGCTTCAGTGTTTCCAACTGTGTACCCATTGCTTCAGTGTTTCCAACAGTGTACCTATACCCATTGCTTCAGTGTTTCCAACAGTGTACCCATTGCTTCAGTGTTTCCAACTGTCTACCCATTGCTTCAGTGTTTCCAACAGTGTACCCATTGCTTCAGTGTTTCCAACAGTGTACCTATACCCATTGCTTCAGTGTTTCCAACAGTGTACCCATTGCTTCAGTGTTTCCAACAGTGTACCCATTGCTTCAGTGTTTCCAACTGTGTACCCATTGCTTCAGTGTTTCCAACAGTGTACCCATTGCTTCAGTGTTTCCAACAGTGTACCCATTGCTTCAGTGGTTCCAACAGTGTACCTATACCCATTGCTTCAGTGTTTCCAACAGTGTACCCATTGCTTCAGTGTTTCCAACAGTGTACCCATTGCTTCAGTGTTTCCAACAGTGTACCCATTGCTTCAGTGTTTCCAACAGTGTACCTATACCCATTGCTTCAGTGTTTCCAACAGTGTACCCATTGCTTCAGTGTTTCCAACAGTGTACCCATTGCTTCAGTGTTTCCAACTGTGTACCCATTGCTTCAGTGTTTCCAACAGTGTACCCATTGCTTCAGTGTTTCCAACAGTGTACCCATTGCTTCAGTGGTTCCAACAGTGTACCTATACCCATTGCTTCAGTGTTTCCAACAGTGTACCCATTGCTTCAGTGTTTCCAACAGTGTACCCATTGCTTCAGTGTTTCCAACAGTGTACCCATTGCTTCAGTGTTTCCAACAGTGTACCTATACCCATTGCTTCAGTGTTTCCAACAGTGTACCCATTGCTTCAGTGTTTCCAACAGTGTACCCATTGCTTCAGTGTTTCCAACTGTGTACCCATTGCTTCAGTGTTTCCAACAGTGTACCCATTGCTTCAGTGTTTCCAACAGTGTACCCATTGCTTCAGTGGTTCCAACAGTGTACCTATACCCATTGCTTCAGTGTTTCCAACAGTGTACCCATTGCTTCAGTGTTTCCAACAGTGTACCTATACCCATTGCTTCAGTGTTTCCAACAGTGTACCTATACCCATTGCTTCAGTGTTTCCAACAGTGTACCCATTGCTTCAGTGTTTCCAACAGTGTACCCATTGCTTCAGTGTTTCCAACAGTGTACCTATACCCATTGCTTCAGTGGTTCCAACAGTGTACCTATACCCATTGCTTCAGTGGTTCCAACAGTGTACCTATACCCATTGCTTCAGTGTTTCCAACAGTGTACCCATTGCTTCAGTGTTTCCAACAGTGTACCCATTGCTTCAGTGTTTCCAACAGTGTACCCATTGCTTCAGTGTTTCCAACAGTGTACCCATTGCTTCAGTGTTTCCAACAGTGTACCTATACCCATTGCTTCAGTGTTTCCAACAGTGTACCCATTGCTTCAGTGTTTCCAACAGTGTACCTATACCCATTGCTTCAGTGGTTCCAACAGTGTACCTATACCCAGTGTTTCCAACATCCTGCTTCTGATATGCTTTTCTTCTCTTTCCTTATATTTTTTACTTCTGCAGAGAAGTAGGTCTTCATGCAATGTGCCCAAACTTGTAATGTGAGCCTTGAGTTGAGCAATCAAACTTGCCATTCTTTAATTTATAGAATGATACCGTATCAATGAGTGTCCCACTTTTGCCCCCCCCCCCCACAGATTTTCCGGGCACCTGTTTAAAGTGGCAGCTGAAGATCTTTTTTATCTTTGTTTGTTAGAAAACAACCATCCCAGTTAGGAGAAATGCTTGATTGGGAAATTAGTCTGGACTCACTGCATAGACACAAGAGGGCAAGGTATGATATTCACCCCCCTCCCCCAGAAATGCCTTATCTAATCTTTTCCAGGTGAAAGCTGCCAGGGAAGATTCCTGTATTATAGACAGAGAACAATATAGTAGCTTGTTTGAACTTTATACTTTAAACCTGGTTGTTCACGTCCAACATCATTATAAATGTTGTATTCACCCTGTTCATGAAGGATGTTGAAAAAGTAACTGTGGATAATTACCGTTTTATTTTGTACCCAACAAAGAGACTTGATTTTGTATCCAATCAAGTTTCTGCATCTAGATCATAGCAAGCACTACTCAGTGAAACTAGTAAAAATATAGCTTGCTGTTTATTTAGTAAATACCAACAAATGTGAAAAGAATCAAGTAGCACAAAATGGGTTAACAGGCAAAACTGGGGAAGGAAAAAGTGATGGGGGGAATGGAGAAAAAAAAGTGAGATGTAAATAATATAAATTCCTACATGGTCATTTCTCTATATCTATCAAAACAACACCCGAAATGTCCAGAATTGCTGTGGACAATTAGCATGGTCAGTCTCAAAAGGCATAGCCCTTGCTTGGTTCAGCTTTAACTCTTTTAGGTATACAGAGGTGGAAAGTAGGCCAACAGGTGATCCTTCCTCTATTCTGCACCATGAAAGAAACAAGTTGGTGAACAAGATCATGTATCCACAAGGGATGAAGTAAACTTTTGAAGCATTTCAGCGGGACTAGCAGCTTCTGCAACAGCTTTGTTCCCTATGCCATCTGTCTGGTAAACTCACAAGATTATTTTTTCTTGCCATGTTTCATGTATGTATACATGCAATTAGACTGTGTTGTTTCTCGGTGTCATATAATATATGTAGGTACAATGCATAATTTTGGTTTTTATTTATTTAGACATTTTTATGCAGTGTATATATTGGAGGTGGTGACCCTTTGAGAGCTGCATGGAATGAAATTTCATTTTAATGTATGTCAATTAGTGTACATTCAAAATGACAATAAAGTTCTAAATCTAAAAACAAGGGAATTCTACAAAATGGGAAGTTCTATGAACTACTTTGGAATTCCTCAATTTGAAATAGAATAGAATAGAATAGAATAGAATAACAGAGTTGGAAGGGACTTTGGAGGTCTTCTAGTCTAACCCCCTGCTTAGGCAGGAAACCCTATACCATTTCAGATAAATTGTTGTCTAAACTCTTCTTAAAAACTTCCAGTGTTGGAGCATTCACAACTTCTGGGAGCAAATTGTTCCACTGATTAATTGTTCTGTCAGGAAATTTCTCCTCAGTTCTCAGTTGCTTCTCTCCTTGATTAGTTTCCACTCATTGCTTCTTGTTCTACCCTCAGGTGCCTTGGAGAATAGTTTGACTCCCTCTTCTTTGGGGCAGCCCCTGAGATATCGGAAGACTGCTATCATGTCTCCCCTAGTCCTTCTTTTCATTAAACTAGTCATACCCAGTTCCTGCAACCATTTTCATATGTTTTTTCATCTGTGTTGCTCTTCTATACACTCTTTCAGAGTCTCCACATCTTCTTTGTTGTTGAGACAGAGAAATAGAGAAGGAGATGTTGCATTGTCTTGTAACAAGTGGCCAAGGGAATTGTATGAGCCCCCCCCAAAAAAAAATTCACAGAAGTATTTTAAAGTTAAAAAAGAGGAAGGAAATGTGAAAGAAGACAGAGATTCTCTCCACTAGCTACTGCAAGGTGAAGATGAGTAGCCCTGCTCGCTTCCCCAGGTTATTTTTTTATCACCTGCAAAGAGATAGACAGTAAATGTTTTTTACTGTTTTATGACTGTAAATCAATCATTGTATATTAAAGATGCATATACTCTTTTTGGCTATAACCCCAGTAGTTGGAATCTATCAAGACTTCAAAAGTTGTCAAATTTTCAGCAAATGGATTGTCTAAAAGAATTATTGCTCAGCACTAGAAGTCTACATCAGACATGTTGCAGCGAATTGTTAAGGTGTGTTGTTTGCCAACATGTGAATTAGATGGGGTTTTTCCCCCTTCCAGACATGTTGCAGCGAATTGTTAAGGTGTGTTGTTTGCCAACATGTGAATTAGATGGGGGTTTTTCCCCTTCCAAAAGGGGAAAAAAACCCATCTAATTCACATGTTGGCAAACAACACACTTTAACAATTCGCTGCAACATGTCTGATGTAGACTTCTAGTGCTGAGTGGTGGGGGGAGGGGTAAGAGTTTCAAGAAAGATGCTCATTTTTTTTAAAAAAAAATTCTTTGTGATTTTCCAAGTCTTTTTTCTTTTGTAATTTCAAACATTACCATGATTATCTGTTTTATGTTGCACTAGCATGTTAATTCTAAGGTAAGAATATATATGTTTACTTAATGTACAACGTAAGAGTGGAGTGGAGTGGAGTAGAGGGAAGGGAAGGAAAATTTCCCAAACATTGGTACCTTTACCTGAAAATAAAAGTTATATTTTACTAGACAAAATTGCAATATCTTTATGATTGGTTGATTGTCAGCCAGATGTTTAAAGTGAATTTGACATTTTTATTCATCAACTGAGTCATTCCCAAGGGCCTGAAAGGCAGATGTTGTTTAATAATATTAAATATATGATTACAGAATATAAGTAAATGCAATTGCCCTTTGCAATTGACTGGTGATGATTTTGTCAACGCTAATGGTATTCAAGTGGTGCTCCAGACATTTTGGAATTGCCTCCAAGATGTCTATCACTATTGGTATCTCCCCACCCCACCCCACCCCACCCCACCCCACAACACACACACACACACACACACACACACACACACACATCTGGGGTGTTATGTGGCAGGTGGTTGTTTGAATTCTAAAGTCCCAGAGCACTTTAGCTTCTTCATTTTCTATTATTTTGTCTATTTTGTGGTTCCACCAGTTCTTGCTTGCAGGCAAATGGTATCTCTTGCAGAACTTCCTGTGCACTATTGTTGCTACTTTGTCATAGTTTGTTATCAGTCTGTCTGATGTTCTTGCAGCAGCCAGTTAGGTTGCCCACTGTTTCTTCACTCCACCCCACCAGAAGTGGCATTTTCTTACTGTTGCTGTCTTCTCAATTCTGGCTTTGCTTGCATTTGTTCTTAAGACTTGGTCTTGTGCAGCCAGAATGAGCTCCTCAGTCTCTTTCTTCAATTTTTCCCTAGCAACTACCAGTTCTTGTTGTTATCTGCTTTTTCTGCTATTTTTTATGTATTGGGCATGTAATACTTTGCTTTGCCATCTCTGTTTCCTATTCCTCATTTGATCTTTCTTGTAGGCCAGTTTGGTGGCTCCAGTGTTCAGCAAGCCCTCATGCTACACTAGCTTCAGTGCATCTTTGTCACTGACCTTCAGATATTCTGTTCTTCAAACAGAACTCCAAGGCAGGCAGGTTCAATACAATACAATACAATAGCCGAGTTGGAAGGGACCTTGGAGGTCTTCTAATACAATCCCTGCTCAAGCAAACCTATACCATTTCAGACAAATGGTTGTCTACTCTCTTCTTAAAAACATCCAGTGTTGGAGCATTCACAACTTCTGGAAGCAAGTTGTTCCCCTGATTAATTTTTCTAACTGTCAGGAAATTTCCTCCTAGTTCTAGATTGCTTCTCTCCTTGATTAGTTTCCACCCATTGCTTCTTGTTCTGCCCTCAGGTGCTTTGGAGACTAGCTTGACTCCCTCTTCTTTGTGGCAACCCCTGAGATACTGGAACACTGCTATTGTGTCTCCCCTAGTCCTTCTTTTCATTAAACTAGACATACCCAGTTCCTGCAACCGTTCTTCATATATTTCAGCCTCCAGTCCCCTAATCATCTTTGTTGCTCTTCTCTGCACTCTGTTTATGAAGCCTATGGCTTTTTTGGCAGCTGCTGCACACTACTGGCTCATTTTTAAATGGTTTATTGGTTACTTTATATTGGCACAACTGGTGGAAGACAACTCTGAAATTTCCTGCGGCCTTCACCTGATAAAACTTTCCCCTTTCCACCTCAAGTCATTAGTCATGCTGTCCAATCCAAGTGCTGGCTGGTCGCTTAGTTACTTGTGCTTAGTTACTTGCACCACCTGTGAGACTGTCCTTGGTTCCCACAGGAAAACTTCATTGCTTTGGCTACAAAACCCCATCTAACTACGTATTTCCTCCCTCCCACCGTTGTGTGCAACCCCTTAAGCCTCCAAGATGGCTTCAGCCAGGTTCACTTCAGGGTTGACAACTGTCTCATGTATTTGCAACATTCCATTGGCCACCTATGCTACTTTATTTATTTTATTGCTGTAAATGTTACATTTGTTCACCTTTCCTGAAAACTAGAAATTTGTCAGATGGTGAGAAAGGGACAGGAAATTATTCAGACTCACACATAATCACTTCTCCAAACTGAAGTGTTATTTATTGTTATAATGCAATTAAATAAATCTACAAGTATTTGTAATAAATGCCTGGGCTTTGTGTAACACCTCAACCTTCCAATCTAAGATATCACCTCTTTTTTCAAATGCATTTTGCTTTGAACCAACTCTCCAAACACTGGGCTTTGAAAAATGTCTCGGATATGATGTCCGTTTGAAAGGGCCAGGAAACAAAGTAAAAGCAGGAATTGGCATATTATCAACTGCACACAAATCCAAGGGCTATGAAAATGAAACTCACCTTTGTCCAGAAGAAAAGACGCCCCAGAAAAAGTAATGAAAGTTTGTTGATAGGAAAAGCAATTGCTTTTGTGTTGATGCCAGCTAATCTCTAGAGAGTTTTCCGTCATAAAATGATTTGCTCAGGAAAAGAATTGCAGAGCTCATGATAAAATCATGTTTTAGCGGAGACTGTTTGGGGCTATGGAATTCTCTGATTCATTACAGCCATTAGTCTACTAGGCAGATTTAGATTAAGAAAAAAATAAATAAAACAAAACAATTAACTTTTGTCTTTTTCTTATAGACCCCAAAATAGACGTTAGTCCACATAATGGCAAAACATATTTGAGGATGGGGTGAGCAAGTGACTCACATCCTTTCAGTTATCTCAGTCGAGATAATTGAATTATGAAGCCAAATGTTTTTTTCTTTGCAAATTGTTGTTATGTATTCACTAGGATGCCTATGTGATCATCATTTTTCGGAGTGTAAGACGCACCGGAGTATAATACGCACCCAGGTTTTGAAGAGGCAATTTTTTTTAAAAAAGTCGGTAGGTAGATAGAGGGATAGAGAGGGAGAGAAAGAGAGAGAAATACAGTAGATAGGTAGGTAGATAAAGGGATAGAGAGAGAGAGAGAAATACAGTAGGTAGGTGGGGGGGGGGGAGAGGGTAGTTAGGTAGGTAGATAAAGGGATAGAGAGAGAGAGAGAGAGAAATAGAGAGAGAAATACAGTAGGTATGTAGGGGGGGGGAGAGAGAGGGTAGTTAGGTAGATAGATAAAGGGATAGAGAGAGAGAGAAATAGAGAGAGAAATACAGTAGGTAGGTAGGTAGGGGGAGAGAAAGAGTAGGTAGGTTGATAGGTAGAGGGATAGAGAGAGAAAAATAGAGAGAAATACAGTAGATAGGTGGGGGGGAGAGAGTAGGTAGGTAGGTATATAGGTAGATAGAGGGGGGAGAGAGAGAAATACAGTAGGTAGGTAGGGAGGGAGAGAGAGAGTAGGTAGGTAGGTAAATGTTTCCAGGTGTATTTATCCATGTGCTAGAGAAGGAAAACCTGTAGCACCTAACACTTTGTTTCTGCAGGCACAGCACTTGATCAATGTCATTCTCATCATCCACTCTAACTAAATAGCTTTCCGGAAGCAGGGGGGGGGGTTGCACTCTGCAAACCTCCCCAAAATGCCCTGTTTTTTGCAAAAATAGGCCCGCTTTTTTTCAAATAAAAGGCATGAATAGCCTGGGGGTGGGGGCTCATAGAGTGCTAGGGGGGGCAAAAAACAAGTGGAAAATGACCCATTTTCCACAAAAATGGGCCTTTTTTGGTAAAAAAATACCCTGCATACATAGCCTTATAGAGGCATATAGAGTGCTGCTGGGGGCTGGGGGAGCAAAAAATGGCCCATTTCCCGCACATTTCTGCCCTCCCCAGCCCCCAGGAGCTCTCTGGAAGCCTCCATAAGGCTATGCACGGCCATTTTGGTGAAGGGGCAGGGCTTCAGGAGGCAAAAAATGCTGTATTCAGTGTATAAGACACACCCAGATTTTCAGCCTCTTTTTAGAGGAAAAAAGGTGCATCTTATCCTCCAAAAAATACGGTAGTATGTATTGGAAGTGGTGACCCTTTGAGTGCTGTATGCAATGAAATTCCATTTTAATGTATGCTGATTAGTTTACATTCAAAATGACAATAAAGTTATTCTAAGTCTAAAAACAAGGGAATTGTACAGAATGGGTAATGCTGTGAAGTACTTTGGAATTCCTCAATTTGAAATATAATAGAATAGGATAACAGAGTTGGAAGGGACCTTGGAGGTCTTCTAGTCCAACCCCCTGCTAAGGCAGGAAACCCTATACCATTTCAGACAAATGGTTATCCAACCTCTTTTTAAAAAAACTTCCAGTGTTGGAGCATTCACAACTTCTGGAGGCCAGTTGTTGCACTGATTAATTATTATTGATTAATCAGAGATATATCACTGACTACCATGAGTTCCCCCCGCCCTTCATATATCTGCCTGGACACCGTGATTTAGATAACTTACTAACTACTCACTACTAACTTTACTAACTTAAAGGAAGAAAGCGTTCACTTCTGCTTTTGGGATCTCTAGTGCTCTCACAGATGTCTTTTGGACATTGAATTACAAAATTTATCTCATAAGCAATAAGGAAAAATGTACAGTGCAGATATTTAAATAGTAAATATATGGAGCAGTAACAACTATAAAGAACTAAGGATTAATAAATGTAAGACGTAGATAGACAGAAATAACTGGAAATGTAGTAAGATGATATATGATGTTACTTTGTAACTGTATACATATAGGGGGTGAGTCACTCCCAGTTGTATCTATGTTTTTTTTTTTGTTCTTAGTTTATAATAAATATATATATATATATATTTAAAAATTATCTCAGTGTAATTTTCAGTCTCTGGAGTCAGGAAGAACCCTACATTTCTGAATTCTCCTGAACACGGTTGAAAGATTTTTACCCTTCTTTTACTTCTGCTCCTCATCTCATTGGCTATCTGGAAGTAGACACTTCACAAGTTCCTTCTATACTAGAACTAGTAGTGAGCTTTAGAATTTCTCTAGCGAGTTCCTGTAACCAATAACTACAGCATTTGAGGCTGATAGCAGACACTATTTTATCCTTCATCACTGTAAACAAAGAAGAAGAAACAGGAACAATGAGAGGACTTCCTGTGTATTGCAGGGCTTTCCTCTGATCTCACTTCTCATTAGAATGGAGTCCCTTTTACTCCTGAAATAAATTTCTGATGGAATTTCTTGAGTACAATGCCGTCTTAACGCATAGGCCCGTTGGGCATTTGCCCGGGGGCCCACGACCATAGGGGCCCCATGCGAATATGTTGTAGGGTTTCGGAAAACCCGTATAAAATTTAGTATTATTTTATAAAAATCTCATAATTTTGTGTTTATATGCGAACGGGCCCGATAATAAAACAAGCCGATAATAAAACAATTTTCTGAAAAGAAATGTCGCAAACGCTTGTTATAATAAAGTACCGTACTGAAATTTTTCTAATCTAAGTATTTTTTTTTCCATTACGAATTTTAATACCTTTGTTTGACCTTGTGTAATAGATGTAATATGTTATGGTGCTTATTATTTAAAAAACATATGTAAATATCTGTTTTTGTGTGTAAATTTTTTTGTTTTTGTAAATATCATGTGTAATACTATAAAACATGTAAATAAAATCTCTTTTCTCCGTTTTTCATGTTTAATGTTGATTATAGTTGCAGCTGTACAACATGTTTTAACAACAATTTTGTTGAAATTAGTATAGTGACAATGAAATAAATAATACATTATTTTTAATATTATCAACCATTTATTTTTTATTCCTGCGGGGGGGCAGCACTCTTTCTTTGCCCAGGGGCCCAACACTATTTCTATGCCTAGGGGCCCAAAATGGTGTAAAGACGGCTCTGCTTGAGTATCCTTATTCTGTTTGGAATAGATAATGCTTAGATAAGTACCTCAACAAACATACTCGGAGAAATAAATATTGGAGTATCCAGGACAACTTTGTAAAGTTTGTAAAACACTCTTATGTTCATGGGCTGGGACAATTTAAAGATAATGCTTCAGGAGCATTATAGAAGCAATCTGGAGGCTTTGTATAGCCAATTATTTTACATGAAAGACTCCCTCTGGTATTTATTTATTTATTTATTTTATTACATTTATATCCCGCCCTTCTCCGCAAAGGACCCAGGGCGGCGCACAGGAGATTTAAAAAACATACAAAAATAGAACATAAATAATTTAAAATATATATTAGATCCCAAACCTGTGCTAAAACCAATTATTAATTAAAACCCAATTTAAAACTTTTCTACAGTCCCCATGGGAGGTTAGGCTAGGCCGGCTTGATGAAAAAAGTATGTCTTTAGACATTGGCGGAAGAGGCGGAGGTCGGTGATGGTCCGGAGTTCAGGGGGTAGGTCGTTCCAAAGGGCAGGGCCCACCACAGAGAAGGCTCTTCCCCTGGGTGTCGCCAGTCGGCATTGTCCGGCCGACGGCACCCTGAGAAGGCCCTCTCTGTGGGAGCGTATTGGTCTAAGGGATGTATGGGGCACGAGACGGTCTCGCATATAACTAGGCCCCGAGCCATGGAGCGCTTTAAAGATGGTCGTCAAGACCTTGAAGCGCACCCGAAAGACCACAGGAAGCCAATGCAGCTCGCGCAGGATTGGTGTTATATGGGAGCTTCTGGTAGCTCCCGTAATTACCTGCGCGGCTGCGTTTTGGACTAGCTGTAGCTTTCGAGTGCATCTCAAGGGAAACCCCATGTAGAGAGCATTACAGTAGTCGAGACGGGACGTCACAAGAGCTTGAGTGACTGTGCGAAGGGCAGCCCGGTCCAGTAAGGGGCGCAATTGGCGCATCAGGCGTACCTGATGAAATGCCCCCCTGGCCACGGCTGCCACATGGTCCTCCAAGGACAGCCGGAAATCCAGGAGGACACCCAAATTGCGCGCCCTCTCCACGGGGGCCAATGTTTCGCCCCCAATGGCCAGAGTTGGAGTAATCTGGCTGAAACCACAGCCACTCAGTATTGGCAGGGTTGAGCTTGAGTTTGTTACCACCTATCCAGATCCGTACGGCCTCCAAACACCGGGACAGCACTTCGACGGCATCGTTGGGGTGGTCTGGGGTGGATATGTACAACTGAGTGTCATCAGCGTACAGATGGTACTCCACCCCAAAACCACGGATGATCTCACCCAGCGGCTTCATATATGTGTTGAAAAGGAGGGGCCTCGAGGTCGACCTCTGCCCTCCCGTCAACACATATTGCGACCGACCAGAGAGGTAAGATGAGAACCACCGCAGAACGGTGCCTCCCAGCCCCAACCCCCCCAGTCGGTGCAATAGGATACCATGGTCGATGGTATCGAAAGCTGCTGAGAGGTCTAACAGGACTAGGATAGAGGAATAACCTCTATCCCGCGCCCTCCAGAGATCATCAACCAACGCGACCAATGCTGTCTTGGTACTGTGACCGGGTCGGAAGCCGGACTGGCGCGGGTCTAGATAATCAACTTCCTCCAGGTGTCGCGGAAACTGTTGGGCTACCACACTCTCAACAACCTTCACCAGAAAGTGAAGGTTGGAGACCGGACGATAGTTCTCTAATAAAGCTGGGTCCAGGGACGGCTTCTTGAGGAGGGGCCTCACCACCGCCTCTTTCAAGACGGAAGGTAAGGACCCCTCACTCAAAGATGCGTTGACAATGCCCTGGAGCCAGCCTCGTGTCGTCTCCCAGGATGCCAGTACAAGCCAGGAGGGACACGGGTCCAATAAACATGTGGTCGCCCTAAGTTTCCTTGACAACCTGTCCATATCCTCGGTGGTAACAAAGTCAAACTCCTCCCAAGATGGAACCTCAAGACTAGTCTCGGACAGTCCCACAGGACCACTGTCGATGGAGGGTAGCTCATTCCGAATCCGAGTGATTTTCTCCTGCAGATAAATCCCAAATTCCTCTGCTCGCCCTTGTAGAGGGGCTTCCCGCGGTCTCTGGTGAAGGAGGGAGCGGGTCACCCCAAACAGGGCGGCAGGGCGGTTATCTGCGGATGCAATTAGGGTGGCACAATACTCACGTTTGGCCACCTTTATCGCCACTAAGTAAGCCCTAATATGGGTTCTCACTAGTGTTCGGTCGGCTTCGGAGCGAGAGGATCTCCATCTGCTCTCTAGGCGTCTCTTGTGGCGTTTCATCCCCCGAAGCTCCTCAGTAAACCAAGGAGCCTGGGTGATTCGTCGTCGCAAGACAGGCCGCAAGGGCGCGACTCGGTCCAAGGCCCCCGTGGCCGCACTTAACCATGCGGCCACTAGGTCCTCAGTCGAGTCGCGGGGCAGGGTCACAGGAATTGGCCCAAGCTCCCTCTGGAACCTTTCCGGGTCCATTAGAAGCCTGGGGCGGAACCATATAGGAGTATCCGGTTCCGCCTCCCCGCGGTGAGGTGAAGCGATTGGAAAGTCCAGCCGGAGGAGAGCGTGATCTGTCCATGACAAGGGAGTGATGACTAAATCCCCTATTCCCAGATCACAACTCCACTGTCCCGAGACAAAGATCATATCCAGCGTGTTTCCCCCCTCGTGAGTGGGGCCTAAAACTACCTGGGTCAGGTCCATGGCCATCATGGAGGCCATGAACTCCCGAGCTGCTCCAGAGGCTTCGCCCGCCGACAGCAAGTTAAAGTCCCCCATGACTACCAGTCTGGGTTCCCAGTATGGGAAAGTGGGGTGTCAGGTTCATATTACAAATGACAAACAATTATTCTCTCCACTTTTTCAGATTGCTCCACTGAAAAAGTTGGAGAATGAGAGGTGAGGAAGAGAAAGTATCTCATTCTAGGCCCTGGATTTGCATACTATGAAAGTGGCAGCAAAGTTTTAAGTTGATGCATAGCATATATTATAGGCAGTCTTGGCCATGGTGGAAGAAGCTGCTCTCTGGACATAAACATACCAGTGGAGTCGGCCTTCTCTCAACTTCTCTATAACTGGTGCCACACCAGAATGTTGTCAAATGGTGTCATTTGTGATGTGGTCAAGAAGGAAGATGCCTGATATCCAAGAGAACATTCGCATTTCCATGGCATGGAGATAGCTTTCGGTCCCTGTTGTTGCTGCCCAGTATTCAGCGCCATACAGTGCAACAGGATGGACAGTCTTCTTGAAAATCTTAGATTTAAGACAGGTTGGCATTCATCTGTCATATAACACATCTGTGAATTCTCGCCAATGCATCCAGGCTGCATCCACCCTTGCTCGCACCTCACCATTAATGTTGCTGTTGCCTTGGAGATGGGATCCCAGATACCAAAAAATGTCTACCTTCTTTAGATTTTCTTCATTGAGTTGAAGGATTCCAGAGGTGGTAACAATCTCGAAGTACTCAGTTTTCCTCCTTCCTGTTTTTTTGCCTCCTTCCTGGCTTTTTTTTCTCTCTTAATAAGCAGCTTGGTTGTCATTAAACCATGTAAGAGCTTTAAACTGTTGATTTTATTGCCTTCTCTAAATCTTTTGTGACTGGAAAAACATGAGTAATGGCCTCAGTCTGGTATATACTGTATCTTGAGTTTCATGAGCTGTAAGTTTTAAAGGCCAAGGAGGTTTATGGCAGATACCAAAACATCCTTTTTGCAACCCATTTTCTCTGATGCTTTAAGCACTGATGACAACACTTGAGACATGGTTTGAATAGAAATAGGGGCTGGTACCCCATGGTATGCCCTGGTATGTGTTGCTAGATCCACCATTATGTACCATTCTAGGCCAAAATCCAATATCCAACATCTGATTAAGAACAGTATGGTTTTGGTTTTTAATTTATTAGTAAGCTGTTAAAGCGCTATCTTTTTCCCAGTTGGATATTTTATTTTAGAAGGTTATTTGGAATTGCTTTAAAATAATATTGAACTTAGATTATATAAGAAACCTGAGACTGAAATAGAAGTACATCTTCAGCAAGATTATTGCAAGATTTTGGTGCTAACCATGAATTATTATTTTTACTGTTAAGCTAGAGGGAAGAAGTGGAAAGGGGAAAAAGAACAAAAATAGATGAAAGGTACAAGTGGGATAATAGTCCAAGCTTGCCTGAAGAAGATTCAAACACCACCATCATGTTCTTAAATGGATATGTCTTCTTTCTCAAAATCTGTTCACTGTCAAAATGAAAATCTATAAATTATCCATGATTATTTTCTTAGTTTATGTTCAAATATGCTACTAAGATGCATGTCTTCCTAGAGCATTATCTAGCAGAAGTGCACTTTGGAAATAAACCTAAGGTTCATTTCCAGGGACATTGTGGGAAGCCACAACCACCCACTTCCTAGAAGAATAAAATATTTTGAGGAATATTTTAAAAAGAGAGGATAAAATATTTATCTTAAAATAGAAATAAAAAAATCTTTTTAAACTGTTTTATTGAACAGGTTTTTTTTCCAGTTTTCTAACACAGTTGTCATCTTTGCAACATTTCTGCATTGGTATACATCCATTATACTTCCATTTCCCCTTTATATCCATACATGTACACATATATTTCTTTTATACATATGAATCTACTAGTGTACTAATTACATCTTACATTTTGTATCATGTCTATTTATATGGCTTTGTAACTATTTTCTAACTCCTTAATCTTTCTTCCCTTGATGCCTTCCTAAACTTTACATCTATCCTCTAACCATTTGTACCGTATGTTCCATACCAAGTAATATTTAGATTCTCCTTTATCTTTTATTTCTTCTATTCAAAAGAAATTAAAAAAAATCTTATGGGAGACAGAAACTCAGAGCCCCAGCTCTCTGCCCCCAGCAGATATTTTGTGCCCATTAAGAAAGAGTGGGCCAGCCTATCTACAAAACAAAAGACCAATAAAAGTGGTGGGTTCTGGCGGTATGGGTTAGTGTTAGGGTTAGGGTTTGGGCATACCGGTGGCAGCTGGGAGCAGTGGCTACTGTACCGGAATGGTGTTTTGGAGGGCCCACCCGCCTGCCTGCATTCCTTACCTTACCAACTGGGCTATTTGCGCACACACACACAGCGTACGACACCTGCACGACCTCTGCCAAGCAGCTGGAGCATCACAGGGTGGTAGGTGCTCATGCATGTGCATGCATGTACAGTGTGCATACAGGTGGAGGCCTGGCCCCATCACAGCATACCGGTTGCGACAAGATCCAGAACCCACCACTGCTTCAGTTCCAGGGTGATGGGATTAAGACCCTTCAAGCTATAATAAGATTAACCCACCACCATCTAGCAGCATCTATTCATTGTGGCTCGTTTGCCACAACCCATTTGATGCTGAATGCAGCAATCAGTGGTGAATGGGCGGTGGCAAATGGGCAGCAGTGAACAGGCAGTGGCGAATGGGTGGCAGCAGTGGCGATAGGCAGCTATAGGCAATCTCTGCCACCTAGAACATCTGATTGGCATTGCACCAAAACCCCTCCCCAACACCACCAAAATATTCACTCGATAAGACACACAGACATTTCCACCCACTTTTTTTGGGGGGGGAGTGCATCTTATAGTCCATAAAATACAGTATATTATGGATATATGAATAAAGACAGAAATATTAAGGACATTGAAGAATTCTATCATGTATTTTTTTTTTCCAAATGAAACCGATCCACCAAGAATGAATCTCCCATGGCATGAATTTGCAAAATAATTCATGGATTCAACCAGCATCTAGAGTATATCCAAATGTTTACTGCCTCAAGAACTGTGAACTGAAGTGCATTTATTTATTCATTTAATTCATACACTGCATTTTGTTAAAGAAATCTAAATGTACACTGGCTATAAATCAAAACGTGTATATAAAATTGCCCTGCATTGAGAAAGCAGCAGGGGAAGCTGCATACACTCAAGGAAGTCGAATATTGAGAAATGCAGAAAGTGAAGAAATATTTCCATTGGAGGGCATTTATTTAGTGTGTGGCAAACAATGTCAGGAAAATCTATCAATGGGAGATACAATGCAGTTCTGACAGTCTAAATTGCTAGTTCATTCTGTTCAGTACTTAAGTGCTTTTCTTTAGTTGTGCTGCAAGGGGTTAGTTTATACCAGGTAGTTTACTGACAAGTGGCGCTGGCTCTTCTGAGCTCCTCCACCGGCCTCGCCTTGCTTCACCTCCTGTTGCATTGTCTCGCGTCCAGCAAGGTCCAACCCCAACTTCCACTGTCTGGACACAGAAACACAGCTATATCCCCCCCAAAGTGAGAAAAAATCTACTTGCAATATTGCATGCTTTCGAACTGCTGGGTGGGCAGGAGCTGAGAAGTGAGCCGGAATGCACACCATTTCTGGCCTGCAGTTCCAGCATCATTAAGCCACTGCCCACCATGTCCCTACTGGAGGACAAATGTAGCATAGTAACAGAAGAGAATGCCATCACTTTGGTTCTCTCTTGAGCAAGGTGTCAAACTCGTTTTCATTGAGAGCCACATCAGGGTTGTGTTTGACCTTGGTGTGTGTGTGAGGGGGGGGGACACAAGCATGTGTGTGGCCAGCTCAACAACACTCATTTGGAAGGCATCTGTGGTGGCCCAAGAGCCAGCAAAAATGGACTCACAATCTCCATTTTGACTAAGACGGCCTCCTGAAACCTCTGACAATGAAAGTGGAGCTGGGAGGACTTCCCGAGTGCCATTTTCATTGACAGAGGCACTGCAAGCTGTTTCCAGGGTGGCCCCGTGGACCAGATCTAAGAACCCCGTGGGCTGGATCCGGCCCCTGGGCCTTGAGTTTGACACCCCTGCTCTTGAGTGAATCAGTAACAAAAAAATGATTTCTGTGCAAGTGTAGCACACAAGAAGAAACAGCTATTTACCGTATTTTTGGACTATAAGATGCAGCAGTGTGTAAGACGCACCATGATTTTGAAGAGGTAAATTTTTTAAAAAAGTTTTTGCACTCTGCAGGCCTCCCAAACCCTCGGCATGCCTCGTTTTTTGCAACAAAAAGGGGGGGAGGCATGGAGAGCTTTGGGAGGCTTGTACAGTGTTCCTGGAGGCTGGGGGGGGGGGGCAAAAACGAGCATAAAATGTCTTGTTTTTCACAAAAACGGGCCATTTTTTGAAAACAAAAGGGGGAGTTATGCAAAGCTTTGGGAGGCTCTTAGAGTGCTCCTAGGCCTAGGGGCTGGTGGTGGTGGTGGGAAACAGCCCATTGTTTTTGCCCTCCCCAGCCCTCAGGAGCACTTTGCCAGCCCCCCAAACCCTCTGCATGTCCATTTTTGCAAAGGTGGTGGTGTTTCAGTGGGTCAAAACTGCTGTGTTCAGAGTATAAGATGCATCCAGATTTTCAGCCTCTTTGTTGAGGGAAAAAGTTGCATCTTATACTCCAAAAAATATGGTATCTTTCTAAAAAAATTCATGGAAGATGACCTCAGATGCATGTTCCAGCCAGAATGAAAAGGCAAGGAAGAAGGCTTAACAGCAGGGCAGCCTATTTGCAAATTAAGATAATGACCATCATCTTGACTTTTTTAACCTGCACAACCCCACCTCCTGGACACCTCTACTTTGTAGAACAGGAGAAAAAAATAATAGCAAAGAGATTAAACATAGCTCTTTTCAGTCCCTAATTTATTGGTAAGAGAGAACAGGTTCATTGCTGATAGCTTAGTTAGAGTAACTGAAATGAACAAGGGCTGGTACACGTATGCCCTTGTGTGTAAACTGGAGGTAAATTAAAATAGCATTTAACTTGGCTTTTTTATTAGCTGTGCATATAATTTTCCCAGAACCTAATTACTTCTGTCTCACTGTGTATCTGATCCATTTACAGCAGGGAGATGGATCCCTTTTTGATAGATTTTGCTGTGAAACATATTGCTGGAATGTATGAAGGGAGAGATGTAGGGAACTAACACCCAGCCAATCAGAAACGAAGGAAAGGGAGGAAGATGAACACTTTAAAGGCAACACAGGGGGAGGAAGTAACCCTTGCTGAATCCAATTTCTTTGCAAAGTGCAAAAAAATCCACCTTATTGTCTTCTTTTTAAAAAAGCACGTCTTCTAACTATTAGGTTTTTTTTTTTAAATTGCTATAGAAACTGAAGGAAAGAGCAGATGCTGGAGTCATTTCCATTCAAATAATTTGCCTATGAATCTGTGAGATTCTCATTTTGGATGAGAAGGAGCCCAACTGTTGAGACAAATGTTGGCATATGTAAGGTTCTTCTCCATTTCTAGTTACCACTATGTATCAGAATAAATAGAAATAACTTATTTCACCTTCAACCAGCAAGTCTTCTGAGCTAAATGTGCCAAGAAACAGCTAGTCAAAACATCAGCCAGTCATTACTATCTAAGAAGCTCACTTCTTCCAAAACCTTTAGCTTACGTGGTAGGCCAGGAAAAAACTTGGTACATGCTGAGATGTTTCCGTTCATTATGGTTCGTATCTATGAAATGATCTGTTTATGTTATATAAATTACAACCTTGTGGGCTTTGGGGATTTTTTGCATTCCTTTGGTGAGAAATCCAGTGATCAATGCAATCTATATATATAAAAGGCAAATACCACTCACTCATCATAAAATCTCCAGAACCATAAAACCTACAAACTTGAAATTTGGCACATAGATTCCTCTTGGCTTCTAGGTGCTTGCTAAGAAAGGATTTTTCGAAATGATCATCAGATAATTAGTATTTCTTATACAATAGTTAACACTGATGCTAAGAAGTTCTACTCCCCCTTCCAACCTGAAAAAAACCCAACTCTGTTCCAACTGCCAGTTGCCTCACATTCTGTTACCTCAATTCAAACTGGCAGATGTTCCACTCCTTCACCCAGGAGCAGTTTGGGGCTCCTTACAGTGCTAAATGTTGGTACCTCACCAAAATGTCTATGCCAGTGATGGGATTCACATTTTTTTTACTATCAGTTCTGTGGTGGGCTTGGTGGGCATAGCATGGCTTGGTGGGCATGGCTTGGTGGGCATGGCAGGGGAAGGCTACTGTAAAATCTCCATTCCCACCCACTCCAGGGGAAGGTTACTGCAAAATCCCCATTCCCTTCCCACTCCAGGGAAAGGATACTGTAAAATCTCTATTCCCTCCTGATCAGCTGAACTCGGGAGGCAGAGAATAGAAGTACTCAAACTTTTTGCTACCGGTTCTCCAGAACTGGTCAGAACCCACTGAATACCACCTCTGGTCTATGCCTTCCAACTATGGAACTGCTTCTGGACTCAAGGCAGTGGAAGGAATATTCCCTTATATGTTTCAGTCACCAACCACCACTGAGCCAACGGATTGTGAACTGAATTTATCCTGCACAGCCCAATCACATAGTTTCCTCATGAAGCATGGGTATCCAGCTAGTTGTGTATATGTAGAAGAAGGACAGATAAAGGTTGAGAGTAGAGTCAAAAGAGGAATCATCCAGGAATCATTATGTTCCCATAAATGGTCTAAGTCCAACTCTTCATGAATTCTGTTAACTCTTCCCTAGCAACAATTTAGTGCTAACCTTTAGTTGATTAGATTCTTATGTATAGACATGGGCAATAAATTACCTTAACTGAAACTTAATATGGTCCTGATTCTTCGACCCTCTGACAGACCAAGAAAATTTTTTTGTGGCATCTCTCTCCAAACATTTATTCTTACTTAAATGGCAATTTTCTTCCAGACCACTCCATTTATTTAATATACCTTCTGTTGAAAATTGTAGTGATGTGTTCTACTCTCTGCAAATATTCCTCTTCAGCCCAACCTGTGTCCAAGAAACCACAATATTGGTCTCAGTTCCTGAGGGGAATCTACTCCTTCTGTAATGAATATTGATTCTGGTAGAATTATACCAAGATACTTGAAGTCTTGTGTTTCGTAGATAAATATCCAAACCCTGTGCTGATTAATTCAAAGCAACATAAAAAATCAACCTCGTTGTAATTCTAGTTTCAATTCTAATTGTACAAAGCTTGCTTTTTCAAAATGGTATTATCAATCCACATAACTGCACATGAACAGTTAAAGAAAAGCCTACACAAAAATAATTGTAATACATCATGCCTGAAATCACAGCAATGTTGTTGTTGCTGTTTTGTAGTGTTTGAAGAAACAGCAGCTGGGTACATATTGGGGATGGAGAAGAAGGAAAAGATTGCTCAAGTAAGTGGAAAAAGCCCCTCCCTGGAGATGCAGCCCTTGGCTCACTAAGAGATGTGACTTCTGTTTGGCAGAGATGCAGACTTTTCCCTCTCAAGGGTGAATCTCAAGGCTAAAAGCAGGTAGATGCCTTCTTCCTGTTTGCGAAAAATAAAAAAATAATAAAAATAATACCAAAAGATAGCTATCGGTCAATTGCAAAAGGCAGCTTTACTTGGAACAGCTTATATCTGGCAATGATACCTTTAACACCATCAAGCAGCATCCCGGATCCTTGGAAAATGGGTGGGTGGATAAAAATAGGTGGATATAAATGCCAAATCCAGTCTAAACATGTAGTGGGCTGTGTGACCAACTGTAAAAGTATAACATTTGCAGGGTTTTTTTTGTGGGCATGCTGAATCCAACAAGTGAGCAGTAAGAATGTTGGGAACCTTGCAGAATCTCTTTGTAATTTTCAGAAGGCAATAGTAGAATTAAGGAGGAGGAGGGGGTTTAACAGATTAACAGAGTTGGAAGGGACCTTATAGGTCATCTAGTCCAACCTCCCACTCAAGCAGGAGACCCTTCATAATTTCTGACAAATGGCAGTCCAATCTCTTCTTGAAAGTCTCAAGTGATGAAGCTCCCACAACTTTGGAGGGCAAGTTGTTCCATTGGTTGATTGTTCTCACGGTCATAAAATTCATTTTTATTTCTAGGTTGAATCTCTCCTTGATCAGTTTCCATCCTTTATTCCTTGTCTGGCCTTTGGGTGCCTTGGAAAATAGCTTGACCCCTTCCTCTCTGTGGCAGCCCCTCAGATATTGGAACACTGCTCTCATGTCTCCCCTGGTCCTTCTCTTCACTAGACTAGCCATGCCCAGTTCCTGTAACTGGTCTTCATATGTTTTAGGAGGGAGAGGCGGTGGTGGTATTTCTTTTTTAGTCAACTCAGATCACGTGAATTTCCATGCTCACAGTTCATTTCCTCAGATACATGGGCTCTAGTTATGAAAAAGACTATAGAAAGATTAATTTCTTTTTGTCTCCCTTAAGACTAATGAAACTGTTGCTGAGCTGGTGGGGAGAGAATGGAAGGGGAAAATGCTAAGAGAGGTGTGAGACAGACTTACTTATAGATAATGGTTATTAATAAAGCAGCACTTAATGCAATGCAGAACATTCTGAGACTAAAGAAGGAGGGATAATATAAAGGGGTGTCATGCTTCAGATTCATTCCCAGAAATGCTTTGGAGTATGATGGATTAGCACCTGGCTATAGCTTTTTAACAGTGGTGGACTTATGCTACGCCTACACATTGATGTGCCCCAAGCATATTTTTGGGTTGAATCTGAATTTGTGCAGCATTGCTAGTTATCCTATGCAGCATCATAAAACATTTGATTTCATTTAATCCCTGTGAAATGATGTGACTTCTAGCTAGGCTGTTTCACAATGATGAGCTGCTTCTCATTCCTATTGTCAAGGAAGGGGCATCTTGAGGTTAGCAACTGAGTGTCCTGGAGAATTGAAAAGTTAATGGAGAAGTTGGAATTCATTAGAACACTGAATGCTATTTTTCAGAGATTACATAAAGATCAAAGGTTTAGGTCAATCTACAGATATGACATAACATGCTGAATCTGATTACAGTACTGAATTAACCCTTTTGGGACCTCGTACACTACAAAGAATTATAAACTAAGTCCAATGGTGTTGGTTTCCTCAACTGAACCACACCAAATGGTAAACAAGATTAACATTAACCAAGGCTAGCATATTGTGTGAATGAAGGGACAAAAACTTTAATTAATCAAATGAAACCTCTGTGCAAAAACAAACTGACACTTCTTAATTATATAATGCATAAATATTTGTCTCATATTCATTGCTGCTTTGGTTGAATTTCACTTTCGGTAATTCCACTGTCTGTCATGATTTCTTTTAATCATTTTTCTCCTTTCCAACTTTCCCCTCTTTCAAGGACAGCTATAAATATATAGAATCACAGCATATAAGGAATGGAAGGTAACTTGAAGATACTCCAGTTCAACTCTCTATTTCATGCAGGAATCCACCATCAGAGCACTGTCAAGTCATGACTATTAACATCTATTTATCTGATAGTAAAATGCCTGTATTAGTATACTGTAAGAAGACACTGTTCTTTTAGTATAGTATCTGCTTGACTGTCAGGCTCCTTTGGCCACCTCACTTACTGTAAAACTAAAGGAATCTGACATCTGCAAAAAATCTTAAGACATCAGGCTCCTAGCACTCTTCATCTTCCTACCAGCTAAAAAAATAAAGTATACCGACAAGCAAACAAAAATGGAAATATTGCAGAGCCTTACCAAATTCAGAAAGAAGGCCATTGTTGTGGTAAGAAGAGGTAAAGTCTTTCAAAATCCCACCACTCATAGAGAAGGGGAGATTTGAGAAAATTCTTTCTCTTACTCATTTTCTGTGTTTCTATTAAGGGATGTAATTTAAATGTATCACAGTTGTTAAAGCAGAAGTAATATGCTGTTACTTTCTCCCTTTTCCTTAATTTTGTGAGCTTGGTATTCAAAATGTTTTGACCAGGGGAGACATGATAGCAGTGTTCCGATATCTCAGAGGGTGCCACAAAGAAGAGGGAGTCAAACTATTCTCCAAGGCACCTGGGGGCAGGACAAGAAGCAATGGGTGGAAACTAATCAAGGAGAGAAGCAACTTAGAACTAAGGAGAAATTTCCTGACAGTTAGAACAATTAACCTCTGGAACAGCTTGCCTCCAGAAGTTGTGAATGCCCCAACCCTGGAAGTCTTTAAAAAGATGTTAGATAGCCATTTGTCTGAAATGGTATAAGGTTCCTGCCCACGCAGGGGGTTGGACTAGAAGACCTACAAGGTCCCTTCTGTTGTATCCTCGACCTGCGACCGGTCTCGAGTTACGACCGGCTGCAGGTCTTACAGGCTGCCTCCGGGAAGCCGTGGAGACAGGCTGTAGCAAGCCGGCTAACCGACAGACGCGCCTGATTGGCTGAGGCGCGCCTGGCGGGAAGCCGGTTCTTGCCGCAGCCTGATTGGCTCCCCGTTTGACAGCTCCATATATAAGGAGCTGTCAAACGCGGGAGCCCCTGTCTACCGCCTATTTCTGTACTTGTACTTTGCCGTTAGTTTTTACTTGCCTAAAATAAAAGGCTGTTGCTTTGAGCAAACCTGGCTGGACTCCCTCTGTTCTCAACTCCCTCAGAGAACTTAACACCTTCCAACTCTGCTATTGTATTGTATTGTATTGTATTGTAATGTTTGAACAACTCAACAGATTAACAGAGTTGGAAGGGACCTTATTGGTCTTCTAGACAAACCCCCTGCTCAAGCAGGAGCGACCCTACCCCAGTGATGGCTAACCTTTTTGTTCTCACATGCCGAAAATGCACAGCATGTCCGTGCATGCTCACACCCATAATTCAATGTGTGTGAATCCCCCCGAGACCATCCTATAAGACTGTGTTTTAAATTGATATGACGTTTTAATTAGTGGGATTTTAGTGAATTTTAGCACAGGGTATTCTAAATTTAATCAGTTTTTATTGTGTAGTATTATTTATGGCGTTTCTATTTATTTATATGTTCATACTTGCTTTAATTTCCTGTGCACTGCCCTGAGTCCCTTCGGGGAGATAGGTGCGGTATAAAAGTCAAATAAATTCTAATTCCTGCACATGCATGTGTAACACACACACACCAACACACCACCCCATTTTGGGCCTAGAATGCCTACCTGAAGCCTCCTGGGACAAAAAATGGGGCACGGGGGGGCTGTACCCCCTGCGCTCCTCCCCTCTGCATGCTACACTGTTACAGGAGTTATGTTGGCCTTGTATGCAGCTTTATTCCTCTCTAGCATTCCTCCCCATTGTTCAGTGATTCATTTCCTGCCTTTCTAGGATTTACCTCCATCTGCTCCTGTGAAGCACTTCCTGTTCCTGTTGGATATATAGCGATGGCTTGTATAGTGTCTTGTAGAGACCCAAAAATCAGCTGGCTGGCATGCTTGGTGGAGCTCAGCTGGGACTTGGGTGACAGCAAAGAGGCCTTTGTGTGCCACTTGCGGCACGCGTGCCATAGGTTCGCCATCACGGCCCTACACCATTTCTGACAAATGGCAGTCCAATCTTTTCTTGAAAGTCTCATGTGATGAAGCTCCCACAACTTCCGAGGACAATGTCTGTTCCATTGGTTGATTGCTCTCACTGTCAGAAAGCTCCTCCTTATTTTTAGGTCGAATCTTTCCTTGTTCAGTTTCCATCCATTATTCCTTGTCTAACCTTCAGTTGCTTTGGAAAATTGCTTGACCCCTCCTCCTCTCTGTGGCAGCCCCTCAAATATTGGAACACTGCTATCCTGTCTCCCCTGGTCCTTCTCTTCACTCAAGAGTGAAGTGAGGATACTTTGGCTAGAATCTTGGACTTCATCAAATTGATCTCCTTCAGCAAAATGGCATTTATTGGCCAATGACAGATGATTCCTTATTCACTATATAGGTATTAACTAAGTCTGTGAGGGATTACCTCAAGGGTCTAAGCTAGGCCGGCTAGATGGAAAAAATGGGTTTTGAGTGATCGACGGAAGCGGCGATGGTCCGTGGTAGTACGAAGTTTGGGGGGTAGATCGTTCCAGAGGCCTGGGCCCTCCACAGAGAAGGCCCTTCCTCTGGGGGCCGCCAACCGGCATTGCCCGGTAGACGGCACCCTGAGAAGGCCGTCTCTGTGGGAGCAGATTGGCCGGAGGGAGGTGTGTGGTAGGAGGCGGTCCTGCAAATAACTAGGTGTCGTGCCATGGAGCATTTTAAAGATGGTTACCAACACCTTGAAGCGCACCCGGAAAGCCACTGGTAGCCAGTGCAGCTCGCACAGGAGAGGTGTTACATGGGAATGCCATGAGGCTCCCAAGATCCCCCGTGTGGCCACATTCTGTACCAACTGGAGCCTCCGGGTGCACCTCAAGGGGAGCCCCATGTAGAGAGCATTGCAGTAGTCCAGGTGGGATGTAACGAGCGCTTGAGTGACAGTGCAGAGGGCATCCCGGTCGAGGAAGGGGTGCAACTGGCGTACTAGGTGAACCTGGTAAAAGGGTACAATGCACCACAAGCCTCCTTGTGGTGCACCCCAGGCAACATGACTTTGTCAGGACTAAATAATCTACACATTTTGGCTGTTGGATCTCACAAGGATCTCCTGGCAAGAAGTAGCATCATGAGTACAGAAATGCTTAATGCTATATACTGTTACACCATACAAAACAAGCAAGCAAGCAAGCAAACAAATAATCTCCAGTGATGGGAGTTGAAGAATAATACAATACAATACAATAGCAGAGTTGGAAGGGACCTTGGAGGTAATCTAGTCCAACTCTCTGCCTAGGCAGGAAACCCTATACATTTCAGACAAATGACTATCCAACATCTTCTTAAAGACTTGCAGTGTTGGGGCATTCACAACTTCTGGAGGCAAGCTGTTCCACTGGTTAATTTTCCTAACTGTCAGGAAATTTCTCCTCCGTTCTAAATTGCTTCTCTCCTTCATTAGTTTCCACCCATTGCTTCTTGTCCTGCCCCCAGGTGCCTTGGAGAATAGTTTGACTCCCTCTTCTTTGTGGCACCCTCTGAGATATCGGAACACTGCTATCATGTCTCCCCTACTCCTTCTTTTCATTAAACTAGACATACCCAGTTCCTGCAACCGTTCTTCATATGTTTTAGTCTCCAGTCCCCTAATCATCTTTGTTGCTCTTCTCTGCACTCTTTCTAGAGTCTCCACATCTTTTCTACATTGTGGCGACCAAAACTGGATGTAGTATTCCAAGTGTGGCCTTACCAAGGCCTTATAAAGTGGTATTAATACTTCACGTGATCTTGATTCTATCCCTCTATTTATGCAGCCTAGAACTGTGTTGGCTTTTTTGGCAGCTGCTGCACACTGCTGGCTCATATTTAAATGGTTGTCCACTAGGACTCCAAGATCCCTCTCACAGTTGCTACTATTGAGCAAGGTACCACCTATACTGTACCTGTGCATTTGATTTTTCTTGCCTAAATGTAGAACCTTACTCTTTTTGCCATTGAATTTCATTTTATTAGATAGTGCCCAATGTTCAAGTTTGTCAAGATCCTTCTGTATCTTAAGCCTATCTTCTGGAGTGTTGGCTATTCCTGCTAGCTTGGTGTCATCTGCAAATTTGATGAGTTCCCCATTTATTCCCTCATTCAAATCATTGATGAAGATGTTGAAGAGTACTGGGCCTAAAACAGAGCCTTGGGGGACTCCACTGCATACTTCCCTCCATGTAGATGCAGTTCCATTGAGGACTACACGTTGAGTGCGGTTGGTCAGCCAGTTATGAATCCATCGGGTGGTGATGCTGTCTAACCCACGTTCTTTTACTTTATCTAATTGTAGGTTATGGTCTACCTTGATGTACATCTGATGTCATGGTGTGTGGGAATGGTTTGGGGAGACAGTAAGCAAAGCAACAGATGGGATAACTAGCATGTAAAAGTTGTCTCATATGCAAATGGGGGGAATGGCATAGGAAACATTTCAGAGGGGACCCTCCCTGGTTTTCCACAGCATAGGGAAAACTCTCCATCTTGCAAGGTTCTATTGATGTAACAGTAGGGTGGCTCAGTGGCTGAGATGCTGAGCTTGTCAATCAGAAGGTCGACAGTTTGGCAGTTTGAATCCCCAGTGCTGTGTAACGGAGTGAGCTCCCATTACTTGTCCCAGCTTCTGCCAACCTAGCAGTTCAAAAGCACGTAAAAATGCAAGTAGAAAAATAGGAACCACCTTTGTTGGGAAGGTAATAGCATTCTGTGCATCTTCAGAGTTTAGTTATGTCAGCCACATGGCCATGGAGACATCTTTGGAGAGCGTTGGCTCTTTGGCTTTGAAACGGAGATGAGAACTGCCCCCTAGAGTCAGTAACAACTAGCACATATGGTGCAAGGGGAACCTTTACCTTTACCTTTATTGATGTAACCTTAGAATAAAAATAGAACAAATATTCCTGGTCGGGCTTCTTGTTTGGACTGTCTTGCAGGACTAACATCTGAGGAATGATAAAGACCTTACCCATGAATTAGAATACACATCCATCCATGCTATTCTTTTTCAGAGTGAGCAAGTGCTATGCAAACTGCAGAAAGGCATAAGCAATAGGAGACAAAGCAAACGAAAAGGCAGCAAACAAGAGTGAACAAAAGAAAGCCTGCCTTAATTTGGTTTATATCAAGATTCATTGGAATTGAATTTAAATGTTTTTCAATGTTTTGATAACATTGTCATTGTTTCCATTGCTGCTTGATGCATGGGATGCCCTATGGACTCCAGCATGGGATACAAATTGTATGATAAAAAAAAGAATATTTCCCCTTATAATGAATCTAAATTCAGTGACAATAGTTTTCCCCCCCTTTCACTGTATCCCCATACCAAAATTGTGTGGTTCTGAGGCCACAGTGTTAATGAGATAATACTTTACTCATTACTTAAATGTCCGCATGTCAAAATAACCATTCAGACTTTTATCTGCATGTGTTTTAAGGAAAGTAGGCAAGAACATGTAATAGATGCTAACATTTTCCCATACAAATTAACGTGTCGCTCCAGACATCTGTGGAGAAGGATGCAAATGAGGTGTTGTATGTACAAGAAAACCAGGCTAAAGTGAAAGACAGATGGTAGCCCATCACATCTCAGGGATAAGAGTTCTTTCTGTTCCCAAGGTTCATATCAAAAAACACATTTGTCATTATTGCTTATTGGTACTCCAGCTCTCAGGGACTATAAATAGCATCTATTTAGGATTCTAAAGTAGCTACAATACCAGACCTGCACAGGTTTGAAGGCTGATTAGGAAAGGCATTTGCTTCTGGTACAAAATAATAACATTGGAAATAGCAAGATCTACTGGCTTTAACATTTTTTTTCTACCTGCTATGGAAGAAATTCCTTGAGAAGAAGAAGGATGAGAGAGAGATTGAGAGAGATTGAGAGAAAGAGAGAGAGAGAGAGAGAGAGAGAGAGAGAGAGAGAGAGAGAGAGAGAGAGAGAGAGAGAGAGAGAGAGAGAGAGAGAGAGAGAGAGAGAGAGAGCTATTGTGAGGATATTACATAGCTTGGGTAATGTTGGGCTGGATGCTAAAGCAAGGTCATGTCACACACGTGAAAGTAAATCAGGATGACTGTAATTGTGGGGGTCTGTCTAGAAAGAACAAAGAATGCTTATCAACAGGAAATATGCATGTGTAAAGCTTTTAGCAATGATGGGTAGTTAGACAACTTGGAGACCTCAGCTAAAAGTTAGGGATGTGCTGCAGCAAATGAAATGTGTATTAGATAACCCCTGGGGCATTCATTAGCTCAAACTACTATAATGTTGGTCATTTCTGGTCGGCAAATCCAGTGTCCATAAACTGCTGCACCACAATGCCTCCATTGCTGTCTATTGATGCTATTGAAATGTGCCCAGAGTCAATTGGTTGAATTGGCTGGTTATAGAAATTGATTGATTGATCATTGTAGACCAAAGTTTGGCATAGATTTTGTGGTGAATAGGGAAATGAGAAAAAGGAGTTGCTCGTGTTGAACTTTTCTGAGAAACTCAAACGTTTGAGTTTCGCTGCAGCTCACCCACTAATTCCTGCTCTCATCTATATTTCTTGATGCCGTAGGATGGACCAGATAAATCCAGTGAGGTATTATGGTTCTGGGTGATTCAGAAAGTAAAGTATGACAGCAGCTGCATCAACAAAATAATAAAATAATTTCATGGAAGCAGTCTTTAAACCACCTGCAAATTTCAAAGTAGGTTAAGAGGGATGTCCCTGTGCCTGCCACAATGTTAGAAAGTATTGAAGAAGGAGAAAGAGAAGAAAAGGATTGGGGCAAGAAACTTCTTACAAAGCTTCTCCTCTGGTAATATTGTATTGCTAACTAGGGCATACAAAACCTTTGCTAGACCAATTCTCAAATACAGCTCATCTGTCTGGAATTTGCACTGTATACTAGACATTAATACAATTGAGATCATCCAGAGTATTCCACAATATATCTACCCCAAACCACCCCAACGATGCCGTAGCGGTGATGTGCCAGTGCCTGGAAGCCATGCGGATCTGGATGGGAAGTAACGGACTCAGGCTCAACCCGACCAAGACCGAGTGGCTGTGGTTTCCAGCTGCCCGATTCAACCAGCTGACTCCATCGCTCGCCATAGGGGACGAACATCTTGCCCCTGTGGATGGGGCGTGCAACTTGGGTGTCCTCCTGGATGCCCGGCTGTCCATGGAAGATCAAGTGGCAGCCGTGGCCAGGAGGGTGTTTTACCAGGTTCGCCTGGTTCGCCAGTTGCGCCCCCTATTGGATCGGGACGCCCTTCGCACAGTCACTCATGCTCTCGTGACATCCCGACTGGAGTATTGTAACTCTCTCTACATGGGGCTTCCCTTGAGGTGCACCCGGAGACTTCAGATGGTCCAGAATGCAGCCGTGCGAGCAATTCTGGGAACCTCCAGGTTTACCCACATAACACCGCTCTTGCGCGAGCTGCACTGGCTGCCTGTCGTCTTCCGGGTGCGCTTCAAAGTATTAGTCATCATTTTTAAAGCGCTCCATGGCTCGGGACCTAGCTATCTGCGGGATCGGATCCTGCCTCATACATCCTCACGGCCGATTCGCTCCCACAGAGAGGGACTTCTCCGGGTGCCGTCCGCTAGACTCTGTCAGCGGGCGACGCCCAGGGGAAGGGCTCTCTCTGTGGCGGGCCCAGCCCTCTGGAACGACCTTCCCCCCGACATTAGAACGACCACGGACTTCCGCTCCTTCCATCTAAAACTAAAAACACATCTTTTCTGCTTGGCCGGCCTAGGGTAGTCTCTCTCTATGGGGTTTTAGTTGTTTTAACTGGGAATTTTAGTATTTCAATGGGGTATTTTAGCACAGGTATATGTTTAATTGTTTTTTAATGTGTTTGTATATTTATTGTTTTAGTTTTCCCTGTGCACCGCTCCGAGTCCCTATGGGGAGAGGAGCGGTCAACAAATTAAAATTATTATTATTAAAAATTATTATTATTACAAGAAGAGTACTACCCTCTTTTGCTCCAACATAATACCCTTCACCACCAGGCTTGAAATTTTGGGCTTGGATAACCTAGAACTATGCTGCCTAAAGTCAGACTTAAAGTGTAGTACACAAAATTATCTCCTACAATAACGGTCAATGACTTCATCTTCAACCACTATAATACGAGAGCACACAACAGATACAAACTCAATGTAAACCACTCCAAACTTGATTGCAGAAAATACGACTTCAGCAACAGAGTGGTCAATACCTAGAATGCACTACCTGACTCATTGTTATATTCTCAAATCCCCATAATTTTGGGGACTAAACTGTCTGCTATTGACCTCACCCCATTCCTAAGAGGTCTGTAAGGGGCGTGCATAAGCACACCATCATGCATACTATCCCTGTCCTACTGCCCCCACTTTTTTGTACCCATTTCATTCATACTCATGTTTATTCTTATACCTATTATCTTGTAAATGATTGATAAATCAAATAAATCAAATAAATTAATAAATAAAGGGATACAGGATCATCATCACCATCATCATCATTTCAGCCATTGTCTACCCACTATAGGATGAAGGCCTCTTCAGCATGTTTCCAACCAATATGGATCTGAAATTTCCAGATTTCTTTTGGCATTTGGGCCTGCAATACTTGCTGATGTCATTGATCCATCTTGCTTTAAGCCTCTTTGTGGATGCTTTTTATCAACTGGAATCCATTCAATGACTGCCTTGGTCGACCTGCATTCAGTTCTTCTTGCTACGTGACATGCTCATTTCCATTATTTTACTCTCTTGATGATATCGTATACTTTTGTTTGTTCTGTAATCCATGTGCAGGTCTTTCTATCTTGTCTCGTAATGCTAAGCATCTTTCCATGGTTCTTTGCACCACTCATAGCTTTGCATTGCTTGTGAGGTTAGTGCCCATGTATCACTGGCATGTTAGAGCAGGTAGCACACGCTAATGGAAAACTTTTCTCTTCAGGCATAGGAGGAGGCTGTTCTTGAAAATTATGCTTACCGTATTGTTTGGAGTATAAGACACACTTTTTCCCCTCAAAAAAAGAGGCTGAAAATCTGGGTGTGTCTTATACACTGAGCATTTTTTGCCTCCTGAAACCCCGTCCCCTTCACCAAAATGGCCATGCATAGCTTTTAGGAGGCTTTCAGACAGCTCCTGGGGTCTAGAAAGGGCAGAAATGAGCAAAAAGGGGGTCATTTTTTGTTCAGTTTTGCCCCTCCCCCAGCCCCAAGAACACTCTATAAGCCTCCTAAAGGCTATTCATGTCCTTTAAAAAAAAACAACCGGGTCCATTTTCATGAAAAACAGGGTGCTTTTGGGAGGTTTGCAGAGTACAAAAACTTTTTTTTTTAATTTGCCTCTTCAAAACCTTGGGGAGTTTTATACTCCAGTGCGTCTTATACTCCAAAAAATACAGTAGCTTGCCGAATGCCTATGCCATTCAGTTTCCTTTATTGTATCATCTTCCATTGAGATCCATTGGCCAAGTATATGTAGTGGTCTACTGTGTCAATCACATACACATAATTATGTTGAATCATGCCTCTAGTTTTGCTACAGAAAAACAGTGCAAAAATGCAAGCTTTCCCAGTTCTCGGATTCTGTTTGAAGTGTGTCCCATCATTCTGTACATTGAAAACTGACTTTGAACATCAGGAGCCATACCAATTAAATGTAAAATGAGAGCAAAAGAGAGAACTGGAATTTTAGATTATGTCTCTGGATCAGGATTAATTGCTGGTATAAGCAACATGAAGTCAGAATGGCAAAATGAGTCTTTGTTTTTGTTTTCACTGAGAGCAAATTGTCAATTTTCAGCCTTTTTCTTTCCTGACATTCAAAGTCTTTTGTTGATAGTTTAGCTTTAGTGCAAATACAATTAAATCAGCTTTTATGTTCAGTTTTGGAGAGTGGTTTGGAAGTTCAGTTTTGATATCTGCCCTTTACCAACACGGATTGATTTCAAATCTCATCAAGGCTTGTTAATCTTCAGAAGTAAATTCTCAGCAGTTTCATTGGTCCCAAATGTTCTTTTGTCTTCCCTCTCTCTGACTTATTGACAAAATGATCTGGATAGTAATGATATGTTAAAAGCAGCCAAGATGCCTTTTTCATTCTTGTAATTAATGGTAATTAGTAAGTAAATGATTAGGAGAACATTGTAGATCATTCTATGCCAGCAAGATCTAATTTCATTCAGGGAAAAAAAACAAATAGAAGGGAGGAGACATAATTTTTTCTGCTGAAAGCAGTCATGATGACTCCAAGCTGGATGGTACCTTTTACTCATCTGCTATGAGTCATTGTACATGTTTCATATTGCATTTTTTTGTTGTTTTCATCTCTAGTTCTTAGTGTGGGATAACGTCTGCCACAGTTCCCAAATTCCCTATAATATCCTTCTCTAGTCTTCCTTGCCAGCCCCCCACTGTTCAGGTAATACACAAAAGCTCTATTCTGTCACCCACAGAAGCTTCTGTCATGGGAATGACTTGAGATGCTCAAATCATAAGAATTATTTTGACTGAGGCCAGATTTATGAAGGGAAGGATCAGGGGAGACATGATAGCAGTGTTCCAATATTTGAGGGGCTGCCAGAGAGAGGAGGGGGTCAAGCTATTTTCCAAAGCACCTGAAGGTCAGACAAGGAATAATGGGTGGAAAATGATCAAAGAGAGATTCAACCTGGAAATAAGGAGAATTTTTCTGACAGTGTGAGCAATCAACCAATGGAACAGCTTGTCTTTCATCACTGGAAGCTTTCAAGAAGAGACTGGACTGACATCTGTCAGAAATGGTGCAGGGTCTCCTGCTTGGGTGGGGGCAGGTGGTTGAAATAGATGGTCTAAAAGGTCTCTGCCAACTCTATTAATTTGTTATCTATTATACATTGCTGGATCCAGTTTTCTCTCTAGCTTCCCTCTCCATCAGGATGATCAGAGAATAATACACAGTTGCTGCAAACAACACAGTAACATTTAGAATACATTGACATCCAATGATTGTTGGTTTGTTATTTGAAAATTGGTCCCTGCTTGCAACTTATTTATTCTTCCATTTTAGATAAGTATCCTCTGCTTCCTGGCCTGATTTCAGTTTTGATAAGCTAGGCCTATCAAACCTAGTTACTATATTAATAACTATGCTGTACTACAAACAATACCAGAATTCACTTAGGAAGAGTAACTTTTCATTAGTTTATTGCCTACTTACCAACATAGAAATAGATACCATAATAATAAATGAAATACAACTCAACTCCTAATTTTTATGGGATTCTTCTATACTTTATACCTTTAAAATCTTTTAATCTACTTTGTCGGTAATTATTTGTTGCCATTTGTCTTCTTTGTACATCTTGTTCTTTTTTCTTCTTTTCATGCATTCCATGTGTGAGGTCAATGTGAAATATTGTTTGTCTCTTTTAGAATGCTTGTTTAGTGATAACTCTGCTGGTTGGCTAGGGAATTTGGGGCATTGAAGTCCATAAGTCTTAAAAGTTGCAAAGGTTGGCTATTTCTAAATTATCCTTCAATGTGTCATTTATAGCAATAGCACTTATATACTGCTTCATAGTGCTTTTACAGCCCTCTCAAAGTGGTTTACAGAGTCAGCATATTACCCCAACAATCTGGGTTCTCACTTTACCCACCTGGGAAGGATGGAAGGCTGAGTCAATCTATATTTATCCCAGTGGTTTTTTTCATGTATGTTTCATGAAGTTTCATTTGTCTGATTGTTTTATGTTGGAAAGTCATCAAGTCATTAATATCTTTGTGTTGATTATCCTTTTGTGACACCTACTGTACATTGTCTAAGCTAAATGTCAAGCAAACAAGAGTTACCTTAAATAGTAGTTACTCTAACACAGTCTTTTCCAGTCTGATGTGTACATGTTGGGATTGTAATTCCCAAGACCCCTAACCTGAATTTATAGTTTACAAGTCATGATTATACCAGCAGCAATGGCATGGCTGGAAACATTGGTTTGAGAAAGCTGACAGTTGTATAAATCACTTGGCAAAGCTACCTAGGCAGATATTTTTATGTGAGCTGTATCCTTTGACAATTTCTTTTAAACCCTATGTAGTAGGTTACTCGTTGTGGAACATTTGATGTTTTTTTTTCATATGACTTTCCCTCCATAATCTCCTTTCATGGTTCTCTTGATTCACTCAAAGGTTCCAGCATGCTGCAGTGCCCATTCTCAGGGTGTCTGAAAAACAAATGTTTTGTGATTTAATTTTTATTCCAGATATGGACAAATTGTCTTCTTTTGTCTGACAATCCCAAGAAGGGCTTTCTTTAATGCACACTCCCTTCAGTCCTCAACTCCATCCCTACCTCTTCCCACTGCAGATTTCAATTTAGATTACAGACTGTTTTCTGTCCTGACCCACCAAAAAAGGAAAAAAGAAAAGACAAGAAACCATTCAACTGACAAACACGTCTTTCAACGAACCCATAAGAAAGTGGACAAGAGGCAGACAAAAAGAGAATGAAGACGTAATCTTTTTGCTACATATTTTAGCTGTAAGGTTCTTGTAACATCCAGTGCCTCTTAGCTCAACACTTGTAAAAACACAATCATTCTGAGGACTGAGAATTCATCCCAAAATTTTACATCCTGGTAGTTTAGTAATGAAATTGCCTCTTAGTTGATATGCTTCCAAACAACTATAGAAAATCAGAGTTCAGAACTGCAGATTGCCAGCATAACCAGAAAAAGATTGGCCAATTCAATTCATACTATGTCCTGCCAATGAAATCACCTATAAGTGAGACACTATTTGCTCTAATTGACTCAATGATTCTTCAGGATTAGTCCCACTGATCCTTTTATCTTGAGATGCTTCTATGAACTTGTGTTGAGAACCTAGTCAATGGAGCATCTCCTTCTTTGTGTCATGATGAATTGTTTTGTTAATCATACATTTTCTTTATGCATTAGATTTATATCTCACCTGTTCTCTAGGAGATTAAGGTATCCTACACAGAGGAGGAATTTTTTTTTTCTTATCAATCAGGAAGAATGATTAGTACAAAATCACATTGTAAGTTTCTGTGGCTGAGGATGAATTGTGCCTTAATGCAGATCTTCACCACTATAAATATCCCTCCTCCCTGCACGATTACATATTTGCAAGTGCTAGTACTTAGCAATTTCAACATGCTATTCTGAAGTGTATTCAGCTAATCAATGTTAGGTTTATTTCTATATTAATTTGATAATTTTTATTCTCCCCTCTAGCTAGAACTCTTTGGATGGCTCCCAACTAATGTGAGAAACAGTCATTCCTGATGAATAGCATATAATGAGAATTCATGAATTTATAGCTGCTGATTCCCTCAGCACCTCATTCTTCAGAATGAAGGCAAATATGCATGTCCCAGGATAATGTTGCAGGATCCAATCTGGATCGGTCACTGAGACCAGAGGTTTAGTCTTCTGAGATTTTGGACTCATGCTGGAACCCATCCTCAGGGAACATCTCTCTACCAGAATGTATGGCTTGGGCTTTTCTATGTGTAATATTTATGTGGTGTCTGGTTGGATGAGGCTACTATATGAGGACAAATCATGAATTGCAAAAATTGCTTGGAGGTGGGAGATACTTCTACAGTAATCTATGGATCCCCTGCATGAATTGCCCATGTGACTTTGTAGGACAGATGGTAGGAAGCTAACTACCAGATTGCAAGAAAACAAGCAAGTGGTCAGACAAGGAGACTAACTCATTTGGTAACCTCACATAGCATTCAACAAGGATATACATTCAATTTTGCATCTACTAAGGTTGTTGGCTGAGCAGGTACAAAGATATCCAGGGAAATGATCAAAGCCCAGGGCTCCTTGTCAATGAACAGGAGTGCTGATTTACCACCAGCTTATCAGGCACGTAGGAGCTGAAGACTTGGTAACACAAGGAAACAGCAGCAAGCAATTTAATAGCCAGCCATCAACACCCCAATCAACCAATAAAAAGCCACACCCAACCAGGCAACACATAAATAGTATGCACAGAAAAGCACATATTCTGGTAGAGAGAAGTTCTCTGAGGATGGCCTCCAACTTGAATCTGAAAGCTCAGAAGGCTAAACCTCTGGTCCTGGTGACCTACCCAGATTGGATCCTGCCTCCTTCTTCCACCATCTAGAGACCACTGCTTTGTTGTGAGAAGAACCAAATGAACTATCATTTTGAGAATCTTGCATCCTCTCTTTATTCAGAGAGGGCTGGATGAGCTAACCGACTTACTGACTTCATGTCTTTTGCTGAAAATAGCAAAAACTTCTCCCATTTTGTGTGGATTTCTTTTGCATACCTGATGGCAGGAAATAATGGGGAATTAAATGCAAAATTTGGTTTTCTGGAAATTGAGACTACTGCAGCTTTTTTCAACTCCGATTTATAAAGAACATTGAATACTAGAGTTGGAAGGGACCTTGGAAGTCTTCTAGTCCAAACCCCTGTCCAAGAAGCAGAAGACCCTATACCATTCTAGACAAATGGTTGTCCAGACCCTTTTTGAAAGCCTACAGTGATGAAGAACACACAACTTTTAAAGGCAAGCTATTCCATTGTTTGATTGCTCTCACATTAGGAATTTTAGAATTAGGAATTTTCTCCTTAATTCTAGGTTGCTTCTCTTGTTTCCCTGGGTCCTTCGTGGAGAAGGGCGGGATATAAATATGATTAAAATAAAAATAAAAAATAAAAAAATGTTTCTTGTCTTGCCTTTTGATTCTGTGACAAATAATTTCACCTCCTCATCTTTGTAGGAGCCCCTCAAATATTGGAACACTGCTATCATGTCTCCCCTCCGTCATTCTTTTCATTTGACTAGGCATACCCAATTCCTGTAACTGTTCTTCATATGTTTAGGCTCCAGCCTCCTAATCATTCTTGTGGGTCTTCTCTGCACTCTTTCTAGGTCTTAACATCTTTATTCCTTGGATTTTTTGAATGAAAAACTAGTAGTTCAAGAACCAACTTTCTAGACTTTACCTAGGCAATTGAGACAACAGCTCTCTGTGATATGAAACGGACAGGGTGATTTTTAAAATGTGTATATGGGTCTGAAGGGGTCAGTTTAGTGTAATGGTTAAGGCATCAGGGTAGAATCTGATGTGTTCTACTCCTACCTTAGGCATAAAGCTGGCTGAGTGATCTTGGGCTAGTCATTCTCCCCCAGTCTAGGAAGGAGGCAGTGAGAAACCATTTCTGAAATTCCTTGCCAAGAAAACTGCATAGGACATGTCCAGGTAGTCTTCAAGAATTAGACAAAACTGAACAGAAGAAAAAAATGTGTCTGAATTTGGATTTTATGATGTAAAACTATGCAAATTAAATACATTTGTTTTCTGACTTTTTTTTTTAAAAAAAGGAAGCAGGGGGAAAAATATGTCATCTGAAGATGGAGTAAAATGCTGCCAGGCCTATCAAACATAGCCCAGGGATATGTCTTGACATCACTGAATCGATTCACTTAGCACTTTGGTGGGGGATAAGTACTGGAGTTTTAATGAATTGATTTAGAAAGATAAGGTACTGATAGGCCTATCAAAGACTGTTTCGGTGAAATGCATCATTCAGGTATATGAAGTGAAATCAAGCCATTGCCATATGACAGCTTTTGCTCAAGAGTGATGTCATTTAAAGTTGGGTGGTGAAACTGAAAGCTGTGAAGTTCCTTTTTGGAGTATTTCCTAGTAAAATCTTATTTTAGTTCAAATATATATATATCATTGCACACCAATTAGCTCAAATTCCCATGCTGTTTCTAAGGAGCTGTAGTTCCTATCCTCATAAGTACTACAAGTTTTAACATAGGGAGCTAGTTTGGGAGGATACTGAGCACGGATTAGTTCAGAACCATATATAAAACCTCATATTATGTGTGTGACAAAGAAACCAATTTCATTGTAATTTTTACAATGACAATAAAGATTATTATTATTATTATTATTAAAATATAAGTCTTATATACAGAGGAAGAAAAGAGACACAGGCCAGTATTTAAAACTAGTTGTTAAGTTGGGTGAAGGGATGAGGCAGACTAGGTCTTGACAGCAACAGCTCTTTATTAGCACAGATCAACTATGTACAAACAGCCAAGGTTCTGTCTGACAGAAGCCCTTTTATAGGGAGCTATCAGACCTTTCAGCCAATCAGATTAAACCTCTGTTCCCGCCTGAACAGAGGACCTTGGTGTAAACCATTATAACTGTTACAGGGATGTAATACTAGTAGTGTGGAAAATCCCAGCCCCCGGCAGAAATGCTACCTTTGAGTAAGAGGGTAAGGATCCTGTACAAGAAAATACCAGAACCCTGACCGGCAGCTATATCAATGTGATGTGAAGAGATGGAGGTTACATCTGTGAGAAGAAGCTAAGAACCTGTTTGGAACCTTAATTCAAGTAAATAAAGTAGAATGAGAGAGAAGGAGGGCAGGGGGAAGAAAAGCAAGTTCAAAAAGTGACCTATGAAAGTAATGTTGGAAGAAACGTCCTTCTGGGTTCAGTTCCAAGTGGTGAAAAAGACACTCAATTCATAGAATCTTGGAAAGAAGGTTTAATGCTGGACAGCAGACTGCTTGGAAAGATGTTTTTTTTTTAATGGTGGACAGGACCTCATGGTTTGAGGTCCTGGGAAAAAAGGGCATGGGGGAGAGAGAGAGACAGAGACAGAGATTTATACCCTTTGTTGGGCCCCACCTTTGAGCTTCCTGTTCCTGTGTAAGAAATGTATCCCATTGATTGTCAGACTCCCAGTGGGTGGGATTCTTAGTTAACTTTGTAAGCTGTCTGTGCCCCAGGCTTGGTTGAGCCTTGCTAGATGATGTAATCTTCCCAGGTGCCGTATGGTGAGAGGGCTAATCTTATCATGTCCTGAGGGCCATCAACCTGGAGTTGATGGCCCACCCTGGAGGGAGCTGCAGGGAGCTGCTTTGTCTTTAAAAACATGTTTCTCATTTTCTCGTCCAGGGAAATATAATATTCTGCCTTTTTAATAGTTCTTAGAATATTTATTTATTCTAGAAGACGGCTGGGTGCTACCTTCCTACAGTAACATCAAGCAACCAGTTACAGGAGAAACTGACGAAAGACAAAGTAAGCCAGTTTTGGGAAAGTGGGAGGAGACAATTGGTTTGATTATGGGACTGTTCATTTTTAAGATTAATATTGTTTCAGGTTATGGATCTATCTGGTTCACATATCCACATGAGGCTATAAATTTTATTTATTTATTTATTAGATTTATATCCCACCCTTCTCCAAAAGGACCCAGGGTGGCGCACAGGAATTTAAAATACATACAAAATTGTAATACAAAATTTAAAAACCTATTAAATGCCTGTCCTGCGCTAAAAACCAAATAAAATCCCCGAAATAAAACTATCTAAACTAGTCCCAGCGGAGGTTATGTTAGGCCGGCTTGATGAAAGAGGTGTGTTTTTAAACACTGGCGGAAGAGGCGGAGGTCGGTGATGGTACGAAGTTCTGGGGGTAGGTCGTACCACAGGGCAGGGCCCGCCACAGAGAAGGCCCTTCCTCTGGGTGTCGCCAGTCGGCATTGTCTGGCCGACGGCACCCTGAGAAGGCCCTCTCTGTGGGAGCGTATCGGTCTAAGGGATGTATGGGGCATGAGATGGTCTCACATATGAAGACTATGAGAGGTCCTTGGTGCTCTCTGAGCGTGATTGTTTTCTTGCAGATGTGTCATTACCTAAACTACATAACATCTTGCACTGATGATGTTACCTAGTTTGGGTAATGAAACATCTGCAAGAAAACAACCAAGCTCAGAGAGTACCAAGGACCCCTTATTTAAACCTAAATTACAAATATTCTCCTTCATTAAGAAAGAATGTAAACATGGATTATTTATTTTCAGTATAAATTTATTGAAAGTTTTTAGCAAGGTAAAAGCAGTACAAATATTAGAAAATAAACAAAAAAAAGAAAGATGACTATTGAACAAGAAAGAAAAGAGAAAAAGGAGATAAAAGAAAAGATGTTAGAGATCTGGCTTCTGATCTTTCTGACAGTGGTATGTTACCTCTCGCTCTCTAAGGTTATTGGAGAGGTTATTTTAAGGTTCATTATTAGAGGTGCAATACTTTTAAAAAGAAAAACGGGATGCCCCAGGAAGGAGGGAAGTCATCGTTTAGAAAGGCTGGCAATAAGCTTAATGAGAAAAAGTTTCATCCAAGGTGATAGATATTCTGGTTTGCAAAATCTTTGCAGGGAAACTGCTCTTGAACTCAGGAATGTCTCCGTGTTATAACCAGGGCTAGATTTATATGCAGTTGTCTAAAGAATGGTCTAGTACCTAGAATAATGATAGCCTTGGGTAGGTTCAGATGGCCCTCAAAGTAACAGGATTCTGATGAGTGAAATGATATTCCAGGTTGGAAGACAAGCAGGATGTAAGATTTAATTTGAATATAAGAGGCAAATAGAGATACTTGAAGGTAGAAAAAAATGATTAACGGTTGAGTATCTGTTTTATTTATTTTTTGTTCCTTGCTGTCGATCGGCTGAGTTTAAAAATCCAAATAATGATTTAAAGAGTTCAAATAGAGACGGTAAAGGTAGAATGGTCTCCTGCCACCAACTAAGATTGGCTGCTTACTAGAACATGAAATATGGACTAGTCAGCAAGATTTCTTCATTAGTGCAAGGCCAAAGCAAAAAAATATTGGCTGCATTGGCAGACTTTTTACAAATCGTGTTAGAACATCTTTTTTCCAGCAAACAAGAGTCAATTTTGTTCAAGAACCCAAAGTCCTACTATCTGAATACATCAAGGTTGAAGGCTCATCCAAGATAGCAAGTAACCTGAACCAACTTGTTACTCATGGAAAGCTTACAATCAAGACAAGAATGGACATAGTCTTGCCTCCTGTTGTTCATTGGCAATTGCTGTTCAATAAAGGATAACCAAGCATATAATCAACACGACCTGTTTGTAACATCCATAAACCTTTAGAGAAAGATATCCTATACCAGTGTTTCTCAACCTTGGGCACTTGAAGAGGTCCGGACTTCAACTCCCAGAATTCTTCAAGTGCCCAAGGTTGAGAAACACTGTCCTATACGATCCCATCATTGGAACACTTTCTGGCATGAGTTCAGTCCATTTCCAGTGCTTAACTCAACAAGATGAGGAATGAGATGAGATAAGACCTCCCCGTCCCCCCATTGACAAGGCTTTGACCTCAGTTATTATACTATTCTTATGAGATTCTCTACTTTATTCCAATCTGGTGTGAATTTTAAAGGTAGTGGCCCAAATCAAGTATTCTGTCCACTTCCTCAATAGAAACAAATGAAAAATTTGATCCAACAGAAACAAATTATTAGGTTGGTCTATTCCCTATTGTCTTCACTAGAATTTCCAGGTTTGGGTGACTTCGGTTGAGGTTTAAAAAATCATAAGTCCATCATAATTCATTACAAAGAACACACAAGATCTAACACAACCCCAACAGGGAGACATCAAATCCTGCACCACCTGGAACAGCTACCTGTGGCTATTTTCAACAGTTGCTGAGATCATTTTTCTCCACTTATAAGTTGTATTGTGGAAATATTTCAATACTCTGTAAGTCATGTTTAGTCATATTTGCTTGTGGATTGCTATGTTCATTACCAATGAATTGCAGTGGCATGCAGATATCTAGAATGCCCAGAGTGTTCAGTGGGCAGGCAGTACTCAAGAGGTGTGTGTGTGGGGGTGGGTTTGTATTATTACCAGCTGTAGGCAGTTTAATTTAATAAGTACATGTTCTCAAACAAGTGTTTTTTTCTAAAATGGGATGAACAAAGCCCTAATTTCACAGCTGGAAGCTCTCCAAGATCACAGCCCTGAGAGAAAGACAGTAAGAAGGAAATTGGTAACAAAATCATAGCTATGGTCTTCAAATGACTTTGCGATATCGCTGTCCATTGCCTGTGATTCTTTGGCACCTTTATTTTCAATGTATTTTTTTCTTCTTCTTCAAACACAAAGCATGTTTCATCATTTTCTTGAATGTACACATTTTAGTGCACTACTTTCCCTGCCTATTGTGTAGATATTTCTTCTGGGAACTATGAAATTTGAAGGAGAGTATTGTTTTATTGGTTTAAAATGTCAAAGGCAGAGAGTGGTTATAAACAGTTGGACTGGTGAGACCTACGTCAGTTCAAATTCTGACTTCAAATCCTGGGTCATTTTGGTAGGTGATTTTTGGACAGTCACTTTCTTGAAGTCCAATCTATTTACAGAATAAAATGATAGGAACCCCCCTTGGAATTCTTAAACTTTTCAGAGTCTTGGTGTACCTTGTAGTACATATTCTAGCTGTGTAATGCATATTCATAGCTGTGAATGCCCCAACACTACAAGTCTTTAAGAAGATGTTGGATAGCCATTTGTCTGAAGAGGTGTAGTGTTTCCTGCCTAAGCAGGGGGTTGGACTAGAAGACCTCCAAGGTCGCTTCCAACTCTGTTATTCTATTCTTATTTAAGATCGTATGTGGTATATTGGTAAAGATATTGTCTTAGACAATATCACCCCAGCTTCATAAGATGCTTCTTTATGGGGATGCAACAAAGAGAAATTCCCTTCACCTTCCAGAGTAAAGTCAGAATCGAAATGGACTAATAAATGAACGAATAACTTCAATAGAAGCATAGAATCAGAAGGAGCCTTTAGGCCATCAAGCCAAATATCCTGCTTAAATTCAAGAGTCCAAAATTAAAGTATTAAATTAAAGCTGTCCAGACTCTGCTTATCTAATTAATAAGAGGGTTCTATCATTTCTCTGGGTAATTGGCTCTACCTTCTAGCTACTGTAACAGGAATATACCTCCCTCTAACTGAAGACTAATATACCATGTCTTGGACTATTATGTCTTAAATTCTGTACATGTCGAGTATCTGGAATTTATAGTATATTCTTGACAATCCCTTTCTGAACTTGTACATATTTGTCTGAATCTTCTTAAATGTGGTGCCCAAAACTGGACACATTTTTTGAAGTAGGTCTGATCATTGCAGAATAAAATGGCAATATTAATTTCCCTGATTAGAATAGAATACAATAGAATAGAATAGAATAGTTGGAAGGGACCTTGGAGGTCTTCTAGTCCAACCCCCTGCCTAGGCAGGAAACCCTACACCACATCAGACAAATGGATATCCAACATCTTCTTAAAAGCTTCCACTGTTGGAGCATTCACAACTTCTGGAGACATGATAAAAGCAGTGCCTCACTCTCACAACACAGGCTCCATCCTTTTGTGAATGTGAGGAGACATTGCCTGCATGTACAAAGGGAGCAGAGCCTGACGGGAAGCCTCTGGAATCTGCAGATGCAATACAATACAATAGCAGAATTGGAAGGGACCTTGGAGGTCTTCTAGTCCAACCCCCTGCCTAGGCAGGAAACCCTATGCCATTTCAGACAAATGGCTATCCAACATCTTCTTAAAGACTTCCAATGTTGGGGCATTCACAACTTCTGGAGACAAGCTGTTCCACTGATTAATTGTTCTGTCAGGAAATTTCTCCTCAGTTTTAAGTTGCTTCTCTCCTTGATTAGTTTCCACCCATTGCTTCTTGTTCTGCCCTCAGGTGCTTTGGAGAATAGTTTGACTCCCTCTTCTTTGTGGCAGCCCCTGAGATATCGGAACACTGCTATCATGTCTCCACTAGTCCTTCTTTTTATTAAACTAAACATACCCAGTTTCTGCAACCGTTCTTCATATGTTTTAGCCTCCAGTCCCCTAATCATCTTTGTTGCTCTTCTCTGCACTCTTTCTAGAGTCTCCACATCTTTTCTACATTGTGGCGACCAAAACTGGATGCAGTATTCCAAGTGTGGCCTTACCAAGACATTATAAAATGATATTAACACTTCATGTGATCTTGATTCTATCCCTCTGTTTGTGCAGCCTTAGAACTGTGTTGGCTTTTTTGGCAGCTGCAGCAACAGACTCTGACATCTTTGCCCTCTGGAATGCAGCCCCACCCTCCTGGGAATCCAGACTACATCCCACCACATTTGCCAATCATATTCCTTTTATTTGGCACGTATCTGATAACCCCTTTTTATCTTTAGCATTTTTGCCAACTTCTCCAATACATTCCCATCCATCTTGAGCTACTTCCCCCATTAGTTTCTCTTGACACAGAAGTATATTTATCATTGCTCTCAATTTAAGTCTTTTTTTAAAAATAAAAAAAATGCTTTGCTATAATGTACTCTGCTGAACTTCCTTTCTAAACAGAATTCCATTAAATGCTCACCGTCTGTCAATTATCCTCTTACTACTACTTCCTCCCCCCCCCCCACACTCCCTGAAGTGTGATCTGCCCCGCAGCCTTCAGCTGCTTGTCTCCCAGGAATACCTGAAGCTTCATTAAGAAAATCACTTCCAGATTTCAACTACTTGCTCTACTTTGGCCAGAGTGATGGTCAGTTTCCTGACTGTTTCCTGACAGAGTGATAGTCAAATTTCCTGACAATTAGAACAATTAATTGCCTCCAGAAGTTGTGGATGCTCCTCTACTGGAAGATTTTAAGAAGAGAATCTGAAATGGTATAGGATAGTGATGACGAATGGAGTGTGAATGCATGGCACTAAGTGCTGAAAAGGGAGCATTTCTTGGACGTGCATGTGCTCATTTGTGCCACAACCAGGAAGAGGAGTTGCCCAAGGGGCATGTGCATGCTAGAAAATGTACTTCCAGTTTGTGCAGCAGGCAGGTTACTGCCATGCATGAGCGTGTGCCAGTCAGCTGGTGCATGCTCACACCAGAAAACAGAACACCAGCTCTTCCAGTTTCCAGTACTGCCACATGCACAAAGGCCAGCTGTTCATCGCATGAGCATATGCATGCACACCAGAAACCCAGAAGACAAATGGGTGATACTGTGAGTGCTGGGTGACATGGCTCCATGTGTCACTTTGGGCATGCATGCCATAGGTTCGCCATCTGGGTATAGGATTTCCTACTGCACAGTGGGTTGGAGTAGAAGACCTCCAAGTTCTTCTTTAGTTATTTTGTCCAGATTGTAGTTTAAACAGCTCCTGATTGGGGGTTCCTCTGTTATATTCCCCATCCCAATCATGCTAGGATAGCAAACATCATTTGCTTTCCTTCTCCGAATAGGCCTTGAAAAAAGAGATTAAAAAAAAAATAGAACAGAGTTTTATAATTCTTCCAATCACATGAGCTAAAAGGAGAAAATTGATAGACTGTTTTCAATTTTATCCAGTTAAACAAACAAAAACAAAGAAAACACCCTCATTTCACAGTTTCTGCATGTAGTCTTTAACTTGCAACCACAAATGGGACCAGATTTTGCTAAACAAGTGATTGTTAAGTGAATCATGCCCAACATTTTTCCATGGTTGTGAATAGAATAGAATAGAATAGAATTCTATATTGGCCAAGTGTGATTAGATACACAAGGAATTTATCTTTAGTGCATATGCTCTCTGTGTAGATAAAAGAAAATATACATTTGTCACGAAGCATAAGATTCAGCACTTAATGATAGTCATAGGGTACAAGTAAGCAATCAAATCATACTAGGAAACAATATAAATCATAAGGGTACAAGCAACAAAGTTACAGTCATAAATGGGAGGAGATGGGTGATAAGAATGAGGAGATTATAATTAATAATAATAATTTATTAAATTTCTAAACCGCCCCCTCTCCCCGAAGGGACTCGAGGCGGTATACAGGGAAATTAAAAACATCTAAAATCATAACAATACATACATAATTAAAACTGAATTAAATAATAACCCTGTACTAAAATTTATAAAAACATTAAAAACTATATCCCATTAAAACCAGATTAAATAATTTAAACTACAGACTGGGGCGAGGAGCATAAATTAGGCCAAGCCGACCTGATGGAACAGATAGGTCTTAACTTTTTGGCGGAAGTATTAATAGTAATGCAGACTTAGTGAATAGTTTGACAGTGTTGAGGGAGTTATTTGTTTAGCAGAGTGATGGCATTCAGGAAAAAAAACCCTGTTCTTGTGTCTAGTTTTCTCCCACTTGACTTTGATTGCCAAAGACAGGTAGGCTGGCTAGGTTGCAAATGGCAATCCATGATTCCAGAATGCTGCAACCATCATAATACATACTGGTTGCCAAGTACCACACATTTTTTAAAAAAATATTTTTTAAAATTTTATTTTCAAACTTTGATTACAGGGCCATGGGGATGCTGTGGTGATTTTAAATATAACTTTAAGTCACTTTTTTCAGTATTTTTTTTTCCAGTTTTGTCATTTCAAATGGTCACTGAGTTCAGATTGCCTATATTGAAAATACCAAATCCAAGAAGAAAACCCATTCCATACTAACACCACGGTTCCAAACCAAGCCAGCAAAACAACAGGCCACACTGTGAGTAGAATGGGCCTCTTTACAGGAGTCTCAATTTGGCATATGGTGAACGATAGAGTTAAAAGGGTTTCTAGCCAGCATTACTGGCTTCTGCTGGCTATATGGAGTCAGCATGCTCCTCCTCCTTCCTGCTCCTTGTTGCTCCCTGGCCAGCTCCAGCAATTACTTATTGGCCCGACTCCAGCAAGCACTCTTCAAGCCCAGTTGTTCTCTTGCTGGCTCCAGCAAGTATTCTTCAGGCCTGGGTGGCTTCTGAATTGCCATGTCACAACCCTCAGCTCATTGCCTGCCAACAAGCTAATCAGACATTGGGTGCACCCAGAGCCAATCAATGCCTTGAACACTCCATGACCCACCAGGGCAATGGTGGGTTGCTCTTACCATCACTACTGGCACAATCCACCACCCCTGAGATGCCCAGGTGTTTGTTGAGGCTTGTGCAGGCACCACACACTGTGCACATGTGCGCAATTGGCCAGTGGCTTTAAACAGAGGTAGAGAACGCGGGCGGGTGGGCCAAATGAGCCACCGTACCAGTACGCTATCAGGTGCTCCTGGCTACTACTGGTACGGTCGTACCAAACTGTACCCGCAGGAACCCACCACTGTTCCAGGGGCTGTGAGATACACTGGGAACACAAAAGGCTGGATGGGTACATTCACTATTGGATATACTTTGGGATGGCGGCCAGGCCCTCAGCTGCCCAATGGCCGGGCTGACCACATCTGAAGCACAACATAGGCAGGCAAGCAGGCAAATCTGGGACTCAAACTGGGGGCTCCCCCCATGGGTGGGGCTGTGCGTTTGTCGGTCAATTACCGCTTAGGGAACCTAGGTGGCCTAGCTCCCAGCTGCCTCTGGGAACTCCCCTCCCCACTAAACTCCCCTCCCCAGTCAGATCATCAAAGGCCCAGATTTTCATGGCAGACAGTCCAGCAGTCTCAAACAAAACGGTTGTTGGAAGCCGAGACTGAAGACTGGGCTGAGGGAATGCCTGCCAGAGAAAATGCCAGCCAACTGAAATGGAGGCGGTTATGTAAGATGGAATGAAGTTCATCAGGCAGATTTAACTGCCCTGCTTACCTCAGTGAAACATTTTTTTCATGCCAGGTAAGAAAATTCAGGTGGAATTCACCTCCCAGGTGCCTAGGACCATGTCATCTGTTTCTGTCCTCCCAAAATGGTAGGTGACTTGTCCTCATCATGGGGCAAACATAACTTTTAGATTATCCGAGGATCTTTCCTCCTGTTTAGCATCAAGGAGATGAACCTCTCATGCTGTCTGACCTGCCCCAGTTTGCTCTCTCAGGAAAGTAAGACTCGTGACTCCATTTAGTTGAAGCAAAGGAACTTTTACTGAAAGAAACTGGTTGCAGCAAAGTCAGGAGGAATCTGAATCAAAGCTATTCTTTCCAACTCTCAATCCCTCCCCCATGACCAGTCCCCCAGCCAACCAATAGGATGCCGATATGATGTTTTGAGAAGCTCTGATGTGTGAAACTAGTAACATTCCATTCTCAGACAAATGGCCTTGAACAGGAGTATCAAACTGGCAGTTCATGGGCTGGATGTGTCATGCACAGGCCACACCCACCCCAGCTCCACAAATGGAAAAAACATCACAAAACTTCTCCTGACGGCAATGTGACACCACGAATTTGACACCCGTGGCCTTGAAGATCCTGAAACAGTTTGGTGATCGGGTATTCTTCTGTTGTCACTTCCTCCTCCTCATTTCCCACCTTTAGATACACAGGTGTAACTTGCCCCAATCCCTTCCCCCTTCCCTTCCGCTTTGATGGCAGGAACTCAGAAAGGTGCCAGGGTGACAATGGAGATTCTGACATTATGCCTTTGTTCAACCCGTGAAGAAAACAATCAGGAGAAGGACCATTAGCAAATATCTGGAAGCACCATGTTAAACAGAGCTCAGACAGAAGTGGAGATAATTTAAGTACAGAATCACTATTATGTGCTCTTTTCAAAGATCTGCAATATGCTTTCGGAAGGCTTTACCCACATATCTTCCTCTTTGGAGGAAATCCAAAACAATTCTCCTCCATTGCTTGAGAAATTTGTGCAGAAGCCAATCTGTATTAGTTCTTTGCAGAGATCCAGATTCAGAGCACACGCAGCATCTGTCAAGGAAGATCTTAAAGCAGCTGTGTACGTTTCTGAGCTCACACACACACAGCTGCCTTCTGCAGCTGTCACACAATCCCATGAAAAGACAACTTTGGCGGAAGCATGTCAGAGAGGTGCTACGTGTGCAGCCAAAATAACATTCTACCTTTTGAACCCAGCACACCCCTAAACTGTAATTAGTTGGGGGAGGAGAATGAGAAGCTGAAATGCGCAGTGGATTTGATTTAAGAATTGAGTGGCAGGACTTTTGCAGCTGGTCCTGGATCTGAGCTCCAGCTGTGTTTAAGCCCTTTTTCATTTCAATTGAATGGATTGGACTGAAGCCATCCCAGGCTGTCATTTGCATTGCAATTCGGTGGCTCAGATAAGATTAGTTTTTTGGAAGCACCTGCAGCTTCGGTTGCCAGTCTGATCATGTAGTCAGCTCACTGGACCACAGCTGATGTGATGGCTATTCCCTCAGTGGGCAGCTTGGAAATGGGGGCCACCTACGCCATATTGTGTAGCTGGCTGGATGACAAAGGGACTGATGCTTTCTTTTTTTTTTTAATCAGGAACCTTGAATGCTTCAGATACAGAGCAAAAGTATTCAATCTTGGCTGGAACATTAGAAACCTAATCATAAATGAAATGCTCTAGTGGGTTGCTGATAATCTGGGTAGATCGAGGAGGAGAAAGTTGATGCCTTGCTAAGGGAGAATCCAAATCTGCAGTCATTCCCAGACAAACATATTTCAGGTTTTGCTCTATTTTTGTTTCTGTCATTTTTTTTATTCAGCTTGATAATACTGAAGTTGCTTTCAAAAATGTTTTATTTTTCCTCTCTGGAGTAGAATGTGGAATTCTTGCACTTGGTTATGAGGAGCAGTGATAGGGATGCCGTGATTTCCTATCTTTGTTTGTGGAATCTCTTTTCTCCCAGTCTAAAATCTCCCTGGCTTCCTGGCTTCCATTCAATTCCAAGAGAAGACTTCAAAAGGGGAACTCTTCCCTTGGGATGTTTCTCGACCAGGCCAGTGGTGGGTTCCTACCAATTCAGACTGGATCAGTTCACTAGAACCAGCAGTGACCCAGGCCTGCCACACCCCTGAATTGGTTCTCCTGGGCACGCTGTAGGTGCCACCATCTTGTTTTTTTGCTTCTGCGCATGCATAGAACAATTTTTATTGTATCGTGCATGCATCAAGTGTGCATGCTATGCAGCCATGAGCAAACTGGCAGTGGTAACTGCCGGAACGGAATGCACCCCGGAACCAGGGGTGTCAAACTTGATTTTATTGAGGGCCACATTATGGTTGTCTGACTTCGGAGGGCCAGAGGGTGTGGCCAGGAGTGGGTATGTCCAGAGGTGTGCGTGGTCATGGTGAGCATGTTGGAGCCACCAGTGGTGACCAAGTGCTAAGGCAGGACTTCCCTGAGACCTTCCTCACTCTCATTATAATCTCCTTCCTTCCTTCCTTCCTTCCTTCCTTCCTTCCTTCCTTCCTTCCTTCCTTCCTTCCATCCATCCATCCATCCATCTTCATTCTTCTTCCTTCTTCCTTCTCCTCTTCTCTTATTTCTCCTTCCTTGCTCTCTTCCCATCTTTCCTTATTTTTCTTTGTCTTTCCTCTTTCCCTTTCTCCTTTCCTATCCCTTCTTGCATGTTCAAATGCAAAAGGGGAAATATTTCTCCTTTTGTTTTGTTTTTAGTTTGTTTTTATAGCCCACGCCAGCAAAAGCACAGCCCACATCCCATTTTTGGCCACGATGGCTTCCTGCAGCCCTCTGGCAAGAAAAATGGAGCTCCATTTTCTCTGGCAAAGGCACTGCGGGCCGGTCCTGTGCTGTTTCCAAGCTGGCCCCACGGGCTAGATCTAAGCACCCTGCAGGCCAGATCTGGCCCCCAGGTCTTGAGTTTGACACCCCTGTTTTAGACTATGGAATACTGGCAACTAAGGAAGCTTCAGAGGGATGGAAAAATGTATAGGAGAAGACACTACCACCATCAGCAGTAGCAGCCTTCCCAGCTCTAGCAATATAACCAATTAAAAATGTTACCAAGAGACATTAAAAAAGATTTCTGAAAGTTAAAGGTTGCATGATAACACGGGCCAAAAATGTTGGTTACAATATAGATGTAGTGGATTGGGAAAGAATCTGGAACACAAATTATAAGCTAACACATCAGTACCACTTAAAGAAAATGTGTACAAAATATTTTATCGTTGGCATTTATCACCAATAAGACTGGCCAAAATGTACCCAAACATGAATCCGACATGCTGGAAGTATAAAAAAAAAAAATACAAGGGACTTTTTATCACATATGGTGGACCTGCCTGGAAACACAAAAATATTGGACAAAAATTTGGAAATGGGTGCAAGAAATTACAAGAGAACAAATAAAATAGAAACCTGAAATCTTTCTGCTGGGAATAATCAAAGGGAAATATATCAAGAAAATCAAGTACATATTAACACATCTGCTAACCAAAGCTAGAATAGCATTTGCCCAATGCTGGAAACAATAATATCCCCTTGGACGAATTAGTGATACAAAAAATTTTGGATTGTGCAGAGATGGACAAATTGACACTAAAATTCAGCGACAAAGAAGAGTTGGAATATTATGAAATTTGGAACATTTGGTACAAATGGTTGCAAAACAAGAATAAAATTAAATAAGCCAAAAAACTATATATATCTGTATGTATGTTAGGTTTTTGAGCTGATCAGTAAATAAATCAGTATGCTTCCTCCCTTAATTAGGGCTTAACAGAGTGTTGTGAGACATATATATATATATATATATATATATATATATATATATATATATATATATATATATATATATATATATATATATATATATATATATATATATATATATATATATACCTACACCCGTGAAAATCTACGAAAACTAGTGTGAGGCCTCTCGCCTTACATGCAACATAGCCCCGGTTCGAATCCCATGAAGGGGTATGGCCAGCTGATGAGAGCTAATAAGCTTGAAATAGATCTATCCTGGTCTCTTCTAATTTAATTTATTGATCAGCTCATAAAACTAACACACATATCTAAAATATTATACAACGTAATTCTTGGCTTGCTGTCTCTAGCGATGAGCCGAAGGGCAGTAAAAGAAACAGTGTGTCTCCTCCCTGAACTGGGGCCTAATAATAACAGGTTGTTGTTATATATATATATGTAACAACAACCTATATATATGTAGGTCTTTGGTTGTTCGGGTTTTCTCCCGCGTAGAATTGGAAGTATCTTCACGACGTTTCGATGAAGTCTCGTCGTGAAGTCTCGTCGTGAAGATACTTCCAATTCTACGTGGGAGAAAACCCGAACAACCAAAGACCTACATACAAACACCCGCAAAAACCTCAGAAAACATATATATATATATATATTAATTTTATGAGCTGATCAATAAATTTAAATTTGAGAGACCAAGATAGATCTATTTCGAGCTTATTAGCTCTCATCAGTTGGCCACACCCCACTGGGATTCGAACCGGGGCTGCAATGCATCCAAGGCAGAAGCCTAGCACTACAGCCTAACCGGCTCTACCCATTGCATCAGCTAAGACAGGAGTATTTAGTATAGATTAGGCTGTAGTGCTAGGCTTCTGCCTTGGATGCATTGCAGCCCCGGTTCGAATCCCAGTGGGGTGTGGCCAACTGATGAGAGCTAATAAGCTCAAAATAGATCTATCTTGGTCTCTCAAATTTAAATTTATTGATCAGCTCATAAAACTAACACACATATCTTAAAAAATTTACACAACGTAATTCATGGTTCTCTGTCTAGATGGTCTCTGGTGATGAGCCAAAAGGCAGAGAAGGAAACAGTATGTCTCCTCTCTTAATGGGGCCATAACAGGAAGTTGTGAGAACAATTATCTATCTATCTATCTATCTATCTATCTATCTATCTATCTATCTATCTATCTATCTATCTATCATGTATAAAAGTGTGTAAACATAGAAGCGAAATAATATATTCATGTACATGATGACACAAAAATGTTGATATAATGACTAAGGTGTTGTAGGAAAAAAAAGAAAAATATTTTTGAAAAAGGTAGAAAAACTGAAGCTCCTTTTGCCATAGAAGAAGACTTTAAAGAAACTGTATGACAGAATTCTAGACATTAATTTCAAGCTGTAAACCAAATCAGCAAGGAGAAGTTGTTGGGCTGCCCCACCTTCTGAGCGTCCTTCAATGAGCTCCACAGTCTTGAGAACTCCATAGATAGTCACATCTCTTGGGAGCCCCTGTGCACTAGGCAAGATGGGGTCAGTTTGTACCCAGGAGAAGACTTTTGGTACAGCACAAAGATCTAGAATACACTTCCAGAGATCCATCATCTCTCTAACATCTGCGCCAAGATGCCTTTCAAACCTGGGTTGATTATCTGCCTCTCGTTTATGATTGAACACTTAAAACAGTTATGTCACCAAGTAGCAGCTCATGTTTTTATACATACACATCATCATAACCATTAACATCATCCTCCTCCTCCTCCCGAGCAGATGATTATGAATGTGTGTGCGCCTTTCTTCAACTTGTAAGACTTTGGCACTAAACAATTGCCAAATTGCAGCAGACTGTTTAGGAAAGCACAACTGTGACTTTAAGCTAACAGCCCCTTCCCTAATGTGGGGAACTAAAAAGCATGTTGCAGATGATTAATGTTTGTCAGTAATAGTCAAGGCAGTGAGAGCAACCCTAAGGCAAGCAACCGCTTAGTATTGTTTGCTCACAGGATAGCAGATGGGAAGTGAATGCGCTCTGCCGAGCATCCACATTCTAATGGCTCAGTACAGACATATTTCCATCTGCCGTCCTTCCACATGCCTGCTGAATAGTTGCAGTGCAGAATCACAGGCAAAATTCTCTGTCTCTCCCATTAGAAGAAGAAGCCTTACGAGCCTTCTAACCAGTGGTTCATTTGGCACCCAACATCATTTCCAATTGGAGATTACTGCAGAGGAGTATTACTGTTAGGAGCAGACTCCTATAGTTGGGTAGACAATATATAGTCATGGCATCTTTAAGGCTGTTGGAATGTTAGAGTGCAATTAATAAGTGCAATTATCTCTAACTATAAGAGGAAGCCAGGAGAGCGCATGTCTCTCTCTCTGCTGGACTTGCTGATTGATAACTGAATTGTGTCGTGAACTGTGATTACTGAAGAAGAAGATGGAAGATTGCGCAAGCTATTTGATATTGTTGAGACTTTGTTTTTGACTCGTTTAACATCACTGCTTGTTGAGCAGTAGCTTAGTTTGGTAGTTTTTACAACCTAAGTAAAAGCTATTTTATTTTACTAAACGGTGTCTGGCTACTAATTGTGTGTACATTAGCAAGTTTCCTCTAGCTCTGTGCTGCACACCCTCTGCTGTCTCCCAATGGAGATATCACCTAACAGCACGTGGACTCCATTGGGATTTGAATCCATGGGGTGGGGGAGAGCAGAATGCTGAGCATCGGAGGCTGTCAAGGTTTGGGAACCTTCCAAAGGCAGGTGATGCACAGATGGAATAGTCCTGACTCTATCACAGAGCTGCCCAAAAGTAGGAACTCAACAGAACAGTTCCATCCCAGACTGTATGACGAGAAGGGGGTCCATAGTTACTAAAATGAGATGGAAAAACAGTCTAATACAATGCTGTCAGTACAGCAGCAATTGCAACAGCCACAGCGATAGCAATGGCATTTAGACGTTTCTAAGCGCTTTAGAGTGCTTTACGACCCTCTCTAAGTGGTTTTGCCAAGTCATTACTGCATTCTAACTGCTGCACCACCAGAGCTCATAATGATATGCTTGGGCTTTTGCTTCTTGAAATGTTGCCCTTTATGCAGCAAAGCCTCCTGAGCGTAATTAGCAAATATGATGCTACGTTATTCCCACATCCATTCTTTTTTTAGCAGTAAAAAGACAGCAAAATCATCATGACGTTTGGTGATTTATCAAGTTGTCTGCCTATATTGTCCTGCCCAAAAGGAGAAAAAAAGCTCCTCTCTCCTCTCCTTATTTAGGAGTTTGATACTTTCAGGGGCTGTCCAGCTGAGATAGAGGGAGAGAAATTACACTAAAACCAAAGAACGTGGCGATAAAGAAAAAGTAGAGGCCAGTCAACGGAGAAATTACCTTCTCCATCTCCACATTTTGGCAGCACAGTGTATTGATGTTCTGGAGGCTACAACTTTGGATATAGCAGCAGTCCTTAGGCCTTTCCCCCATTCCTGAGCTGAATTGTGCTCAACACATCCTTAAATTGAAAGAATACGACATGGCACAAAATTCATTGCATCTTTTGCCAATCTTTATTCTTCCTCTCTTTGCAATCCTTGCAAGTCACTTTGCCTTTCCTCCGAGGTAACAGATGACAAAGGCTAAAAGATTTTATGTACCTTGAGACTGCCTTGGGGATGTTTTAGAATAATGATGAACTATCCATTTTGAAACTGGTGCAGCTCAGGACAACTTAAGCTTATCTCCCTCATAGGCTGGGGATGAGATGAAAACCAGGTCTTGGGGGACACACCTGAAAAACATATTGCCACAGGTACCAGTGGTGACAGACGGAGGGCCACAGGTTGTCCCTGTTGAATCTTCTAATGTCCCTTTTTCATAAAGCCCATCATAAAACCAATACTGTACAACTTCATTGGGCATACGTATAAACCAAAAACAATTACCTAAGCATCAGCTCAGTCATGAAACATAGGAGGAGATTAGAAAGAACATCAAGATTGTTCTGTCTTGATTCTCTTGGATATAAGTTTGTGTGTGTGTGTGTGTATAGGGGGATATTAGAGTCTATCAGGCTTTCGAGATTCTGTTATTGTACCAGTGATGGTTTCCAGGTGGTACAGCCCAGTACAGCCATACCGGTAGTAGCCAGGATCAGCTGACAATGCACAGGTACAGTGGCTCATTTGGCCCTCCCGCCTGGCTGTGTTCTATACCAGTTGTTAAAGCAACTGGCCAATTGCGCACATGCATGTGGCACCTGCATGAGCTCCAACAAGCAGCTGGAGGTCACGGGGTGGTGGAGTGTGCATGCGTGTCCAGCATGTGTGCACGAACAGGATGTGCGGCCCAATGAGCAGTGCACCGGTAGCGATGGAGAGAGGAACCCACCACTGTATTGTACCTGCAACAATTACTATATTTTTCAGAGTATAAGACGCACCTTTTTCCCTCAAAAAAAAGGCTGAAAATCTGAGTGTCATATACACGGAATGTAGCTTTTTTTGCCTCCCAAATCCTGCCCCCTTCACCAAAATGGCCATGCATAGCTTTTAGAAGGCTTTCAGAGAGCTCCTGGGGGCTGGGGAGGGCAGAAATGAGCAAAAAATGACCTGTTTTTGCCCCCTCCGGCCCCCAGCAGCATTCTATAAGCTTCCATAAGGCTATGCATACCTTTTTTTTTTTTTTTACAAAAAAACAGGCCCATTTTCACGAAAATGGGCTGTTTTTTGCTTGTTTTGGGCCCCCCTACCCTGCAGGAGGACTCTACAAGCCTCCTTTTAAGGGCTATTCATGCCCCTTTTTTTGAAAAAAATGGCCCTGTTTTCATGAAAAACGGGCCGCTTTAGGGAGGTTTGCAGAGTGCAAAAAAAAATTTTTTTTTAAATATTTCCTCTTCAAAACCTTGTGGCGTCTTATACTCCGGTGCGTCTTATACTCCGAAAAATGCGGTAAGTAGCATTTCAGTTGTTCTTGTGAAACCTATTTCCTACCTTGAAGGGTTGGCATTGAAGTTTCTTCTCTCTTGCTATCTTTCATCCGTTTTCTTTTACATTAATGAATGCTTGATTCTAGGTATCGCTGGCTCTTCTTCTCTTCACAGCTTAGCTTTTCCTGTTAAGTCTTTGGGAAAAATGGATGGTGAGTGTGCTCATCTTAACTGTTACTAAGCTTTGCAAAGCCTTAAAATCTTTTCAAGAGAGGCGAAATAAGTATTTGAAGAGCTGAAGATGCCATTGCCAAGCGACCTGACAGGACTAGCTATAAGTGCTCCTACAGATAAGTATCTTCAAAGTGTTGACATGGCTGGCCTAGCAAATCATATCTGTGCAGATTAAGAAGAGGAGAGAATTTTTTAGTGCTGAGTGGAGAGGTGAGTCCAGTAAATAGATGAATTATGGAAATCGTCTTGTGTGTAGGTTTGTCTACCCCCTGCCCCTGCCACATTAGTCTGAATATCCTTCTCACTGTCTTCAGTAGCTCTGACTATACAATCTACACTGCTACCCATCCATGACCAATGGAGGAATTCATTTTCCCTGATTATTTGTTTTCAAATATATTCTTTTGAGATATCTCTGTTATTATAATTGCTGCAAAATATTCTATTAATTTGCAGATTTTTCTCCTGATAGATTCTTATTTTTAGGGGGGGGGATTGTGCACCCATGAGTCTACGTGTCCTATGAATAGCTTTCTATATATCTAAAACAGACTTGGTTGAAACCTCCTCTATAGCAATAGCTATAGCAGAGGTGGGTTCAATACTGGAAGGGACCTTGGAGGTCTTCTAGGCCAACCCCCTGCCTAGGCAGGAAACCCTGTACCCTTTCAGACAAATGGCTATCCAACATCTTCTTAAAGACTTCCAGTGTTGGGGCATTCACAACTTCTGGAGGCAATTTCTGTTCCACCGATTAATTGTTCTAACTGTCAGGAAATTTCTCCTCAGTTCTAAGTTGCTTCTCTCATTGATTAGTCTCCACCCATTGCTTCTTGTTCTGCCCTCAGGTGCTTTGTGGCAACCCCTGAGATACCCCTGACTCCCTCTTCTTTGTGGCAACCCCTGAGATATCGGAACACTGCTATCATGTCTCCCCTAGTCCTTCTTTTTATTAAACTAGACATACCCAGTTCCTGCAACCATTCTTCATATGTTTTAGCCTCAAGTCCCCTAATCCTGTTTGTTGCTCTTCTCTGCACTCTTTCTAGAGTCTCCACATCCTTTTTACATTGTGGCAACCAAAACTGAATGCAGTATTCCAAGTGTGGCCTTACCAAGGCCTTATAAAGTGGTATTAACACTTCCCGTGATCTTGATTCTATCCCTTCCTACTGGTACGGTACGGTTCAGCCGAATAGATAGTAACTCCAGCAGCAACGAGACTGAACCGGTTCTATACTCATCCATGACCAATGGAGGAATTGGTCTTGATTTTCTGTTCTGCATATGCACAGAACAATCTTCACTGAAAAAATGTTATTCTCCCCCCCTTTTAATATTGTGCACATGCGCAGACCATTTTTAGTGCAAATGTGCACACATGCGGAGTGCGCATTTGGCATGCATGCAAGCAAAGCGAGCAAAAATTTTCATGCGCCGAACCAGTAGTAATGGTGGAAGGAGCCCACCCCTGAGCTATAGCATTTAGACATATGTACCAATTCATAGTGCTTTACAGCCCTCTCTAAGTGGTACACAGAGTAACACATTGCCCCCAACAATTAGGGTCCTCATTTTACTGAAGGATGGAAAGCTGAGTCAACTTTGAGTTGGTGAGAATCAAACTGCTGGCAGTTGACAGAATTATCTTGCAATTATGATGACTCCCCAGGACATGTCCCCAGATGCCACACCAGATGTCAGTTTGGAGGAAGATGAACCAGTTCCAGGCATGTCAAGAGGGGAGTTGGTAAATGGCTCTGAGAGGGATTTGGCTGAAGCACAGCTGCAGCAGGACAGCCCTGAGGCTTCATGTGGGGGGAAGCATCAGAGGTGGGTTGCTCCTGGTTTGGCCAGGTTTGGGCAAACTGTAGTGGTGGTGGTGGGAGGCTCCACCCACCTGCCCGGATGCTTCTGCGCATGCATGAGCATGCACGTGTGCACAAGTGAACCAGTAGTAAAAAAAATGGAAACCCACCACTAGAAAGCATGCAGCTACCAGCCAGGCAGTGATGGGGAAGATGAACTGCCTTCAGCCCCTCATCTGAGAATACGTAGGGCAAAAAAAAAAAGGCCTGAGCAATGAAGGTCAGGAAGATTATTCATGAGGAGGCAGCCTCTTCTTGATGGGTTGCACCAGAAGTTGGCTATTTACATAGCAGACAGGTGGAGACCATGTGGGAACAACATGTTTGTTTTCTTGCTGTGTGTTCCTGCCTTGAACTTTGGATGGTGTCTCTTCAGCTGTATCCTTTGCCTTGCCTTGCCTTGCCTGGCCTGGCCTGGCCTGGCCTGGCCTGGCCTGGCCTGGCCTTGCCTTGCCTTGCCTTGCCTTGCCTTGCCTTGCCTTGCCTTGCCTTGCCTGGCCTGGCCTGGCCTGGCCTGGCCTGGCCTGGCTTTGCCCTTGCCCTTGCCCTTGCCCTTGCCCTTGGAACTTGCCTGTGCCTTGGGAACTTGCTTTTGTCTAGTGGACTGGACTTGCTTTTGCCTTGACTAGTGTTGGTTTCATTTGAGCAGCCTGTGGAACTCACTGGGGTTGAGCTGGTGCCAGCACATGGAATTTCTGGGGCATACCAATTCAGGCTTGGAAGCCTTAACAAAGACTCCTTACATGTGTGGGGCATGTGTATATGTGTATGTGTGAGTGAGTGGGACAGCACAGCAATACTGCATTCTAATCACTGTGCCACTATGGCTCTTCCTTTCTACAGGAACTTTTCCTGGTTATAAGGAATACTTTTGGTGGAAGGTTGAAGAGCACACAGGCATCGATACATACATGTACACCATAGGTCCACATCTGTAGAAAAATAATGAAAAAGACACCTTTCTTTCAGCCGCTGATTCACAACTTTTCAACTGAAAGCTGATCAGCTGGACATGAGAAAACAATACAATACAATACAATAGCAGAGTTGGAAGGGACCTTGGAGGTCCAACTCCCTGCCTAGGCAGGAAGCCCTATACCATTTCAGACAAATAGCTATCCAACATCTTTTTGAAGACTTGCAGTTTGGGGGCATTCACAACTTCTGGAGGGAAGCTGTTTCACTGATTAATTGTTCTAACTGTCAGGAAATTTCTCCTCAGTTCTAAGTTGCTTCTCTCCTTGATTAGTTTCTACCCATTGCTTCTTGTTCTGCCCTCAGCTGCTTTGGAGAATAGTTTGACTCCTTCTTCTTTGTGGCAACCCCTGAGATATTGGAACACTGCTATCATGTCTCCCTTAGTCCTCCTTTTCATTAAACTAGACATACCCAGTAAACAGTAGATGGTGTTCTTGGGACCCTATAAGCAGAAGAGTTGTGGGCCACTCTACACTATTTTCCGCACTCAAATGGGGGAAAATAACCTCAACAAACATAGAAATTCAAATGTGTATCATCTTTCCTGGATGTGTTTCCAGTTTCCCTTCAGTCATCTCTCTTTCCAACTGTTCTCTGTCCATCCTGGCTTGGCTTGGCTTGGCATCTGGCTTCTTTGTTTCTCAACACCAAACACCAGGAAGGTAATCAAATTCACTGCCAGAAGTTATCTCTGGCCCTATGGAGCAGAGGTGGTATTCAGCCAGTTCTGACAGTTCTGGAGAACCGACAGTGGAAATTTTGAGTAGTTCAGAGAACTGGCAAACAGGCTGGCCCCATCCCTGCTGCCTCCCAGCCTCCCAGCCGATCTTCTTTTGTTGCCCTGAACAGACAAATGGAACTGGAAAGCAGGTTAGTGGGGTGGGAAGGGAATGGGGATTTTGCAGTATCCTTTCCCCTGCCATGCCCACAAAGGTATGCGCACAAAGCCATGCCCAAAGAATCAGTAGTAAAAAAAATTGAATCCCACCACTGCTAGGGAGTGCACTGGGAACTAAGGGGAAGGCATGGCTATCTTGATAACTTGATTTCTTGGTTAGCATGCTAGCCGAAAAGATGGTGGATCCATGGAGGTAATTCTCACGACATTCTTAATACTAAGTGGTGCTAGATTGCTAATTTGGTTGGCTCTGCCTGCTCAATGGTATGTTGGTCCTCATTTCTTATGGTGTCTGTGGTCTTACTAACCCAGCTTCTGTTAGTTAGGTAGTGGTTAGAGTGCAGTACTGCAGGCAACTTCTGCTGACTGCTGGCTGACTGCAGTTTGGCAGTTCATATCTCACCAGGCTCAAGGTTGACTCAGCCTTCCATCCTTCGGAGGTGGGTAAAATGAGGACCCAGATTGTTGGGGGCAACCGGCTGACTCTGTAAACTGCTTAGAGGGGGCTGTAAAAGCACTGTATATAAGCAGTATATAAGTCTAAGTCAGTGATGGCTAACCTTTTTTGGCTCGCGTGCCAAAAGCGGGGGGAGCACAGGGGTGTCATGCACAGGCGTGCCACACCCATAATGCTATGGGTGTGACCCTCTGCTTTTGGCGTGCTTTTTTCACCCTCCCCAGGCTCCAGAGGCTTTTTAGGAGCCTGGGAAGGGTGAAAACAGCCTCCCCTCCCCACCTCGAGGCTTCAGGAGCTTCCCTGAAGCCTCCAGAGGGCAAAAAACGGCCTCAAAAGAAAATCAGCTGGCCAGCGCACACATGCGTGCTGGAGCTGACAGGCAACACCTTGCATGCCCTAAGAAATGGTTCCGCATGCCACCTGTGGCACCCGTGCCATAGGTTCGCCATCACTGGTCTAAGTGCTATTGCTATTATAATAATCCAGCCCACCCATCTATAGTGATAGTTTGAGAATATAGTAATGCTTGATTAAAAGTAAAGCTGGACATAAATGGCCTATTTAAAATTTCCACCAAATATGAAAGGAGAACAATTCCTCTAATTTTCAAAACGGGAAAGAGAAATTAAGCCGCACTTTCCTTAAGGGAGGGAGTTCCTTCAGCAAGGGCCAGCAGTGCAATTACTGGAAAGCCTACATGTTTTCTTAATATCTTCCCTGGAGATGTCAGGGGGAGAAGTGGAAAGCCAAAAGACAGCATAGATCGTTGAGGCAATGGTTGTACGATGAAAAATACAATATTCATAGTCAGCCTTCAGCTGCATCTTTACTAAGTAAATGCCAAAAAAATGACATTCGGCTCCTGGGATTTTTACTGAAATGCTCCCTCTTTGAATGAATTTCTAAAGCTTTCATCAAATTAAGTGAGGATTGGTGGGACAAAAACATAGCAGAACATCTCTTTCCAGGGTTCATTATAAATGAAGAAATCATAGGAGGAGATGATGTTTGACCCATTTCCCTACCTGGAACCTCTTTCCCGTACACCTTTTCTTCCATTCATTGCGACTTCCCAGGATCTTAAATTGCATCAAGCTCTCTGCCATTATCTTTGGCAGACATCTCAGAAAGCTCATTTAAGGGAAATCACACCCTTCATGAAGGGTGTAAATCCTGTTCATCAGACCCTTTTGGGTGGGGGGGGGGGGGGAGGGAGAAGGAGAAGAAGAGTTTGAAGAAACCAGCTTGCATTATGTCAGAAAAAGGATGGATTAACTGTTGTCTCTTGCTGGTATGTCTTTTCTTCTGATGCTCCAGCATTTGGCTAATTTCCTAAACACTACTTACTAGATGCTACCTGCTGCTTTTCTAGAAAGAGCATGACAGCATGTTAGGCAATGAATGAAATGCAGTTGCTGGGGCTGAAGGAATGCCACAGGTGACTCAGAAACATTGGAAAATAATATTTTAGAACAACAGCCCTGAGTGGTGCAAAATGTCTGGTCTTCATTCTTAGCATTTCTTGGCTTTCTATAACCGGAGTTGGGGGCAATATGCAAACTATGTAAACCATTTAGAGAGGGCTGTAAAGCATTGTGAAGCAGTATATAAGTATAAGTGCTATTGCTATTGTATTTTCAGTAAATGGTACTTTCAGAGAGGCGGGCCTGGTTCACCACAATCTTGTTCCCTGCACCACGACTCTAATTTTGGCCAGAGACAGTCTTGCTAAAAGTTATATACCTGCAGATACCTCCAATCAAATAGCTTTGTGCTTGTCTTGCGAAATTGTCAATTTTCCAATAAATAAATTCTAATATCTGAAATGGTGAACTATTTTGGGATAATTTAGGATGAATCTAATCTCATTCTCTGTGAATCTTCTTGGAAAATCTATATCAGAAAGTCTTTTAAAACAGAGTAATTAGAAAGTTTCTGTATAAGTACAATCCTGGAAGAGCGGAGTTTGTAATCATCTTAGATCTCAGGAGAAGTTCCTTCTCTTTTATGATATACATATTTATATTCCATGAACTACCATATTTTTCGGAGTATAAGACGCACCGGAGTATAAGATGCACCAAGGTTTTGAAGAGGCAAATTACAAACAAAGTAGGTAGGTAGATAGAGGGAGAGAGAGAAAAAAGAAATACAGTAGGTAGGTAGGTAGATAAAGGGATAGAAAGAAAGAGAAATAGAGAGAGAGAAATACAGTAGGTAGGTAGGAGAGAGAGTGTGTGTAGGTAGATAGGTAGGTAGAAGGATAGAGAGAGAAATAGAAAGAGAGAGAGAGAGAAATACATAGGGAGGTAGGGAGAAAGAGAGTGTGTGTAGGTAGGGAGAGAGAGAGAGAGAGAGAGTGAGAGTAAGTAAGTAGGTTGATGTTTCCAGGTGTATTTATCCATGTCCTGGAGAAGGAAATCACTGACAAACCTAAAAACTTTGTTTCTCCTGGCACAGAAACAGTTAAAGAGCCTTCCAAAAGAGCTTTCCAAAAGTGTTCTAACTCAGGGGTTCCCAAACGTGGCAAATTTAAGACTTGTGGACTTCAATTCCCAGAATTCTCCAGCTAGCTATGTCCACATGCTATGCTGGCTGGAGAATTCTGGGAGTTGAAGTCCAAAGTCTTAAAGTTGCCAAGTAACTAAACAGCCTTCCAAAAGGGAAAAAAAGGGTTTTTTGCACTTTGCATACTTCCCCCAAACTGCTCTTTCTCCACGAAAACGTGGCCGTTTTTCTTCAAATAAAAAGCATGACTAGCCTTGAGGGGGCTTGCAAAGGGCTCCTGGGGTGTGGGAGGGGGGTGAAAAATGAGCGAAATCCCACCCCATTTATCACAAAAACGGGCCATTTTAGTGTCAAATCAATTGAATGCATAGCCCTATGGAGGCTTATAGAGTGCTGCTAGGAGCGGGGGGGGGGGAGGCAAAAAACGCCCTGATTTAGGTTAATTTCTGCCCTCCCCAGCCCCCAGGAGCTCTCTGGAAGCCTCCATAAGGCTAGGCACAGCCATTTTGGTGAAGGGGGTGGGGTTTCAGGAGGCAAAAAATGCTGTATTCGGTGTATAAGACGCACCCAGATTTTCAGCCTCTTTAGAGGAAAAAAGGTGCATCTTATACTCTGAAAAATACAGTAAGTTTAAACTGTGTCCCAACATGAGTGGCAGAATCTGGATTTTTCTCATAAAGTGACTTTAATACACCCTTTTCTTCTCACATAAATACACATACCATATTAGTTTGATTCTTCTCAGATTCATATTTTTTGAAGTTCATAATATTTGAATTTTTTTGGTCTGCTGCAGATTTGCAGTACGTGTCTGCATGCCTATTTCTCAGGCATACAAGAGCTTCTGGGAAGAGAGGCGTAATAATAATAGTAATAATAATATTCATTTTTATTCACAGTTTTGGTTAAGGGACCAAGACTTTGCAAGTGGTTTTCCCTGCTATTTCGTATGTTTTTTTCACTAATATATAGATCTATTTAGATATGTAGATTGTTATCAGAATTTTTCTTTCTTTCTTTCTTTCTTTCTTTCTTTCTTTCTTTCTTTCTTTCTTTCTTTCTTTCTTTCTTTCTATCTATCTATCTATCTATCTATCTATCTATCTATCTATCTATCTATCTATCTATCTATCTATCTATGCTGGTCTTGTTGTATTCGGGTCTTTTCCCATGTAAGCTTGAAATTGTCATGGCAACATTTCGGTGAGGTCTCACTCGCCATCTTCAGGCTGGCGTCTGTGGCCTGCCATCTTTCTATAAATCTTGGTGTGGGGGGTGGAGTGCTGGCTTTGTTGCTGTGAGTGGGTTGATTGGCTGTGTAGTTTTATCACGATTGGTAGATTGGTGCTGATTGGTGCTATCTGTTTGTTCGATGTTCTTTTGTATTGTATTGTAATGGCCTGGGTGGTGGGTGGAGCTTGTCTGTTGGCCAGTGCTGGTTTCCAGATTTCTGGTAGGTGGGAGGTATCATCACATTTGTTCATGTTGTGGGGGTGTTACTCTATTTTGATGCCTTCCCTGATTATTCTCTTGTTGAGCTGTTTAGTAGCACCAATGACAATTGGATGGATAATCCAATTGGACAAGATTGGACAACCATTAGATCAGGAGGTCTCCTGCCTTGAGCAGGAGGTTGGGCTAGAAGACCTCTGAAATCTCTTCCAGTCCTATAATTCTATGTTCTAAAAGGGGTTGCCTCCTACAGGAGATGTGAACAGGAGCACAACAATAGAGTTTGGGAGAACAATAGAAGCATGTTATAAGCCAACCATAGTACGCACGGTAGAGGTAATTAAATTAAGGCAGTTATTAAACTTTGGCAAAACTAAGTGTGCAATAATCTCCTGTAAAAGCTACTAATTATGAAGCATTTATTTAGCAGCATTGTTCACTCTGATGGAATTAAGGGGCTAACTTTGCTCCCATTAACCAGCTTTTCATTCGCTTTATAATTATTTTCTATTCTTATAAGGTTCGTTTAACGATGCCTGGTGCCCAGGAGAGGCTGAAAAGAAAAGATTAACAATAGAAGTAGATATCTACTCAGAAGCCTGTCCAATTGAGCTAATTTGGATTTACCCTCAGGTAAGTGCACATAAGGTTGCAGCTTCATTTCGGGAGGGGAAGGAGAAAGAGAAACACTTAATGGGTGTTCTTCCACCAGTCCCACAAGCATACATCTCTTGTTAGGAAGATTACATATTCCCAATAGCAATTCTTATGCAGCCTAGAATTCACAGGAAGTAGTAGGAGAAAGCTTGTTAAAAAGAGATTCAACCTAGAAGTAAGCTGATTTTTTTTCTGACAGTGAGAACAAATGATCATAGCAATAGCGTGTCTCCTGAAGTTGTGGGTGCTCCATCCCTGATGGAGATTGGACAACCATTTGACTAGGATGATATAAGCCTTCTGCCTTGATCATGGGGTTGAACTAGAATAGTCCTTAGGTTCCTTTCAGCCATATGATTCTAAGTGTATGTTCATCATATGATGTTGGACTCCTTCTTGATTTTTGCATCCCATCAATAAAATAGTAAGTTTAGCAACTAATCCACAGATATTTTGAGGACGAAACTTCAGTTAACTACTTCCATTAATATAGCTTTCATATTAAATGAGTGCTGCATCTTAGTCATTTACAGAGGAGAGTTCTGATAAGAAACTTTCCGTTGGCTTGCCAACTCATATCATTCGCATTTACATGCCAAAAAAGCATTGATAGAAAACTGGGAAAATTTCTCTAGTCCGTGCCGAGACTCCATAAGAAAAGAAGTCCCTAAATATATCCTAGAACCCAATGGTTGTACTGATGTCTTGTAAAATTGAAAGAATACTGGAAGGGTGATTAAAAAACGTCTTGTGGAAGACCTTGGCCTCATTTTTTGGTGAGTCAGTCTAGATAATAATCTAGCTCAGAATAAACAATAGATAGATAGATAGATAGATAGATAGATAGATAGATAGATAGATAGATAGATAGATAGATAGAAAGATAGATAGATAGATAGGAAGAGAGAGACAGAGACAGAGAGATAATCTTTCAAAATGGGGAAAGGATTATTTTATTAATATGCAAGTACTAAGAACATATTCATATCCATATGGATCTAGCTCAATTTTATATTGTTGACTATGGAACTACTGTAATCCCATCCTCTATCATACTCTTTAATCTATAGCAGATAGAAATAAACTCTTCCATTTTCTCATTTCTCTAACAATATTCAAATACCAACAAAGTATACCATTTTTTATTCCACTCTTCAATATCTTGAACTTTCCTTCGTTCCTACTCACATAGGATGATTCCATATTTTTGAATTTTACATCAATTATATTTTCCTCCAAAGTTGTACTTACATATGATGACTTCTAACAAAACAAAACAAAAATACAATAACCCTAAGTTAATATGACCAAGTCACAAGACAAACTTTGTCCCTATGAGAAGTTAAAGGAGAAGAACAGGGGATTCTTGATTACATTCCCCTAAGTTTGCAATATCTTGTAACCAATGATGCGATTCAAGTAATTTAACAACTGGTTCTCACTAATGACTGGCTGGGTAGGCGTGGTTGAGTGGAATCATGTGACTGAGTGGAATCAGCCGATTCGCTGAACTGCCCAAAAAGTTAACAACTGGTTCAGTTGAAATGATGTGAGCCAGCTAAATCTCACCACTGGTTGTAACTGAATTTAAGATGGTGTCTTCACTGCTTTTATAAAGCAGTTATGTTTATAAAAATAATTATTATCTTGCATATCCAAGGTGCCTTTGAACTACAGCAGATTATCCCAACCTTGACAGTTTTTAGACATTGACTCCAACTCCCAAAATTCTCCAACCAGCAGGGAATCAGTCTTCTGAAAGCTGCCAAATTTGAGAAACATTGGCTAGAGGGACAGAGTTAGTTTTATGTCAGTTTGGAAGGCAGATTGTATTTTTTATCTTCTTGGACTACATTGTCAAGGGGCATAAAGTTTATTGTGAGTTACAGTGCTGTAGTACCCTAGTCCAGTTAAAGGAGGTGTAATTTACTTATAGATGTTAAAGGAACGAAGAAACAATCTGACGAGTGGAATGTATTTTTAGAGCTTAGCTGTGAGAAGGCCAACAGGCAATGAGAATATGTCAACATGGGTCAGTCATCTCCCTCATAATCTGTAGCCTCTGTGATGTTTTGTCAAGTCCACCATCTTCAGCTGGGCACCTGGTTGGCATTCTGCCATCAATCAAGGAAGGGAGGGGGGAACAAATGGGCAATAAAACTGTATTTATGAAGGGAAATTGGGAGGGGGGATTGACAATTGAGGAAGAACAGAGTGTTTTGGAATCCAGTTTGTGCTAGCATGCTGGCATCTTCAAGGCTGTTTACTCTGAGAGTGGAATTTCACCAGCCCAAACACCTCAGCATTTTCCAAAACATCATGGCATTCCCAATTGGCTACACATGGGCGGACCATGGGGGACAGGGTGGGGAAAACCAGTGGTTTAGTTCTGTATCAGCACACGGGAATTTTAGATTCTGCTTGACTTTACTGCAATCACCATCTTTAATAAAGGTGCCTTTTCACCTCAAGCAAATGAAGTCAAGGGTTTTACTTTCCTATGAGCAGAGGTGGGTTGCTGCAGGTTTGGCCCGATTCAGCCAAACCGGTAATGGAATTCAGGCCTGGATTACAGAACTGACAGTGACTCAGGCCTGCCATGCCCCCGAATCGGTTGGCCGCCACCATTTTGGATTTCATTGATTGTGTGTGCACAGCTCATTGTAAATTGTTCTGCGCATGTGCACAGAACAATTTACATTGAAGAGAGCACACACATGCAGCGTGCAAATCACGCAAAGTGTGCACACACATACATTGTGCACAGGTTGCGAACTGGCAGTAACCCCAGCAGCAACCCACCCCTGACTAGGAGCTCAGTGGGGAAGGAGGGGCAGGTCTGACACATCCCATGCCTCATTTGACCTCAAGGAAGGGTAATGTGGACAAGTTGAGGAGCTTCAGGGGCACGGATGTGCACATAAAAAAAAAGTTCCCTTCCAATGGGGTAGAAAAACAAGGTTGAACGGGGGAGTTTTGTCCGGGGAGAAAACATTTTAAGAAGCGGGAAGGTCAGTTTTGAAATAACATTAACTGTTGTTCCTCTCAGCATTTCTCCCTTCCGGTTATAAGATCCACTTGGTTGCACTGTTACACTTGCCTAGTTTGCACGGCAAAGCCATCAATGCATGAGGCAATGAGGGGCTTGCTTTTCAGCCGGCTTGTCACCGAGGCTGATGCCACATAACAATATGGTTTCAAATAAGACAGATTCTCACACGCGTTCTTCTCGTGGGCTGTCTTCTGCTACCATTTGATTGGTTCCGTAGTAGAGACAGAGACATGGGGCACTGGCATTCCCCCCAGGAAATATTTCTGTTGGATTACAGCCTCTGACAGGTAAGCCAGAGTGGGGTTCTCCTTTGTTTCACTCCACCTCTGAATCCCTGAGAACCATTCACCGATCTTTCAGCAGCAACTAATATTTATTCAGAAGCATGCACTATAAAGCATTTATGAGCTCTTTAAAGGGTGCTAACATTTTCTCAAGATGTGGTAAACCTTTGCTGTTTAATAACCTGCATTTAAATAAGTATTCGCTTTGCAGAAGGAGATGAAAATAGAGGGCTCTCAAGCAGAGAGATCAGTCACCTGCTGCAAATTGGTTTACAAGGCATTTTAGCATAGCTCCCGTTTATGACTCTCTGAGTCACTGGAATACTGCGTGTGGAGGGCCTCATCCCAGCAGAAGGGGATGGGCAAGTAAACTGGTTGGAGCAAACATTTTGGATTTTGGTTAAAGTATCCAAAGTTCTGTTTAAAAGGCTACATTCAAAGGTGGGTTCCTACCGGTTGGGCCAAGTAGGTAGCAATTCGGCTGGCCATGCCCCGGAACTGGCTCAATTGGCAGTGTCATAGGCACGACCATCTAGTTTTTTTAACCTGCTGTGCCAACCAGCAATAGAAGAAGCCGGAACCCACCTCTGGCTACATTGCTGCTTATATGCCAGGAAGTGATAGGATGACATTGCAGAAGGAGACCTTGATATTTTATTAGCATTACCAAAGCAGAACACTGGGCAGAAATAGCAATAGCGCTTCGACTTATATACCACTTCCTGGTGTTTCACAGCCCTCTCTAAGCGGTTTACACAGTTTCTCATACAACTAAATTAAATATTACCCACCTCCAACAATCCGGATCCTCATTTTACCAACCTCGGAAGGATGGAAGGCTGAGCTAACACTGAGTCTGTCAGGATCTATCTCGTGGCTATGGGCAGAGTTACCCTGAAATAGCAATAGCACTTAGACTTACATAGTGCAATAGCATTTAGACTGCTTTACAGCTCTCTCTAAGCAGTTTACAGAGTCAGCATATTGCCCCCAATAATTTGAGTCCTCATTTTACCCACCTAGAAAGGATGGAAGGCTGAGTCAGCCTTGAAAGCCTGGTGAGATTTGAACTGCCAAATTGCAGGCAGTCGGCAATCAGCAAAAATAGCCTGCAGTACTGCACTCTAACCACTGCGCCATCATGGCTCATACACCGCTTCACAGTGCTTTACAGCCCTCTCTAAGAAGTTTACAGAGTCAGCATATTGCTCCCAACAATCTGGTTCCTCATTTAACCAACCTTGGAAAAAGGGAAGGCTGAGTCAACCTTGAGTTGGCGAAAATCAAACTGCTGGCTTTGGGTAGAGTTAGCCTGCAATACCACATTCTAACCACTGCACCACCACGTAGGACTTCCCAGGTTATGCAAACCAGCACTATTCCATCCCGAGTGATGCAGGCTGGAAAAGAAAAACTAAAGTCAGGATGCTGGCCTTGATCACACAGTTAAAATCTTGCTCCTTTTATGACTATGCTACACCACCTTGTCCTGATCTCAGGACATCATCTCAGAGTTGTTACAGCCATCTGTTTCCTTCAAGTTCTTTGGCTTAAAAAACTAAGTTCTCCCACCTCAGCATCCAAGGCGTTCGACATGATATATCTGGCTGCTTTGATCTGGTGGTACAAAGGGCCTCTGTACATATGCACAAGTTTCTTTTAGCATCTGGGTTAAAATAGAGAGCCACCCTGAACATCTCAGTGCTCTGAAGCATTCTTTTGGAGCGCCATTCAGCTCAAGGAAACATAGTTTCCCTCATCTTCCAGATGCTACAACCAGATGGGTCACTGTGACATATGCAAGCTGTGTTTTAATAGGACTGAATGAATGTTCTATGAATATCTGAGCATCTCACATATCTCAGTTCTGCGTGTCAACAGCAGGAAGTAGTAGAGAGGCAGACTTTCTCAGTAACCCCGCTCAATGTTCTCCTTGAAGACTTGCCAAATTCTGCCTCTTCCAGGACCCACATGCCTGAGTAAATTTTATGAGTAAGCATGTGGGAAAGTTCCCTTGAATTCCTGGTTCTCTTGTTCTCTTTATTTGACATGGTTTTCCTTTTGCCTTCCACATACAACATTAACCACACTGAAAGAGCAAAATAGTGATCAACGGTTAGCAAAGCAAATCTCAAATCCTAAGCAAACAACAAATTCATCTGAATGGAGGTAATGATATAGGGTAGTGATAGTCAACCTGGTCCCTACCGTCCACTAGTGGCCGTTCCAGCTTTCATGGTGGGCGGTAGGGGTTTTGTCTGATACTGAAGCACTTTCCTTTTTTAAAAATTTAATTGACTTCCCTACTTTATAAGTCACCATTACTGTGGAACCGGTGGATGGTTAGAAAAGTTTACTACTAACAGAGATACAAAAGTGGGCGGTAGGTATAAAAAGGTTGACTACCCCTGATATAGGGTCTACTGGGCTTTTGTGCAAAGAAAGAAAAGTCTTCATAGCTTTATCAAATTCAACTTGAGTTTCTATTTGGGAGCTAATAATTGCTGGAAGTTAGCCATACCCAGAACAAAATGGTTTCTCTTCTATATCTGAACTCCACAGGGCCATTCAGAGGTAACCTACCTTAACAATGCATGCCAAACATAAAGGGCTGGGATAAGATGAAAAATGATGCTAAGCAGAGGAGGGAGGGAGAGGGAAGGGAGAAGGGGGGGAGGGGGAGAGGAAGAAGGAAAGGGGGACGGGAGGGGGCAAGAGGGAGGGAGAGAGGAAGAGGGAGGAGGAGAGCAATAACATGATTTGCCAGGAGTGGAGAACAATCCTTATGCAAATCTTGTGCACAGACCTTCTCTTTTTCACAAAACCAATTGATCTGAATTTTCAAAAGCAAAGAAGAAGACAACTGCCCATCAGAGCTATGTGTTTTTATTCCTCCCCGGAGACAGGAAGTTGTAAAACCAGAATGTCTTTGCTGCACACGTAGGTGGCTTGTTTTGCATTCTTTGGCAGCTAACTTCAGCGTTCAGTGGATGCTTGGGGAATAATTTCGTTTCAGTTCTGGAGTCATGGTTGCTAGTTCAGATACTTTACTTCCCTTCATGGTGATGGTAATGGGAAGAACATGCAGTTAGCAATGCACAAAAAAGGCTCCTTTTCTGAGGCCTTAATTTAAGTGGCAGCATGTTAAAGCTGCAATTCCATCCTAATTTTCCTGGCAGTCTTACTACATTCAGGGGAACTTATTTCTGAATAGATTATATATAAAATTGCCGGGTAATGTATCCAAGCTGCTCCTGGAGACAAATAAACAATTACAGTTTTGAGTAGCGGTGCTTCAGGCCACTTCTCGGGCTCATTCAACAATTTTCTAAATGATTTGACTAAATCTGTAAGATGAGTAGACATTTATTAAATTTTCAGATAACTAGAGGGCTAACTAAGACTTCGAAACCAACTTCCTTAACTTGGTGTCCTTCAGTCCTGCTGTTTCATTGTTTCGGTGTGTGAGAAGAGCTGTAGTCAATGCTGGGAACTAAGGATATATGAGTCAGTGCATGGGCTGTTTCCCACTGCTGAGCTGAAATGCTCCATCTTTCAAGCAACGTTTGTTCTCTTCTGGGCTGATCCTCATCTACCTCTATCGCCCTTGATCTCAGTCACTTCCAGTCCTCTGACATCCCTCCAAGGGAATGGGTTAGAAAGCGTAACATTTTACATGCAATACAATACAATACAATAGCAGAGTTGGAAGGGACCTTGGAGGTCTTCTAGCCCAACTCCCTGCCTAGGCAGGAAGCTCTATACCATTTCAGACAAATGGCTATCCAACAACTTCTTAAAGACTTGCAGTGTTGGGGCATTCACAACTTCTGGAGGGAAGCTGTTCCACTGATTAATTGTTCTAACTGTCAGGAAATTTCTCCTCAGTTCTAAGTTGCTTCTCTCCTTGATTAGTTTCCACCCATTGCTTCTTGTTCTGCCCTCAGGTACCTTGGAGAATAGTTTGACTCCCGCTTCTTTGTGGCAACCCTTGAGATATTGGAAGACTGCTATCATGTCTCCCCTAGTCCTTCTTTTCATTAAACTAGACATACCCAGTTCCTGCAACCATTCTTCATATGTTTTAGTCTCCAGTCCCCTAATCATCTTTGTTGCTCTTCTCTGCACTCTTTCCAGAGTCTCCACATCTTTTCTACATCGTGGTGACCAAAACTGCATGCAGTGTTCCAAGTGTGGCCTTACCAAGGCATTATAAAGTGGTATTAACACTTCACGTGATCTAGATTCTATCCCTCTGTTTATGCAGCCTAGAACTGTGTTGTCTTTTTTGGCAGCTGCTGCACACTGCTGGCTCATATTTAAATGGTTGTCCACTAGGACTCGAAGATCCCTTTCACAGTTACTGCTATTGACCAAGGTACCACCTATACTGTACCTGTGCATTTTGTTTTTCCTGCCTAAATGTAGAACCTTACTCTTTTCACCATTGAATGTCATTTTATTAGATAGTGCCCAATGTTCAAGTTTGTCAAGATCCTTCTGTATCTTAAGCCTATCTTCTGGAGTGTTGGCTATTCCTGCCAGTATGCCTTGAGGCTACTTTGGATGATGTGGAAAAAAGTTGAGGACTATTAATTTAATTCGAGTACAGCAAAGAATAACTTATGTCTGCCTCACTCATGGCTCCAGCACTAGATGAAATCACTATCATAGGGCGGGGCAGAAAATAGACAAGGGATGGCCAAATATGGCTCTTTCAGGCTTGTGCCTTGGTGTGCATATTTTCCGGTGAGACAAACTGAAACAGGAAGATCATTTTATTATAATTTATCAGAATATTCAGACAAAAGGGATTCCTCATTCAAAGAGGGAACCCCCAAACTTTAGCTTACATCCCCTTTGAGAGTTAACATAACAAAGAAGTCTGAAAGAGGAAAATTGATTGGACAGGATAACAGCGCATGTGTTGATTAAAATGAGGTCTGTAGGGGAATAAATTGTAAGGAGAAAGTTTGTTTAGGGTTCACTAGAGATAAAGCAGACCCCAATTTGTGCTAACAAACTTTTCTTATCAGGAACTAGTCTCCAGCTTGTTTATCAGTTTAGGAATGTTAAAAGCGAATAAATCTTGAACATCACTTTAAAAGAAAGAATATAAATCTTAAAATATAAATTAACTTCCGAGACTATGTTATCAACTGGTTTTAAATTGAATTAGGTTTTAATAATGGGGTTTTAAATTGGTTTTAGCACAGGGTTGGGTTAATTTAATAAGCTTTTAGAATATTTATGATATATTTATTATTTGTATTTGTTATATGCATATTTTATCTTTCCTGTGCACCGCCCCGAGTGTCTTTTGGGAGAGTGGCGCGGTATATAAATTTAATAAAAGTAAAAGTAAAGTAAAAGTAAATCAGATTAAAATACAAACTAACTATGTTAGTTAACAAATAACAAAAGCCATGTTTTTTGCCCCTCACAGGCCAGATTCATAAACATTGTAGAGATGGAAGGAACTACAACAGCGGTGGATTTCACATTCCATTACCACTGGTTTGTTCCATGCGCGCCCACTCACTGGCCTTCTGCACATGCACTTTGCTTGCATGCATGCCTTCCGCACTTGCTCTTGGCCTCAAAAACATGCTGAATACCACCTCTGGACCACAATAATCTATATTTGCATTGTGAAGTGCAAGAGGAAAGACCCCAAATGTGGTCTGTGCTATTCTCATATTATTCTAATAGAATGCGTGAATGACCTTGGGGAAATAAGTGAAGAGATGCTGCCCAGGAAGCAATCAGAAAAGTGAGGCATGAGCCCCCCAGTGTCTTAACAGTCAGAGAAAGGAACTTTAGAAAGATCCTTCCAAATGGATCAAGCAGTTATAAAAGCGGAAGGAATTGTGTACTTTCACACTTGCAAGATTGATGTCAGCCCTCCGGGGTAACCTAGACAGGAAACATAACTAGATGAGCTAATTCTCTTTCAATATAAGGCTACATTAACAGAATCTTGTACCTCTGGAAGTACAAAGTTCCCACTGCTCTTTTTAACTGCTTGATCCATTAGAGCAGGCTCTGCCTAGGTTTCTTTCTCTGACCATTGAGCCACTGGGGGGTCCTGCCTCTCTTATCTTATTGTTTCCCTGGCAGTATCTCTTCTCCTCTTCCCCCCAAGGCCATCTGCACAGTCCATTACAAATAGGCTGTAGTCTATCTCAGTCTGTTGGTAGGGCACATCAATGTTCTTTCAATAAAAAGGATACAAAAATTAAAATGCTTCTATTTTCATTTGCAACTTTCACTACCATATGGATGTTTTGTACACAATGTACCCTAATCTACATAATATTTAAATGAAGAAAAAAATTAAATATCCCCAGAAAAAATTGTCTGATGTCATTCTTTTTTATGCCATTTTTCCTCATGCAAATGCTATTCTGCAGTGGGGCTTATTTTATTTTATTTTTCCCTTCTTCATTTCATCTGATTGCACCCACCTCTCTTTTCAGATTTTCTGAATGTTTGTGCACATTTTCTCTGCTAAAAATTTATCAGGGCCTCCTGAGACTACTAGGAATTTATACAGGGAGCCTAAATGAATAAATAGCATTAAGGTTTGGTGCTTCTTTCATTCATTATTTAGAGTTATCCAACATGTGAAGTATCAGAGCTGAAATGCAATAATAACCCCTCTCCTCCCAGGTCAATCAATTTAATTAAAGGAATAACTAGCAGAGGATAGAATATGAGTGCTCATTAGATGTGATTTAGGCCAGCCCTGCACTATATAAATCTCATAAATGTTAGCTGCCCTCATTGCAAAGGAGTTCTCACCATACAGATTCTAAAAGAACATGATGTCCTGCTCAAAAGAGATTCCTGAGAAACTACATAAAACACATATTTTCTCACTTTTTCATTTGGAAAAGGTTGCAAACTCATCTGTAAAGTTTTAAGGCTCATTCAATCCAGAGGCATAATCTTGTAAAGGAAAATTTTGTTGGGGAACAATACAGAAAGTCCTTGACTTATGACAATTTAGTGTCTGTTTGAAGTTACACTGGCACGGGAAAAAGTGACTTATGACCGTTTTTTGCACTTACGACCATTTCAGCATCTTCATAGTCACGTGGATCAAAATTCAGATGCTTTTCAACTTTTTGTGTGTGCAAATTTGCAACATATTGATGATGGTTGCATTGTGTGATCATCCTTTGCAACCTTCTGGCAAGCAAAGTCAATGGGGAAGTTACTAATTTAACAACTGAAGTGATTCACTTAACAACGGTGGTAAGAAAGTTCATAAAAAGGGGCAAAACTCACTTAATAGATGTCTCGCTTAGCAACAGAAATTTTGGGCTTGGAACTTGGACCGGGGAAGATCTTTCTTGCAACAAGGTCCCCACTTGCATTTCATGCATGGTGCCAGTTTCAATCCTGTGATGGAGCAGTTTTTGTCATTGGTGAAAAATGTTGGTAGCTCTGAGGGATGCTGGCCTACAGAGAGCTGAATGTAAAGCATTCCTTATGAAGCTGAACACTGGAGATCAGATGGGGTTGTTTGTAATGTACCATCTTCTTGCCTCACAGCTGCTTCCCCAACTTAAACTGTTTCATGTTGAGGGTGAGTTGTCAGTGGAGTTCGCCAGGCTTGTAATTCTGGTACACATCAACCCAGAGGTGATATTCAACAGGCTCTGACCAGTTCTGGAGAACCAGTTATGGAAATTTTGAGTAGTTCGGAGAACTGGGAAATACCACCTATGACTGGCCCCGCCCCCATCTATTCTCTGCTTCCCGAGTCCCAGCTGTTTGAGAGGAAATGGAGATTTTGCACTAACCTTCCCCTGGAGTGGGGTGGTAATGAGGATTTTACAGTGCCCTTCCCCTGGAGTGGGGAAGGAATGGAGATTTTGCAGTGTTCTTCCCCTGCTATACCCACCAGGCCATGCCCACCAAGCCATGCTGGCTGGGGAATTCTGGGAGTTGAAGTCCACCAGTCTTAAAAGAGCCCACTTTGCAGACCCCTGCACTAAGCCATGCCCACAGAACTGGTAGTAAAAAAAAATGAATCCCACCACTACTTCAACCTCTCTTCTTTGGGCCAGGATTTAGGCAGATCAGAATTTCATGACCAGCATAGTAACTATGGATCTAGACTATTGGTGGCCTAACTCACACATTAGATTTGGGGTTTGGCTCAGGGCAGTGGTTACAGGATCTGGAGATGGAGTATGTTACTGTAAGTCCAATGGCATACAAAGATCATTTTTCAGTTAATCTTGGGATGTTGTTTCTATCTGCTACAGGGAGAAATGATCTATTAAATCTATTAAATAAACATAAATAAAAATATTGAATGGGTTCATCCCAGATCCTGATGGACCTAGATAGGTTTTAGAAGGAACTTGTGGCTGTTCTCTGTTGCTCTTCCAAGACCTTAGTTCACCATTTGGAATGAACAAATAACAATGGCATTTGATCAAATTACACCTGTTGATAATCTCTGTTTACATGGATCCTAGAAGACACCCTAATTTGGAGAGAAACTCTGTCTTATGAAATTGATTGCGATATAGTCTTGCTCTGGTTCCTTGGAAAACTATGAATTTATTGGCCTTCAGGAAGCAGACACTGTTTTAAGGTTATGAATTCTGCTACCTGTGTTTTAGTTTAATTTCTCTTGAGTTGCTGAGAAGATGATAGACTTGTAGTTCCAAGAGGTTCTGGAAAGAAGTCCACCTAGAATCCTTTCACTCCAATTTCAGGATGGGTTATAGTATTGAAAAAGTTGTATCACACTTGCTGATGGTCAATAGTAGGGTTAGAATGGGAGTGAGCCATCCTGGCCTTCCTTGAACCCTCAGTGACTTTCAGTACCATCAAACATAGTGTCCTTTTCGATTGGCTTTCAGGTTTAGAAGCGGGTGGCAGTTTTACTGTGGTTTTCCTTCTTCTTCCTCCAAGCTGCTTCCATTCAATGTTGATAATTGGGAGAGGGAATCCAGATTTAGATCTATACATTTCAGGGTGCCTCAAGGCTCAATTCTCCCCTCACTTCTACTTACCAAATACATGAAACCACTAGGTGAAGTAAGTCATGAGCACAGTATTTAGTATCATCAATATGCTAATTTAATTTAGATTCCGCTCTACTCCAAACTGACTTTGGATAGCTCACTAAAACCCTAATCAAAATACACAGAATTATAGGGCAGAATTATAAAGAAGAAAAGAATAAAGAACAGGATGGAGAATCCGGGAAACAACACTCACACTTGTCAACATATCCAACAGAGGCCTAACAACGTAATCCAAGGCCCTGGAACGGAATATATCTCTATCCCTGGCTGCCTACATGATGCAACCAAATACCAGAGAGCTGTAACCTTCTTTTGCCTTGATAAATTGTCAGTGAATCAACGTAATTATATTGAATAAGTGTAGAATTCATGGAAGAATAACAAGTGGAAGTCATGACTCACTAAACAAAATGATACTTGTCACAAATTGTCCCAAAACATTTGAAGGGTCCTGCAGTTCTCTATAAGTTGTATTCCATGGACAGATCAGTATTGGTGTTCCATGATAGGTGTCATTATGGCTGGCAGAAATCAAGTGTTGCATTTTACAATTTTAAAAAAACCTGATATTAATTGTTCATTGTGAAAGAGGTAGTATTGTTATTTGAGGATTATTTGATTCCCGTGAACTGTATGGCTTGCCATAACTGAAGGAAGTATGAATTCCACTTTGTATCAGGAGACGATCGGGCCATCTGTCCACCAGTTGAAATGGAAGTGAGTCATGAAGCAAAACAGCGTTGAAAAACCTACAAACAGCTTTACAAAGAATGATTGAAGAACTAATCCAATATTTTGAAATGGCTAAATCAAAATCCAGACTTAATCCAAATAAAAATGTTACGGTAGCATCTGATGTGAATGGTTCATGCAAGAACATTCATAAATGTTACTGAGTTGAAACAGTTTACTATGAAAAATGAATCAAAATTCCCGGTATAGAAATGTGAAAGACCAATTAATTACGGAAAAGCATTTAGTTGCCACTAATGTTGCCAAAGATGGTGAAAGCAGTTATTAAAAGGATAATGACTTTTTCAGACTGGAAATCATATGTTGGCTGACTTTTGTTTATGAATTAAATTAAACAAGCCTTACATTAAGATGTTGTTTATTCATTTGAATTCCTTTTGTATGTTAGTAGGACCCATAAGAAGGTCTGTTAACACTCAATGATAAAGATACACAAAAATTTCAAAATCCAGATAAAACAAACACTTTCACACATAACTGCATTTGCTGTGTGATTCAATCACCTTTCATATTCTTTATTATCAAGTCACTCCAACATAACACTCACATATTCAGTCCACGTTCATTAAAAATCAATTCATTCTTTGCCCTATCAATTTTGTTTCTTTATTTACTGCACACATAATACTTTATATATACTTCCTACAACCCTAACCTTCAAATTTCTAGGTTCTATTATATTTCAAGACCTAAAATGGACACCTAACATCAAAAAGTCATCAAAAAAGCACAACAAAGAGTGTTCTTTCTGCAACAACTCAGAAAGCTCAAACTGCCCAAGGAACTGCTGATACAGTTCTACAGAGGAATTATTGAGTTTGTCATCTGCAACTCTATAACTGTCTGGTTTGGTTCTGCAACCCAACAAGACAGTCACAGACTTCAGAGGATAATCAGAACTGCAGAAAAAACAATTACTACCAACCTGCCTTCCGTTGAGGACCTCTATGCTGCACGAGTCAAAAAGAGGGCCGTGAAAATATTTACAGACCCCTCGCATCCTAGTCATAAATTGTTTCAACCCCTACCTTCAAAATGACACTATAGAGCACTGCACACCAAAACAACTAGACACAAGAACAGTTTTTTCCTGAACACCATCCCTCTGCTAAATAAATAATCCCCTCAACACTGTCAAACTATGTACTAAGTCTGTGCTACTATTACTATTAATCGTCTCATTCCTATCACCCATCTCATCCCACTTATGACTGCATGACTGTACCTTTGTTGCTTGTATCCTTACAATGTATATTGATTGTTTCCTACTATGATTGGATTGCTTATTGATACCCTATGACTATCATTAAGTGTTGTACCTTATGATTCGTGACAAATGTATCTTGTCTTTTTATGTACCCTGAGAGCATATGCACCAAAGACAAATTCCTTCTGTGTCCAATCACCCTTGGCCAATAAAGAATTCTATATTGTCCTGTCCTGTTCTGTTCTGCTCTGCTCTGCTCTGCTCTGTTCCGCTCCGCTCCGCTCCATTCCATTCCATTCCATTCTATTCTGTTGTATTCTATTCTTCCTAGTTGGAGGAATGCCCTTACCATCATGAGGTGTAACAAAAGTTAGTAACCTGTTCTACATCTTAGTTATCTTACTAGAAAGTGCCTTGTAAAACATTCAATTGACTAATGCCATAATGGGCAGCAGAGATCAATAGCTATGGCCTTGTTTTGTTTGAAAAAAATTAAGTGAAAGCAAATCATCTTTCATCAAATTTTAGGAATAATAGTAGAAGGCTTTTTTTTTTTTGGCACAGAAACAGTTCTTGCAATTTAATCCTCCCACTCTCCTTCAGCATTTCTTTTCGAAATTCAAGCAGATGCAAGATGTGAGAAAGATTTCATGGGGAAAGTGGAACATTTTACATAACTGTTCAGAGTAATTACTTCTAAATGCACCAAACCAAGCAGACAATTCCTACAGGCAAGAAATTGAAATATTGATATTAGGGTTTCCAGTTCGTTTCTATAGCTTGCATTATTCTGAAAGTGGGCATATAGAAAATCTATGTGCTATTATAGACTTGCATTGTTAACAAGTTTATCAGGAATCAAGTCATAACATATGGATGGAAGAGAACTCAACTCAAAATTTCTCTTCTCGATATCCTTCAGGATTGCCTTTTCTCATTTATTTCCCATCGTGTTCTTCTAGGTTAGTGTAGACTACAGGATGTCCTTTACTTACTTTAGCAACTATTTAAAGTTACAACTGACTTCCTCAGAGGTACTTATGACCTGGGTCCAAAGTTCCAATCACCAGGCCCTGGTTTTCTAAAAGTGAGAGTAATTAATCAGTGGAACAGCTTCCCACCAGCACAGTGATGGATTCTCCAACATAATGGTGGGTTCTCCATCAATGGAGGTTTTTAAGAAGAGATTTTTCTGAAATGGCACAGAGTCTCCTGCATGAGGAGGGGGTTGAACTGGAAGAACTCCAGAGTCCTTTCCAACTGTTATACTGTTAGTAGCTCCTCTATTCATAATATTAAATCAGGCAATCCATGACCCATTCGATCATTGTTTCAGAGATGTTTTCTTACCGAAGTGAGAAAGAGAATGGGTGAAAAAGCAATGGGAGTGGGGATGATTTTTGATTTCCTGCCAGCTTCCCCACTGACGTTCCTTACAGGAACCTGGCAGGGAGCATTGGAAATGATGATCACATGATGGTGTGAAACAAAATGCACAGGTACAGTATAGGTGGTACCTTTCTCAATAGTAGCAACTGTGAGAGGGATCTAGGAATCCTAGTGGACAACCATTTAAATATGAGCCAGCAGTGTGCAGCAGCTGCCAAAAAAGCCAACACAGTTCTAGGCTGCATAAACAGAGGGATAGAATCTAGATCACGTGAAGTGTTAATGCCACTGTATAGTGCCTTGGTAAGGCCACACTTGGAATACTGCATACAGTTTTGGTCGCCACGATGTAGAAAAGACGTGGAGACTCTGGAAAGAGTGCAGAGAAGAGCAACCAAGATGATTAGGGAACTGGAGACTAAAACATATGAAGAACGGTTGCAGGAGCTGGGTATGTCTAGTTTGATGAAGAAAAGGACCAGGGGAGACATAATAGCAGTGTTCCGATATCTCAGAGGGTGCCACAGAGAAGAGGGAGCCAAACTATTCTCCAAGGCACCTGGGGGCAGGACAAGAAGCAATGGGTGGAAACTAATCAAGGAGAGAAGCAACTTAGAACTAAGGAGAAATTTCCTGACAGTTAGAACAATTAACCTCTGGAACAGCTTGCCTCCAGAAGTTGTGAATGCCCCAACCCTGGATGTCTTTAAAAAGATGTTAGATAGCCATTTGTCTGAAATGGTATAAGGTTCCTGGCCACGCAGGGGGTTGGACTAGAAGACCTACAAGGTCCCTTCCAACTCTGCTATTGTATTGTATTGTATTGTTGATCATGGTGATTCCGCAGTGCAGCAGTGCAGCACCACCAAAGCAGCCACAACTTTGCAAAGTTTGAATTCCACAGGTGGCGTGGGTCCCAAATTTTAATGCATTCTTTATGTCAGCCCATTTGAGTACATTTGCTTCAAAAAATTGTTGCCCTATGATACACCATTTCACCCAACTGAGGGTTATAAACAATCAAACAGAGATGAGAATTATTAATATTACTGAAGTTGTATTTTGATGTCATCTGATATGTCATTCCTTTCAAACTCCTGATTCCATTGTTTTTCCTCATATAATGCTAAATTATCTTATCTCATTACAGCCAAGAACCTCAAGCAATCATTTTAGAATAGAATAGAACAGAGTTAGAAGGGACCTTGGAGGTCATCTAGTCCAACCCCCTACTCAGGCAGGAAATCCTACACAACTTCAGACAAATGGTTATCCAACATCTTCTTAAAGACTTCCAGTGTTGGAGCATTCACTACTTCTGGAGGCAAATTTTAGTAGACCCTAGGTATGGATATTATGGATTTAGCTAATGGATAGTTTTTAGGCCTCATCTGTCTTCCCAGAAATCTCCTGGTAAGCAAACCAAGATTGTCAGACTAATACAATAGTAACAGACCTTCCACAATTACACTCCTTTCGTGATGAACCTTTTAGTGTAAAAGTAATAGATCACTATCTGAGAAATTAAATGGAGCCTTTTGAATCCAAAAGTTGGATTTTTTTTTCTGGGTCTGATGCAGAGTTTGATAGGGCAATAGAGTGGCAGACTTCTGCATTTGCATCTGTCCAATGGTTTTAATTATATGGTACAGATTCTATTACGTTTCCCAGTTTCTCATTTACTTTCACATTTGTCTCAAAACTCTCCAGCCTAAATCACAGCAGGATGGCTTCTCTGTGAAAAAACAAAAAACAAAAACATCATTTGGTAAAGCTCTATCTTAGGCAAAGTTTAGTCCATGCTGGCATTGGAGTGTTTAACAGTATGAAAAGTTTGAGATGGGGAGGAAAACAGAGAATAACTGGGCAACAAACTGCTTTATTGAACTTTGAGATAAACAGAACTGTGAAATGTGTTGAACAGCATTAAAACGTTGGCAAGAGCTGGTGGTGAATTGTGCCAGAGGCTGAGCTTTGTATGCAAGACCGGTGCTTCTCAACCTTGGCAATTTTCAGCAGAGACACTTCGATCCCGGAATTCCCCAGCTAGCATGCTGGTTGGGGAATTCTGGGAGTTGGAAGCCTATAAAGCTTAAAGTTGCCAAGGTTGAGAAAAACTGCAAGGATAGAAGCAAGCAGCCCCATCTCTACATCTTAAAGGTAAAGGTTCCGCTCGCACATATGTGCTAGTCATTCCCGACTCTAGGGGGCAGCGATCGTCTCCATTTCAAAGCTGAAGAAGCCAGCATTGTCCTAAGATGTCTCTGTGGTCATGTGGCCAGTATGACTAAATGTCGAAGGCACTGTTAGCTTCCCACCAAAGGTGGTTCCTATTTTTCTTCTTGCATTTTTACAGGCTTTCAAATTGCTAGATTGCAAAAGGAGATTTAAGCTGATTGGGTTGAAAAAGAAATCCTTGCTATCCTGGAGGACTAAAATGAGATCCAAGAGCCTGGAAGCACACAAGCAGAAGAAATAAATAACCACTAACACAGAAAATGGAGTAATCCCTGGTGCTCTCTGAGCTTGGTTACTTTCTTGCAGAAGTTTCGTTACCCAACTAGGTAATCTCATCAGTGCTACAAGGGAGTTGTGTTTGTTCTCTGTTTGTTCTCTGTTGTGGCTTACCCTATCAGTGTTCATGCGAGACCCACACCAGGTCCTGACCAGGGGCGGGTTGCTGCCGGCGTACTTTTTGCAAGTACGCTTTTGCACATAAATAGGTCTGTGCATATGCAAAACTTTAAAAAATGAAAAAAAATTGTGCAATGAAAATAGTTCTGCACAAGCTGAGAACTGAAAATCAAGATAGCAGCACCATAGGAGAACTGGTTCAGGGGCGTGTCAGGCCTGGGTCGCTGCCAGTTCCAGCAACCCAGGCCACCAAACCACTACCAGTTTGGCTGAACCGGTCTGAACCAGTAGGAGCCCACTACTGGTCCTGACCAGCAATCAATACCCAAACAAAAGAGATTAAGTTGAAACAGTAAACAATACCCCAATCAAGGAACTATCTACTCAGTAAACAACTGCCTGAGCCACCAAGAACACCCCCACCAACACTGACATGGCAAGTCATTTGTATATAATTTATTTATTTATTTTATTTTATTTTATTAAATTTATATACCGCCCTATTCTCCGAAGTAGGACTCAGGGCGGTGCACAGAAAAGATAAAACCACAACAAATATGTACAATATAAAACCGAATTAAATAATTAAATCTGTGCTAAAATAGTTAAAACAATTAAATATAAATTTAAAATTAACCAATTAATCTATGCCAGGTCGGCCAGGTGGAAGAAATGTGCTTTGAGCGTCCGACAGAAAAGGCGAAGGTCAGCGATGGTGTGAAGATCGGGGGGTAGGTCGTTCCAAAGGGCTGGACCCACCACAGAGAAGGCCCTACTCCAGGGAGTCACCAGCCGGCATTGACCGGTGGACGGCACCCTGAGGAGGCCCTCTCTGTGGGAACGGACAGGACGAAGGGAGGTGTGTGGTAGGAGGCGATCTCGCAAATAACCAGGACCCGTGCCATAGAGCGCTTTGAAGATGGTTACCAACACCTTGAAGCGGGTAATGAGAGACCAAACTCTTCTAGCACTGATGATGTTACCTTGTGGGATAATGAAACATCTACAAGAAAACCACCAAGCTCAGAGATCAACAAAGAGACCACCGTTCAACCCTGAGCTACAAATATTCACTTTGATTGGAGAAAGTGGTGTTAGGACAGATAAGCAAAATTGTACTTCCTCCTGAGGGCAGGGGTGGGCTGCTACGTGTTCGTCTGGGTTCAGGAGAACCCATAGCTGATATTATGGCCAGTTCAGAGAACCTCCAAATCTCACCCTTGGCTGGCCCCTCCCCTCCCACCCCTCCCACCCCACTACTCCCAGGAATCTCCACATGACCCGTTTTAGATGTGAGGCAAGTGCAGGGCCCATGCAGAGGCTCAGTGGGGAAAAAATGAGGCTCTTGGAAGTTCTGGAAGGCTGAAAACAGGCCTGTTTCCAGCCTCCAGAGGGCCTTCGGAGCCCAGGGGAGTCAGTTTTCACCTCCCAGAGGCTTGAGGAAAGCCTCCAGAGCCTGAAGAAAGCAAAAATGCACCCCACCTACCGTGATGCTGACTAGGATGACTAGGCCACGCCCACCATGGCCATGCCCACCCAGCAACCAGGCAGAGAACCCATTCCTGAAATTTTTGAAGCCCATGCCTGCCTGACAGCTCATCCCCTACCTATGTTCACTTTACCAATGAACGATTAACTACTAGTTCAGCCTTATGGGAGGCTGAGACTCAAGCATGTTGTTCCATCTAAGTAGAAGTGCTCAGAAGCAAAGAAATGGATAACACCAAGAGAAACGCACATTATATTCAGACCATTTTTTACCCATCCTGGCCTCTGTAATCCACGTTTTGCCTAACCCAGGGGTCTGCAAAGTGGGCTCTTTTAAGACTGGTGGACTTCAACTCCCAGAATTCCCCAGCCAGCATAGCTGGCTGGGGAATTCTGGGAGTTAAAGTCCACCAGTCTTAAAAGAGCCCACTTTGTAGACCCCTGGCCTAACCGAATCGTATTTTTACTATACAGACTAAACGTATAATGCTATTTGTGAAAAAAGTAAGGTCCTACATATAGGCAAGAAAAACCAAATGCACAAGTACAGTATAGGTGGTACCTTGCTCGATAGTAGCAACTGTGAGAGGGATCTCGGAATCCTAGTGGACAACCATCTAAATATGAGCCAGCAGTGTGCAGCAGCTGCCAAAAAAGCCAACACAGTTCTAGGCTGCATCAACAGAGGGATAGAATCTAGATCGCGTGAAGTGTTAATGCCACTGTATAGTGCCTTGGTAAGGCCACACTTGGAATACTGCATACAGTTTTGGTCGCCACGATGTAGAAAAGACGTCGAGACTCTGGAAAGAGTGCAGAGAAGAGCAACCAAGATGATTAGAGGACTGGAGACTAAGACATATGAAGAACGGCTGCAGGAGCTGGGTATGTCTAGTTTGATGAAGAGAAGGACCAGGGGAGACATGATAGCAGTGTTCCGATATCTCAGAGGGTGCCACAAAGAAGAGGGAGTCAAACTATTCTCCAAGGCACCTGGGGGCAGGACAAGGAGCAATGGGTGGAAACTAACCAAGGAGAGAAGCAACTTAGAACTAAGGAGAAATTTCCTAACAGTAAGAACAGTTAACCTCTGGAACAGCTTGCCTCCAGCAGTTGTGAATGCCCCAACCCTGGAAGTCTTTAAAAAGATGTTAGACAGCCATTTGTCTGAAATGGTATAAGGTTCCTGCCCATGCAGGGGGTTGGACTAGAAGACCTACAAGGTCCCTTCCAACTCTGCTATTGTATTGTATTATTGTATTATTATTGTATCTTGATACTATTCAATTTACTTGTGTGCACCTTATTGGTCCTTTCGGGCCTATCTCTTATCCAGATATACTCTTAAAATTATCTTACCTCTGTTGGCAACATATTTTTTTTAAAATCTAGATCATAGTGATTGTGTAAAAATAATACTTAACCTAAATGAGAATCTAAATCTTTGGAACTCTTGGAGGTATCCAGCTGAAAGTCCTTGAAAGGAATCTTTGGAGTCTTTTATAGGTGCACTTCAACTTTTCCAGAATTAGCTCACTTCAATTATTCATAGTTATTTTGATTGGAGAGAAATGTAAAAATAAGTTGAATGCAGTGGGAATGGCATAATTGAGGGATGTGTGTAGTGCAATGCTTCTTAACCTGAAGATGGATGGACTTCAGCTCTCAGAACTCCCCATTCGTCTATACAGGGTAGTGAAACAAGAAGGGAGAAAGTCAAAAATGAATGTGTGCTGGATGCACAGGGATTAAATGCAAATGTGAATGAGGAGCTGAGGTGGGTTCCTATCGGTTCGGAATGGTTCGGCCAAGTAGGTAGTAACTCAGCCGCCCACACACACCCCGAACCAGTTCTATCGGTGGTGCTGTAGGTGGTACCATCTTGTTTTTTGCTTCTGCACATGCGCAGAAGCGATTTTTCCACTACTGTGTATGCACGTGTAACATGCATCAAACATGTGTGCAAAGCATGCACACGCCTGAAGCGCTTCCCTGAGCAAACCGGCAATAAAAGAATCCAGGACCCACCCCTGATGAGGAGGTTGGATCATATAAAGAAAACAAAGGAATAAGGTAGTTCTTAACTTACAACAGTTCATTTAGTGACTGTTTAAAGTTGCAATGGCACTGTAAAGAGTAACTTGTGACCATTTTTTGCACTTACAGCCATTGCAGCATCCCTTTGGTCACATGATCAAAATTCAGACATTTGGCAACTGACTCATATTTATGACGGTTGCAGTGTCCCTGGGTCACGTCATCCCCTTTTGCGACCTTCTGACAAGCAAAGATGATGGGGAAGTCAGATTCAGTTAATAGCCATATTACTAACTTACCAACTGCAGTGATTCACTTGACAATGGCGGCAAGAAAGGTCGTAAAATGGGGCAAAATTCACTTAACAAATGTTTATTTATTTATTTATTTATTTGTTTGTTCATATTTATATACCACCCTATCTCCCAATTTTGGGACTCAGGGCGGTGCACAGGGAACAGTAAAACACAATACAATAAATGTAATAAAATGTTAAAAGTAAATTAAATTAAGCGAACCCGTGCTAAAATTCAATTTAAAAAACTATGCCAAAATCAATTTAAAAACTATGCCAGGCCGGCCACTTGAAATAAGTATGTTTCACTTAGCCATAGAAACTTGGGGCTCAATTGCAGTCATAAGTCAAGGACTACCTGTATCTGAAAGAAAAGTGAATGGGTTGAGAAGAAGGGTAGGAGGAAACTGAGATAGTTATGCTGGGATGGATGGAGTGGATGAGACCTTAAAAAGAAAAAGAAAAAGAAAAAAGGTGAGATATTTAAAGAGCAAAAGGCAATGTATTAAACAGCCTCTGGTGGAAGCTATGATTGCAAAGATAAAAAAGCATGGACAGTATAAAATAATAGTTGTACAAAGTTGGTGTCAAGGTTCTGACTAATGAAGTCAAGTAAATCAGAACTCTGAGACTAGAATCCTCCTCAAAGATCTTCTTTATTGAGTACATCATATCAGCACAGCTCTAAAGGAAAACCAACTCTAAATATTTCCTGTGGTTGCAGCATAATTAAAAATAAGAAATAACCCCATTCCCAAGTGACACAGGTCACGTTGACCAATTAGGTCAATTGGTGGGCTCCCCAGGCTGACCTTATCCATTGCTAGTAGAGATGACCTTGGTTCTCGTGAGAAAGCTCTCTGTTGTGTCAAGTATGACATTCCAACCTCCTTCCCCCTTCCCTCTCTGTGTGGCAACTGAGTAACATAAAAATGGCTGTGCCAGGTTCGGTTCAAAGTTGATAGTTAGTTTATTTATGTTTCCTTTTCTCATCTTTTACCTATCATTTATTTTACTGACTATTTTTTAAATTCTGATTCTGCCCTCTGTATAATGTTTCTTACCTTGGAAGGGAAAAGGCTGATATGTTTGTATGCATGCAGAAAAGTTTCCCCAAAAAAACTTCCTAAAATATAGTTTAACATTCTGAGCTCTGTGAAAATAGTAATTTCATTTATGGGATATTTTGGGGGAAATGCAAGGCGTGGACATATTGATCTGACCCATCAGTGTTGAAAAAGCAAATAAGTCCTTATGTTTTCATTATTATTGATTCCAATGATGAGAGGAGTTGAAATCTTATAGCTTCCACAGGACCACAGATACTTTAACCCAGGGGTCCCCAACCTTTTTTTCACCAGGGACCGGTTTCATTTTAAAGAAAATTCTGCAGACCGGCTAAGTGGCTCAGTAGTCATGTGACTGGGTGGGCGGGGCCAACTTGGAAAATGTGAAACTCACTTAACAATGATCTTGGTTAGCAACCAAACTTTTGGCCTCAACTGTGGTCATAAGTTCTTTCTTTCTTTCTTTCTTTCTTTCTTTCTTTCTTTCTTTCTTTCTTTCTTTCTTTCTTTCTCTCTCTCTCTTTCTCTTTCTTTGTCTCTGTCTCTCTTTCTTTCTCTCGCTATTTCTTTCTTTCTCTCTTTCTCTCTCTTTCCCTTTCTCTCGCTATTTCTTTCTCTTTCTTTCTCTGTCTCTCTCCTTCATCCGCCCATCTCTGTCACTCTGTGTGTGTGTGCGTGTGTCTGTCTGTCTTGCGTTCACTCAATCACTCATTCTGTGTCTCTGTCTATCTTTCTCTCCCTCCCTCCCTCTCTCTGTCTCTCTATGTGTGTCTGTCGTCGTCGTCCCCCCCCCCCAGCCTCCTCAGCTCGCCTGCCGCGCTTGGTCGCTCGTTCGCTCGGTCAGGCTCTGTGGCTGCAGGGCTGGAGAGGAGGAGGAAGGAGGAGGGGGCAGCCCATTGGGCAGAGTACGCGAGAGAACGCAGGAGGATGGTGGGGGCTCTTCCTCCACCCTCGTCGACGGAGGGACTCCTGTGCGCCGCCGGAGCAACCCTCCCGACGAGGGTGGAGGAAGAGCCCCCACCATCCTCCTGCGTTCTCCCATGCGCTCTGCCCAATGGACTGCCCCCTCCTCCCTCCTCCTCCTCTCCAGCCAGTTCCTTCCCCCGCTGGTGGAGCCTCCGCAGCCCCTGGAAAAAAACGAGTGGCATGCGAGCAGGGAAGGGAATCGGCACCCAGGAGTCCCTCCGTCGACGAGGGAGGAGGAAGAGCCACACTCCAACGGCGCGAACAGCCGCGCCTGCGTTCTCCCGCGCGCTCTGCTCAGGGGGATGGCCCCTCCTCCCTCCTCCTCCTCTCCAGCCCTGCGGCCCGGCTCCCACCCAGCCACGGACTGGCACCGGTCCGCGGCCCGGGGGTTGGGGACCCCTGCTTTAACCCTTCTAGGCAGGTTGAAATAGTAGTTTATCTGAAGTACCTAAAGTGAGAGGCTTAATGCATGTGTAAGTGGGCAGAGGATATTTTTTATTGATTTTTAAAGAAAACATACTCTTCAAAACACAGTTTTTTCCCAGAGTGGCATAGGTAAAGGTAAAGGTTCCCCCGCACATGCGTGCTAGTCATTCCCGACTCTAGGGGGTGGTGCTCATCTCCATTTCAAAGCCAAAGAGCCAGCGCTGTCTGAAGATGTCTCTGTGGTCATGTGGCCAGCATGACTAAATGCCAAAGGTGCACAGAATGCTGTTACCTTCCCCCCAAAGGTGGTTCCTATTTTTCTACTTGCATTTATGTGTTTTTGAACTGCTAGGTTGGCAGAAGCTGGGACAACTAATGGGAGCTCACTGCATTACGCAGTGCTAGGGATTTGAACCACTGAACTGCCAACCTTCTGACTGACAAGCTCAGCATCTTAGCCACTGCGTCCTACAGGGTGGCATATAACATTCTAAAATTACAAATTGAATTGATTTTAAAACTTATCTGATTATTAGAAATATGGGACATGCAGTATCAACAATCAACGTTAAGCCCTACTCTTAGCCCTTGAATGGTCACTATAGATAGGTTAAAATATTCAGTTGCAAAATAAAGATATTAATAAAATAATACATTAAACAGCAGAGGAGAGTTTTTTGCCTGTTACCAGGCCTGTCTGTGAAATTTTGTTCCTTGATTTAATTCCATACGCAAATTCCTTTCCATCAACTTGAATGAGAACTGGCAAATTAGGGAAAAAATACAAGCGAAATGTTCTATCTGGCTTTAGTTTGCTTGTCAAGAAAACTCTGCATATTGCTATAAAGCCCATATGTGTCAAAATTCATATTTCTCACAGTGAGGGCATGCGGCTCAGAACTCCAAAAATATACATTGAAATGTGTAGTTTAGGGGGGAAATGCACAGGAATGTTCTCATCATAGCAATTATGTATTATTTTCTTTTTGAAGGTACTGTTTGGTGGGGAAAAGTGCACCAAATGAAAGGAAGCAGACAAATGCAGTATAAATATTTCTGCAGACTTTTGTGGGGAGAAAAAAATTGTGAATAGTAGCTATACACATGATCAGCTGTGGTTTCCGGCATCCCGGTTCAGCCAGATTACTCCAACTCTGGCCATTGGGGGCGAAACATTGGCCCCCGTGGAGAGGGCGCGCAATTTGGGTGTCCTCCTGGATTCCCGGCTGTCCATGGAGGACCATGTGGCAGCCGTGGCCAGGGGGGCGTTTCATCAGGTACGCCTGATGCGCCAATTGCGCCCCTTACTGGACCGGGCTGCCCTTCGCACAGTCACTCAAGCTCTCGTGACGTCCCGACTCGACTATTGTAATGCTCTCTACATGGGGCTTCCCTTGAGGTGCACTTGAAAGCTACAGCTAGTCCAAAACGCAGCCGCGCGGGTGATTATGGGAGCCACTAGGTGCTCCCACATAACACCGATCCTGCGCGAGCTGCATTGGCTTCCTGTGGCCTTTCGAGTGCGCTTCAAGGTTTTGACAACTATCTTTAAAGCGCTCCATGGCTCGGGGCCTAGTTATATGCGAGACCGCCTCCTGCCCCATACATCCCTTAGACCGATACGCTCCCACAGAGAGGGCCTCCTCAGGGTGCCGTCGGCCGGACAATGCCGACTGGCGACACCCAGGGGGAGAGCCTTCTCTGTGGCGGGGCCAGCCCTCTGGAATGACCTACCCCCTGAATTACGTACCATCACCGACCTCCGCCTCTTCCGCCAATGTCTTAAGACATATTTGTTTCAACAAGCCGGCCTAGCCTAACCTCCCACAGGGACTTTTAGATAGTTTTAAATTGGGTTTTTAAAATTTGGTTTTAGCGCAGGATAGGTTTATTTAATAGTTTTTAAATTATATTTATTTTATTTTGTATGTTTTTAAATTTCCTGTGCGCCGCCCTGGGTCCTCTGTGGAGAAGGGCGGGATATAAATTTAAATAAATAAATAAATAAATCAGTAAACTGACTCTGGTGAAAATGACGTTGCATCTCCTAATTAGAACAAAGGAGCATTGCTCACCTGAGCTTACCTTTAAATCAGCTGAAGAAGTAAAGGCTAAATAAAGGTATCCCTTGTCCACTTGTGTCCTATTCTAGGAAGTGGTGCTCATCTCCATTTCTTAGCCGAGAGAACCAGCATTGCCCAAAGATGATTCTGGGGTCAATGTGGCCAGCATAACCAATGGAAGAGTGATCTGGGTACAGGGGACATAGACATCATACCCTTGTCATGGTCAGACCACTCACTTCTCCGACTTGACTTTCCGACCGCTGCTCCCCTCCGCGGGGAGGCGGAACCAGAGTTACCAATCTGGTACCGCCCCAGGCGCTTGATGGACCCGGATGGGTTCCAGACAGCGCTTGGGCCATTTCCTGTATCCCTGACCCGCGCCCCGATGGAGGACCTCACGGCCGCATGGAATAGTGCGGCCGTGGGAGCCTTGGATCGGGTCGCGCCCTTGCGGCCTCTCTCGCGGCGGCGAACCACCCTGGCTCCTTGGTTTACTGAGGGGCTGCGGGTGATGAAACGCCGCAAGAGATGCCTAGAGAGAAGATGGAGGGCTAGCCGCTCTGAATCTGACCGGACACAGGTAAGAGCCCATTTACGGACTTACATTGTGGCGCTGAGGGTGGCCAAACGTCATCATTGTGCCACCCTCATAGCATCCGCAGAAAACCGCCCTGCCGCCCTGTTTAGGGTGACCCGTTCCCTCCTTCAACAGAGGGAGCGGGAAGCCCCGTTACAGGGTAGGGCAGAGGAATTTGTGATTTTTCTGCAGGAGAAAACCGCCCAGATACAGAGTGAGCTAGCCCCCATTCATGGCCCAGTGGGATGCCACGAGAGAGATCTTGTTTGGGAGGAGTTTGACCCCGTTACTTCCGAGGATATGGACAGGTTACGTGGGCGACTGCGAGCCACCACATGTTCATTGGACCCGTGCCCCTCCTGGCTTGTACTGGCATCCTGGGAGGTGACACGAGGCTGGCTCCAAGAGGTTATCAACGCATCCTTGAGTGAGGGTTCCTTGCCTGCCTCCCTAAAAGAGGCTATGGTGAGGCCCCTCCTAAAGAAGCCCTCTTTGGACCCAGCTCTTTTGAACAACTACCGTCCAGTCTCCAACCTTCCCTTCTTGGCGAAGGTTGTTGAGAGTGTGGTGGCACAACAGTTTCCCCGTCACCTGGAGGAAGTTGACTATCTAGATCCGCGCCAGTCCGGCTTTCGGCCCGGGCATAGCACCGAGACGGCATTGGTCGCGTTGGTAGATGATCTCTGGAGGGCCAGAGATGGGGGATGTTCCTCCATCCTGGTCCTATTAGACCTCTCGGCGGCTTTCGATACCATCAACCATGGTATCCTATTGCATCGGCTGGAGGGGTTGGGGGTGGGAGGCACCGTTTTACGGTGGTTCTCCTCCTACCTCTCTGGCCGATCGCAATTTGTGCGGGCAGGAGAGCAGAGGTCGACCCCGAGACCCCTCACATGCGGGGTGCCTCAGGGGTCGGTCCTCTCGCCTCTCCTGTTTAATGCATATATGAAGCCGCTGGGTGAGATCATTCGTGGTTTTGGGGTAGAGTACCATCTGTACGCTGATGACACCCAGCTGTACATATCTACCCCAAACCACCCCAACGATGCCGTAGCGGTGATGTGCCAGTGCCTGGAAGCCGTGCGGATCTGGATGGGAAGTAACGGACTTAGGCTCAACCCGACCAAGACCGAGTGGCTGTGGTTTCCGGCTGCCCGATTCAACCAGCTTTCTCCAACGCTGGCCATAGGGGGCGAACATCTTGCCCCTGTGGATGGGGCGCGCAATTTGGGTGTCCTCCTGGATACCCGGCTGTCTATGGAAGAGCAAGTGACAGCCGTGGCCAGGAGGGCGTTTTACCAGGTTCACCTGGTTCGCCAATTGCGCCCCCTATTGGATCGGGACGCCCTTCGCACAGTCACTCATGCCCTCGTGACATCCCGACTGGACTATTGTAACTCTCTCTACATGGGGCTCCCCTTGAGGTGCACCCGGAGGCTTCAGTTAGTTCAGAATGCAGCCGCACGAGTAATTATGGGCACCTCTAGGTTTGCCCACGTAACACCGCTCTTGCGCGAGCTGCACTGGCTACCTGTCGTCTTCCGGGTGCGCTTCAAGGTGTTAGTTATCATCTTCAAAGCGCTCCATGGCTCGGGACCTAGCTATCTGCGAGATCGGATCCTGCCCCACACATCCTCACGACCGATTCGCTCCCACAGAGAGGGGCTTCTCCGGGTGCCGTCCACTAGACTTTGTCAGCGGCCGACGCCCAGGGGAAGGGCGCTCTCTGTGGCGGGCCCGGCCCTCTGGAACGACCTTCCCCCTGATATTAGAACGACCACCGACCTCCGCTCCTTCCGTGTAAAATTGAAGACCTATCTCTTTCGACTGGCCGGCCTTGAATAGTTCTCTCTGTCTTTTAACTACAAATATTTTAATGGGTTTTTAATTTATATTTTTAGCACGGGTAATTTTATTTAATTCTATTTTAAGTATGTTTGTATTATTGTATACTGTTTTTAACTATGCCTGTGCACCGCCCCGGGTCCCTGTGGGGAGAGGGTGCGGTTAATAAATCTCAATTTATTATTATTATTATTATATAACCATACTCCAAGGCACATGAAGTGGTACCTATTTAGGTACATTTGCATCCTTTTAAACTGCTAGGTTACTAGAGAAAGTAACGGGAGCTCACCCTATCACACAGCACTTGGGTCTCGAACCCTAAACTGTCAACTGGCTAGGGAGAAGCTCAGCATCTTTAACAATTGAGCCATCATGTCCCAGTATTTAATATAAAGATGTCTATATTATAGCACTCAGTTTCTTTTCTTTTGCTTCTTCCTTTGTTTTTGTTTTAAAAAATAAAAACAAGTATGGGGGAAAAAAGACATAATAAGCAAGCAATGTTCAGGTCAGCAACAATAAAGCTACCGTCACTAGAAGTTGCAAAATCATTCTTAATGGGAATTTGAGAAGTTTGTTTTCATTCGGTTTCTTCTTCCTCCTCAGAGACAGTGGGGCTCAGCTCTGTCTGCATACTAATAGGCTAGATAAGGCCAGTCTGCTAAAAATGAGTCCTTGGATGGTTCCCAAGGCTGAGAATTGAATAAGCACCTTTCTCTAGATGAGGATGTGCTTCCTCAATTCTTCATTGTCATTGCATAATGACAATGCATTGTCAGTGGAAGCTCAAGGAGCGTCAGTGGCTCAGAATGATTTGCAACAGCTTTCAAAGCCCTCCAGCTATGACTGTTCTTGGACAGGGACAAACCAGAAGTGAAGTAAAAGGAATCCAAATGAATAGCAAACCAGAAGTAACCCAATGCAACATATATGCACAACCTCCCCTTTGTACGACCCTGTAATCCCTTAATTCAGGGTAGGGTCAGGGCGACATGATGGAGCTGAGCATTTACTGCCCATTCCTGACACCACATGGAATTCACAGCAGATTTTTTTTCTTTGTGTTACCATTTAAAACTGAACTCTCAACTTTCCAAGTGGAAGGTGACTATCTTCACCACTAGGCCACCATATATACTACACGCGCACACACACACACACACACACACTGAGAAAATAAACGGTACTTAGAACATGTTTTTAAATAACCGCTGTGATCCCCACAACATATCTTTTCTCCTGAGAAGATGAAGGTCAGAAATCCTGATGAGAAGGAATATCCAAATTTGGAAGGTGGGTTGAATGCAAGGGTGAAATGTTAGTGGTTCACCCAAAACAGTAATTAAAAAAATGCTACCGGTTCAGGTGAACCGGTAGTCAGCTGTGCAATGATCAGCTGTGCTGTGCGATTTATATTTGGTAGAAATCGTGCGGCATAGTTGATTGTTGCATAGCTGATCGTCAGAACTTTTTTTTTTTTACTTTTTAAGCATTTTTTTTAATACCGTTTCAAACTGGTAGTAAAAGAAATGCTAAAAAAAAGTTCTGACGATCAGCTGTACAACAATCAGCTGTGCCATGCGATTTATATTCGCTAGAAAGCAGGGAATCCTGCTTTCTAGCGAATCTAAATCGTGCGGCACACCTGTTACCACCCTCACTGTTATAGTTCCCTTTGCAGACTCAGAAAAATCTTCTTAGTACCTGGTTGAATGTCACAATGTTGAAATTCAGAGAATTCTCCTTTTGCATTCTCAGGCATTCTTGAGATTTGTTTTTATTAAGCAAAATGAAGTGACTGAAGTGTGGGTAATCCGGCCAGAGGCTGTTCATTATCATTATCATGCTAATTAGCACATTTTTTGGCCTCCATTAAAGGAGAGATAGAGAGATGGGAAGATGATGAAATGGAGATGCAATCAAAGCCTAGGCTGTGGTATACTGATACATGGTTTAGTGAGGCTGATCTTTGCCAATTTCCTCATTTGGGATCCAAAGCTTCATTTCTGGAGAGACGGATGCTTTAATCAGTATTAAAGACACGATGCAAGGATTCAGAGTAGACTGAATGCAGAGCTTTAACAACAATTAAACACATTTATCACAGGCTGGAGATTCTATCTCTGTTCTTTGAAATCTACCGCCCCCCTGCCCATTGTATTAGAAAATGATGTATTTTCTATTTCAGTTTTGAATTAGAAAACATTGACCTCCATTAAATACATCTTTGGTTGCCATGCCAGACCAATTGAGCAATATACCAAAGCTATAAACAGTCTTTTTTAAAAGATTATTTTATTCTCTGTACACATATTTCTATCAAAAAGCTATTTTATTACATTCTGGCACTCTGAATAAAAACTCAGAAGCCTGTATCATATTATATTGTTGTTGATGAAATGAACATTTGCAAGGTAGGAAATCTGGAACTGGAAACAAATCGTCTCTTTCTGAATTCTGTGACTTCAAGCTGAAATAATTTGCTTTTGTTTTGTTTTTTAATGAGAGACAGAGAGAGAGAGAGACAAATTTAGGTTCTGAAGAAATCTTGGACATCTTATGAGCCAGTAGTGTGACAAAAAAGTCCCAGACAGCATTACTAGAGGGATAGAATCAAGATCACGTGAAGTATTAATACCACTTTATAATGCCTTGGTAAGACCACACTTCAAATATTGCATCCCATTTTGGTCACCATGCTATAAAAAAGGTGTTGAGTCTCTAAAAAGAGTGCAGAGAAGAGTAACAAAGATGTTTAGGGGACTGAAGGCTAAAACATACGAAGAACGGTTTCAGGATATGGGAATCCCTAAATTAATGAAAGAAGGATTGGGGGAGACAAGATAGCAATGTTTCAATATTTCAGGGGTTGCCACAAAGAAGTCAGCCTGAAGGATGGACAAGAAGCAATGCATAAAAACTAATCAAAGTGAGATTCAACTTAGAACTAAGGAGAAATTCCCTGACAGTTAGAAAAAAATAATCAGCAGAATGACTTGCCTCCAGAAGTTGTAAGTGTTCCAATATTGGAAGTTTTTGAGAAGAAATTGGACAACAATTTGTTTGAAATGGTAGAGGTTTTCCTGCTTGAGCAAGAGGTTGGACTAGAAGACCTCCAAGGTCCCTCCAACTCTGTTATTCTGTTATATTCTAAGACAACCTCCTGAACAGAGCAGGAATTTTTAGACCGGTATAGACAAATGCTGTCCAACTTTGCTTGACAACCCTCAATAATGGTGTCAACTCTGAAGCTGGCCTGGATGAAGCCATTTTTCTCCTGCCTAATAGTAGCTATGAACTTGGGAAAGGGGAAGGGAGGTGGGAAGCAGATAGACCAACTACCCATCAAAACAAAAAGTTTTCCTGTGGCAAACAAGGTCATCCCAGCAGGTGGCAGGGGAATGATCAAGCAGCCTCCCAGCTATGGTGACACCTGGGGAGGGAATATTTACTCTTTTAATTATGGGGAAAACTGTGGGAACCTTTAGAGTTGGTTTTTACTAGCCGTCCCGATATAGTGAGTTCAATAAACATGTTCTTTGAGGAATCTACCTGCCTCGGAGTTCTGCTTTTGATGGATTCATTACTGAGAACCCTGGCAGGAGGTTCTACTGCAGGGCTGTCAAACTCATGTCATCACAGCAACATCATGTGACATATCAGGATATTTTCCCCCTTAGCCAGGGGTGGGTTGCTGCTGGCATTACTTCCGGTTCGACATGCAAAAAAAGGTCTGCGCGTGTGCACAACTTAAGAAAAAGAAAACATTTTTTTTTTGCAATGGATTGTTCTGCGCATGTGCAGAACTGAAAATCAAGATGGCGCCAGTGATGATAGAACCGTTTCAGGGTCATGACAGGCTGAGTTACTACCTACTCAGCCAAAACAGTCCGTACCAGTAGGAATCTACATCTGCCCTTAGCTAAACCGGGTGTGGCTGTGGCCAGCATGTGATGCATCTGGCCCACAGGCCGCACGTTTTACACTCTGTTCTACTGTTTTCCTGCTTAATACTTCTCACCATGAGGAAATTACTCCTGTTTTAAATGTGAATCTGTCTCAGTAAATCCTCCATTCACTGATTGTTGACCTGCCCTTGGACATTACAAGCAATAAATCCCTATCCCCTTCCTTGGGACACCCTTTCAAGGGGCAGGATTTGAGGATTCCTGCTGTCTTGTCTCCCCTTAGCCTTTTCTTCTTTGGGCTAAACAACCAAATTATTTTAACTGTTCTTCATAGGATTTAGCCTCCAAACCTCTCGCCTTCTTTGTTGCTCGCTCTGCCCTCTGTCCAATGCATCCTTTTTGTAATTATTTTTCCAATTATTGGTTTTTGTAATTATGCACACACATATAGTCCTTTCTGTTTAGCAAAAGAAATGTTCCACTTTCATTGAATTAAAATTGCAATTGTGTTCTTGGGCCTAAAAATAACCAGTCAAAGAGCTAGCTAGCTTCAAGCTAGATCATGGAAATTGCTCGCATAAAATCTGGAAATGCAGGATTTGCTGCATCAGTAGGCACAGAAGCAGTACTTGGAGTTCTTCATAAATGACACAAAAGAAAAATCCAAGTAAAATAAAGAAGGAGGAAAAGGAAGCAGAAGGCAAAAGAGAAGAAGGGTGGGGAAAGAGAGAGCTGCCAGATAATGTTACCCATTCAGATTCTCTTTTCCACATCGTATATCCTCCTGAACAATTATGAACTTTCTCTCAGTAATCTCCATCAAAGTGAAACCATTTCTTTTAACCACAGAATTGAATACTGCATGCAGTTCTGGTCACCATGATACAAAAAAGATGTTGAGACCTTAGAAAGAGTGTGGAGAAAAGCAACAAAGATGATAAGGGGTTTGAGGGCTGAACCACACAATGAACAATTGAGAGAACTAGGTATGTCTACTAGTTCTCTCAATCAAAGAGAAGGACTAGGTCATATGAAAGCCATCTTCCAATAGTTGAAGGGCTGTAGAGGGGGTGGACTTATTCTACAAAGTACCTGAGGGTAGGACGAGAAACAATTGGTGAAAGATCATTAAAGAGAGATGAAATCTAGAACTAAGAAGAAATTTCCTGACCGAAATTTGAGAACAATTTATTTTTATTTATTTTTTTATTTTAATTCGATTTATATCCCGCCCTTCTCCACGAGGGACCCAGGGCGGGATATAAATCGAATTAATTAATCAGTGCCTCCAGAAGTTGTGGGTGCTCCATCATTTGAGCTTTTCAAACAGAGATCGGACAAGCTATTGTCCAAAATGATATAGGATTCTGCTTGAGTAAGGGATTGGACTAAAACACCTCCAAGCAGAGGTGGGTTCCTACTGGATCGACCCTGTTCGGCCAAATAGGTAGTAACTTGGCCTGCCACGCCCTCAACCCAGGTCTCTTGGTGGCGCCCTAAGCTGCGCCATCTTGTTTTTTGATTCTGCACATCTGCAGAAGGATTTTTTAGTACTGTGCAGACACATGTGAAGTGCACCCGCACACGCAGCATGTCCCTGAGCGAAGCAGCAGTAGCAGCAGCTGGAACCGACCCCTGCCTCCAAGGTCTCTTCTAACCCTGTTATTCTTTGTCAGGGGTGTCAAACTCAAGGCCCACAGGCTGGATCTGATCCACAGGGCTGCCCTAGGAACAGCGAAGAACAGGCCTGTGGTGCCTCTGCCAGCAAAAATGGTGCTTGGGAGGGCCGTGTGCAGCTCCCCAAGCTCTGTTTTCATTGGCAGAGTGCTCGGGCCACCACAGGCACCCCCGATACCGGTTTTGGGCTGGCCACACCCATCCTGGCCACCTACACCCCTGCCCCCCCCCAGGTCAAACACAACCCTGATGCGGTCCTCAATGAAATTGAGTTTGACACCCCTGTTCTATGATCTGCCAGAGCTAACATGTAGTGCTATGTTCACTGATTCTATTCTATCACTTATGGGAAAAGATACGACCGGGAAGATATGAACGTCAAAGAAATCAGTTCTAGAATCCCTTTACTCTGAGATGCTAGGAGCAACCAAACAGGAGCCTGCCTGCCAAGGTGCAGAAAGCAGCAATAAATGGAATCGATCGCTGGCATCTGTTATTCTTGGCAAGGAATGCTTATACAAAGAATCATAGAACTGAGCCAAGTGCCCATAAATTCAGTATATAGTTTGGAAAATTCCACCCATCCATCTCAAGGGAAAGCCACACAGCACAATTAGGCATCGGGAATTAGGGGCATATACATTTCATATTACAACTTCTAACTTTCTGAGCATTAAAAAGATGCGCTGAGAAACTGAAGATGGAATGATGTGTGAAGTTTTGTGATATGTGATCTGTTTTTCAGTGAAGGGCACATCCCAACTGGCAATATCTCAAATTGCCAAGTGAAAACAAAAACAAAGCAGGTTTGGGTGTATTTAACATTGGCTATAATCTTTCTTTTATTCTCTAATTAGTTCAGTACACGTTTTGTACTTTTCTTTCCCCCTTTTTGCTTTCTGGCTCCAAAGAGCTTTTACCTTAATTCTGCAGTGCTTTATGACACGTTGGTTTGTTGCTGAGCACACACACACACACACACACACACACACACACACACACACACACACACACTAATTAAATGATTCATCATCTTATTTGGTTCTCCCTCCCAGTGCAATTCCGTTCAGCAATTGGAGAAATGAAATATGTATTATTGCTTTTAACTTAGATCATTATTTTAATTCTACTTGCTTCTTCCCATCCCCTATTATGCAATATAAACTTTAGGAGTAAAAAAAAAAGCCATTTAAGAAAGAACTCCTTTGGGAGAAATTGCCACTGCACCTATAGCATATGCAAATCAGGAAGGCCACAATGCCATGAAATGACTATCCCAATGGTGCTTTTTCAAGAGGTCATTAGACTTTCTGGTTTTTCCTGGAAGACGTTTCGCTTCTCATCCAAAAAGCTTCTTCAGCTCTGATTGGATGGTGGGGAATGGAAGGATTTATATTCCTTGAGGACAGTTGGTAATTTGCATTCTTTTAGATTGCAACATCCTGCAGAAAACAATGCCACAACACAGTCTTTTCAGCAGTTCCACCATATATACTGTGTGAGTGTTTGAGTGTGTGTGTGTGTGTGTGTGTGTGTGTATGTGTGTGTGTGTGTTAGGTTTTTGAGCTGATCAATAAATAAATCAGGGATACTAGTATAGATATATTTCGAGCTTTTTAGCTCTCATCAGCTAGCCATACCCTTACTGGGACTTGAACCGGGGCTGTATTACATGTTAGGCAGAAACCTTAGCCATTATGCCACCAGGTTCTCTTCCTGATCAGCTGAGACAGGAGGATAAGTATATGCTTGTGTCACAACACCTAATAGCTTTCTTGCTAGATGGTCTCTGGTGATGAGCCAAAAGGCAGAAAAGGAAAGCAGTATGCATCCTCCCTTAATTGGGGCTTAACAGGGTGTTGTGACACAAGCATATACTTATCCTTCTGTCTCAGCTGATATCAGCTTAATATCATCAACACAATCTAAGACATTTCTATAACTGATGATGCAAAAATTGACTTCCTTTTGGTATTTGACATCTTTGATTACCCAGCATATAGGAGTGGTAATGGCCTTTTCTAAAGCCAGATTGAATATCTAGCATCTCTTTCTGCATGTATACCTCCAATCTGTGTTGGATGATCCTTAGGCATTTTTTTGCTAGCATGTGAAATTAAGGTTGTTTTACATTACTTGGCTCATTCTGTTAAGTCTCCTTCATTGATAGTGGAATGTAAATTGACCTCTTCCAATTGGTTAACCACTGTGTCAGCCTCCAGATTTTCTGGAAAACAACCCCACCACCATACTAATAGCCCTTTTTCATCTTGTAGAACTAATGTAGTATTGGAAGAAATGTCCTTCTGGGTTCAGTTCCAAGTGGGAAAAAAGACACTGAAAACATGGAGGCTGCTTGGAAAGATGATTTTAATGGTGGACAGGACCACATGGTTTGAGGTCCTGGAGGAAAAGGTGATCACATGCTTCTAGATGTTAGGTGAAAAAGAAAAAAGAGAGCAAGATGCTGAAAGTCCTTGGTTTTATGCCCTCTCTGGCCTTTGATCTTGATCTTGTATTTTGATTGGTTGTCAGACTCCCATGGGGCCATGCAGAGGCAACTCTCTAGGCTGTGTTTTGAGTCCAGGTTTGGTTGAGCATTGCTTCTTCCCAGCTGCCCTGTGGTGAGATGGGTAAAGGGCTAATACTATCATGCCTTAATCCCGTCGCCCTGGAGCTGAAGGGTGTTAATGTAGAATAGACTGACTCAGGCATTTTAATGGCCCATTGACAAAGGTGGGGGCTACTAAGAGTGAGTCTGTTTCCTGCCTAAAACATATTTCCATTTCTTATCCAGGGAACTATAATATTCTGTCTTTTCAGCATGTCCTACCTAGGATATTTCAATCTTCTAGGAGAGGGGTGGGTGCTAACTTCCTACAGTAGCTTTAGGCAGATTTCGTAGAATCATAAAATTTTAGGAAGTGTCATTGTAGGTCTTCTCCTCCAACCCCCAACCCAGTGTAGGAATCCTGATGCCACTCAAACAACTCACCGTCCATTTTGCCCAAATGGATGCAAAGAGTTATCCAAGAGAAGGCTTATTTACTATTTTCTTCTCTTAAACAGTAGACAGTGGTAACGTAAGATGTCAATTTCAGGAATTTATGTAGTTCCAAGTCCGTAAAAGAGAGATCACTCACTTAGTTATCTGCGTAAAAGGATTGTCCATCTTCCTTTTGAAATCTCATGGGCAGGAATCAGAATCACAATGCAAGTAAACTGCATTTTATGTTCTTCCCTCCCACTCCAAATGCGTTTTTTTTTTTTTTATATATACTTCCAAACAAACTTTGGGCATCACTAACATCATTCATTTCTTTTTAAGGAGACTGGGAGTATAAATGCCTGTCATAATGGATTTGAAGAGGCTGTAAAACTTAGGATTCCGAGGGACAGCATAATGCATCTAATATGAAGGTCTGAATTGACAGGGTCCACCAGGAAAAGGATTTTGGGGTTGCATCATTATAACATATTGAAGCCATCTACCCAATATGTCAGCCATTATGAAAAGCTACTCCAGGGATTATTATGAAAGGAAGCAAATAGAAAACTGCCTATATTTTAGTGAGTAGAGAGTGATTGTGTGGCTACGCTTGGAACATATTAATGTGTGCAGTTCAGGCACTTCCTTGTGAAAGTGGATATCAAAAGGCGGGCAGAAAGAGGGGCAAAGGGCAATCATGAGAGCCAGTGATTTGGAGCATGTTAAGTTCAAGGAACAAAGACGATAGTATTCAGTCATTTCAGTGTAACTATAAGTCGTATCGAGATAAAAAGAAGAGAAGATAATTTAGATAAAGTCCATTTGTTTTCCTCTCTTGTGGCAGAAGAATATGGCGGCTCATGCAAGGAAATTGGTCAGCGTTTGCCTAAGAAAGGACAAAATGCATTTAAAGTGTGCAGTTTGTGATCACGGCATTTTCTGATGGCAGTTAGTTTATGATGGGGAAATAAGAAAAGCTATGGGTGAAATTGGGGAAGTTCAATCTCTTCCTCTTTGTTTAGGAATTTATAAACTACTGTAAAAAAGATGTTGAGACTCTAGAAAGAATGCAGAGAAGAGCAACAAAGATGGTTAGATACTGGAGGCTGATACATATAAAGAATGATTGCTGGAATTGGGTACATTTAGTTTAATGAAAAGAAGGACTAGGGGAGTCATGATAGCAGTGTTCCAATATTTAAGGGGCTGCCACAAAGAAGAGGGAGTCAAGCTAGGAAAAGAAGCCATGGGTAGAAACTGGTCAAGGAGAGAAGCAATCTAGAACTAAGGAGAAATTTCCTGACAGTGAGAACAAGTAATCAGTGGAACAACTTGCCTCCAGAAGTTGTGAATGCTCCAACACTGGAAGTTTTTAAGAAGAGAGTGGAAAAACCATTTGTCTGAAATGGTATAGGGTTGCTTGAGCAGGGATTGTATTAGAAGACCTCCAAGATCCCTTCCAACTTGGTCTGGTCTATTCTATTCTATTCTATTCTATTCTATTCTATTCTATTCTATTCTATTCTATTCTAAGCTTGTGGTTGTGGTTGCCATCCTGACTATTTTTAGAACCCCCCTCTAGATACCACTGGTTGAATGAGATTGTTTGCCTTGTGAATTCTAAACTTTCTAAATACTTCTCATCTTTTTTTCCCTTTTCTGATAGCTACTTTTTCTCTTTACATCTCTCTATTCAATTCTATTCTTCTTTCTTTCTTTTCTTCTTTTTCTAGAATATCTATCTATATAGTATCAATCTACTGTATTTGTCTGTTGTCCGTCCATCCATCCATCCATCATCTTCCCAACTATCTATCATCTAGCTAACTAGCTAGATAGTTATCATCTATTTATCTATACCTGCATGCATACTTCAATTTGGTGCAGTGATTAAGGCACCAGGCTAGATACTGGGTGTGTGAATTCTAGTTCTACTTTACACTCAAAGCCAGCTGGGTGACCTTGAGCCAGTCATGTTCTCTTTGCCCTAAAAAGGTGGAAATGACAAACCAGTTCTGAAATCTTGCCAGGAGAACTGCAGTCAACAAGAAATTCATTATCAAGCCTTCTTCACTCTAACAGGGTGATTTTCAATATCTCCTCCACCTATGATTTCTGTTGCTTTCTCAAGCTGGCTGCTACCCTCCTTGCCTTAACAGATGGCACGCCTGATGGAAACTTGTCAATCATCGGAATCCTGTTCTGTCCAGCATAGAAATATGAGACAGAAACTTATAAACAAATTATGATTGTGCAGAAAGAAACAACCTCCCCCCCCCCCAAAAAAAGAATGGATTTTCTGCTGGATCAGCTGTAGCATCCTTGGATTTCTAATGAGGGATAAAGGAACAAATGCTCTGCTTCAATTAAGCTTGGAAATAAGGAGGCATTGCCCATGCTAAATATGCAAATATGCTCTAAGGATCCCAATTAGAGAAGTATTAGAAATGCAAAGAGAAAGCCTTGGAAAAAAAAGAAGTGATTGAAACACTCTGACCGCCGCTATTATTTTTCCACCATTAGCTACAGAAAACTGAAAAGACAGCAAGAAGACTGAAGGGTCAGAGACTCTGGATGGCTTAGGAATGAGGGTTTTCAAACTCTTATTACTTTAATTGGAAACAGCTTTTGTTGCCTGGGGGATAACTTATGTCTTTATAACAACATTTGTATACAGTCTACTTCCCATCACTCAAGGTGGGTTGCAGCAAAACAAAATAAAAACTAAAATTAGAGCCCCAACGATATTCCCTTAAGATCAATAACAACAAAAAGCTAGGCTGATCATTATTAACTACACTTCTTTTGTCTATGGAGATTCTCAGTCATCCATCCTGGTCATGGTTGTTCCTCGAAGGTGCTTTTTTCAACAAAAACAAAAAATAGCTGGACTTTGTTTTTCCTTAAAGGCGTTTCACTTCTTATCCAAGATGCTTCTTCAATTCTGACTGAAGAACAGAAGAAGCTTCTTGGATGAGAAGCAAAACATCTTCAAGGAAAAACAGTTGCCTTTTGAAAAAGTACCTTTGATGCTCAGAAAAAAAAATCTAGTAGGTATAAAAAAAATCAAAAAGAGATACAAGATTTAAAAAAAGAAAGTTAAAAGTCTGACTAAAAAGTTGATAAATGATGGAATTTCAATGAGATTAAGAGATGATGGATAATGAGAAAATGTATTACCGTATTTTTTGGAGTATAAGGTTTTGAAGAGGCAATTTTTTTTTAAAAAAGTAGGTAGGTAGATAGAGGAATAGAGACGGAGAGAAAGAGAGAGAAATACAGTAGGTAGGTAAGTAGGGAGAGAGAGAGTGTAGATAGGTAGGTAGGCAGGTAGGTAGGTATGTAGGTAGGTAGAGGGGGGATAGAGAAAAATAGAGAGAAATAAAGAGAGAGAGAGAGAAATACAGTAGGTAGGTAGGGGGAGAGAGAGTGTAGATAGGTAGGTAGGTAGGTAGAGGGATAGAGAGAGAAAAAGAGAGAAAAAGAGAGAGAGAGAGAGAAATACAGTAGATAAGTAGGGAGAGAGAAAGAGAGAGAGTAATTAGGTAGGTAGATGTTTCCAGGTGTATTTATCCATGTGCTGGAGAAGGAAATCACCGACCACCTTTGGAACAAATCTTTGTTTCTGCAGGCACAGTACTTGACCAACCTAATTCTCATCAATCACTCTAACTAAGCAGCTTTCCGAAAGGGGGAAAAACACCTTTTTACACTGTGCAAATCTCCCCCAAACGGCCCGTTATTAGCGAAAATGGGCCCGTTTTTTTTCAAATAAAAAGCATGAATAGCCTTGGGGGGGGGCTTGTAGAGTGATCGGGGGGGTGGCAAAATGAGGAAAAACAGCCCATTTTTTTCATTAAAACGGCCCATTTTTTGGTGAAAATAATTGCATGCATAGCCTTATGGAGGCTTATAGAGTGCTGCTGGGGGCTGGGGGGGCAAAAACGCCCTGTTTTCTGCTCATTTCTGCCCTCTCCAGCCCCCAGGAGCTCTCTGGAAGCCTCCATAAGGGTATGCACACGGCTATTTTGGTGAAGGGGCAGGGTTTCAGGAGGCAAAAATGCTGCATTCAATGTATAAGACGCACCCAGATTTTCAGCCTCTTTTTAGAGGAAAAAACGTGCGTCTTATACTCCGAAAAATACGGTAATAAAGGGGAAATATGTATATAGATAAAATAGTAGTATATACATTAATAAATACATATTTGTTATAACCCCAATAAGTAAATATTAGTAGGTGGGAATTTAGGATTAGATAATATAATTGTATTAATAACATTAATACTGTGTAAAAGTATATTATGATTTTAAAATAGTAAGGAATAGAAATTATATGGAGTTCGAAATAGATTCCTGGGATTGATAAAATATTGTTAATAATTGGCGTTATTAGCAACCCTACACATTCGGGACATTGAAGTTGTGGTGGAATAATGAGTAATTTTTAAAACTGTTAAATGATATTATTTAGTAGGGGTAATAAATATAGGGCAAAACCAAAAGTCATTTATGTTTAAATGAAGTATTGCAAAAATGATAAAGGATTATGGAAAGAGACCAATATTGTTGAAGTTGGAAGATTTGAAGTATATATATCTGTTTGTATTACTATTGTTTAATGTGTATGTACATACATACGTATGTATGTATATATGTATGTGAAGCAAAACATACATATATACATACAGGGAAAAAAACAAAGTTGCCTTTTGAAAAAACACCTTTGGGACAACCATGACCTGGATGACTGAGAATCTCCATAGACAGATGGAGATGCTAGCATGAGAAGCATGAGAAGCAACATCTCCACTATTGGTGTTCTGATCCAGGCTTCCTTAGAAAGCAAGAAACAAAGTCTTGGTCCCAGCAAAAACTCTTTTATTTATACGACTGTGAATTCCTTTCTTTCATAGTCAGCAAGGCTTAGTAAACAATGTTTCAGAGGAATGTTTATCACCATGCACCTTATCTGACAGATAACTAGTTTCCAAACGCAGGGCAAGGCACACTTGGCACAGAGTCTCTTAAAGCCACAGATAGAATCTTCCATTCTTGAACCGACCAAATGAACAAATTGTTTCCTGCAAAAGCCCACTCCCTGTTTGTTCCTCTTATGTTTCCTATGGGAGGGGCCAATGACATTCAAGGCGTGGCTTTACTCCTAAGTCGACCCTGCTTTCTTAGTTGTTCTTGTCTTCTGGCAGCTCTGCGCATGCGCACACTGGGAACAGGCCAGAGGTGGTTTTCAGCAGGTTCTGACCAGTTCTCGACAACTGGTAGCAGACATTTTGAGTAGTTCAGATCACCAGTAAATACCACCTCTGATTGCCTCCCCCCCATCTAGTTTCTGCCTCCCACGTCCCAGTTGATCAGGAGGGAATGGGGATTTTACAGTATCCTTCCCCTGCCACACCCACCAAGCCACGCCCACCAAACCATGCCACGCCTACTAAGCCACGCCCACAGAACCAGTCGTCAAAAAATTGAATCCCACCACTGGAACAGGCTCCAGCTGTTCCTCTGCCTCACTGCTGTCTAACTCCCTCTTTGCCTCCGATGCAGAGCCCTCGTCTGAGTTTTCCTCAACCCCCAAGGCTGGCCCATGTTCCTCCCCAACCTCTTCACTATCCGACTCTGCCGACCGCCGGTGGGTCACAACAATGGGGGGGCGGGGGTAACTCAAACACATAAAAACTTCCAGAGTGGAGGAAGGTTTGCAAAGTAAATGAAATAGAAAAGCAGACGTTTTTCTTTTGTAGAGGAAGAAAATGTTCAGGGACATCGGAAAGCAGTTTTCAGCACAATATTATGTACCGGAGATGAAGTTGCATCCCTAATGGAATAGAAGCATAGCCTGAGTCACATTACAATGTGAATACTACATGGCAGTTTAGTTGGTGAACAGCCCCTTTAGGTTTGCAATGATGGCTAAATGGAACTGCCTTCTTCCAAAGCAGTTTACCCCGAGTGCCAGGCCCAGGGGACATACAACACTGGTCATCCATCAGCATTATACTCAGCTTGACAGCTTCCCCAATGGAGCAATCAAGAAGAACTTCTAATAAAGGAGTTTATGCAGCATATAGTTTTCCCTGCTACCAAAAATAGCAAAGAGGCCTGGAAAACACGATGATTTAAATTACCACCGAAGCCAAAAGGGGAGCATTTTGATGAAATTTCCATGCAGGCCTCCTACGTATACAGTAATACAGTTTCAATGAGTGCTCCAAGGACAAATAGCACTGATTACTGACTAACACCCATAAAATAGATATTATTCATTAACACTTTGCCACAGCAAAAAAAAGAGAATGTTTTTAACAGCACAGATGCTATGAAAAAGAGCAAGCCACATTCAAAGCAGGTTTTAAACTTCTTTTTTTGCCAAGTGAAAAATACCCTTTAAGATTCCATTCCCTGACATTTTGAAATATTAAATTATTTAAGCCTGTGCGTACAGAAAGAACCTATACACACACATACACACACACACACACATTTGTTTTCTGAGGTTTTCGCGGGTATTTGTATGTAGGTCTTTGGTTGTTCGGGTTTTCTCCCGCGTAGAATTGGAAGTATCTTCACGACGTTTCGATGAAGTCTCATTCATCATCTTCAGGTTGGTGCTTTTGGCTTGGTGCTTCCAGGAGCAATGTGAGATCTTAGCCGGTTCCACTTTTTAACTGCCAGTGGGGGTGTGACCTGATTGGGTGGGAGCTTGGCTGCATTCTGATTGGGTGGAGGTGTGTTCTGATTGGTGGGGGGCTTGGCTGTGCTCTGATTGGATGGGAGTTTGGCTGTGCTCTGATTGGATGGGGGCATGTTCTGTTTGGGTGGGGGCCTGGTTGTGCTTGTGTTAGTCTGAGTTGCAGGGGGATTTGAGCTGGTGAGCTGTGTTACTGTTTGGCTTCGTGTTTGTGGCCGTGCCACGTCTCCGTAGTGGGCATCAGTTTGCTTCATGTATGGATTGGAGGGGTTTAAAGTGGCTAATAATGCAACTGTGGTCTGGCTAATAAGCCTGAAATGGATCCATCCTGGTCTCTTTATTTTCAGCCCTTAAAAAATATATATATATATCAATATATATATGCCAATACAGAGAAATTCACGATCTTTTTTTAAACTTATAAAATAGGGTTTTATATATGAAGCAGGGTAAATGAAGAGATTGCTCAGAGCACATTTCTATTTTGAAGAATTTTTTCCTCTTGAGATGAATGAGGGTTTAAAAATAAGTAAGAGTATCTGTATACATAAAAGGGGGCTTTAGTTGTATGGTTGTAGCCACCATTTTGAAATTTGTCCCTCCCCTCCCCCTTGCCTTTCTAAAAACACTAGATTAGTTATAGAGTCTTTACATGCTTATTTTTATTCATGTTATTTACTTACTTACTTATTTATTTTGTCAAGCATGTATATCAGTATAAACATGAATTTGAATACATGAAATGGATACGAACGAAAGGGAACATTAGGACAGGAACAGTAGGCATGTTGGTGCACTTATGCACGCCCCTTAAAGATCTCTTAGGAATGGGGTGAGGTTGTCAGTAGGCAGTCTAAGGTTAAAGTTTTGGGGGTTTGGGGAAGAAACCACAGAGTCAGGTAGAGCTTTCCAGGCATTGACTACTCTGTTGCTGAAGTCATGTTTTCTGCAGTCAAGTTTGTGTTTTCGTGTATTGTTTTTTTTTTTTAATATTTTTATTTGTAAACATATAAAGACAAACAAAATATAAAACCATTCTCAATTTCATATAGTATGTCATCTGGTTGCAAGTTTTTGTGCATCGATCTTTACAATTGCATATATAATTACTAGTTGTCCATCAAACATAGCAAAATACATCACTGTCATTGAGCATTTATGTGTTAAAATACAATTGGTATTCCTTCATTTCAAATAAACCTTGTTTTCTTAAATCCTTAATTGTTGTGGCCCAGCCGCCTCCGGATGAGCTGCTGATGGACTCCTCTAGTGAGGAGTCCTATGAGTCTGCTCTAGAGGAGGAGGCCAAGAGTGAGAGAGCAGAGAGCCTGGCTAGGCATCAGGAGGCACCTTGGGCTTGGAGCAGTGGTGAGGATCAAACCCAGTTTGTCCCTGATGTCAGGCTAAGAAGGATCGAGAGAAGGCAGCGCCAATTGCAAGAGAGATGAACCCGGAGGAGGTAATCAGTCTCAGCTGCCTAATTGACTGGCCCCTCCCAAGAGGCTTTAAAAGAAAGCCTCTGTTAAGGGAATGGTTGCAGGGAATAACATATAATTTGAAGAGTCAGAGCTTTCGTGTCTCAAGTCGTGGTGTATTCTTTCGTCAAGAAGCTTCAAGGTCAGTTCGGGCGAGCAGCCAAGAAGCAGTCAGTTTAGTTATTCGTCTTGTGAAGGAGGGAGTCAGAACACTTAATTATCTATTTAGTAACAATAAATCTTTATAAAAATCACCTATCTTTTTCTGTTGTTCTTAAAAAATAAAAAGGTTTTCCATCAATTCATGTTGTACATCATTACTTTCAATTATCAACAGTATCACCCATTGTCCATAGAAAATACAATACTTATATATCACCTATTCAAACTCTGATAATATTTTCCCTTTATAAAACCAAATAGTTACTAAGTATTTCAATTCATATATGTATCAATCATTCATTCCGTTGTTGTTAATCTATTTAGCATACAAAATGTCTTTCTAAGATAACATAATCACTACTTACATAGTATTCATAACAACCCACTTTTACACCTTAGATTTATTATTATCCTTTATGTGTCATATATCCAAGTACTTTATTTCATACAAAAAAAAAATCATAACATTGACTATCATTTTCTATCGGTGCGTGAATAAACAAATTCATTTTCAAGTTTTTTTATCTAACCATTGATAAAACAAATCCCATACCTTATAAAATTGCTCATCCTCTTGTTCTCTGATTTCAAATGTCAGCTTACTCATTTCAGCACACTCCATTATCTTTCGAATAATTTCCTCCTCTGTAGGTAGTTTCTCATTTTTCCAGTTTTTTGCAAATACAATTCTAGCTGCTGTTAAGACATTCACAATCAAATATTTCAAGTCTTTATCAAATGTTTCTGGAATAATTCCCAATAGAAAAAGTTCTGGTTTAAAGTCTATGTGTTTATGTATCATTTTCTCCAACCACCTGTGGATTATAGTCCAATATCTTTTAGCTTCAGTACAAGTCCATCACATGGGGTAGTATGAACCCGGCGTCTGATGACATTTCCAAAAATTTTCCAATTTGTTCTTATACATTCTTGCAATTCTCGTTGGGGATAAGTGCCACCTGTAAAACATCTTATACAAATTCTCTTTATATGCAGTTGACATTGTCATTTTATAGTTTGGAGACCACAATTTTTGCCATTTATCTAGCTCAATCCCATGCCCAAAGTTGCTCGTGTATTGTTGTGGTTGAAACTGAAGTATTCATTGACAGGTAGGACATTGTAGCAGATAATTTTATGTACTACACTTAGGTCAAACCAAAGGCAGCATAGCTCTAAATTGTCTAAGCCCAAAATTTCAAGTCTGGTGGCATAAGGTATTCTGTTACGAACAGAGGAGTGGAGGACTCTTCTCGTAAAATATCTCTGGACTCTCTCAATTGTATTAATGTCCGATTTGCAGTGCAGGTTCCAGACAGATGAGCTGTATTTGAGAATTGGTCTAGCAAATGTTTTGTATGCTCTGGTTAGCAGTACAATATTACCAGAGAAGAAGCTACGCAAGATTAGGTTAACAACTCTTAATTCCTTTTTGGCAATGTTACACTGGGCTCTGACACTTAGATCATTAGGTATGAATACTCCAAAGTCATTGATGCATAAAATGCTTTTTCCAACATGTACAATAGGGTAGCCCCATTTTTAAGCTATCTTGATTATCAGTTTCTATTTTTTTTAAAAGAGACAAAGAAGAAATTTGGTCCTTTAACCGCAGATGTCAGCCTTTGGGGGCTGAAGCAAGGGGGAAGGAAGATTTACACTTTGGCCCTTCCAGTGAACAGAAGGTACAAAGGGAAGCAAGGCCAATTTCTCATTGAGTAGATAACAGGCATACACTCAGTTGTCCCTTAACAGCCATTCAAGAATGGAAATGTTTCCCAAAATGGGAGAAAAATAAAGACATTTGACAGGCTTGCTGACTGGAAGTACAAATGATGACTGGATAATTGTGTTGGGTAGTGGTAAAGATGTTAAATGAAAGTCAGGAAGATTCAAGTTGATCCCCAGTTTGTAAAGAAGATAGCAATAGCACATAGGCTTATATCCCACTTTGTAGTGCTTTACTGCCCTCTCTAAGTGGTTTACAGAGTCAGCATATTGCCCCCAACAATCTCGGTCCTCATTTTACTGACCTTGGAAGGATGGAAGATTGAGTCAACCTTCAGCTGGTCAGGATCAAACTGCTAGCAGTCAGCAGAGTTAGCCCGCACTACTACATTTTTACCTCTCCTGCAACCACTTTCTTAGACCAGACAAGCTAATTCTACTTTACTGCAAAGTTACATTAACAGAATCTTGCGAGTCTGAAAGTATAATTCTCCTGCCATCTCCTTTACAGGCTGAGACATTAGGAGGGTCACTTCTCAGCCTCCTGCCCCACCTGGTATCCAACTGCAGACCAGTGGTGGATTGCAAATATTTTTACTACTGGTTCAGGCTCGCTCCCATGTGTGCGCATGAGTCCATATAAAGTGGAAAACTCAGCTTGATTTAGTTAAAAGGCAATATAAAAAATCAAGTAAATAGAGCTAGATTTCTATTGGGGTCTGAATTTTTCCTAGGTGGCAATGGTGATGCTAAGCCATTTTGTCTTGTCAAAATCTGATTTTTAAATTTCCCTGTGTATCAAATGCATGTTAACAAATGGCGAGTGGGATTTGTTATGAAGAAATGTAAACAGGTAGGAACAATTTGTGGTTCTTTGGAGCTTAGCTTTCTGTGTCACTTGCTTTTAAGAATAACTGCAAGGCATTATTCCCTACATATTTACCACAAAACACAATACAAAGCCTTTTGCAATTTGTTGTGCCATCGGCCGTTATTTGATACGCAGAAGTCAAAAGTGTTAGGAAGCAAAATCCGGAGGACTTGTTAAAGCACTGTCTGCCTATTGATGTTGCTAAAAGCAAGATAGCTGCTGATTGGCTTCCCATTTATTGCTATGGCAAGCTTCCTTCTTATTTTCTGCCAGATCACATTTACAGCTGCCTAACAGTGATATGAAGCAATGATGGCTAAGCAGCTTAATTTCCGATGCAACCACTTTCTCCTGACAGCAAATGAACAAAGGCAATAATATGATATCAACACAACACTAAAATTTATCACAATGATCTTCAGAAGGATTTAATTGTAGCCCAATACAGAAACTGCCAAAAATTAGATGAGGAACTTTCGCTTGAGTCATAAGCTATGTTTCTGAGATATTTGGTTGGGGAAGGACTTAGATGTATTAAATCTTAGGGAAATCAATACGTCTAGCCCAGGGATGTCAAACTCAATTTCACTGAGGGCTGCATCAGGGTTGGGTTTGACCTCAGGGGGCAGGGGCACTGTGGCCAGCTCAGCATCACTTGTCAAGATTCCGTTTTTGGCCATGATGGCCTCCTACAGCCCTCTGCCAGAAAAAATGGAGCTCAGGGGCATGTGCATGGCGTGCCTGGGCTCTGTGTTCACTGGTAGAGAGTTGAGAGACTGTCGTGGCTGAAAACAGAGGCCAGGCGGGCTGCGTGCGGCCTCCCCGAGCTCCATTTTTGCTGGCAGAGGGCTGCAGGAGGCCACTAGGGCCTAAAACAGAGCACAGGAGAGTCTCACGGAGGCACACCACAGGCTGGTCCTTTGCTGTTTGCAGAGTGGCTTCATGGGCCAGATCTAAGCATCCCATGTGCCGGATCCAGCCCCCGGGCCTTGAGTTTGACACCCCTGGTCTAGCCTATCAAACAGAAGAGTTAGAGGGGACATAATAACTGTCTTGTGGGGCTGTCACAGAGAAGAGGGGATTGACTTATTCTCCAGGGAGCAGGACAAGAAGTAATAGATGAAGAAGCTTGCTAAAGAGAAATCCATCCTAGAAGTAAGGAGTAATTTTCTGGCAGTGAAGAACAATTAATCAATGAAACAGCTTGCCCCCTCAAGTTGTGGGTGCTCCAATGCTGCAGGTTTTCAAAAATAGACTGGACAATCATTACCCTGGGAGGCTTCTGTCTTGAGCAGGGGATTGTGCTACAAGGCTTCAGAGATCTCATGTGTTACGTGGTGCTTTGTTCTGGTTCAAGCCTTTACTGGTGCTGATGACTGCCGTTCAGATTTTTGGCTATCAGTCTATATTACTCCTCATGGTATTCAGCAGCTATTTTAGGAGTAGGCAACTTTTTTTTTATGATGATGATGACCAATAAAATATCCTTAATGTGAGTCTTGGGGTATAATTCAGAATCCTGGATGCTGCAAGAAGAATGTCCAACCCTCATTTATAGTGAGTTCATTAAGGCAGCATCTCTTTCAGTGACTTGAAACTCTTCTTCCTATGTTTCTGTCAGGGTTCGCTTCTTCGAATACTCAAGAAAGACCACACTTAAGCATATTTCAAAATGATTAAGGTTACTTTTACTGAATACAGAAGAACAGCAAACGAAGGTCAAGCAGGAAGTGACTAGTTTAGGCGCGAAGCGTGTATATCAAAGCTTAAGCCAACCCCAATAGCCCATGCCTCCTACAACAGTGTCCAATGCAGATTTCTCCAGGACATCAGGTGGGCCTCACGTCCAACGCCATCATCAGAATGGAATGTGATACCGTTAGGTTTGAGATAACACTGGCCCGTACCATCTTCCACCAGCACTCATAGTTAACCCCATAACCCCACCCTCCCCGTTTCCATGGCAGCCAAGCAAGCAGCAAAGCGAAGGCTGACATCCGGACCTCCTCCAGAAGCAGGGGATTCAGTTCTGAAAAATAGACAACAAGAGAAACACAAAGAAAACCACACAACAACATATAAAAAAAGGAAAAAGAGGTTAGGGCTTGGTAGGATATTTAGCATAGAATTGTCGTAGTAGTTTTGGGGCTTTTGCATGCTGTTTATCCACTCATTCATTATGGGATGGGGAAAAATCCTTCCAAACCACTAGGTACTGAATTTTGTTTCTATGCACTCTGGAATCTAAAATGTCCCGGACTTCATAGTGTTGTTGTCCATCCACCAGTAGGGGCGCAGGGGCATCAGGATGAGATTTATGAAGATGTGACAAATGTTCAGGTTTCAACAGGTGGACATGGAAGACTGGGTAGAGGCGTCAGTAGGTTTTTGGTAGGTCCAATCGAACGGAGACAGAGCTGATTATTTTAGTGATCGTGAAAGGTCCCACAAACTTAGGACCTAGTTTCTTGCATTTCTGAGGACTGTCCAAATGTCTAGTAGAAACATATACCCTGTCTCCGACTTTGTATTGTGGTGGAACAGCTCGTTTCTTGTCGGCGTAAAACTTATGAGATTGATGAGCATCATCCAACGTTTTTCTTATAATGGGCCAAACCGAAGACAATTTACCACTCCAATCTGCCAGAGAACGAATTGCAGGGGGGTCGTGCGGAAGCTCAGGGATAGGTACAAAGTCCTGACCATAAATTACTTTGAATGGGGTCATTCCAGTACTGCTGTGAACCGAATTGTTATACGCAACCTCCGTGTGAATCAGGAGATCAGCCCAATCACCCTGTTGAAAGTTTATAAAACAGCGCAAGTATTGTTCCAGAATGATCTGCGGGTGGTGGGAGGAGCTTAAGCCCTGGGCGGAGTCAATCAATCTCAGAAACTCCTTCCAAAATTGTGATGTAAATTGAATACCTCTATCAGAGATGATACGCTTTGGGACTCCATGTAAGCGATAAATGTGAGTAAGAAAGGGTTTAGCCAAAGATTTAGCGGATGGAATCTTGGAGCAAGGTACAAAATGAACTTGTTTGGAGAACAGATCAGTAACCACCCAAATGACAGTATAGCTTTGGCTACTTGGAAGATCAACAATAAAGTCCATAGAAATTTCCTTCCAAGGAGCCTCTGGCCGCGCCACAGATTGGAGGAGACTGTGGGGTTTGCCAGGGGAACGTTTGGAAGCAGCGCAAACCGGACAACTGGCGATATAGGATTCAACATCTTTTTTGAGGGAGGGCTACCAAAATTGGCGTTTTACCAAATGTATAGTCTTTACAAATCCAAAATGTCCAGCTAGTCTTGAGTCATGCGCCTGTTGTAATACAAAAGGCCGTAGGGTAGCAGGGACATAAATCTTAGAACCGATCCAGGGTAGATCATCTCTGACGGTGCAGTCAGCAGAGTGTGTAGAATACCAATCATCGGTAAGCAGTTCCGACTTAATTTTGGCAATCAGTTCTGTAGGTGGGTCAGTTTGGACCGTGGATTGACCTCTGGTCATGATGGGAGCAGCCATTAAAGTAAGTGGTATCACAGGCTGAACAACTGTGAGTTTAGAATTGTCATATTGAGGTAGCCTGGAAAGCGCATCAGCCATGAAATTTTTTCCTCCAGGAATGTATTTGAGGGTAAAGTTGAAACGATGAAAGTAGTGAGCCCAACATAGCTGCTTCGGGGACAATTTGCGGGGCGTCGTGAGTGACTCCAAATTTTTGTGGTCAGTCCAAACCTCAAACGGGTGAGGAGCCCCCTCCAGAAAATGACGCCAAGTCATGAGGGCCCAACGAACCGCAAAAGCTTCTTTCTCCCAAATTGCCCATCTGCGTTCTGTGTTGGATAACTTATGGGAAGTGTAAGCACAAGGTTGTAGTTGGCCTCGTTGGTTACGTTGTAACAAGACAGCACCTACAGCGACATCACTAGCTTGCCTCCAGCAGTTGTGAATGCCCACTGGAACAGCTTGCCTCCAGCAGTTGTGAATGCCCCAACCCTGGAAGTCTTTAAAAAGATGTTAGACAGCCATTTGTCTGAAATGGTATAAGGTTCCTGCCCATGCAGGGGGTTGGACTAGAAGACCTACAAGGTCCCTTCCAACTCTGCTATTGTATTGTATTGTATTGTATTGCTTGTATTACGAAGGGGGAGTTGACATCAGGATGTTTCAGAACCGGTTCTGCTGCAAATAAGCGTTTAAGTTTTTCAAACACGGCTTGGCACTCCATAGTCCAGTTCAAAGGAGAACCTGGTCGCAGTTTGTCGTCCCCGTTCGTTTTGAGTAGGTTCGTGATGGGCAGTGCAATGCTAGCAAAAGAGGGTATAAATTGTCGGTAAAAGTTGGCGAATCCCAAAAAACTTTGTAATTGTTTACGAGTGCGAGGAAGGGCCCATTCCGTGACAGCTTTCACCTTTGCAGGATCCATTTCAATTCCCTCAGAAGAGATGCGGTAACCTAAGTAGTCAATTTTTTCCTGGTGAAATTCGCATTTAGAAAGTTTAGCATAGAGCTCAGCAGCTCGAAGTTTACGCAAAACAGAACGGACTAGTTTTACGTGTTCATCATGTGTTTTTGTGTATATGACGGTCATCAAGATAGACGATAATGCCCTTGTACAGGTGCTCATGGAGAACGTCATTGATTAGTTGCACAAATACTGAAGGTGCCCCTTGCAAGCCAAATGGCAACACTTTGAATTGAAAGCACCCTAAAGGGCAGTTAAAAGCAGTTTTCCACTCGTCTCCCTCTTTAATTCTTATCCTGTAATAAGCTTCCCTTAGATCGAGTTTAGTAAAAATTTTGCCAGAAGCTAGATAAGCCAGCATGTCTTTCATGAGTGGTAGTGGGTAGACATTGTGTTCACAGATAGTATTGAGAAATTTATAATTTTGAACCAGACAGAGCGTACCATCTTTCTTTTCTCTAAACATCACAGTGGCCTGGCAGGTTCAATGAAAACTCTCTTCAAATTCTTATCAATAAAATTGCGAAGTTCCACCATTTTGCGGGGTGTCATAGAGTAAATGCGAGGTTTTGGAAGTTGTACCCCTGGGAGGAAATCAATAGAGCAGTCTGTAGCCCGGTGGGGGGGGGAAGAGTGTCACAGGATTTTTCACTGAAAACATCTTTAAGGTCCCAGTACTCTTTAGGGATTTTCTCTTCACCCGGTATGACTTCCAGGGTTGGGAGGGCCAAGCTGGAATTAACAGGTTCCTTGAGAGGAGCTTGTTCGGGTATAGGCTGATCATTAGGGGGGGAGGCATATCGTTAGGCAAAATGAAAGGGATTCGAACCCACCCTTCTTTCCAATCAATTAGGGGATTCCACTTTCGTAGCCAGTTAATGCCTAGAATAACAGGATTGTCAGCAATGGGGGCCACAATAAAGTTAATAGTTTCCTGATGGGTGTCTCCAATAGACACTTGAATTGGTTCAGTTACATATAATGCTGGATTGCCCCCTGCTACGGTACCATCCATTTGGCAGAACGCGATTGGTACTTTTAAATTTTTTAGGTGGAAACCCATGTGTTGTACTAATTCCTGGCTGATGAGGCAACGAGAACAGCCAGAATCTATAAGAGCTTGTATTTTACAGTTGCGTCCACTAGATGGAGCCAAAAGCTGTAAAGGAATAGTAAGGGGCCCAGAATGGGGACTCACCCAGTTGTCATCAGAGGAGGAGGAGTCCTTTTCCCAGTCATCCAGTTCCGCCTTTTGGTGGTCACCGGCAGAGAGATCCAGAGGCTCCGCTCCAAACATCACTGGTTTAGTGCGCACGCTCGGAAGTTTTGCGGGTTTCTTCCCCTCAGCTGAAGAATGCGGGCGTGGCGTTTGCTTCATTTTGCAGTTATTGGCCCAGTGCCCCTCCTTCCCACAGCGAAAACAAGCACCCGAACGAGGTGTAGCAGATCTGCGCTCTTTACTTTGTTTTTGGTAATCCCTCTCATAAGTTTGGGGGGCAGGGATTGCAGGCTGACTTCTCTTTTCAAATTGAAACAGAGGTTTTGTTCGAGCTCGATCTATTTCAACATCCCCGGCAAGCTGATACCAATCTGCCAGGGATTGTGGTGTACGCCGGTTAATGCAGGTCTCATACAAGGTTGGGTTTAAACCTTCTGTATAAACATCAATAAGGGCATCTTCACTCCAACCCCTCATATAAACCGCAAGTTCTTGAAAATGTTGCGAGTAATCTTGAACTGATCTATTGCCCTGGCGCAGATTCTTCATTTCCAGCCTTGCCTTTCTTTCAATAAGGGGGTCTTCAAATCGCCTCCTAAGAGCAGTCATAAAACTGTCGAAGTTCCCCATTAGTGGGGAATGATTATTGTGTAAGGAGACTAACCAATCAGTGGCTGTATTTTCCAGCGCGAGGGCTACAATTCTTATCTTTGAATCATCACCTCTCAAGTCATCTGCAAACTATTTAACATAGTTGCTGACGTGCAGTAAAAAGAATCCTAACTCAGCAGGGTTCCCTCCAAACTTAAGCCCCAGGGGGGGAAGTCTTGCCGGCCGGCGAGGAGGAGGGGTCGGTTCTCCCCTTTGTGATTCTCTAGGGGTTCCCACAGGCGGTTGGGGGCTAGCTCCTCTTAGTTCTTGGGAGGGGGCCTCTTGCTGTTGTTTCATTCCTTCCCATTCCAAAGGACGCGGATCCCCTCCCCACATTTTATCTAGAGCATCCTTCCTATCGTCCGCTTGAAGAAGTAAATCTCTTGCCATCTCTCTCAAATCCCTCTCTTCCTTTAACAAATCTGCCACGGAGGGGGGGGGTAGGCATGCCGGCACCTTGTGGTTGTGACCCCCGAACCGATGTCATCTTTAACAAATTCCTTCATCCCCACTCCCTCGTACCAACGATGGCGTGTTGATGCTTCTTCGGGGTTTGGCTCTAGGTTAAGGCCCGCTAATAACTCCATCACTGACCTCGAGTCCTCTTTTTGGGCAGCGGGGTGAGAGGCGGCCTCTCCCATCGGTTCGTCTTTCGCAGGCTCCAACATGGGGTTCAGGAGTGTAGTGTCTTCCTGCTTAGTGTCAGGGTTCGCTTCTTCGAATACTCAAGAAAGACCACACTTAAGCATATTTCAAAATGATTAAGGTTACTTTTACTGAATACAGAAGAACAGCAAACGAAGGTCAAGCAGGAAGTGACTAGTTTAGGCGCGAAGCGTGTATATCAAAGCTTAAGCCAACCCCAATAGCCCATGCCCCCTACAACAGTGTCCAATGCAGATTTCTCCAGGACATCAGGTGGGCCTCACGTCCAATGCCATCATCAGAATGGAATGTGATACCATTAGGTTTGAGATAACACTGGCCCGTACCATCTTCCACCAGCACTCATAGTTAACCCCATAACCCCATCCTCCCCGTTTCCATGGCAGCCAAGCAAGCAGCAAAGCGAAGGCTGACAGTTTCTGGCAGAAGTGGGATTCCCTTCCCTTGCCTACTGGTTCGCAAATGTGAGCATGTTCACCAGGGGTGGGTTCCAGTTGCTGCTACTGCCTGTTTGCTCATGGATGTGGTGCGCATGCATGCTGGATGCATTCTATATGTGCATGTGCAATACTAAAAAATGCTTCTGTGCCTGCACAGAAGCAATAAACAAGATGGTGGCATGTCAACTGGTCCAGAATGCGGCCGCACAGGTAATTATGGGAGCGACACGATGCTCCCATGTAACACCTCTCCTGCACGAGTTGCACTGGCTTCCATCAGTACACTTATGATACTCAGCTGTACATATCTACCCCTAACCACCCCAACGATGCCATTGAAGTGATGTCCTGGTGTCTGGAGGCCGTGCGGGTCTGGATGGGGAGTAACAAACTTCAACTCAACCCGTCCAAGACCGAGTGGCTGTGGTTCCCGACATCCCGGTATAGCCAGTTGATTCCATCACTGGCTATCAGGGGCGAGTCATTAGCCCCTGTGGAAAGGGCTTGCAACCTAGGCATCCTCCTGGACTCATGGCTATCCCTGGATGACCATGTGACGGCTGTGGCCAGGGGGGCTTTTTACCAGGTCTACCTGGTTCGCCAGTTGCGCCCCTTTCTTGACCGGGATGCCCTTCGCACCGTCACTCAAGCACTCGTTATGTCCTGCCTAGACTACTGCAATGCTCTCTACATGGGGCTCCCCCCCTTGAGGTGCACCCGGAGGCTCCAGTTAGTACAGAATGCAGCCGCGCGGGTGATCCTGAGAGCCTCATGGCATTCCCATGTAACACCTCTCCTGCGCGAGCTGCACTGGCTACCGGTGGCTTTCCGGGTGCGCTTCAAGGTTCTGGTAACCATCTTTAAAACGCTCCATGGCACGGGGCCTAGTTATTTGTGGGACCGTCTCCTACCACATACCTCCCTTCGGCTGATCCGCTCCCACAGGGAGGGCCTTCTCAGGGTGCCGTCTGCCAGTCAATGCCGGCTGGCGGCCCCCATGGGAAGGGCCTTCTCTGTGGCGGGCCCAACCCTCTGGAACGACCTACCCCCCGAACTTCGTACCACCACAGACCTTCACCTCTTCCGCCGTTTACTCAAGACCCACTTCTTTCATCTAGCCAGCCTAGCTTAGATCCTGATGAAATTTTTACAGATTTAGCTAGCGGATTTTAACTTTTTTATCAGTTTTAATTATATTTTAGCATTGTGATTGTATTTATTACAATTTTATTTGTGTGTATTTTTTTATTTTCCTGTGCACCGCCCTGAGTCCCATTGGGGAGATAGGAGTGGTATAGAAATGGAATAAAATCTAAAATCTAAATATTCCGGTGGTTTCCCAGGTGCGATTCAAGGTGTTGGTTACTATCTTTAAAGCGCTCCATGGCTTAGGACCGGGGTACTCACAAGATCGCCTTCTGCCACCGAGAGCCTCCCACTGGTCAGTACGCTCCCATAGAGAGGGTCTCCTCATGGTGCCGTTGGCTAGACAATGTCGACTGGTGAAACCCAGGGGGAGAGCCTTCTCCGTGGGAGCACCTGTCCTCTGGAACCTGCCCCCAGAATTAAGAACTATCCCTGACCTATGTGCCTTCCGCCATGGTCTCAAAACATTTTTCTTCCAACAAACCGGGCTGGCATAAAACATGATTTTTAAATTCAAATTTTTATTAATTTTAATCAGGGTTAGTTTGGGTTTTTTCCACGTTTCGGCCAAGATTTAACATGTTTTTTAAAAGCTTTTTAAACTTTTGTATATTTGCTTTTATTCTGGCTGTACATCGCCCTGAGTCCTTCGGGAGTAGGGCGGTATAAAAAACCAATAAAACTCAAACTCAAACTCAAACTCAAAACTCAAACTTACAGCACCAAGAGAACCGGTTTAGAGGTGTGGTAGGCCAAGTTACTACCTACTCGGCTGAACTGGTCCGAACTGATAGGAACCTACATCTGGTGCTCACGGGCATGTGTGCTTGCATCGAACACGTGACCTTCTGCACATGCGTACCGCCTTCTGTGCATGCGCAGAAGGTCGCACATTATATCAGGGCAGGTAGGCGGAGCGTCCCACAGCTACGACTACCAGTTCACCTGAACCAGAGAGAACCAACTGAATACCACCTCTGGTTTCTGGGTATTTGAGGCAGAGTTGCCATTTATAAGATAATCTTTCAACTAATTCTCCTCTTATATCTTGCCGTTGATTCTACATCGTAAAATCCTACATTCTCCATTCCCTTCGCAGCCTCCAGAGAGTTTCTCCCACCTACTCACCTCCACAAGGTTGCTGGGAGAGAGAGATAAACCTCTTCATCACAGAAAAGGCTGGTTACAAGTATAGCATTAATTAATATTGTTCTGTTAATTAAATTTCAGTGACGCCAGTACTCAGAATAGAATAATCTCTCCTTACAGGGAATTGTTCATACTGAGATGCCATTTACGGTTTGGGGGTCAAATCATGGAAGGGGCATCAAGTCTTTTCCCCAGAGAATAAACTGTTGCTGAACTGAACTCATTGTTTAATCATGTGCGAGAATACATTGTAAGCCTAATGAGTTACACAAATAATTAACAGATTTTTATCAGGCAAAAATAAATAATTAGCTTGGAGTCAGTTCCCTGAGTTAAATATACACAGAACCATACACAGTGAGTTATAGAATTATCAGTGGCATAATTGTGTCATTGTAGATGAGAACATCAATCCAATGAGGGGAGAACAATTTACACCCTACTATAATTTAGAAACCTTTTAGGCATAGCAGACAAACATATTGCAGCAAATATCCAGCAATTAGTTAGATATTTAATATCTCCATTTTTCACCTTTCCTCCAAGAAGCATTTTTTTTAGTTTTTTTAACCCACCCTTTACCCTTATCATTTTGTATTAATAACTGAAGTATTTTTTTTATTTTTAATATGATATTTTATAAATAACTCAAATGCCATGTGCATGTTTGCTATGGCCTTGCAACAACCCTGTTAAGTCAACTCATTTTAGCTGCTCCAAAGGCACTCGGTAAGTGTTGTGTCTAAACTGAAATATGAACACAAAGTTCAACTGGGGAGGTAGCAAATTGCATAATGAGTTTAGGGGTACAGTGGAGTAAATACAATGAAATAAAAAAAACCAAAACTGGCTATTTGCTCCACCAATTTTGATATTTCCATTCAGTTCCAATAGAAATCATAATTTGATTTGATTTGATTTATTGGACTTATACGCCACCCTTCTTCCAAAGGACTCAGGGCAGCATACAACATAAGAAACACAGAGTACAAAAGTTAAAAAGAGATTAAATAAGGAATCCAATAAGTAATAAATAAATTAATAATTTACACATTATGATATATAAAATAAATTAAATTTGGAATTAAAATTAATAAGTTATTTTGTTCAGGCCGAACCAGCTCGCTGCAAAAGCCAGCTTTTTAGGGTGCGCCAGAAGGACGGGAGGTCAGGAATTATGCGAAGCTCCGGGGGTAGCTCATTCCAAAGGGAAGGCGCTCTCACAGAGAAGGCTCTCCCCCTGGGGGTCGCCAGCTGACACTGTCTGGCCGACAGCACCCTGAGGAGACCAACTCTGTGGGATCGTACTGGACGATGGGAGGCTACCGGTGGTCTCACAAGTACCCTGGGCCTAAGCCATATAATAATAATAATAGCAATTGCACTTAGACTTATATCCCTCTTCATAGTCCTTTGCAGCTCTCTTTAAGTGGTTCACAGAGTCAGCATATTGCCCCCAAAAATCTGGGTCCTCATTTTACTGACCTTGGATGGATGGGAGCCTGAGTCAACTTTGAGTCAGTCAGGATCGAACTCCTGGCTGTAGGCAGAGTCAACCTGGAATACTGCATTCTAACTGCTGTGCCCTCTTGGCTCATAAAGTACTGTTTAATAATAATTAACTCCCTATCCCTCAAAAACTCTCTTGTATTTCACAAGTCCCATGTAACTATATTTTGCTAAAAATCAGTGGTGTGGTTTGCCTCTAGGTTGAAGCCACAGAATCTGTAGAATGCCTAAAATAAACTGAACATAGTTTAAAGTGATTACAATGCCCTCATGTCCTAATTAGGGGGGGAAACAGAAAATAATTCTACTCACTGCATCTTCATCTTCTCATAAACTAACCCTCCCATAATTAAACATGTGAAATCTCATCCCCTAAAATTTCCTCCCTTCTATTAAGACTTGAAAGCTAAGCCAGCTAGGTCCTGATTTGTATATGAATGAGAGACAATCAAGAAATCTCAGAGCTGTTTCTACATGATAAAATATGAACAAACAAAAGTGAACCATGCTATTGTCAAAAAAAAAAGCCTCCAATCCCTACATGAACTATGGTGACCAGCAAGTCACCACAAATTAATCTTGACTTCAAGGAGGCTTTACATCTAGTTTTTATAATACACGAAGAATTCTTGTTTTATAACCGTTGCTTGCTATAGTCTAATCTACAACTTTATCTTTATTAATTCTGACCTTAAAACCCTATTTGCAGAAGACACTAAGGGAAACTTATGTTTGATATGGAAATCAGACCTTTCATGGCAACAACAAACAGACATATTTTAAGATATTCAGGCTGCATTGTTTCAGTCAAGTTAAACCAATCGGGTTCTTCTACGCTGGGATGAATTTGTACAGTCTTTGCAATAGTCATTAATTCCTTCTGACAGAAGAATTAATCAAACATGCCCACAGTGATCAAAATGACCATATTACAGCCCAAAGAAGCTTGTGACACTTTTATATATCAAACTTCCGCAGAGAATCCACACCAAAAAAAACCTCTTACCAAAGTAGAACTGGATAGTCCTTTTGATCTTTGGTTTCATTCTCTGAAATTGCCAAATAGCAGATGAAATGTTTTAAAGCAAGGAAATCTAAAGAGGATGAATTGATTCCATTGGACATGATTAGAACCAACTTGGGCTGATGGGCCACCATTTATTGACTACTCTGACTTTACTGGTAAGAATTGGTTATTAGTGGCCATTATTCTAGTTCATAAGAAAAGCAGCAATCTGTGTCCTGATCAATCTTCCAAATATTGTTAATGTTATATACCAGACATATACCTGGAAGTACCTAGGGTGGATTTGAGGAACAGGAATAACAGATCACCTTCAGAACCAGTTGTTAAGCAATGGGGTTTTGTGTAACAGTATTTGGTTGAGAAATATTTCTGTCAAGCACAATTGATTATTGCATTTGTGGATGTTAAATATGCTTTCAATTTCACTTCTAAAACAGAGCTTGGGCCAAATTTAAGATCTCCACAATTAATTGACATCTACTTACTCTCATCTATAAATGAGATTGATTGTGTGGCATCAAGTCATTGTTGATTTGCCTTAGTGGCTATATAGATGGATTTTCTTTATGAATAAAAGATATAACAACAGTGAATGCATAATCCAAGATAATCAATTAGGCCATTTTAAGGAGGAAATCTCCTTAAAGAAGGGAAAACAAAGAAGAAGGGAAAACATAGAAGAAGGGAAAACAAAGTTGTATTTGGGATTGCTTCTTGTTCAATATCAATAAAAGCCAATTAGTTGAACATTTAGCTTATTTCAAACACCCACCAAAGTTGGTGAACCACCATCATTCAGTGCTTTTTACACAGATGATGAAGTTCCCTATTGCAATCTCCTGTTGAAATAAGGAGATTTATGCCAAAATTGATTGCGTGTTGCAGAAAGAAATCTTTGTAGGTTAATTAATCCAGAACCAAGAATGCAATGTTTGCAAAAAGGCCCAGACTGAGTAATTGGTATCTCAATGATTCAAGATTGAGGAAGCAAAGTATTTTGTAGTCTTAAGTGTGATCTTCTCATCTACACCATAAGCATCTATATTGCCCAGCATAGCTATGATGGACATTTCATGCAAAATGTTCATGCAAAATTTTTCAAAACAAACTCATATTGGCTTCAATGTCCTTTTCTTTATGAGGGGAGCTCAGTACAGTCCTAGTGCAGCCCTAAAATCATGTGAAGTTAGTAGCTCAGTTTCATTATTGTGTGTTATAAAATAAATCTTGATCCTTTGAGGACTGCATACCAAAGACAGTCCTCCAAGGACACTGCATCTCCATGAGGCATAGCCTGGGAATGGATGTTATCTTTTAATTTAGAGATAGATTTAATATGTACACTGAAGGATATGAACTCTTGTTTCACTAACGGTGTTTCTCAATCTCAGCAACTTTAAGATCCATTAATTTCTTTTTTTTAAAAAATAGTTTTTATTGAACATTTTCAAGTTTAAAAAACCACAAGTAAAGAAAAAGGAAAAAAAACAAAAATAAAAAAACAAATACAAAACAGATAAAAACACAAACAGCATAACAATATAATATAATTTTACAGCTTCACGTATCAGCATATATGTTTTGCTTTTATAGTATATTATAATATTATTGCCTTCTTGTAGGTTTTAACAATTCTAATACTAAAGTAGTAATTATATTGTAATAGAATAGTATAATACATATAATCAGATTTTACGTACATACATTTTTCTTCATATTGTAATCTATAATTTTTAATTCTTGTTTTGGTTTCAATTCCAGGAATTCCCTAACCAAAGTAATGGATAGGGAATTCTGGGTGTTGAGAGCCACACCTCTTAAAGTGGTTGTAGTTGAGAAATGCTGCACTAATTTATATTCATTCCAGAGTTTTCCCTGGAAGCATTAATTCCCCTGGGACTTAAATGGCAAAGTTGTTTCCTAAATAAAAAGTATGAATTACATCCAATTCTGTCCAACATATTTACAGAAATCAAATAAACTGCCCTCGTCTTAAAGGTAGCTCAATTTACTTTCTATTCTGAAAACCTCTGGTTATTTATATTAGCATGTTTACTGCAAACTCTTTTGCAATTTAGGCAACAGATTAAATAAATTTTCTAATGTGATATATAGCTGACCCTCTAATTCAGGAGCAGTAGTATTTCTGGCTCTTTTATTCTATTTTTGTATAGCTGTTATTGAGAATGACATACATCATTATAACTCCTCTTTTCAAAGGAGTTCCTAATTACTTTATCAACATGTTATCAACTTTGTTCATTTTATCAATTTTGTTCATTTAGATCAGGGCAGTGAGTTATCTTTTAGAACTGATAGATTTTGTTTGCTAGACATCCATGCAGGCATATCCCGTTGCTTACAATTTTAGGTAAACCGACAAATTTTAAGAGCTAGCTCTTCAGCTATAACAGAAACGTAATTTTTAATTTATTTTGAACTTGCTGTTAGTTGACCTGGAAACCTCACTCTCTGTCTCTTATTGTTTAATTGGACTATGACTGAAATACAAGATCTCCCTCCCTCCCCACTTTCCTAGCTGTCTTTAAGAATTCTCTGTTTTCAGCCTTTCTATATTTCATTGCGTAATGAGATTACAGTAAGCGGTTTATATCAAAAGCTACCATGCTCCTTTCCATCATTGCAGAAGATCACAACCCTTCCTTCAGCTATAATTTGCTCACAGACTAATTGGTACACATTGCTGGAGAACAAAGTGCCTTATCCAGAGCTAAGGTCAGTTTGTTGACATTTGGAGAGGTGCATGTCTTTCCAGTCTTCTTGGCAGCCAAACATAATAAAAAAAAAAAGATGTGTGCTGTATATGTGTTTTTGGAAGTGATGTTCTAAGACAGAGGCCGTTTCCTCAGGCCAAAGGCCTTTTTTCATGGGAATGGAGAGAAGGTTGAACACCAAGAAAGAAAGATGGACAGGAGATGATTGACATGGCTGGGAGCTGTATGAAAGGGTCAGCATTGATAGATGCAACACTAATAGGAGAGAATATTTGTAGGAATTCAGGGGTAGATTGGGAGGTCTTTAGTATTCTCTGGGCTTGGTTGTTTCCTTGAAGGTGTGTTTCCTTACCCAATTAGGTAACACCTTCAGTGCTAGAAAAGAGTGGGGTTTTCACTCTGTTTATATACAGTTGCTTCAGTGGTGGGATTAAAAAAAAATTACTACCAGTTCTGTGGGCATGGTTTGGTGGGCGTGGCAGGGGAAGGATACTGCAAAATCCCCATTCCCTCCTCACCCCACTAACCTGTTTTCCAGCTCTGTTCTCCTGTTCAGGGCAACAAAAGAAAGACAGTTGGGAGCAGTGGTGGGTTCCAGATCCTGTTGCAACCAGTACGGTGCAACAGGGGTGAGCGTGTGCATGCATCCTTGCCACCCCGTGACGCTCCAGCTGTTCGGCGGAGCATTGCGCTACGTGTGCGGAAGCCCTGAAAACCTCAAATACCGGTTAGGAGCGAGGGCGGGCAAGTGGGCCTTCCAGAGCACCATACCGAAATGGTACCTGGTGCTCCCAGCAGGCACCAGTACTCCTGTACCAGGGCATACCAGTCGTAAGTCACCACTGGTTAGGAGGCTGGGAGGCAGTGGGGGCAGGGCCAACCTATTTGCTGGTTCCTCTGAACTACTCAAAACTTCTGCTACCGGTTCTCCAGTGTCAGAACTGGATGAATACCACCTCTGAGTTGCTTGTAATAGAACTAGGTTCCATCTGAGCAAAGGTGTGGCTGGTATTGTACCTGGATTTTGTAACAAAGTGGATTTGAAGGCCTAATGCCACACTATCTTCTTAGATATGTTTATGTTATGCTGATATTAGACAAGAGATTTCTGTCTGCAACTCGCTAATGAGTGAGCGTCCAAGTGTCAAATGGACATCAGGGAAGACTCAGCAGGATTTCCCAGATATTTAATTGGGCAACTATGAACTAGGCTCATCTTCAAACTCTTAGACAAAGACAAAGTAAGAATCTTAACAGCATAGCAGGAAGACACTAGAGATACTGTAGTTCTCAATTTACAACTACAATTGAGCCCAAAATTTCTGTTGCTAAAGGAGATAGATGTTCAGTAAATATTTCACCACCTTTTTTGCTAAGTGAATCAATGCAATTATTAATAACACAGTTGTTAAGTGAATCTGGCTACTCCATTGATTTTGCTTGTCAGAAGGTGGCAAAAGGGGATCACATGACCCTGGGATAGCATCCACATTTTGATCACATGACCACGGGGATGTTGCAATGGTCGTAAGTATGAAAATTGGCCATAAGTCACTTTTTCAGTGTCATTGTAACTTTGAAAAGTCATTAAAACATAGAATAATAGAGTTGGAAGAGATCTTGGAGGTCTCCTAGTGTCCAACCTAGGCTCAAGTAGGACACTCTATACCAGTGATGGCTAATCTTTTTTGGCTCGTGTGCCAAAAGCGGGGGGAGCGCAGAGGGGCTTGTAGGTGGTCATGCCACACCCATAATGCTATGTATGTGACCCCCTGCATTTGACACACTTTTTTCACCCTCCCCAGGCTCCAGAGGCTTTCTAGGAGCCTGGGGAGGGTGAAAACAGCCTCTCTCCACCTCCAGAGGCTTCAGGAGCTCCCCTGAAGCCTCCAGAGGGTGAAAAACGGCTTCAAAAGAAGGCCTAAATCAGCTGGCCAGCACACACATGCGTGCTGGAGCTGACAAGGCAACGCCTTGTGTGCCCTAAAAATGGCTTTGTGTGCCACCTGTGGCACCCGTGCCATAGGTTTTGCCATCACGGCTATATACTATTTTAGATGAATGGCTGTCCAGTCTCTTTTTAAAGCCTCCCCAACTTTTGAAGGCAATCTATTCAATCGGTTATTTGCTCTTACTATTAGGAAATTTCTCTTTAGTTCTAGGTTGCTTCTCTCCTTAATTAGTTTCCATCCATTGATTTTTGTCTTGTCTTTTGGTGCTTTAGAAAATAATTCATGGAAGTCCAACTTCCAGAAATTTATAATTCAAAATTAGACCAGTTAGTTTCAGCGTTAGAATCTTATTCCTAGAAGCAGATTGTAAAGTGGAAGAGGTTTATACTGGTTGGCAAGCTATTTTGTGGAAAGTCCCAAATGCAGAATACTGTAGTCAGGCCATTCTTACATTTTCCAAGCAAAGCTAAAATCCTGGATGATTTTATGCATGACATACAGCTATCTCTTAGAACCTATCTTCCTTTTCATTTCTCTGGCCTCCAAAGGATTGCACCAGGCCGATCATTATTTTTCTGATTTTATTTCATATTCTAATATAAACAATAAATTAATCTGCTAATTTAGTATGATTTCCACCGAGTCTGACCCCTAGAGTGGAGGTTAGAGATTCACAACAATGAGAGAAAAGCCAAAAGAGGGAATAAAATTCATCGTTAATTAGTAGTGACAGCTGATCCCATGTTGGTAATCTTTAATGGATCATTAAGGAGATAGCTGGAACTTTTCCCCCTCCTACTCAAGAAGATTTGTTGACCTTTCTGATTAATTATATTCACCCCTGCCACTGTCTTTGCCACCCTAGATGGCTTGTCTCAGGAGCAGCAGTCTTTCTATAAATCAGTATTGTTTGCCTTCAGTGCCAACTGCATAAGTCAAATTTCAGCAGTTATCTAGTGTTATTATATTATTAGTCATTGCGTGGATCACGTGTTCAACAGAAAGCAGCAGCAAGAGGGTAGCGAGCAGCAGGGGAAGAGGGATACATGAGTAACTGCAGATTGGAGCAATAGCAATGATAATGAATAACTGCAAAAAAGAAAATGATTCTAGATCAGGGGTCTCCAACCTTTGCAACTTTAAGTCTGAAGGACTTCAGACTTAAAGTTGCAAAGCTTGGAGACCCCTGTTCTAGATTGTTTTCAGGTTAGAAACATGATTTTCCCTCAACAGAGCTGAGGTGGTGTAGTGGTTAGAATGCAGTACTGCAGGCTACTTCAGCTGACTGCTAGCTGCAATTTGGCAGCTCAAATCTTACCAGGCTCACCGTTGACTCAGCCTTCCATCCTTCTGAGGTGGGTAAAATGATAACCCAAATTGTTGGGGGCAATAGGCTGACTCTGTAAACCGCTTAGAGAGGGCTGTAAAAGCACTATGATGATGATATAAATCTAAGTGCTATTGCTATTTATTTTTATTTTCACTGCTTTGTTGAAATAATGTGTTACATTCTTTAATCCCCTGTGCTAAAAAGAGAAAACCAGATAAAATGTTTAGTATCAGTCCAAAATGTTTGTTTGACTACCACTCCTATCAAACTTATCCAAGACACTGGGTTGAGGAGGATTGCTATAAGGTTTTAAATTCTAGGAAAAAATAAAAATAAAATCACTGTAGACAGAGATATTTTTTCTGTCCTTTAGATCTATTTCACCTTGATTACTTGTTCTGCAGTCCTCAAATTATGATTAAATTTCCAAATGATTATAGCCTCTGCATTCTTACTTCTTACAGTAGTAACTGTGAAAGGGATCTTGGAGTCCTAGTGGACAACCATTTAAATTTTCAGAGATCCTGGTACACTGGGGAACTACCAGAGGACTGGAAAAGAGCTGATGTGATTCCCATCTTCAAAAAAGGAAAAAAGATAGATCCAGGAAACTACAGACCCATCAGCCTGACCTCAATACCAGGAAAGATTCTGGAAAAAATAATAAAGCAGCGAATTACTGAACACCTAGAAGCAAACAAAATAATAACCAAAAGCCAACATGGGTTTGTCAAAAACAGATCATGCCAGACTAATCTTATTGCATTATTTGATAATGTGACAAAATTAGTGGACCAGAGGAATGCCGTTGATATAGTTTACTTGGACTTCAGTAAGGCATTTGACAAGGTAGACCATAACCTACTACTAGATAAAGTAGAAGAATGTGGGTTAGACAGCATCACCACCAGATAGATTCGTAACTGGCTGACCAACCACACTCAACGTGTAGTTCTCAATGAAACTGCATCTATGCAGTGGAGTCCCCCAAGGCCTTTAGGGGGAGGGGAGAGTGTTTTTCAACAATGTTTCATTTACTTTCCTTGTTGATTCAATTAGATTTGGCATAGTCTAATTTTCCAGGCTATATATTGCTGAGGTAGCCATTTTTCCCTCTCTTTGCCTAGGGTTTCTGTATTCATTTTAATAATGTTTATCTTTTAACGTGGATTTTACATTTTGTATTAAAATGTTATATTTGTTTTTATATTTGAATTTTTTTAATGAGAAGGCAGAGCCACCACCAGCCGGTCCTTTGCTGTTTCCAGGGCAACCCTGTGGGCCCGATTTAAGCACTCCATGGGCCGGATCCTGGCCCTAGTCCTTGAGTTTGACACCCATGCTCCAGACTAACAATTTGTCAGGGTTCCAAATAACATCCAAAAGTAAATAGAAGTCCAAGGCAAAGTATTACTCAAAGTTCCAATGTATTAAGAGAGCCATGTTGGCACATCTGGGAAAACTCAAATCTGAAAGCTTCTTGGTTTTTCCCACCTAGTTGTTCAAGATCTTGCCCCCACACCCACAAGTCCATTTGCATGGTCCAATGTCCCTCTGCCATGCTGGCAGTTCCACCCATCCAGTTCCGGTCAGGTGCAGAGGTGCAAAGAGAAAGGATGACCTTGGTTTTCTAGAAAGGATTTTGTTATGGCTACATAGTATTTGGCTCCTTACAATCCCGCCCTCTCATTTTCCCACAATAGAAAATGCATGGTAGAATAATAGAAAGTGTGGCAGACCAAAGGCCCAAAAGAAAAGATGACTGCAGGCCTCACAAAAATTTGCCTCCACATGTCCACAACAATGAACAGATTTAGTTCCTTGGTTTCTGTTTTTTCGGTAACACAGTATGGTAATTACCGTGTTCCTTGATGAAATTCCACAAAAGGAGTTGACTAAATAATTACTTTACATGATATGTACCTTCCAACGTTGAAATCTATACCTATTATTTCTGCAAATGAAGCATATGTTTTCAGGTTACATCAAATGAAGAATGTGCATTTTTCCTAGAAATAAATATGACAGAATTAGCATTTCTGGCTAGCAAATAAATTGTGCTTTAAATCATTAAATTGAGTTTTATCATCTAATAACTTAAATCAATTTGATTTAAAAGACGTCTACCATGACATGCGTTATGTATTGAATGTATATAGTTGTGTTGAGCCCTGCTAAAGTGAAATTAACCTTTAGATGACCCTAACTCCCGATCTTAACCAGTTCCAAGTTTTTGGTCAGCTTTGCCTTCAATACTTTTCAAGTATTGGCTATGCATAGCTTTGCTTCTCCAATTTTCAGCTCATTTCTCAATAGCTTCTTTATTTATCATCATCATCATCATCATCATCATCATCATCATCATCATCATCATTATTCCAAATGTGCATAGTTACCCTTCCATCTCAGTCCAACATCTTTATTTCTCAATAGCAAAATGGGTGGCATATATATCTTTACACTAGTCTCTGAGTGGTTTACAAGGTAGAGGCATTATTTGCATATTGCCCCCCAAAATCTGGCTCCTCGTTTTACCAACTTTGGAAGGATGGAAGCTTGAGTCAACCTTGAGCCCCGTCTGGATTGAACTCCAGGCTGTGGGCAGAGTTTATGTTCAATAGTAATGGGAAGTAACAGACTCAGGCTCAACCCGACCAAGACCAAGTGGCTGTGGTTTCCGGCCGCCCGATTCAATCAGCTGACTCCATCGCTGACCATAGGGGGCGAACATCTTGCCCCTGTGGATGGGGCGCGCAACTTGGGTGTCCTCCTGGATACCCGGCTGTCCATGGAAGATCAAGTGACAGCCGTGGGCAGGAGGGCGTTTTACCAGGTTCGCCTGGTACGCCAGTTGCGCCCCCTATTGGATCGGGATACCCTTTGCACAGTCACTCATGCCCTCGTGACATCCCGACTGGACTATTGCAACTCTCTCTACATGGGGCTCCCCTTGAGGTGCACCCGAAGACTTCAGCTGGTCCAGAATGCAGCCGCGCGAGCTATAATGGGGACCGCAAGGTATACCCACATAACACCTCTCTTGCGCGAGCTGCACTGGCTGCCTGTCGTCTTTCGGGTGCGCTTCAAGGTGCTAGTTGTCATCTTTAAAGCGCTCCATGGCTCGGGACCTAGCTATCTGCGGGATCGGATCCTGCCCCATACATCCTCACGGCCGATTCGCTCCCACAGAGAGGGACTTCTCCGGGTGCCGTCCACTAGACTGTGTCAGCGGGCGACGCCCAGGGGAAGGGCCTTCTCTGTGGCGGGCCCAGCCCTCTGGAACGACCTTCCCCCCGACATTAGAACAACCACGGACCTCCGCTCCTTCCGTCAAAAATTAAAAACACACTTTTTCTGCTTGGCCAGCCTAGGATAGTCTCTTCCTTGGGGTTTTTTAGGGTTGTTAGTTTTAATGGGTATTTTAGCACAAGGATAAGTAGTTTAATTGATTTTTATCTTTTGTATTTATTGATGTATATATTTTATGTGTTTTAGTTTTCCCTGTGCACCGCTCCGAGTCCCCTAGGGGAGAGGACGCGGTATATAAAATTAAACAATAATAATAATAATAATAATAATAATAATAATAATAATAATAATAATAATAATAATAATAATAATAATAATAATAATAATAATAATAATAATAATAATAATAATAATAATAATAATAATGGCAATATCAATAGCACTCAGACTTCTATACTGCCCACGGTGCTTTACAGCACTTTGGGGATGATTTTGAATGTCAGCATAATGCCCCCAACAGTCTGGGCAGGAGTGAAACGCAGCAGGTTCTGGAGAACCAGTATCAGAAATTTTGAGTAGTTCAGAGAAACAGCAAATACCACCTCTGGCTAGCCCCAGAGGTGGGTGGGAATGGAGATTTTGCAGTATTCTTTCCCTGCCATGCCCACCAAGCCACACCCACAGAACCGGTAGTATTTTTTAAAGATTTCACCACTGAATCTGGGTCCTCATTTTAATGACCTCAGAAGGATGGAAGGATGAGTCAATTTTGAGCTGGTCAGGATTAAGCTTCAGGCTGTGGGCAGAGTTAGGCTGCAATACTGCCTTCTTACCCCTGTGCCACCAGGGGTATTTTAATATTAATATTAAATTCAAAAGAAGTTAAAAAAAATCAGTGCTGGACTTTTAACCATTGTGCCATCAGGGTTTTTAAAATATTAAACTATAAATGAATGAATGAATGAATGAATGAATGAATGAATGAATGAATGAATGAATGAATGAATGAATTGGAATGGAATGGAATGGAATGGAATGGAATGAATTTATTTATTTTATTAAATTTATACCCCGCCCGTCTCCTTGTTAGGACCCAGGGCGGTGCACAGGCATTATTTAAAAGACACAAAATACAATAAATATCAATTAAAATGTATTAAATTAATAAACCCGTGCTAAAACCCAATGTTAAAACCCTTACCAGATTATAAATTTTTCTTAAAAAGTCAGAAACGGGGGGCTATCCTAGGCCGGCTTGTTGGAATAAATACGTCTTAAGACGTTGGCGGAAGAGGCGGAGGTCCGAGATAGTGCGAAGGTCGGGGGGTAGGTCGTTCCAAAGGGCAGGGCCCGCCACAGAGAAGGCCCTTCCCCTGGGTGTCGCCAACCGGCATTGCCCCGCCGACGGCACCCGAAGAAGACCCTCTCTGTGGGAGCGGATCGGACGAAGGGATGTATGGGGCAGGAGGCGGTCTCGTATATAGCTAGGCCCCGAGCCATGGAGCGATTTAAAGATGGTCGTCAATACCTGATATTTCTCAGTCACTCTCTCAGCCAAATCCATCTCACAGGTTGATTGTTATGGGGAAATAGGAGGAGGAAGGTGTGTTGGATAGATTCATTGCCTTGAGTTATTTGTAATAAAGTCTGTGTGTGTGTGTGTGTGTGTTTGTGTGTGTGTGTGTGTGTGTGTGTGTGTGTGTGTGTGAGAGAGAGAGAGAGAGAGAGAGAGAGAGAGAGAGAGAGAGAGAGAGAGAGAGAGAGAGAGAGAGATGTTACACGCATAATACATGCATACATAGTAATATACATTCATGCATAATCATAAATAAAGAATATAAAATATAAAATCCGTACTATAAATTCTTATACTTCCATTAGATCGATCAGGCCCAAAAGTACCATATAGAAAATCTATATTTTAAAAAAAAAAGTATGTCTCTGGTAGGCGAAGAGTATAGAGGCCGTTCCAAAGGCTGCAGATTACAAAAGAACAGGAATATAGAAATAGAACCTAGAATAGAATTACAAGCTCTGTTCCTAATTATATCCTTGAGTCATCATTGCTTAATGAATCTTTTAATGAAAGAGTTTAGAATCTGATTTTGCTTGGGGGGAAAAAACCCTTTTTGTTAACAAAAAAAAAGAACCCAACATTTATTTATTTAATTTTAACCTAATTTCTTTTTATCTACTCTGGGGTACTTCCACATTAGGAGATAAGGCATGTTGTTCCCTTCAGCTGGTGCGTGAAGGTTATCTTGAATTTAATCACCCTTTGATGGATCTGTCCTCTCTGAATTCATGCAATCCCCTTTGAAAATATAGTTTTCATTCTACGATTGCGACAAGCAGCACTTCATAAAAAGCAAGAAGGATACCTAAGCTCATCAACTGCAATATTTTTTTTCTGCTCCAAAGTCTGATGTTGCTACCAAATGTTCCAACCACATGGTGGAGATGTTATGTTCCCATCACTAGCTGCTTGGTTGAAGCAAACAAGCCTGGAGCTTGATCTTTGATATTCCTTATGTTGAAGGGATGATGAGAACAATTGTTCTGTAGCTGGTCCATTCTTTTCAGCCGGGAACAATAGATATAGTGGTTTCATTTCCAGACATTGTACAAGCCTCTTTTTAAATGGTGGTAAAAGTAAGGTTCTACATTTAGGCAGGAAAAACAAAATGCACAGGTACAGTATAGGTGGTACCTTGCTCAATAGTAGCAACTGTGAAAGGTATCTTGGAGTCCTAGTGGACAACCATTTAAATATGAGCCAGCAGTGTGCAGCAGCTGCCAAAAAAGCCAACACAGTTCTAGGCTGCATAAACTGATGGTAGAATCAAGATCACGTGAATGAATGAATGAATGATTTAATGAATGAATGATTTAATTTATAGAACGCTCCTCTCTCCGTAGGGACTCGGAGCGGTGCACAGGGAAAACTAAAACCACAATACAATAAATATACAAATACAATTAAAAACAAATTAAATCTGGGCCTGTGCTAAAATCCCCTTAACCTGCTAAAATACCCAATTAAAACAGCTAGACCCTGTAGAGAGAGGCTACCCAAGGCCGGCCAAACGGAAAAGATGAGTTTTTAGTTTCAGACGGAAGGAGCGGAAGTCCGTGGTTGTTCTGATGTCGGGGGGAAGGTCGTTCCAGAGGGCTGGGCCCGCCACAGAGAGAACCCTTCCCCTGGGCGTCGCCTGCTGACAGAGTCTAGTGGACGGCACCCGGAGAAGTCCCTCTCTGTGGGAGCAAATCGGCCGTGAGGATGTATGAGGCAGGATCCGATCCCGCAGATAGCTAGGTCCCGAGCCATGGAGCGCTTTAAAAATGATGACTAATACCTTGAAGCGCACCCGGAAGACGACAGGCAGCCAGTGCAACTCGCGCAGAAGTGGAGTTATGTGGGCAGATCTGGAGGTACCCAAGATTGCCCGCGTGGCTGCATTCTGAACCATCTGAAGTCTCCAGGTGCACCTCAAGGGAAGCCCCATGTAGAGAGAGTTACAATAGTCCAGTCGCGATGTCACAAGAGCATGAGTGACTGTGCGAAGGGCGTCCCGATCCAATAGGGGGCGCAACTGGCGAACCAGGCGAACCTGGTAAAACGCCCTCCTGGCCACGGCTGTCACTTGATCTTCCATGGACAGCCGGGCATCCAGGAGGACACCCAAGTTGCGCGCCCCATCCACAGGGGCAAGATGTTCGCCCCCTATGGCCAGCGATGGAGTCAGCTGGTTGAATCGGGCAGCCGGAAACCACAGCCACTCGGTCTTGGTCGGGTTGAACCTGAGTCCGTTACTTCCCATCCAGATCCGCACGGCTTCCAGGCACTGGCACATCACTGCTACGGCATCGTTGGGGTGGTTTGGGGTAGAAATGTATAGCTGTGTATCATCAGCGTACAGGTGGTACTCTACCCCAAAACCACAGATGATCTCACCCAGCAGCTTCATATATGTGTTGAACAGGAGAGGCGAGAGGACCGACCCCTGAGGCACCCCACATGTGAGGGGTCTCGAGGTCGACCTCTGCTCTCCTGTCAACACAAATTGCGATCGGCCAGAGAGGTAGGAGGAGAACCATCGTAAAATGGTGCCTCCCACCCCCAACCCCCCCAGCCGATGCAATAGGATACCATGGTCGATGGTATCAAAAGCCGCCGAGAGGTCTAATAGGACCAGGATGGAGGAACAACCCCCATCTCTGGCCCTCCAGAGATCATCAACCAACGCGACCAATGCCATCTCAGTGCTATGCCCGGGCCGAAAGCCGGACTGGCACGGGTCTAGATAATCAACTTCCTCCAGGTGACGGGGAAACTGTTGTGCCACCACACTCTCAACAACCTTCGCCAAAAAGGGAAGGTTGGAGACTGGACGATAGTTGTTTAATAAAGCTGGGTCCAAAGAGGGCTTCTTAAGGAGGGGCCTCACCATAGCCTCTTTTAGGGAAGCAGGCAAGGAACCCTCACTTAAGGATGCGTTGACAACCTCTTGGAGCCAGCCTCGTGTCACCTCCCAGGATGCCAGTACAAGTCAGGAGGGACACGGGTCCAATAAACATGTGGTGGCTCGCAGTCGCCCACGTAGCCTGTCCATAAACTCGGAAGTAACGGAGTCAAACTCCTCCCAAACAAGATCTGTCTCGTGGCATCCCACTGGGCCATCAATGGGGGCTAACTCGTTCTGTATCTGAGCGATTTTCTCCTGCAGAAAAGTCACAAATTCCTCTGCTCTGCCCTGTAGCGGGGCTTCCCGCACCCTCTGTTGAAGGAGGGAGCGGGTCACCCTAAACAGGGCGTCAGGGCGGTTGTCTGCGGATGCTATGAGAGTGGCACAATGATGACGTTTGGCCACTCTCAGCGCCACAATGTAAGTCCGTAACTGGGCTCTTACTTGTGTCCGGTCAGATTCAGAATGGGTAGACCTCCATCTTCTCTCTAGGCATCTCTTGTGGCGTTTCATCCCCCTCAGCTCCTCGGTAAACCAAGGAGCCGGGGCGACTCGCCGCCGCAAGAGAGGCCGCAAGGGCGCGACCCGATCCAAGGCCCCCATGGTCGCAGTGTTCCATGCGGCCACGAGGTCCTCCATCGGGGTGCGGGTCAGGAGTACAGGAAGTGGCCCAAGCGCCGTCTGGAACCCATCCAGGTCCATAAGGCACCTGGGGCGAAACCAGATCGATGGCTCTGGTTCCGCCTCCCCGCGGAGGGGAGCAGCGGTCGGAAAGTCGAGCCGGAGAAGTGAGTGGTCTGACCATGACAAGGGCGTGATGACTATATCCCCTATACCCAGATCACTCTTCCATTGGCCAGAGACAAAGATGAGATCCGGTGTATGTCCACCCTCGTGGGTGGGGCCTTGAATTAATTGGGTCAGGTCCATGGCCGTCATGGAAGCCATGAACTCCCGAACTGCCACGGATGATTCGCCCACCGATGGCAGATTAAAGTCCCCCATGACCAAAAGTCTGGGGGTCTCAACTGCCACTGTAGCGATCACCTCTAGGAGCTCGGGCAGGGCTGCTGCTACATAGCAGGGAGCCAGGTATACAACCAGCAAGCCCAACTGCCTCCCTAGGCCCCACTTCACGCAGAGGGACTCACAACCGGTGGTCTGTGGCACAATGGTCTCTCTCGGCTCAAGATCTTCCTTTATTATGACCGCCACCCCACCACCCCTACCTAGGGCCCGGGGCTGATGAAAAGCGCGGTAGCCTGGTGGGCACATTTCAACGAGGGGGAGTCCACCCTCGTGGCCCAGCCAGGTCTCCGCTATTCCAGCCAGGTCCGGCTCCCCCTCTGACACAAGGTCATGGATGAGGGGGGCTTTGTTGACAATGGACCTTGCGTTACAAAACATCAGCCTCAGGCCCTGGCTCTGTATTCCCTGACCATTAACACCTGAAGTGTTAATACCACTTTATAATGCCTTGCTAAGGCCACACTTGGAATACTGCATTCAGTTTTGGTCACCACGATGTAGGAAAGATGTGGACACTCTAGAAAGAGTGCAGAGAAGAGCAACCAAGATGATTAGGGGACTGGAGGCTAAAACACATGAAGAATGGTTGCAGGAACTGGGTATGTCTAGTTTAATGAAAAGAAGGACTAGGGGAGACATGATAGCAGTGTTCCGATATCTCAGAGGGTGCCACAAAGAAGAGGGAGTCAAACTATTCTCCAAGGCACCTGAGGGCAGAACAAAAAGCAATGGGTGGAAACTAATCAAGGAGAGAAGCAACTTAGAACTGAGGAGACATTTCCTGAAAAGACAAGTGGAAAAACTTTTCTCCAGAAGTTGTGAATGCTCCAACACTGGAAATTTTAAAGAAGATGTTGGATAACCATTTGTCTGAAATGGTATAAGTTTTCCTGCCTAGGCAGGGGGTTGGACTAGAAGACCTCCAAGATCCCTTCTATTATTCTAAATATCCAAATCCTTTGCTTTGGAATCAGTTTGGTCTTTGGCAACATCTGGAGCAGGCGTCTGGATATGCATAATGTATCCAGGACTGCTAAACAGAATGGAAGGGAGGCAGGGGAGGGGAGGGGAAGGGGGAAGGAAGGAAATGAAAACCCAATTAGTACTCCATAGAATGAGAAAGTGTGTGCAGGTACGATTGTATCCAATGTTTCTGTAATCAATATCCATAGGTAGAGTTCATTTTACCACCTAGGCATGCTGAGACATTATATGAAGATTTTTTTTTTGCTTATTTATATTAATATCTTCACAATATGCCAGTATGACTGTTCCTCAAAAAAGATAACCTTTCGGAAGAGTTGGTTTAAAATAGTTTTCTGTAAGGACAAACTTGTTAAAGCCTTTAACCTTCAATTAGTTTTATATGTGAACAAATTAAATCTATTTCTGATAAAGCGAACAATAGCACAAAGGTCATACTAATGTTATTTATAACAAAGTTGACAAGTATATACACATCTGCCATGCACTTTTTTATGGCTGAATTCTTTTCTCATACATTGTACACTTCTCAGGTATATGCTCATAATTACTTTTAAGTCCTTAAATACTATCCATCCAAATTCTTCAGTGCTATTTTTAAGGACCTTGTCATTTGGAGATTCCAGCTAGGTATCCTTTCAACATCTTTACAGCAATTTGCTTCTTACCTTCATAACAAGTTTCACCTGTTCTAATGTTGGTTCTGTTTATTTAATATATTTGGAATGGAAACTTACCATTCTGTAGAAGAGTCGTAACATTGCTTACAGATGGCATTGTTTTTCCTCAGGAGAAAGTCATCTTATTTCTAGGGTTTTAAATTTTCAAATGCATTTTTAGATCCTTTTATCACATTGTTTGATGACTGACGGTTTCATTGACTGCAACAAATGTATATGGCATGGGGCCTAGTTATTTGTGGGACCGTCTCCTGCTGCATACCTCCCTCCGTCCGATTCGCTCCCATAGGGAGGGCCTCCTCAGGGTACCATCTGCCGGTCAATGCCGGCTAGCAGTGCCCAGGGGGAGGGCCTTCTCATTGGCTGGGCCATCCCTCTGGAACAACCTACCCCCCGAACTTTGGACCATCTCAGACCTTCCCCTCTTTCGCCGCTCACTTAAGACTTATTTGTTCCATCAAGCCGGTCTAGCTTAGCCAATGAGTAAATGCATTTTAGAATTTTAATTGGGATTTTTAGCACAGGTTTTTAGTTTAATTTATTCTTAACTTTTTTGTATTTATTGTTATTTATTGATTTTAATTTCCTGTGCACCGCCCTGGGTCCATTTCAATGGAGAAGGGCGGTTCTATAAATCTAAATAAATTAAATTAATATGTGGGTGATAGGTAACTCATATTGGCCCATTGTGGTAGAACAGGTAGAATGTCAAACTCGATTTCATTGAGGATCGCAGCAGTGTTTGACCTCAAGGGGGGGGGGACTGGAGGGTGTAGCCAGCTTGATGTCACTCGTGTTGGGGGCTCCTGTGGTGGCCCAAGCACTCTGCCAGTGAAAACAGCTCAAGAGGGCTGCACTCAGCCCTCCCGAGCTCCGTTTTCACAAGCAGAGAAACCATGAGCCAGTCCTTCACTGTTTTCAGGGTGGCCCTGCAGGCCAGATCTAAGCATCTCCCAGGCTGGATCTGGCTCGCAGATCTTGAGTTTGACACCCCTGTGGTAGAATATGGTTTATCACCTTCAATGAGTGTGTGTGTGTGTGTGTGTGTGTGTGTGTGTGTGTGAGAGAGAGAGAGAGAGAGAGAGAGAGAGAGAGAGAGAGAGAGAGAGAGAGAGAGAGAGAGAGAGAGAGAGAGAGAGATTATGTGTGTGTGTATTGGGTTGCAGGTGGTATGCCCCAGTTCAGGCATACCAGTGCCTGCCAGGAGCACCAGGTACTATTCCGGTGCTCCGGAGGGCCCACCCACCTGCCCACCATCCTTACCTGTATTTGAGCTCTTTGGAGCTTCCATGCATGTGCAGGGAGAGTACAGTGCTTGCACGATGCTCCGCTGAACAGCTGGAGCATCGTGGAGCGTCACAGGATGTAAGGATGCATGTTCGCACTGCGTGCATGTGTGCTTGTGCTGCATGTGTTCTTGTGGTGGACACTGGGCCCCGTTGTACCATACCAGTTGCAATGGGATCTGGAACCCACCATTGGTGTGTGTGTGTGTGTTTAGAAAGAGAGAAATTCAAAGTGACAAATGTAAAATTATTCACATAGGAAAGCACAATATTAAAAAAGAAAATCAAACAAATGAAACTATGTATTTAGGAAGGGGGAATCCCAGCCTGCTTAACTTAGAGATGAAATATCTGGTTATAACTATGAAAGTTTCCCCAGCTGGTTATGAATATAACATATCACCATTGCCGTTTTAAGGCTTGCATATTTATCTGCATATATTTTTAAGCTTTGTTCTGAATATCTTATGGAAAAATCCTTAAATTCAGCTCCAGGATTTCCACAGCAGAGCAACAGCTGTAATTAAATAGTTTAAGGTCAAAAACCACTGATTTGATTAGTAAATGAATTTTTAAAAACAAACCCGAGGATTTTACTATTTCATTAAACACTTCCTACAGTCTTTGTTATTACATTGTTTCTTAACAATATAAATTTCCTAGAAATTTGTTACATTATTACATACATAGATTTATTTATCAGCATCCTTCCCTAGGATGCAGATAGGTGAAAATCAACGTAATAAACATTGGGAAATTGGAAGGTATTAGTAAATTGTAAATTGCTACAATGTTTTAAGAGCCATGGTGGTGCAAAGGTTAGAATGCAGTATCGCAGGCTAAATCTGCCTTCCACTGCCAGCAGTTCGATCCTGACCAGTTTAAGGTTGACTCAGCCTTCCATCCTTCCGAGGTCAGTAAAATGAGGATCCAGATTGTTGGGGGCAATAAGCTGACTCTGTAAACTGCTTAGAGAGGTCTGTAAAAGCAGTTTGAAGAGGTATATAAGTCTAAGTGCTATTGCTCTTACTATTATAATCTAATTAAGCACCAAGTATCTAAAGCCATTAGAGTAGAGTCCTCCCTCTCAAATTCTTTGTACTGATGTTTTGGGCATCTAAATCTTATTCCAAATTATACTTCTCCTGCAGATGTTTCTCCTATTTTGGACCATCCAAACCTGACTTTTGCAAGCAGGAGTTTTCAACTGTATAAACATCTGGCATTCAGTGCATCTACACTCTATACAAAATCACAAACTTTTCTGAGCAAAATCCCATGTATTACAAGTTCTTACATTTAAGTCTTCCTTTGGTAAACTAAACTGAAGCTTATTTAATGATGACTGAGACTAAAATCTAATTGGAAGCAAGTGGAACAATAAGAAACAGATGGTTGCAGATAAAAGATAAAAATTAAGCTCATTCAAGGATATTTACATGTTGCATTGGGAAGGGGAGAAGAAACTTGTTAATACATTTCTTCTCCAGATGGTCACTGGGAATTGTATGCGCACTTAGCAAGTTGGATGGATGAATAGATTTGATTAATCTTTCCATTAGATATCATCTGGCATGTTGCAGAACCACATAGTTAGAGGTCAAATAGCCAAATGTATCAAGCAACCACACTCCACCTTACACTATATGCTAGCTATAGAAGGCAATGGAATGTGGAATTAAAATAAGAAGAGAGCACCAGAAATATATCTGTAAGTTGATCCCAAGTTCTGGCGCATTGGTTCTTTTGACATTGGAAGTTCATTATTTATTTATTTATTTAAATTTATATCCCGCCCTTCTCCACAGAGGACCCAGGGCGGCGCACAGGAAATTTAAAAAACATACAAAATACAATAAATATAATTTAAAAACTATTAAATAAACCTATCCTGCGCTAAAACCAAATTTTAAAAACCCAATTTAAAACTATCTAAAAGTCCCCATGGGAGGTTAGGCTAGGCCGGCTTGTTGAAACAGATATGTCTTAAGACATTGGCGGAAGAGGCGGAGGTCGGTGATGGTACGTAATTCAGGGGGCAGGTCATTCCAGAGGGCTGGCCCCGCCACAGAGAAGGCTCTCCCCCTGCGTGTCGCCAGTCGGCATTGTCCGGCCGACGGCACCCTGAGGAGGCCCTCTCTGTGGGAGCGTATTGGTCTAAGGGATGTATGGGGCAGGAGGCGGTCTCGCATATAACTAGGCCCCGAGCCATGGAGCGCTTTAAAGATAGTTGTCAAAACCTTGAAGCGCAACCTTGAAGCGCATTATATACAGTATATAGCAATGATGGTTAAACTTTTTGTCATCGTGTGCCAAAAGCTAAAATACTATTTGGGTTTCCTCCTTCCTTCCTTCCTTCCTTCCTTCCTTCCTTCCTTCCTTCCTTCCTTCCTTCCTTCCTTCCTTCCTTCCTTCCTTCCTTCTCATTCTGTTTAGCAGTCCTGGATAAATTCTCCAGACACCTGTTCCAAATGTTGCATGCCCCACCCCCATACATGCACGCATGTCTCCCGCATGCATCCCACCCCCATTCATGCATGACAGAGACCCAAAAACCAACTGGCTGGTGGGAGGCATGCACACATGTGTGGTGGAGCTGAGCTGGGGCAACGGCTCGCGTGCCTGCAGAGAGAGCTCTGTGTGCCACCTGTGGCATGCATGGCATAGGTTCACCACCATGGGTATATAGATATCTGTTATGGCCCAGCAGGGTCCGACTGAGCTGCTGATGGACTCGGATAGTGAGGAACCATATGAGTCTGCCCTGGAAGATGAGGGAGACCTTGGGGAGTGTTCAGAGTCAGAGCAGGAACCAGAGAGGCTGGTTGGCCACCAGGAAGCACCTGAGGCATGGAGCAGTGGGGAGGATCAAAGGCATTGTCCCTGATGCTCGATTGAGAAGGGCTGAGAAATGGAAGCAGCAACTCTATAGGCAGACTCACAGGAGATGATTACACACCAGGTGGTTGTTGATAGGTCCCTCCCAAGAGAGCTTATAGGTGGGGCATTGGGAGGGGACATTTGCAGGAAACAACTGTTTGAATTAATAGCCAAGAAAGTTTGTCTGTGTATTCTAGCCATGTTCATTTGGACTATCTGTGTATTTTAGCCGTGCCTGTTCATTTGTACTATCTGTGTGAAAGGTTGCTACAGAGCTACTCTATTGAACATGAGTTGTCTGGCTCTCAGCCAAAGAATTCGTTATCTCAATAATTGAACAGTGGCAAACAGCCAAGCCTGTGTTCTGGTCTATTCACAGGCCGAGGGTCAGAACAGATATCATTAATATTATGTTAACATTATATCATAAACATTATTTTATATACATTGCAGGTAGACCTGCAACCATTGCAGGTAGGTACAACCATTCGTTTAATGACTGAAGTTGCAATGGCACTGGGAAAAAAAGCTTACGATTGGTTTTCACACTTACAACTGTTGCAGTAGCCAAGCAGTCACATGGTCAAAATGTGGGTGCTTGGCACCTGGCATTGAATATATGTTTTATTGGTACTTTTTTTTCTTTAAAATCATAAAAGATTCCATGTCTATCTGAACAGCATATCGTCCCAGCACAATTAATTTTAAATAGAAATATAACAATAACCATACTCCTACTAGTAGTCTTAATAAACATGTCAATATTAATCACAGAATAATAATACAATTAGTTTGTCCATCTTGCAAAAATGTTAGTACAAAATTTTATTACCTTTTAAAAATCTTTTTAGTTTCTACCTCTGTTTCTGTTAGTTAACCATTGGTAAAATAAATCCCATGTTTAAAAAAAATCTCTTTCCTTCTTTTCTTTACTTAAGTGTCAATCTATCCATCTCTGCACATTTTGATATTTTTTTTAATTACATCTGTTAGGACCTCATCATGTTTCCATTGTTGTGTAAACACTATTCTTGCTGCCATTACTACATGCAGAATTAAATATGTATTCCCTTTGTTATACTTACATCTGGGTCCTCATTTTACTGATCTCAGAAGAATGGAAGGTGAAGTCAACCTTGAGCTGGTCAGATTCGAACTCCTGGCAGTGAGTAGAGCCAGCCTGCAACACTACATTCTAATTACTGAAAGAGCATTTTGAACTCCTGAGTCAAACACAGGATAAATATCTAACAAATACATAACTAAATAACATGCTATACAGAACATCAATACCAAAACAGAGCAGATGGCATAGCAGTATCACTTTAACTCAAGCTGAAGAAGTATCTGACCAGAACACTTGCAAAGCTTGCCATCAAGTGTGACTGAGAAGAGAAGGAATTCCATATCTAGAATATTTAAGTGTCTGGCAGAAATGATATAGAGAATAAAGAGTCAGTTTCAGTTTCAGTTTCAGTTTTATTCAATTTATATACCGCCCTTCTCCCTTTCGGGACTCAGGGCGGTGCACAGCCATAATAAAAATGGGTAATACAAAAGCTAAAATAGTATGTTAAAATGAATTAAATATAATTGGCCTGCGTTTAAAAACCCCATACTAAAATCACTTTAAAACTATGACAGGCCGGCAGCACAAAATAAGTGTGTCTTCAGGGCCCGACGGAAGAGATGTAGGTCCGTGATCATCCGTAGTTCAGAGGGTAGGAGCTGCCACAGAGAAGGCTCTCCCCCTGGGGGTCGCCAGCCGACATTGTCTGGCCGACGGCACCCTGAGGAGGCCCTCTTTGTGGGAGTGAACTGGTCGCTGGGAGGTATTTGGCAGCAGGAGGCGGTCTTGCAACAGGAGGCGGTCTTGCAAGATATTTATATTTTCATTTGAATTTCAGAATAATCCAATCAGAATTCTAAAGGGCAGTTTTCAGAGGTGGTATTCAGCAGGTTCTGACCGGTTCTGGAGAACTGGTAGCAGAAAGTTTGAGTAGTTTGGTGAATTGATAAATACCACCTCTGACTGGCCTTGCCCCCATCTATTTTCTGCCTCCTGAGTCCCAGCTGATTGGGAGGGAATGGGGATTTTGCAGTATCCTTCCCCCACCACACCCACCAAGCCACGCCCACTAAGCCATGCCACGCCCACAGAACCAGTAGTAAAAAATTGAATCTCACCACTGGCAGTTTTGGTCATGAAGTTGATAGGATAAATCAGACAACACTGCGAGTCCAATACTGCAGCTTCATCAACAGTTTGCCATTAGGAGAAGGCATTCATCAAACTTCATATAATGGTGCATTTTGTGCAACCATTAAAACTTCACGAATCCATTTTGACCAATGGATTCGGTAGGCTTTGTTCCAAGAGAACAGCTTTCTGGCACAAGAATCGACCTCATAATTCAAAAGAAAATGAACTGTTGCAAAATAAAAATAAAATAAAATGCACAATCTTTTCCAACAGATTCTATGGTGGAAATATTTGGAAAGCAAGTGTGCTTCTCTCCTTCTTTACATCTAAATTCTCCCTATATTTTAGAATTTCTATATTACCTGCTCCAGTGATGGGATTCAACATTTTTTACTACTGGGTCTGTGGGCGTGACTCTGTGGGCATGGTGTAGCTTTGTGGACATGGCAGGGGAAGATTACTGCAAAATCCCCATTCCCTCCCCATCCCACTAACCTGCTTTCCAGCTCCGTTCCCCTGTTCAGGGCAACAAAAGAAGATCGGCTGGGAGGCTGGGAGGCAGTGGGGGCAGGGCCAGCCTATTTTCTGGTTCTCTCAGCTACTCAAAATTTCCGCTACCGGTTCTCCAGAACCTGTCAGAACTGCCTGAATACCACCTCTGACTTGCTCTTGTTTTTGAATAACTAATATATTATACGGTTTACGGTTTATTGGATTTATATATCGCTCCTGTCTCCAGATGGACTCAGGGCAGTTCACAGGGAATTAAAATACCAAGCAACAATACATACAATACAATAGTAAAATAAATTAAATTAGAATCTCCTGTGCTAAAAATTAAGCTATAAATATTAAAATCTCAACCAATCCCCTAAAAATCCCGATGTTAAAATCTAGACTAAAATATAAACATTAATTGTTCCAGTTTTTGTGCAGTGTAGCTTCCAGCACCAAATTCTTTAGCTATTTTTCTCCTCATCTGCAGGTCTATTATTACTGATGCATTTATTTGCATAAATACAATATGGCTTTTAATGTGTGTTTCACAAATACAGTATATATGTATTCTTGTGTTTATTGCTTAAGTGTTATACCACTCACAAATATCATATCTCCCACAAACGCAGGCAACATTTGATAGAAGCTGTATCAAATCAAGTTGTATTAAGATACTTCTCTCTGTAGTGTACACAAAAAGATTTTGATGCAGCGATATGAACACAACATACCCCTGCAGGGGTGGTATTAACTTACTTTCCTTACCAGTTCACAAATGTGAGCATGTGCTCAGCTTCCACACATGGCTTTGATCGCACACGCAGCTTACACGCATGTGCACAGCTTGAAAACATGCTTAAATAGGACGGCATAGAGCCAGAGCGGGTGGATGGAGATTTCTACTACTGGTTCAGTCCAACTGGTCTAAACCAGCTGAATACCATCTGTGTCAGGGTTCCAAATAGCATCCAAAAGTGAATTACAGTCCAAGGCAAAGTATTCCTCTAAGTTCCAATTTATTAAGAGAGCCATGTTGGCACATCCGGGAAAACCCGAATCTGAAAGCTTCCTGGTTTTCCCCACCCAGTTGAAATTTCAAGATCTTTCCCCCACACCCACAAGTCCATCGGATGGTCCAATCTCCCACTGCCATGCTGGCAGCTCCACCCATTCAATTCCAGTCAGGTGCAGCAGTGCAGAGACAAAGGATGACCTTGGCTTTCTAGAAAGAATGCTGTTGTGGCTACACAGTATGTGACTCCTTACAATCCCCCCTCCCATTTTCCCACAATAGAAAATGCATAGCAGAATAATAGAAAGTGTGGCAGGCCAAAGACCCAAAAGAAAAGATGGCTGCAGCTCTGACAACCTGTTTACCCCTTCCATCAACAATTCACAATTACAGGTAGTCCTTGACTTATGACCAGTGGCTTAACAACTATTTGGAAAGTATGGCCATAAAGCACCTCAACAGGTGCTTTATCTATATAAATAAAAATGTAAAATAGTTTGTACGAATCCACTAATCTCAAAAAGTACTGGACCGATTTAAACCAAACTTTCACACAATGTAGCGAAGCACTTCGGATAATAGAATACCAAATCATTTTGTGCCTAGCACGCGTGAGTTGTGTACAAATTACACACAAAAAAATGTACCCACTGAATGTGTGTAAACAACCCTGTAGCCACACCCATCAAACTGCTTTTCAACTGCCAGTGTTGGAAAAGGCCTCATATGGCGGCCTCTTGGGGCCAAAAAGGCACAGAGGACAGCAAACTCCCAGGTGGCCCATGGGGGGGGGGGAATTCTGCTCAGGACTGTTCTCTGAGGTAAAAAAAACGGAGACAGGCAGCTGCTTTAAACTGTTTAATACGAACTGAACCAAACTGTAACAAAGAATCACCCATCTGACAGCAAATACAGTTTAATGAAAAGAAGGACTAGGGAAGACATGATAGCAGCCTTCCAATATCTCAGGGGTTGCCCCAAAGAAGAGGGAGTCAAGCTATTCACCAAGGCACCTGGGGGCAGAACAAGAAGCAATGGGTGGAAACTAATCAAGGAGAGAAGCAACCTAGAACTGAGGGCAAATTTCCTGGCAGTGAGAACTATTAATCAGTGGAACATCTTGCCACCAGAAGTTATGGATGCCCCAACACTGAAGAGAGAAGAGACTGGAAAACCATTTGTCTGAAACGGTATAGGGTCTCCTGCTTGAGCAGCGGGGTTGGACTAGATGACCTCCAAGGTCCCTTCCAACTCTGCTATTGTAGTATTGTATTACAGTAGGTAGGTAGATAGGGGAATAGAGAGACAGGGAGAAATACAGTTTAATAAAAGAGGGACTAGGGGAGACAGGATAGCAGCCTTCCAATATCTCAGGGGTTGCCACAAAGAAGAGGGAGTCAAGCTCTTCTCCAAAGCACCTGAGGGCAGAACAAGAAGCAATGTGTGGAAACTAATCAAGGAGAGACGCAAGCTAGAACTGAGGGCAAATTTCCTGGCAGTGAGAACTATTAACCAGTGGAACATCTTGCCACCAGAAGTTATGGATGCCCTAACACTGAAGAGAGAAGAGAGTGGAAAACCATTTGTCTGAAACGGCATAGGGTCTCCTGCTTGAGCAGCGGGGTTGGACTAGATGACCTCCAAGGTCCCTTCCAACTCTGCTATTGTATTATTGTATTACAGTAGGTAGGTGGATAGGGGAATAGAGAGACAGGGAGAACTACAGTTTAATAAAAGAGGGACTAGGGGAGACAGGATAGCAGCCTTCCAATATCTCAGGGGTTGCCACAAAGAAGAGGGAGTCAAGCTATTCTCCAAGGCACCTGGGGGCAGGACAAGAAGCAATGGGTGGAAACTAATCAAGGAGAGAAGCAACTTAGAACTGAGGAGAAATTTCCTGACAGTTAGAACAATTAATCAGTGGAACAGCTTGCCTCCAGAAGTTGTGAATGCCCCAACACTGGAAGTCTTCAAGAAGATGTTGGATAGCCATTAGTCTGAAATGGTATAGGGCAGTGATGGCTAACCTTTTTTGGCTCACTTGCTAATTGCAGGGGGAGTGCAGGTGCGATGTGCACAGGTGTGCCACATCCATAATGCTATGTGCATGACCCCCTGCATTTGGCATGCTTTTTACGTCATCCCCAGGCTCCAGGGGGTTTATAGGAGCCTGGGGAGGGTGAAAACAGCCTTCCCCCACCTCCAGAGGGCAAAAAATGGCCTCAAAAGAAGGCCTAAATCAGCTGGCCAGGGCACACATACAAACTGAAGCTGACAGGGCAATGCCTCGAGTGGCCTAAGAAATGGTTCCGTGTGCCACCTGTGGCACCCGTGCCATAGGTTCGCCATCATGGGTATAGGGCTTCCTGCCTAGCAGGGAGTTGGACTAGATGACCCCCAAGGGACAGATAGAGAGGCAGAAATAAGGTATGTATGTATGTATGTATGTATGTAGGTAGGTAGGTAGGTAGGTAGGTAGGTAGGTAGGTAGGTAGGTAGGTAGGTGGATAGATAGATAGATAGATAGATAGATAGATAGATAGATAGATAGATAGATAGATAGATAGATAGATAGATAGATAGATAGATAGATAGATAGATAGATAGATAGATAGATAGAGAGATAGATAGATAGATAGATACAAAGAAAGAAAGAAAGAAAGAAAGAAAGAAAGAAAGAAAGAAAGAAAGAAAGAAAGAAAGAAAGAAAGAGACGGTAGGTAGGTAGGTAGGTAGGTAGGTAGGTAGAGGGAGAAAGGAAGAAATATAGTAGGTAGGTAGGTAGGTAGGTAGGTAGGTAGGTAGGTAGGTACATAGGTAGGGGGATGGATAGATAGATAGGGAGAAATACAGTAGATAGGTAGGTAGAGGGATAGACAGAGAGGGAGAAATACAGTAGGTAGGTAGGTTGGGGCTTATATGGTGGTTGGGTGTATGTGTGCAGGTGTAGATCTACACACAGATTGGTTAGCCATTTAACCAGACTGGGCCACAGCAACGCGTGGCCGGGTATAGCTAGTGGTCAATAAAGATTCTTTCCATCAGATCTTTTTTCAAGGACCAGAAAAAAAAATCACTGAACTCACCAGATGGTTTTTAATAAAAGGTCAGAACAAAACAAGCTGGATACCTCTGAGTTTGCCTTTGAGTGACCATTTGGCAATGCCTGCCAATCACACGTTCACCTTTGTATGGGCTTCACTAATCTCTAATAAATCCTGTTCTCTTTGTACAAGTCTTTGTAGCTGAAGGCTAAATACTCAAATCCCTGTTTGCAAACAGAAGGAGCTCTCTGTACTTACCGCTCACTGCTGGATAACCCAGTTATTTTCAAACTCCTCTGGCTTCCAAACAGCCATTTTTTTAACATATTGAAGCCAAACATCAACTTAAGGTGAACTTTAGCCAATTTTCTTGACCTTGGCTGATTTTGGCTAGCATTTCTTTTTATTTTAAGCACATTTTAATATATTATTTGAAGCTAAACTAATCACTAGGTTACGCTTGTAAATATATGTATCCCAGGATAATGTTGCAAGATGCAATATATGTCGGTCATTGTGACCAGAGCTTTAGTCTTCCAAGTTTTTGGCTTCATGCTGGAACTCATCAATTGGGAACTTTTCTCTCTTCACTGGGCTTTTTAGCGCATTGCATTTAGATGGTTCCTGATTGTGTGTAGCTTTTAGCTCTTAATTAGTTAATTTAGTTTTGATGGCTGCCCATTAAGTTGTTAATTTTTTCCCTGTGCCACTATGCCCTCAACTCCTTATTTATGAAATAAATAAAAATGAAATAAATAAATAACTCCTGAGTACCTGATAGGCTGGTGGTGAATCAACACTCCTTTTGACTAACAAGGGGGAAGTTTTCCAGATTTCCATCATTTTTGGGGGGCTATTTTTGTCCCTGCTTGGCCAACAAGTCTGAGTTTACATTGATCCTCTAGAAAACTAATACAGGTTGTAGGACTGGCTGTAAAGTAAAGTTACTCCAGTGGCAACCCCCATTTTTGAAAAAGTATAACCAGTGTATGAATGGTAAATGAGGAACATTGATAATGTGTGATCATTGTCCCCAGTCAGACTGTTAAAATCTTCTTTTCATTGCTATGTGTTAACCAGCTAATTACAGTAAAAGTTGCTGGGATACTAATATGTGAACCAAAGTATCTTGGGATTCTTGTTTATAGTACATATTTTGTATATTGTTCTCTAATCTATCCTGATTTGGTCTTTGGGTTCTAGAAACTGCAAGTCTTAATTTGATTTTTTGAGACTTTTTAAAATTGTATTTATGAACTAGACACTCCTTCAGTTGTTAACCAGCAATACTTGACTTACTGAGAGATGTTCTGGAAATCCAAAAGCACATTGCTTTTTCATAATACCTCTGTTATCTCTTTATGACCTTGGCCTTTAAATTTTAAGCGTCATCAGCAGCCCCAGACACAAAGCTGTAGAATGAGATGGTGAATTAAAAAGAAAGAAAAAAGAAATGTTACCTCCTTCCACAAATCCTTCTCTTGAAACTTGAATCAAATGATAGCCATATAATAGGAAACGAAAATCTCTATATAAGCATATCCTATCATTTCTTTTTACCCAAATCGCCCATCTTACTTCTTGGGAAAGCCAAGGTCTAGGATTATCTACCAGATCTGCTGGTCAATGTTGCTTAATGTTCTTTTTTATGGGTTGTGTTTGTGGCTTTGGGTCTGTTTCAGTGATGGGATACCAAATCTTTTCCTACCAGTTCTATGAGAGTGCACTTTGCATGCATGCGCAGCACTCAAAGACCGCCCTCAGGGTCAGCGCTGGTGAGCGGAGCTGTTCTGCCACACAAATCAGCTGAGCTAAACAACAAGGGAATATAGGACAAGGAACAATGGGGTGGGGGGAGGGCCAGACCAACCAGAGGTGGTATTTGCCAGTTCTCTGAACTACTCAAAATTTCCTCTACTCGTTCACCCGAACCGGTCCGAACCAGCTCAATGCCACCTCTGGTCTGGTTGTTGTTAAATTGTTCCTTAGTTTTTGTTGTGGCCCAGTCGTCTCCGGATGAGCTGCTGATGGATTCCTCTAGCGAGAAGTCCTATGAGTCTGCTCTAGAGGAGGAGGCCGAGAGTGAGAGAGCAGAGAGCCCGGCTAGGCATCAGGAGGCACCTGGGGCTTGGTGTAGTGGGGAGCAGGAAACCCATTTTGTCCCTGATGTCAGGCTAAGAAGGATTGAGAGGAGGCAACGTCAATTAGCAGAAAGATGCAACCGGCGGAGATAATGTGTATCAGCTGCCTAATTGACTGGCCCCTCCCAAGAGGCTTTAAAAGAAATCCTCTGTGAAGAGTAGGTTTGCAGGAAACAACGTATCATCTGAAGAGTCAAAGCTTTCGTGTGTGTCAAGTTCTTTCGTTAAGAATCTTCAGGCCTAGTCAAGGTCAGTCCGGGCAAGCTGCCAAGTATCAGTCAGTTTAGTCATTTGTCTTGTGAAGGAGGGAGTCAGAACAGTTTTAAACCATTGTTATGCCTCCTAATGTCACTGTTTTAAAACGGACGGCCATACAAATTGGATAAAGAGACGATAGATATAGAAGCAAGCACACGATAAAATATTGACCTTGCAGTAGTATCAGTCCATCAGTCATAGTGCAACCTGCTTCTGGTCTTTTCAATTTAGCAGGGCAAAAGTGCACAAATTCTATCACTCTGAGAAGAGCACCAAACTTTGCGCACCATATCAAAGATTATATTCTAAACATGGGCAGGACTAAACTCTCAGATCTGGAAGAAGGGCTAGAATTTTGATGAGTTAGGTGCCTGTAACCTCTCCAAATTTTAAGACCACTTTTTATCCTTTATATAACTCTCAAACTCCCCCAAATGCAAAACCTTTGGGTCCCTGCCTACACTAGCCACACTTTTCACACTCTGCACTGCAGCATAAGGCAGCTGGTGTTTGGTGCTCCCTCATAGGCTGCTTGCTTGGGAACAAAGTTTAAAAAGAGGGGGGGAAATCATAAATGTGATAAACGAAAAACTTACCTTTTTACATTGGTAGGAATGAAAACACAATTTCTCCTTCTATGATAGATCCATTTATTCCCAGGATTTTTATTATTCCCATTTGTTTCTTTAAATGTGCAAGGCGAGCGAAAATACTTTTTTTAAAAAAAGATCACCAGAAGTTTTTCATCTTTGAACAGCAACATGCTTTATGAAGAACAACTGACATTGAACTCATTATACCTTGGGAATACAAATAACTTTGTCTCAAATCAAGATGCAGAACAGCTCCAAAAACAAAGCCTCTTTTTTTTTTTCTCCATCACAAAAGGACAAATAACGTAAGAGATTTAAGAGAAAACTTCCTTACAAGCATCAAGACTAATCGGACAGAGGGCAAATCTATGGGTTGATCTCTTCACCAATGTGTTGGGCTCTGCAACTAAGGTTTAAATGATCTCACAATTCTTCTATACCAGTGGTCACCAACTGGTGGTCCATGAGAAAATTTTGGTGGTCTGTAGAAAAATTATTTGCATTTTTTTTATATTGCACTAAATCAGGGGTCCTCAAACTACGGCCCCTGAGCTGGATATGTTCAATGAACATTTGTGTTGCTGCAGACAGTCTCCCCCTTTGGGGTCTTTTTGTGTGGGTCAGAGGGGGGCAGGAAATCCAACTTAAGGTCTGCTTCAGGCTCCTGGTGCAGGGCTTTGGACGAAGACTGGAGGGAAGTGCTACTGGTGCCTTACCTTTCAGTTCCAACCCGCAGTGCTCACAAAGGTAAGCCTTGCGCTCAGCCAGAGGGTAGATGGGACAATGTGGGCGGGGCAGCCTTGTGGTCCTGAGCAGGCTGGATTAATGGCACATGGCACATGGGCTGTAGTTTGAGGACTCATGGTCTAGAACAGTGATGGCGAACCTATGGCACGGGTGCCACATGTGGCACGCAGAACCATTTCTTAGGGCACGCGAGGCATTGCCCGGTCAGCTCCAGCGCAGTTGTGTGCAATGGCCAGCTGATTTAGGCCTTCTTTTGAGGCCGCTTTTCACCTCTGGAGGCTTCAGGGAAGCTCCTGAAGCCTCTGGAGGTGGTGGGGGAGGCTGTTTTCACCCTCCCCAGGCTCCTAGAAAGCCTCTGGAACCTGGGGAGGGCGAAAAAAGTGTGCCAAGAGCAGGGGGTCACGCACATAGCATTCTGGGTGTGGCACGCCCATGCACGACCCCCCCTGCTCTCCTCCCGTTTTTGGCATGCGAGCCAAAAAAGGTTAGCCATCACTGGTCTAGAACATAGAATCATAAGGCTGGAATAAACTTTGAAGGCCTTCCAATCCAAACCTCTGCTCAAGGCAGGAGGCATACCATCCTAGTCGAATATTTGTGCAGCCTATTTTTTTAAAAAAAACCATCAGTGTTGAAGCACTACAAACTACCCCTCTGGGAGGCAAGCTATTCCATGAAATAATTGTTCTCATTGTCAGAAAATTTCTCTTTACTTCTAGGTTGGACCTTTCTTTAACAAACGTCTGCCCATCACTTCTTGTTCTGCCCTCTGGTGCTTTGGAGAATAAGTCAATCCCAACTTCTTTGTGACAGCTCTTCAAGTATTGGAAGACAGTTATTATGTCACCCTAATTCTTCTCTTCAATATGTGAGACATTCCTAGCTCTCTCAAATATTGATTATATGATTAGCTGATAATCTGGCATTGTCCGGGTATTTATTCATAGGGGGGAAATGTCTGGACCAAACGTAATTTCTAATGTTGGGATTTCTTCCTTACAAAAGGGAGTCCCCTTGTGGAGTACTGTGAAGCTGTTACCATGGCAACTCCACTGCACTGTACAGTAGACGCCATTTTACAGCAATACAGAAGAAGTCATTTTAAGGCACAATAGGCTGTATCTTAAAACACACACAATACAAGGGGTTTTAGAGGTGTCTTACCCACACAGTATTTTTTCCAGAGAGTAAGTCATTTGTGTACCAAGTTTGGTTGAAATTGCTCGAGGCATTACAGACTTATCCTGGAACAAACAAACACACACATGCACACATGCACACACACACACACGCGCACTGATAGATAGATAGATAGATAGATAGATAGATAGATAGATAGATAGATAGATAGATAGATAGATAGATAGATAAATTTAGCCTACAGAACCTTTATTATCTTTGTTGTTCTTCTCTGCACATTTTCTAGGGTCTCTCATTTCTTTTTATATATGCATAATGACTCACCAATCCACATCAGATATCCTCTGTCCATTTTTTTCAAGGTAGTACATAGATGAAGTATTTTTTTAAAAAAAATCCCAGACCTACTAAGTCAAATTGGATGGGAGAGATACCTCTTTCTACAACAAGCCCAGGCTTTTGTGGAGCCAGTCCAAAGTTAAACTAAAGAGTCATAATCTGTTATGTGCTGCCTGATTTTTGTACTTCTTCTGTAGAATGTATACTTCCTCTTTAAACAGGAGAATAAATATTTGCTTTGGCTGATCCCCCAGTGTAAGAAAGCCAAAAACTATTGAATGGATCCCAGCCAGATCACTGGGAGTTATGCATTCACTTTTTAATATCAACTAGGATGAAGTCTTCCACAATCACATCTCCATACTTTCTGTTCCTTGCTAATTGTTTGTCCCCTTAATTAGTCATTAGCACATTATGATGATGACAATTACAGGTCCTTTGACATCCCTTTGGAAACAGATGGCAAGTTTGATACTTGCAGTTGCTATAGAGTTGCCTTGTCAGAGGCATTTTGAGAGCTGCAGTATGAAGTCGGGGAAGGCAGATTAGAACCCACACTCTGCTTTTTTTTTTTCTGACAGGACTTCTCCCTGTTTTGCTGCTCAGACCGTGCTCAGGTTTTCAACTCCCTCTTGCTAAATAACTGCACATAAATAACAATGTGGCTCTCCTGTCACAAAAATATCACTGTTAAAATTTTCTCCCTGGATGTGGAGATAAGACACTTGAATATTGTACCTGGTTGGAAGAAATGTCCTTCTGGGTTCAGTTCCAAGTGGGGGGAAAGACCCTGGATTCATGGAAGTTGCTTGGAAAGAAGGTTTATTTACGATGGACAGAACCACATGGTTTGAGGTCCTGGAAGAAAAAGGGGATCACATGCCTTGAAGATCTTGAAAAAAAGGGAAGAGATGCTGAGAGAACCTGAGTTTAATACCCTCTCTTGGGCCTCGCCTTGGAGCTTCCTGTTCCTATGTAAGAAATGTATTCTCATTGGTGGTCAGACTCCCAGGGGGTGAGGGTCTTAGCTAACTGTAGGCTGCCAGTCTTCCATGCTTGGTTGAGCTGTTGTTGGTGTAATGAAAAGGCTTTGGGATTACTATTATGGCTCTGCCTGAAGGAGGTAGATCTTTGTTATGTATATATAACAAATAGACTGGCTCAGGCCTTAATGGCCCATTAATAAAGGTGGGGGGCTGAGTTTCTGCCTCCCTTATAGGGGAAATATTCTGCCCTTTTTAATATTTCCTAAAATACTTCATATTCCTAGGAGAGGGGTGGGTGTTAACTTCCTACATCTCATGCACTGATGCAACATAGCAGCCCAAAGAATAAAACAACTGACTGTTTTTGATCACATGGAAATAAATTCTTGTTATAGCTTAGCTCAGCTTTCCCAACCTATCCTAAAATTACAGGGATTACAGCCAGTATAACTGGAGGATATTAGAGTATGAAAGTTTTTTGCAGCTTCTTACTTAGTGGCTTTCATAGTAGTTTAAAATAAACTTAGAAGAGAACAGACAGGCAGTATCTACTAGTTGGCTGCAACCCAATACAATTTGTGTAGCCATACTTTGTCCCATGGGAAGTCACCTCCAAATTCTTGTTCTGTCGTTCTGAAGTTCTTTTGAAGGACATCCCAAATTTAAAGCATTGCAACCATCCACTGGGATATCTGTGTTTATTAAATGGAAATGGTTATAAGCCAGTCAGGCCATAAAGGCCTGCCAAGTAGCAATGCTAAATCTAGCAGAATCCTATCATTCATAATTGTCTAATCTGTGGAACATTATTTACATCAGGATATGTCTATGTCTAAGGGGGACGTGGTGACTCAGTGGCTAAGAGCTTGTCAATCGGAAAAGTCGGCAGTTCAGTGGTTTCGAATCCCTAGTGCCACGTAAGAGAGTGAGCTCCCATTACTTGTCCCAGCTTCTGCCAACCTAGCAGTTCGGAAGCATGTAAAAATGCAAGTAGAAAAATAGGAACCACCTTTGGTGGGAAGGTAACAGCATTCCGCGCACCCTCAGCATTTAGTCATGCCGGCAACATGACCATAGAGATGTCTTCAGACTTCTCTGCAGAGAGGGCTCCACGTGCCACCAGTGGCATACGTGCCATAGGTTTGCCATCAGGGCTCTACTCCAAAGAGTTGACAAGGTATTATTCCCCATGGTTTATAATCAACCTCCTAATTGTCCTTCATAGACAATGAGATCATGGGTAATTGTCAAACCTCCTGAAGTTTCCTCTGCCACAACATGGGTTTGCCAATTGTCCTGTGGGTCTTAGTCCTGAGCTCCTCATCCAGAATGGATAGCCCATTGCTATGTAGCTCTTTTATGCTATTTAGCTCAATGCTATCTCCTGTCACAAAGAACACTTGATCATCTCCTCTTAAAAGCTAAAATGGACTGGGACAAAGTATAGAAGTGATTGGCTGAAATCTCCCCAACATAATTGTCCATGTTCCTAGGCTGCAACATCTGAAACTGTGATCACAAAACCAGACTAGGCAGCACTTTGGAGTCCTTTGCAAGGGACACAATGAATAATAGTCACAACTTTACCATGAACCTGAATGGTTTTACCCTTAAAGTGTTCACCAAATTGGCACAGCAGGTCCCTATTTTCTCATACCGGTTCAATTTTAACAGCCCATTCACTGTTTGAAAAAGCTCTGCTGGATGGCTACTTGAAGACACAATGGTAGCAGAAGAGAGAGCTATACTGCTGTCATATGCTACTGTCATATCACAGTTGCTATGAAATCTATGTTATCTGAGTGCCAATCATCACCCTGCCTTTTTTCCTACCTTCCTCTGCAGCTTCTTTGAGAATTGGAAAACTAAATCAACTGTGCATCAAGATTTGGGGCCTGATAAATGCAATAGTCTCATCATCTCACCATTCTATAGTGAGACCAGGACTTTGACATACGCATCAAAGACATTCCTTATTTTATACATCACTGGGAATCCTTATTTAATACATTACTGATGAGATGCATAATAACACAAACATTCTCTTGGATCGGGAGAAAAATTCATGTAGCCAAATATTCTCTGTCACTTATCACCAACCAAACAGCAATAGTGGAGGTGGAACTTTTAAAGTTAAAAATATGGGAAGTGGGGTAAAAGTTGCTTTCCACCTCCACTCTTGCTGTTTTGCAAAACATTAAAGTTTACTTTCTATGAACCGGGAGATAGTAAATGCCATCTACTCATGGTGCAATCCTCCATTAACTTGACCAGTGCCCTTTTAAATATATCGAAATAAATTGGCTCATGAAGAAAATGGCACCTAATCAATACATCAAATATATGCATTTGATGGCAATGAACGCCATAGTTTATCCGTGTAATCTGTAAGCAATTTCTTCTTTTGATTCATCATTATTCCATACAGTATTTAATTTTGGTGGCTGGATTGAATTCTAATAATGGAAAAAGATGGGAGAGGGAAACTTCCCATTTTCCATGCCAAATGTGATTTTTACCTAGTTCTATTTTGTTTCCCCTTATATCTGTGCTTCATTAAAAATCCCTGATGCTGTTGCCTTTATTTATGGGAGAGCTTCTCTAGCTCCTAATCAGAAAAATGTCATGACAACCAACACAACAAGATTATTGAAGCTATTATTGCCAATTCTAGGCCATTAAATGTCCTAGCTGGTCAAAAAAGCAGACTATAATCTGCAGAATTCATTGAATGCCCCATTAAACTTTGATGGAGTGGACAGCTTGCAAACATGGAGTATTTACACATCAAGAATGGAAAATATTGACCTTCAAAATGATATTTTGAATAAGAGTTTCCATTTATAATCTGGGATAGGTGATGTCATAATTTACATTAGATGACCATAAAGGTTTCATCTAATTTTTAATTTCTATTGTTCATGTCTATGATACATTATCTTTTATATGAGAAAGCTGTTTTCTTCAATCTAACAACTTTCACATGTATTTGGCTATATCATCAATGATTCCCAACCAATACAGACCAGAGGTGGGTTGCTCCCAGTTCGGCCTGGAACGAATGGTAGTGGCGGCAGCAGCGTGCATGCAAGCACAAGCAAACCGGTAATGTCGGAAGTTGCAACCCACCTGTGCTATATACATCTTGGGTATGGAAATCCAACTTTAGTAGAATACACAGGTTATAGAAAGCTGTTTTAAGAAATCTACTTTTGCTATGAGTTTATTATAATTGTTGCTGTGTTAGGATTCAACTCAATGAGTTGGATCCTAACAGAGGAGAGGTGGCTCTGGCTAGGTGGCTCAGTAGCTAAGATGCCGAGCTTGTCAATCAGAAAGGTCAACTGTTCGGCAGTTCGAATCCCTAGTGTAGGTCTCTTTCGTGAGCAGGGGGTTGGACTAAATGACCTCCAAGGTCCCTTCCAACTCTGTTACTGTTAATTTAAATTATTAAGAAGGATCAGTGCTAGAGCCAAGCCAAGTGATACAGAGAAAAAGTGATCAGACACTCCTACAGTTTCATGGTTTTGCATCTGGGATTCCTTCATAGCTTGAGAACATACAGTCAAAATGGATCCTCCACAGCGTCTCTGCCCACTTCAACACAGGATCTAATCTGAGTTGGTCACCAGGACCAAAGATTTATTCTTCCAAGCTGTTGGGTTCGGGCTGGAGCCCATCCTCAGTGAACTTCTCTCTTTCCACACATTCTGGAGAGAGAGAGAGAAATTCCCTTAAGATGGGTTCCAGAATAAGCCCCAAAACGTGGAAGTAAAATCTTTTGATCCCGGTGATTGACTCAGATTGGTTCCTGCAACATTATCCTGGGACACGTACATTTGATTTTGTATACGATACACAACTTGCACTATTTTAAAATACCATAGACCTCCATGTTCAAAAAGAGTGGAGAAGGGAGTCTTATGAAGAGCTCTCAAGTGTTTGCAGTGCTGAATGTGTGGGTTTTACATTTAGCAGGGAAAGAAATATCCAGCTCAAACATGAATGCATTGTTTGCATCAGCGCAATTTCCAGAAAGGTAGAGAGTTTTCTGAAATTACTCTCTTCTTGTTACCATTCAGATTTAGAGTGAAAGGTAATTTAACCACAGAAGATAATTGGAGACGCACTCAGAATACTAAAGAAGCTTTGAATTTCCTCACTTCATTGAGAAGAGCTGCCTGATATAAATTCTTAGAGCTAAGGGCTATTTCTTCCCTTTTCTCTCTCCCTTCCTTCCAAGTGGTCTTAAATTAATTGCAATGATTCAATAAAATAATTTAATATGTAGATAAAGTTCACTTTGGACTCAATATGAAAATGAGAGAAAGTAATGAATTGCTGCCAAAACTTCCCAATTTCTATACAAGGCTAACATAAAAGCCTTACTCGGGGATTGAATCATTCTATGCCCAGTGATTCCACCCACTGTGTTTACTATCATGTGTTTGATTCCTCAGTATTCTTCATTTGAGTCACAAAGTTGCATTCAATGATGATGTTATCCATTCAGTCAAGTCCAACACTTGGGCTCGATTCTATCTTCCAATCTTGCACTACTTCTTTGAGTTAAAACTCTGTGGAGATTCTCAGTCATCCAGGTCATGGTTGCCTCAAAGGTGCTTTTTCAGGAGGCAACTGGACTTTTTGGTTTTTTCTTTTGAAGATGTTTCACTTCTCATCCAAGAAGCTTCTTCAGCTCTGATTGAATTATTCAGAATGGAAGGATTTATATTCCTTGCAAACAGCTGGTAATCTGCATCCTGTTAGAGGGTTGTTGAAGCACTTGGAGGTTTATTTGTGTCTTTGGGGTCACCTGAGTGGTGCTCCTGGTTCCCGTAGTCTGCAATTTTTTATCTGGAAATCCATTCCTACTCCCACATCATTCAAAGGGTGTTCATTCCAAATTGTATAGCTAAAGGTCTGTGGAGATTCTCTTCTGTGGGAGTAGAAGGACTTCTTTGAGTTGTTCTACGCTCTGGCTGGTGTCAGCTTTGATGATGTCCAGCCTGGTTTCCCTTTATCATAAACTCTTCCAAAGAGAATTGCTTTCTCCAGTGAATTCCCTTGCATACATGGCCAAAATAAGTGAGATGCAGTTTTGTGATTTCTAGTGACATGTCTGATGTTATGAACTCTAGCAACTGTTTGTAAGTCATATTTGCTATTCAAGGAATATGCAGGTACCTTCTCCAGCATCTTAGCATAAATGATTTGCTTCCTAAATATCTTCGAAGGGCAAGTCCTGCCTTCTGGTGAACAAAAAATATAGCTGTCCTTTAGACTCCATGCCTAGCTGGACTGAATAAAGTTCAGGAAAAGCAAGAGGCAGGCCATACATTTCTAATGGTAGGACAAGATAACACTATTCAGACATCTGCATTGAATGGGGAGAGGATCCATACATTTAATAGAGTTGGAAGGGACCTTGAAGGTCTTCTAGTCCAACCCCCTGCTCAAGCAGGATATCATATACCATTTCAGGAATGGCTGTCCAGTCTGTTCTTTTTTTTTTTTATATTGAAAAAGTTTTATTGGTTTTACATTTTTTAACAGGATAGGGTAATGGTTACAAAGAAATTTTGAGAGCATTCACGTTAGAGTCGTCGGACCTTCCGAGACCTCAAAATACACAATAAAAAAGTTAACATAGAAAACATTTTCCATACCACTACAAGATGAGAGCAAGTACATTTACCTAAATTCTCCGTTCCATGCTGTCAGACATTTACAAAAAGTCCAGATAGAAATATTATGCAAAATTGTTCAAGAAAAATCAAGGCAAAGTTATTTTTTTTGATCTAAGTCTTTTGGCTATTGTATCTTCTTTCTCTCCTCCCTGGCCCCCCGTAGGCGGGGCCGTGGCCCCCTCCGTCCCCCCTGGATCTTCCCCCAGGACAGAGGAATATTTTTTAAGAAAGGCTTCCGCCTCAGCAACTGTTTTAATCCTCACTCTTCCTCCTTCCCAGAACACCAGCATCCCTTCAGGTGTCATCCACTTGAACCAAATCCCGTGATCAAACAAGGTTTTAGACAAGAAGGAAAAATTCCTTCTTGCATCTCTAATTTTTCTAGGGATCTGCTTCAAGATAGTGACCGTTTTTTGTTGGTGAGTTAGAGGTTTCTCTCTCTGCGCTTTCAGGATTTCCTCTCTGGTTGACCTTCTAACAAATTTCACATGTATCTCTCTAGGCACTTCATTTATCCTGGCATATGCAGAATTAATTCTATAGGCTAGGTCAATGTCCCCCCTGATCTCATCCTTAGGTTTATGTAAATAGTCTGCTAAAATTGTACTCATAAGATCAGGCAGGCATTCACCAGATTCCTCAAGAACATTCTGAAATCTCAAAAAATATGTCATTCTTTCCATATCTATCCTAGACACATGCCCATTTATTTCCCCCACCTCATTAGAAACATTTTTAATCTCTCCCTTAGCCCCCTCCAACCCCCCTTCCAGTTCTTCATTCTTCTGTGTGTTCTCCAACACTTGCTTCCGGGTATCCAGTAGTTCCTTCTTGAAGGTAATATTTTCAGCCCTCTGGGCCTTTATTTCTGATATCAAAGTTTGCATAGAGGTTTCAAGAGAAGCCATCCTTTGTTCCAAATTTACAAGTGCTGCTTCTTGTGCCATGGTTAAAAGTTAGAGTCACTGCCACCAAGATGGCGTTTTCCGGGTGGGGCTGGTGGGGCAAATCAGGAGCTCAGTTCAGTTCAGGGCTGTGAAGTTGCAAACAATTCAGAAACCAAAAGAGACACAGTTTCCCAGGTCAGCAAATAGTAATAACGAAGGTATTCCAGAGAAGAAATCACAAATCCATCAAAAGAATTTTTTTTTTCAAAAATCCAGAGAGAGTCCTGCTTTCAAAGAGACGCTGGAAATTTTCCTTAGTTGAAATAGTCAGGCAGGGACAAAGAAAAGCCACTTCCACCACCCATCTCAGAGCCAGAGGGAGAGAGTAGCAAAATAAGAATTTTTTAACCAGCCAGACCTAGAAACAATGTTGCAAAGAATCGCATTCCACTTTCCCTTGTTAAAGACCGTCCGGAGTGAAAGTTTCCACTTTCTCTTTGCAGAGAAGCCATTTTAACGTGCCGCTTAAATCCGAGGGTTTTTTTTTTAGAAATAAACACCCCCCTCCCAGTCCGTTCAGCCTGGCTGGCAGCAAGGAAAAAAAAAGGTGTTCTTTTAAACTCACTCTCCCTCGCAGCTGAAGCCTCGGTGATCCGCCCGGTCTCTCCGTTCAGCCCTCTCCATTAAAGCGAATGGCGCCGACAGCCGTTGGCGAAGGAAAAAAACCCCGCAGCATGTTCCTCTCCACCTAGGTCGCAGAGAGGAGCGCCCTCCCCACCGCCGTGACGAGGGACGCTCCCTCTGAGCCGACCCTACGGGAAACCTCCGGTAACCGGAGAGTTTCGCCCCCGTGGGGGGGCAGAAAAGGCAACAAAGCGGCGAGCGAGCCCTAGGCTCGCCCGTCGCCGCTGGAGCCGGATATCTTATACCATTTCAGGAATGGCTGTCCAGTCTGTTCTTAAAGACCATGATGGAGCATCCACAACTTCTGAAGGGAAGCCATTCCGCTGGTTGATTGTTCTCACTATCCCAAAATCTCTCCTCAGTTCTAGGTTCTCTCCTTGGTTAGTTTTCAACCATTGCATCTTGCTTTGCCTTCCAGTGCTTGCCTTGCCTTCAATCTTGGAAAATAGATTGACCTCCTCTTCTTCGTGGCAGCTCCTCAAATATTGGAGTATTGTTCTCATGTCACCTCTAATCCTTCCTTTCATTAAACTAGACATACCCAATTCCTGTCACTGTTCTCCATCTTCCTTAGGAAATGAACTGCCTATACAGTGGGACACTGATGAAGATGAACCCAGATTGTATTTTTATCTTCTCTGCACTGCAGGTTTTCCTTTGAGCAGGACATTTTCCTTTTTCCCTCAACAGAAGCAACTGTGTAAGCCAGTTATTTTTAGGGTGTAAAGAAAATAACTTTTGCACCAGAAATTACTTGATGTCCTGGGTAAATGTTATACAGATTAGTCAGCCAGAGCAGAGCCCCGTCATTTGCATGGAGGCACATGTGTGCACATGCACACAGAAATAAAATAAGTATGTATGCATTTATGCATATATTTCCACATCTTTCCAAAATTCTGATGGAATCTCCTGGTCTGCAATACAATTTGGAACCATTCGTTTATCGACAAGTGAGTTACATCGGCTAGACAATGTCGACTGGCAACACCCAGGGGGAGAACCTTCTCCGTGGGAGCACCTGCCCTCTGGAACGAATTGCCCCCCGAATTAGAGAACTATCCCTGACTTACGCACCTTCCACCGCGGTCTCAAAACCTTTCTCTTCCAACAAGCCAGGCTGGCATAAAGCATGTTTTTTAAATTTAAATTTTTATTATTTTAATCAGGGTTAGTTTGGGTTTTTTCCCACGTTTCGACCAATATTTTATACAATAGCCGAGTTGGAAGGGACCTTGTAGGTCTTCTAGTCCAACCCCCTGCGTGGGCAGGAGCCCTATACCATTTCAGACAAATGGCTATCTAACATCTTCTTAAAGACTTCCAGTGTTGGGGCATTCACAACTTCTGGAGGCAAGCTGTTCCACTGCTTAATTGTTCTAACTGTCAGGAAATTTCTCCTTAGTTCTAAGTTGCTTCTCTCCTTGGTTAGTTTCCACCCATTGCTTCTTGTCCTGCCCCCAGGTGCCTTGGAGAATAGTTTGGCTCCCTCTTCTTTGTGGCACCCTCTGAGATATCGGAACACTGCTATCATGTCTCCCCTGGTCCTTCATCAAACTAGACATGCCCAGCTCCTGCAACCGTTTTTCATATGTCTTAGTCTCCAGTCCTCTAATCATCTTGGTTGCTCTTCTCTGCACTCTTTCCAGAGTCTCCACGTCTTTTCTACATCGTGGCGACCAAAACTGTATGCAGTATTCCAAGTGTGGCCTTACCAAGGCACTATACAGTGGCATTAACACTTCACGTGATCTAGATTCTATCCCTCTGTTTATGCAGCCTAGAACTGTGTTGGCTTTTTTGGCGGCTGCTGCACACTGCTGGCTCATATTTAAATGGTTGTCCACTAAGATTCCTAGATCCCTCTCACAGTTGCTACTATTGAGCAAGGTACCACCTATACTGTACTTGTGCATTTTGTTTTTCTTGCCTATATGTAGAACCTTACTTTTTTCACAATTGAATTTCATTTTATTAGATAGTGCCCAATGTTCAAGTTTGTCTAGATTTTAATCATGTCTTTTAAAAGCTTTCTTTTAACTTTTATATATTTGTTTTTATTTTGGCTGTACACCGCCCTGACTCCTTCGGGAGTAGGGCGGTATAAAAAACCAATAAACTAAACTAAACATCAACAAAGATGACTTACAACCAGTCCTCACACTTATGACCGTGGCAGCATCCCCACAGTAACATGATCAAAATTCAGGCATTTGGCAACCAACGTGGATTCATGACAGTTGCGACGTCCTGGGGTCATGTGATTAGCATTTGTGGGGGTTTTGTCCCCCAGCTGGCTTTCAATGAAACAAAATCAATGCAGTAAGCAAGTTTTGCTTAATGACCCTCTGATTCACTTAACCACAGTGATTCGTTTAACAACCTTGGGTGGGGGGAGGGAGGTTGTTAGCTGGGTGCGACTTATTTTGCTTAACAATGAAAATTCTGACCACAATTGTGGTCATAAGTTGAGGACTACTTTTGGAAGAAAAATCCAAATCCAGTTCCATGCCAGGAATAAAATGAACATTGATTGGAAAGGAAATTGGTTCACTGATAAACAGAACCACCAAGAGCATGTGATTCTGGGACAGCTGACCAAATGGCTAAAATGAGTAGATGGATCTTTATAGTTTCTGTAACTCTGAAGTTTGGGATTTGTGCAATATGGACTTGGTGTTCTAAAAGGGTGCTGGGTAATTCTGATTGTGGCTGATGGCTATGGCCTGTGTTAGATTTTTAGGTGAGGGGCTGCTTGCTGTAATCCTATCACTCTGCTTTTGTTAGCTATCAAAATTGTTGTAAGGGGTTTTGAAATATCCTGTCTTGAATGGACTTCTGCTGGCTTTACTTATGAATGGAGCCATCTAGACAGTTGCTTTCATTTTTTAATTTATTTTTTATTTATTTTTTTATTTTATTTAAATTTATATCCCGCCCTTCTCCACGAAGGACCCAGGGCGGCGCACAGGAAAATTTAAAAACATACAAAATACAATAAATATAATTTTAAAAACTATTAAATAACCTATCCTGCGCTAAAACCAAATTTTAAAAACCCAATTTAAAACTACCTAAAAGTCCCCATGGGAGGTTAGGCTAGGCCGGCTTGTTGAAACAAATATGTCTTAAGACATTGGCGAAAGAGGCGGAGGTCGGTGATGGTACGTAATTCAGGGGGTAGGTCATTCCAAAGGGCTGGGCCCGCCACAGAGAAGGCTCTTCCCCTGGGTGTCGCCAGTCGGCATTGTCCGGCCGACAGCACCCTGAGAAGGCCCTCTCTGTGGGAGCGTATCGGTCTAAGGGATGTATGGGGCAGGAGGCGGTCTCGCATATAACTAGGCCCCGAGCCATGGAGCGCTTTAAAGATAGTTGTCAGAACCTTGAAGCGCACTCGAAAAACCACAGGAAGCCAATGCAGCTCGCGCAGGATCGGTGTTATGTGGGAGCATCTAGTGGCTCCCATAATCACCCGCGCGGCTGTGTTTTGGACTAACTGTAGCTTTCGAGTGCACCTCAAGGGAAGCCCCATGTAGAGAGCATTACAGTAGTCGAGTCGGGACGTCACGAGAGCTTGAGTGACTGTGCGAAGGGCAGCCCGGTCCAGTAAGGGGCGCAATTGGCGCATCAGGCGTACCTGATGAAACGCCCCCCTGGCCACGGCCGCCACATGGTCCTCCATGGACAGCCGGGAATCCAGGAGGACACCCAAATTGCGCGCCCTCTCCACGGGGGCCAGTGTTTCGCCCCCAATGGCCAGAGTAGGTGTAATCTGGCTGAACCGGGGTGCCGGAAACCACAGCCACTCAGTCTTGGCAGGGTTGAGCCTGAGTTTGTTACCACCCATCCAGATCCGTACGGCCTCCAAACACCGGGACAGCACTTCGGCGGCATCGTTGGGGTGGTTTGGGGTGGATATGTACAGCTGGGTGTCATCAGCGTACAGATGGTACTCCACCCCAAAACCACGGATGATCTCACCCAGCGGCTTCATATATGTGTTGAAAAGGAGGGGCGAGAGGACCGACCCCTGAGGAACCCCACATAAGAGAGGCCTCGAGGTCGACCTCTGCCCTCCCGTCAACACATATTGCGACCGACCAGAGAGGTAGGATGAGAACCACCGCAAAACGGTGCCTCCCAACCCCAACCCCCCCAGTCGGTGCAATAGGATACCATGGTCGATGGTATCAAAAGCCGCCGAGAGGTCTAATAGGACTAGGATAGAGGAATAACCTCTATCCCGCGCCCTCCAGAGATCATCAACCAACGCGACCAATGCCGTCTCGGTGCTGTGACCGGGTCGGAAGCCGGACTGGCGCGGGTCTAGATAATCAACTTCCTCCAGGTGTCGCGGAAACTGTTGGGCTACCACACTCTCGACAACCTTCACCAAAAAGTGAAGGTTGGAGACCGGACGATAGTTCTCTAATAAAGCTGGGTCCAGGGACGGCTTCTTGAGGAGGGGCCTCACTACCGCCTCTTTCAAGACGGCAGGCAAGGACCCCTCACTCAAAGATGCGTTGACAATGCCCTGGAGCCAGCCTCGTGTCGTCTCCCAGGATGCCAGTACAAGCCAGGAGGGACACGGGTCCAATAAACATGTGGTCGCCCTAAGTTTCCTTGACAACCTGTCCATATCCTCGGTGGTAACAAAGTCAAACTCCTCCCAAGAAGGAACCTCAAGACTAGTCTCGGACAGTCCCACAGGACCACTGTCGATGGAGGGTAGCTCATTCCGAATCCGAGTGATTTTCTCCTGCAGATAAATCCCAAATTCCTCTGCTCGCCCTTGCAGAGGGGCTTCCCGCGGCCTCTGATGAAGGAGGGAGCGGGTCACCCCAAACAGGGCGGCAGGGCGGTTATCTGCGGATGCAATAAGGGTGGCACAATACTCACGGTTGGCCACCCTTATCGCCACTAAGTAAGCCCTAATATGGGTTCTCACTAGTGTTCGGTCGGCTTCGGAGCGAGAGGATCTCCATCTGCTCTCTAGGCATCTCTTGTGGCGTTTCATCCCCCGAAGCTCCTCGGTAAACCAAGGAGCCTGGGTGATTCGCCGCCGCAAGAGAGGCCGCAAGGGCGCGACTCAGTCCAAGGCCCCCCGCGGCCGCACTTAACCATGCGGCCACTAGGTCCTCAGTCGAGTCGCGGGGCAGGGTCACAGGAATTGGCCCAAGCTCCCTCTGGAACCTTTCCGGGTCCATTAGAAGCCTGGGGCAGAACCATAATAAGCTCATTATCTTCTTAAGGGTTGACATCGTCAGTTAGCTTCTTATTTTATAAAGAAATTTTACTTTAATTTACTAAATTTTATCTTTATAAAATTTGCACTTTTCTTTAGACATCTGGCTGGAATGTGGAATGGCCTTCAGGCAGTTCTTTATTAGTGTCTTGGTCTTTTGCAGGACCGATGCAATGTGTAACATGTTCACACTGGTGCAATAAGACTCGGTGTTTGTTAATATTATTCATTGGGTTAGAGATTTTTTTTCTTCATTGTGAGTTGTATTGTGTTGGGGGAGGGGCGTGCACTGAGGGAGCTCAACCAATCTTATTGTACATAAGATTGTACATTTTTGTACATAAGATTGTACATTTTTTGTGCAGCAGCTGCCAAAAAACCCAACACAGTTTTAGGCTGCTTAAACAGAGGGATAGAATCAAGATCACATGAAGTGTTAATACCATTTAATACCATTTAATAATGCCTTGGTCAGTTTTGGTCGCCACGATGTAAAAAAGATGTGGAGACTCTAGAAAGAATGCAGAGAAGAGCAACAAAGATGATTAGGGGACTGGAGGCTGAAATATATGAAGAACGGTTGCAGGAACTGGGTAGGTCTAGTTTAATGAAAAGAAGGACCAGGGGAGACATGATAGCAGTCTTCCACTATCTCAGGGGCTGCCACAAAGAAGAAGGAGTCAAACTATTCTCCAGAGCACCTGAAGGTATGACAAAAAGCAATGGGTGGAAACTAATCAAGGAGAGAAGCAACTTAGAACTGAGGAGACATTTCCTGACAGTTAGAACAGTTAATCAGTGGAAAAACTTGTCTCCAGAAGTTGTGAATGCTCCAACACTGGAAATTTTAAAGAAGATGTTGGATAACCATTTGTCTGAAATGGTATAGGGTTTCCTGTCTAGGCAGGGGGTTGGACTAGAAGACCTCCAAGGTCCTTTCCAATTCTGTTATTCTAATAGTGTGCTCAAGTTATGCACTGACAAATAAATTATTATTGTTGTTAATATTATTATTGTTATAATTGTTGTTATTGCATGGTTAATCTTTGGTGAGATTCACAGCCTTTGGGGCTGGTTGGTAGCTCAACAGCTCGAGTTCTAACCAAGGACCTAGGAACTGTCAAGGTAACGTCGGAAGATATAAGCTGTTCCAAGCAGGATGGCCCTTTGTAGAGTCAGAATGCTCAAGTCCGGCAAACCTTGAACCTCCATATAGCGTGGCAGTCCCCTAGGTATTGCTCCAAGGGCTCCAATCACAATCGGGACAACACACAACTTCCTTCTCCACAATCGCTCAACTTCAATTTGCAAGTCCCGGTATTTTGTGATTTTGCTGCTTATTTTCAATTCGTACATCACCAGGTATTGCAATGTCAATGAACCATACTTTTTTCTTTTCAATTATTGTTATATCAGGTGTGTTGTAGGACAAGTGCCTGTCAGTCTGAATTCTGAAGTCCCACAAGATATTGACTTTCTCATTCTCTAAAACTTTCTCAACCTGATGTTCCCAGTGATTTTTGCTGTACTCAAATCCAAACTTCTGGCACAATTTCCAGTCAATGATCTTAGCAACACGGTCATGGCGTTGTAGGTAGTCAGTTTGTGAAATTTTGCTGCACCCACTGATCAGGTGGTCGACCGTCTCATCTTTCTTATTACAAAGGCGACATTTGCTGTTGGTGGTAACATGTTGAATTTTTGCCTTCATGCAGTTTGTGGCTAAGGCTTGTTCTTCAGCTGCCAAAATAAAGCCTTCTGTTTCTTTTTTCAGTACTCCTGATCTATTATTATTATTATTATTATTGTTGTTGTTGTTGTTGTTGTTGTTGTTGTTATTGTTGTTATTGTTGTTATTGTTATTGTTGTTATTATTATTAGATTTTCCTTATGGCTAATATTTTATTTGAAATGGGGGAGGGGCTGATTTCTTACAGTACCTCAGGGCTGTCAAACTCCTGGCCAGCAGGCCCGATGCCTCACACCCGGTTTAGCGATGGGAAAAAACTCCCGATACATGACATGACATCTCCATGACACCGTGATTTTATTTATTTATTTTTATTTATTTATTGGATTTCTATCCCTCCCTTCTCCAAAAGGACCCAGGCACCCGTGTACTACCTGGAGACAAGAGAAAGGAGTTTTCTCTCTGGAAGTGTGGGATGTCCTTCAGCTGAATCCATTCACTCGGGACAGCTGTTAAGCCACCAGATGTGAGCTCATTAACTTGCATATGCAGCCATCTCCCCTTGAGAGTCGCTTTGAAGGCGGCTAGAGGGAGCGAGGCTGGAAGCCTTAATGCAGAGATTTGCTTAACAGCTTTGCCAAAGCTTTGCTTCCCTCCTACTTCTGGGAGTGAGTCCCTGTAAATAATTCAGCACAGCCTAATTTGTTATCAAAGAGCATGAACAAAGATATATTTAGGTAAATGCTCTTTATGCTGGTGATTAAACTTTACGAGGAATGTGTAAAAGGCTCTATAAAGATTCTCGAATCTGCAGTCTGCTTTAGAACGAAAGGAGAGGGGGGGTGAATAGACGCTACCGAGCCAAATGGTGTTGGAAATACTTTGGATGTGACATTCTAGAGGATGCCCAGAAGAGGATAAATTAATTTACTTCTCTCCAGGTGGAGTCTATAAATACAAGCCACTAACAGTATCTTCGAGCAAGCACTGAGAAATTTCCTGGACCATGAATAAACAATGGGAATGAAAAGGATCCTTCTCAAGCCAAAATGGCCTGAAAGCATGGAGCCAAAGTGAGGAAAATAAATTTCCAGAAAATCAGAAGTATCTCCTGATAAAGGCCACCTCTATTGTCAAGAGATTTTTTAAGGCTTTCCAAATGGAATAAAAATCCTGCATTTATGTATCCTAAAATAGCTCAGATAGATAACAAACAGCAGGTGGCTGGATTGAGTTGACCACCAACAGCTAAGCAGGGTCAGACCTAGTTAGTCCTTGAATGGGTGGGTAGAAAGTTAGCACCCACCTCTCTCCTAGAACAGGGGTCTCCAACCTTTGCAACTTTAAGTCTGAAGGACTTCAGCTCTTAGACTTCTCCAGCCAGCTTTGCTGGCTGGAGAAATCTGGGAGCTGAATCCTTCAGACTTAAAGTTGCAAAGGTTGGAGAGCCCTGTCCTAGAAGAATAAAATATTTCAAAAGGCCGCATATTATATTTCACATTGGAAACGTGTTTCTCTTTACAGGCAGGAAGCAGACTTACTCTTAATAGCCCCCCCTTTCTTAATAGCCCTCAGCAGATGCCAGCACTTAAGAGATAGCTAGCTCTATTCATAAGCAAATTCCCAGCAGCAAGATCTGAACAAAGGTAGGATTAGCCCCAGTGGTGGGATTTACTAGCAGTTCTGTGGGCGTAGCTTGGTGGGCACGGCTTGGCTAGGTGGGTATGGAGGGAAAGGTTACTGCAAAATCCCCATCCCCCCCGGATCAGTTGGGACTCAGGAGGCAGAGAATGATGGGGGCAGGGCCAGTCAGAGGTGGTATTTACCGGTTCTCTGAACTACTCAAAATTTCCACTACCAGTTCTCCAGAACTGGTCAGAATCTGCTGAATACCAACTCTGATTAGCCCTCAGCCATAATAGGAATTGCCCAACATCCTTTCAGAACACAAGCTCCTTCATTGCGTCATCTCAGTTGCCCCACACCCTCCAAACTTCAACCAAACCTGTGACAACCTACAGAGCCAGTTATGTTCCCTACAACAGCCAATAGAATACATGTTCTTGCACAGGAACAGGAAGCTCAGGTTCAAAGCACAAGAGAAGGTATAGATGCCCCCACTCTCAACTCCATGGGTCAGCTGCACCAGAGAACCATGGGCATGGTGGTTCTGCTTTACCATTAAACCATCTTTCCAATCCGTCTAAATTTTTCCCGTGTCTTTTTCATGACTTGGAACTGAGCCAGATGGATATTTATCCAACAGGTGATAGATCTCTATAGGAAATCTCAGGACTGCAGGTAAAGCTGGAAGTTGGAAAAAAAGTAAGCACTGATAAACCAGTTTCATGCAGATGCCAAGGAAAACTGCACGGACACATCCACAAATACCTCAGGCATAACATCAACATTAATTTTGTTTCAAATATATGGCTCATATACAGGTAGTCCTCAGCTTCCGATCATTCATTTAGCAACCATTTGAAGTTGGAAATTACTGGAAAACTACTGAAAAAGTGACATGACCCAGCCTTGCACTTACGACCACTACAACATCCTCATGTTCACATGAACAAAATTTGGGCTCTTGGCAACCAGGATGTATTCATGATGGTTGTAGCGTCCCATGGTAATGTGATCACTATTTGTGAACGTCACAACTAGCTTCCAACAAGGAACAAGTCAATGGGGAGAGCTGGATTGACTTAACAAACGTGGTTCATTTAACTATTGCAATGATTTGCTTAACAATCATGGGGGGGGGGGGGAGTTCATTAAAGAATAGTGATCTGAAACCAGGAGACTATGAGTTATAATTCTGGCTTAAGCATGAAAACTGGCTGGGTGACTTAGGACCAATCACACAGATACTGAGTTCTAGTCCTGGTTTAGGCAACTCTCCTCATAATTGTTGTTATTGATGGGAAAATAGGATGAGAAAAGAGTATAAGTATGTTTGCCACTTTGAGTTATTTATAAAATAATAAAGACACTAATGAACTCTGGAACTTTAAAATATATCTATATAAATAAAAATGTAAAATAGTTTGTATGAAGCAGCTAATGTCAAAAACTACTGCACCGATCTGCCTCAAATTTTGACACAATGTTCCCAAGGACTTCCGATAATAGAATACATACTCATTTTGTGCCTAGCACACAAATGTAAAATGTACCCACTGATCATGTTTTCATCTCCCTGTAGCCCCGCCCATCAGGCTGCTTTCCAACAGTCATTGTTGGAAGAGGCCTCATATGGAGGCCTCTTAGGGCCAAAAGAAGGCACTGACAAAGCAAATTCCCAGGTGGTCCATAGAGAGAGAGAGAGGGAGGGAGAAATACAGTTTAATAAAAGAGGGACTAGGGGAGACATGATAGCAGCCTTCCAATATCTCAGGGGTTGCCCCAAAGAAGAAGGAGTCAAGCTATTCTCCAAGGCACCTGAGGGCAGAACAAGAAACAATGGGTGGAAACTAATCAAGGAGAGAAGCAACTTAGAACTGAGGAGGAATTTCCTGACAGTTAGAATAATTAACCAGTGGAACAGAAGTTGCCTCCAGAAGTTGTGAATGTCCCAACACTGGAAGTCTTTAAGAAGATGTTGGATAGCCATTTGCCTGAAATGGTATAGGGCTTTCTGCCTAGGCAGGGAGTTGGACTAGATGACCTCCAAGGTCCCTTCCAACTCCGCTATTGTATTATTCTGTTACAGTAGGTAGGTAGATAGGGGAATAGATAGAGAGGGAGAAGTACAGTAGGTAGGTAGGTAGATAGAGGGAGAAAGGAAGAAATACAGTAGATAGGTAGGTAGGTAGAGGGATAGATAGAGAGGGAGAAATACGGTAGGTAGGTAGGTAGATAGGTAGGTAGGTAGAGGGATAGGTAGAGAGGGAGAAATACAGTAGGTAGGTAGGTTGGGAGTTATATAGTGGTTGTGTGTATATGTGCAGGTGTAGATCTACACACAGATTGGTTGGCCATTTAACCAGACTGGGCCACAGCAATGCGTGGCCGGGTATAGCTAGTTTAAAATATATTGCTCACTGAGCTTTCATTAGCAACTGCTAACATTGTCAGAGTTTAAAAGCCATAAAAGGATACTTGCCTTTATACAATGTTAATCAATTTAGCCATTGCGCCCATGATAGGTCCATCCACTCGCCTCCCACCTGTGATTAGCCCTGTTGGTTTTTTTGCATCAGGCATGTTAATCGATGTTTGTATTCCTTGCTCCCTTATCAAACCCAGAAAATAATGCAGAGCTATCCGATGTGGATTCAAATGCATTTTCTCTGGCTTCCTCCCATGCCCCCTCCCTTTTCTTTTGTCTCACAGGCGTAGCTGATATCCTAGCCAGCTTCATTTGTGGTTTTGCCTTTGATCTTGTAACTGGCCTGGCTTGTTCTTCATTGTTCACCTCCATTATAACTTGAGGTAATTCCGCCGGGCCAGTGTGTGTGTGTGTGTGTGTGTGTGTGTGTACACGCGCACACACACACACACACACACACACACACACACACACACACACACACACACACAGTATATAAAGGTGCTTCCGGCCTCTGGAAACTAATTTTATAAACAATATTGTCCATTAATGGGCCTCTTCTAACTCCCATCTTGCCACCCAGTTCTTATTTATTTTTTAATATAAATGTGTTTTTTTCCTTGCAAGGATAAAAGGTAAAGGTTCCCTCCACATGTATGTGCTAGTCATTTCCAACTCTAGAAGGTGGAGTTCATCTCCATTTCAAAGCTGAAGAGCCAGCATTGACTGAAGACATCTCTATGGTCATGTGGCCGGCATGGCGAAACGCCGAAGGCTAACAGAACTCTGTTATCTTCCCACCAAAGGTGGTTCCTATTTTTCTACTTGCATTTTTTACATGCTTTTGAACTGTTAGGTTGGCAAAAGCTGGGACAAGTAATGGGAACTCACTCCGTTATGCGGCACTAGGGATTTGAACCGGCGAACTGCCGACCTTTTGATCAACAAGCTCAGCGTCTTAGCCACTGAGTCATTACGTCCCTTGCAAGGGTACTTATGGTTAATTCCATATGAATAAGAGACTGAACCCTAAAAGATTCCACTTCCAGATCCAATCTATTAATATCGCTTTCCCTGATCAGATTTGTATAATATTGTCAAGAAGCTTTTCACAATTTTGTTTTTATTCATCTACACACATGGCCTTTAAACTGATTTTTTCGGCTAAGATATGTTTTAATTAATTTGGTTTATTTGTTTTTGTTTTTTTACTTGTCTGTTTTTAACTGGGTTCTTAATTACATTTTAATTTGGTTTGTATGGATTTTAACATTAAATGTTACAATGTATAATTATATAATGTATAAACCCGCTTGATTTTTATTAACTACCTTGAGGGATATTTTGGATAAAAGAATAGTGTAGAAATTTGTTTATTAGGGTATTTTAACAACTCAGTTGTAACTTATATATTAGAAATCGGTACATTAAGTGATTAACTATGCATTCATTCGTTTATTTTTTTCCCCCATGGCCAATGTACTGTAAATCTATGTTTGGTGTAGTGGTTAAGGTACAAGACTAGAAACCAGGAGATTGTGAGTCCTGCCTTAAGCATGAAAGCAGCTGGGTGACTTTGAGCCTCTCTCTCAGCCCTATCCAGTTCCCAGGGTTGCTATGTGGAAAATAGGAAGAGGAAGGAATATTATGTATGTCCACCAACCTTATTTATAAAGGAATAAAGGTAGAATAAAAATCAATGAACAACTAATACTACTATGCTTCATTTGTTATTCTTGTCTAATTATCATCTCTCATACTTCCAGTTCTCTCTCTCTCTCTCTCTCTCTCTCTCTCTCTCTCTCTCTCTCTCTCTCTCTCTCTCTCTCTCTCTCTCTCTCTCTCTCTCTCTCTCTCTCTCACACACACACACACACACACACACACACACACACATCATCTGACTTCTAGTAACTTATAAAGGCAGGACAAAAATAAAGGTTAAACTTATATGTGGCAAATATTTCTTGTCCCAAAAATCTTGATTTTTTCCACATTGTAAAAGAAAAATGTGGATGATAAATAACTGGATCACTTGAATCCAGTGGTCGGTTCCTAATGGTTCGGCCCAGTTTAGCCGAACAGGTAGTGGTTTAGCGGACTGGGTCACTGGAACCAGCAGTGACTCAGGCCTGCCACGCCCCCAAACTGATCCTTCTGGCAGTGCCTATGGCACCGCCATCTTGCTTTTTGCTTCTGCGCATGTGCAGAACAATTTTATTGCATTGTGCATGTGCAAGCAGCACACATCATGTGCATGAGCAAACCAGCAATAGTGCCTGCCAGAACCCACCCCTGCTTGAATCCCAAATTCCCTTCCCTGGATTTGGATCAACTCTGGCATCCTCTTTATGTAGGATCTAAATAATTCACAGTTACAAACTATAACCATTATTTGGAATATAGGTAGCCCTTGAGTTACAACAGTTTAATGTCTGAAGTTACCACAGCACTGAAAAAGTGACATATGACCATTTTTCATAGTTATGACCATAATCGCAGCATCCCCATGGTCATGTGATCCAAATTCGGACAGTTGCCAAATGTCCGACGGTTGCAGTGTCCCAGGGTCATGTGATCATGTTTTGGAACCTTCTGTAACATGCAAAATCAACGGGGAAGCCAGATTCACTTATTAGCAACCATGTTATTTACAATCACAGAGATTCACTTGACAACTGCAGCAAGGAAGATCATAAAATGGGGCAAAACTCACTTAACAAATGTCTCGGCTTAGCAACAGAAATTTGGGGGTCAATTGCAGCCGTAAGTCGAGGACTACCTCCTATGGGTCTGTGAAGAATTTGCTTCTGGCTCTCTTCAGCTCTCTACCAAGGTGGCACAGTGGTTAGAGTGCAGTACTGCAGGCTACTGTTGGGGATATCTTCTTTAGGCGACAGAGAGTTGTGTAATGGAATTTGCAGCAAGAGAAACGTTGCTAGAAGCCACATTAAAAGTCACAGACACTGGTAGTAAAAACAAGTAGACTTTACTTGTGGTGGAAAAATTAACTACTTCTTCACAAATAGTGCTAGTCAGTCTTGAATCAAATTACAGTCTTAACTCAAAGAGTTAGTTTACAGTTGCTTAATCCACAAACCTCCTTGCTCTGCTCATCTAAACCATGACATTCAGAGTCTCCATTCAAATGACCAGCAAACTAACAGTGATTCTGGCTCCATCTTATGGCTGAGTTAGGAAGCAGCAGCCAATTATATTTCACTATAGTATTTAAAGTAACAGATACCAATTGTAATCATGGCATATTACAACATATATATATATATTTGGCAGTTTGAATCCCACCAGGCTCAAGGTTGACTCTGCCTTCCATCCTTCCAAGGTGGGTAAAATGAGGACCCAGATTGTTGGGGGCAATAGGCTGACTCTATAAACCGCTTAGAGAGGGCTGTAAAAGCACTGTGAAGCAGTATATAAGTCTAAGTGCTATCGTTATTTCACTGAGCATCACACATTTGTTTTGCAAAGGAGAATATTGGGGTGGAAGAAACTTCTTCAATTTTTATTCTGCTGCAGCGATGCTCAAAGTCTAGGAATCTCTACATAATTTGGAAGGACCAATTCTGCAGGTGTATTCCAGAGCTCCTTATCAGCACAGCTGGCACTACAGCGCTTGTATACATGATTGCCTCTCTGGCAGGTTAAAGGGCCAGTACAATAACAGCCCCAGAGGGAGATTTATTATGTGACACCATCATAATGATGGAGGTGAGGCAAACATACCGATGGAGCTGTTCTAAGGGAGAGGCATTGCTTTCCACCTTCTGCTCGCTGTGCTACAATGTCAAATCTTAGCAAAACGGATCTGCTTTTGCCCGGCAAATGGGCTGAGAGAAACCTCTGCTTGACCGCTCTGTATTTCTAGGGAGACATTCTCATTTTCAGGACGCTGCCATGCTGACAGTATATATTTTATGTCCTGCACTGCTGTCTCAAGTCACAAACAACTACCTGATTTAAGGTGGTTTATTTGTACGCAAATGCATTCAAAGGAGAAATGTTCTTTTATACATCCCTCTTTTTTTGATGATTAAGGAAGTTGGGGGTTTTTTTCCAGTTCTTTTTTAATCTTGTTTTTGCAGCTGTTCTCACCCTGCAATGGGGAAATCATGCTCCCTTTCCTACTCCTGGATGCTGAATGCAAAGGCTTGTGCTATGGATATTAAAAACAAAACAAACCTCCAGACAGAATAATTTCAAAGAAAGGAACAAATATTTCTTCAATACCTGTGGAGGCAATGCTTCTCTTTGCCATCAGCAATAAGCCAGAAATCAAGAAATGTCCTCATTTTAAAAAGGTGTACAATCTCTGTGGAATGTTCCACAAATAAATCTGCATAGAAAATGATGTTATTACTACGTTTTGTCCAGTGGTGGAATTCATTTTTTTTTAACTGCTGGTTCTGTGGGCGTGGCTTGGTGGGCATGGCTTGGTGGGTGTGGCAGGGGAAGGATACTGCAAAATCTTCATTTCCTCTTGATCAGCTGGGACACAGGAGACAGAGAATAGATGGGGGCTGGGCCAGTCAGAGGTGGTATTTACCGGTTCTCCAAACTACTCAAAATTTTCTGCTATCGGTTCTCCAGAACTTGCTCAATAGTAGCAACTGTGAGAGGGATCTTGGAATCCTAGTGGACAACCATTTAAATATGAGCCAGCAGTGTGCAGCAGCTGCCAAAAAAGCCAACACAGTTCTAGGCTGCATAAACAGAGGGATAGAATCTAGATCACGTGAAGTGTTAATGCCACTGTATAGTGCCTTGGTAAGGCCACACTTGGAATACTGCATACAGTTTTGGTCGCCACGATGTAGAAAAGACATGGAGACTCTGGAAAGAGTGCAGAGAAGAGCAACCAAGATGATTAGGAGACTGGAGGCTAAAACATATGAAGAACGGTTGCAGGAACTGGGTATGTCTAGTTTGATGAAGAGAAGGACGAGGGGAGACATGATAGCAGTGTTCCGATATCTCAGAGGGTGCCACAAAGAAGAGGGAGTCAAACTATTCTCCAAGGCACCTGGGGGCAGGACAAGAAGCAATGGGTGGAAACTAATCAAGGAGAGAAGCAACTTAGAACTAAGGAGAAATTTCCTGACAGTTAGAACAATTAACCTCTGGAACAGCTTGCCTCCAGAAGTTGTAAATGCCCCAACCCTGGAAGTCTTTAAAAAGATGTTAGATAGCCATTTGTCTGAAATGGTATAAGGTTCCTGCCCACGCAGGGGGTTGGACTAGAAGACCTACAAGGTCCCTTCCAACTCTGCTATTGCATTGCATTGCATTGTATTGTATTGTATTGTATTGTATTGTATTGTATTGTATTGTATTGTATTGTATTGTATTGTATTGTATTAGTCAGAACCTGCTGAATACCACCTCTGGGTTTAGTACAGGTCAGTCAGATGTTTGGACTGGATTTGGCATTTTAGTCCACCTATTAAGTCCTTCCCAAGGGTCTGGGATAGACAGGTGTGGATGTTTGATGGTTTTAAAGATAGCTTCACAGGATGTAAGGTGTTTCAACTAAAATTGTCTCTTTTTTTCAGTAGACTGATTGTGGTTTAATCAATGTCCATGGTGTTCAAGTGTTGCTACAGATGTTTTGGGATTGTACTTTCTTTTGTCATAGTTATTCTATTCGCAGGTCTTTATATTTTGTTATTTTTTCCAGTTCTTTCTTTTCTCTTCTTTTATCTCTGGGTGCTGGCAGATCCACTGTCCAGACTTTTTTTGTCTTTCTTTTGTATTATTGTATTATTATTATTGTTGTTATTTTCTCTCCAACCACAACCATCCACAAGACATAAAACATATGTCAGAAGACTTCAACACAACTTATATCCCTTAAGTAGTTGCATACAAATTAAAAGAATTAAAACTTGTGCTATAACACAAGACACATTTGGTCACAGGCACCCACATTCCTGACTTTATTCTTTTAAATCTTTGAATTTTAAATGTAGGAAGGAAGGAGAGGTACCATGTTCTGGACTGTGTATATTTATAGGAAGTTAGCACCCACCCCTCTCCTAGAAAAATGAAATATTTTAGGAAATATTAAAAAGGAAGGATATTTCCCCTAAAAGGGAGACAGAAACTCATCCCACCCACCCTTTGTCAATGAGCCATTAAGGCCTGAGCCAGTCTATTCTACATATCAAAGATCTACCTCCTTCAGGCAAAACCATAGTAGGAATTGCCCAAAGCCCTTTCAGTACATCATCAGCCAGCAAGAGTCAACCAAACTTGGGACTCAGGACAGCCTACAGAGTTGCCCTTGCACGGCCTTATGGGAGTCTGACAATCGATCAGAATACAAGCACAAATTCAAAAGCTCAGAGAGTGCATAAAAACCCAGCATCATTTCCCTTTTTGCTCAGAACCTCAAAACCACGTGGTCCTGTCCATCATTAAAACTGTCTTTCTAAACAGCCACCATTGTTTCCAGTGTCTTTCTCTCCACTTGGAACTGAATCCAGATGGACCTTTCCTCCAACATATTCTTTCAAATCTATGTTGACTCTCAGCAGCTGCACAGAGAAGTCCCTGCAGTTTTCTTGGCAAGATTTCAGAAGTGGTTTGATATTGCCTTTTCTTCCAGTGGCACACGCATGGGGGGAGGGAGAGAGAGAGAGAGATGGGTCCAAGACTTGGTACCTAAGGCAAGACTACAACTCACAGTCTCCCAGTTTCTAGCCTAGATCTGGATCTCATTCACTAAATCTTAATTAGTTATATGAATAGATAGACCCAAACAAGATAGTTTATAGTTCCTTTTTATAAACTATGAATCCAACCTATAATAGTTTGTATTATCAAATCAGGGCCTTGGCACAATGTGTGCTTCAGTCCTGGTAGTTAATGATGCCAGTTTCTATGATATTTTTTACAATGATACTTTCAACAATGTGATGGCAGCATCCATCAAAGACGCTATTCCACAGAAGATGGTTGTGAATTATTTGGTAGATTCAGCTGAATGGATAGCTGGCATCAAATGAATCTATCTCTAACCAAAAAATTATCACAGTCTCTCTCTTTTTTTGCAGACAGATCTATCTCATAGCACAATAAGTCATTTGTTCTCTTTTCTTCCAATCTGGCTGAGCCTCCTTTGAAATCACCCAGACAGATATAAGTTATGGTGGACACTACATAGTTTTCCTTTTTTCCACCTTTTTGCATCTTGTACACTGCCAAGAATTGTGAGATTGCAGTGGGATCAATCAATCAACAATCAATGAATCCTATCTATGCTCTAAGTCAAGGGTGTCAAACTCCCATCATCACAGTGGCATCACTGTGACAGAGCCAAGGTGGCGCAGTGGTTAGAATGCAGTACTGCAGGCTACTTCAGCTGTCTCCTAGCTGCAGTTCAAATCTTACTGGCTCAAGGTTGACTCAGGCTTCCATCCTTCTGAGGTGGGTAAAATGAGGACCCAGATAGTTGGGGATAATATGCTGACTCTGTAAAACCGCTTAGAGAGGGCTGTAAAAGCACTATGAAGCAATATAAGTCTAAGTGCTATTGCTATCATGTGATATATTGGGTCTTTTTTCTCTTTGCTAAACTGGGTGTGGGCGTGGCCAGCCCATGATACATCCAGTTCGTTGGCCGGGAGTTTGTCAGCCCTGCTCTAAGTTATACAAAACCTCTCCAAAACCTCTCCCACAAGTTGTATTTTTTGAAGTTCATGGGCTTGATCACATCAAAATCCTTAAATATACAGTATTAAGCAAATGAAATGGATTTATCTACAAAATCTGTATTTTTAGAACAATTATCCAGCTGTTCACTAGGTAAGAGCAAAAGAAATAGAATATTCTCATTGCTACCATCTAGTAGATGTCTGGATTTATACAACTAAGGTATGGTAAGCCTATTATATTTTCCTTTCCCTTCCTTCCTATCTGCTCCCCTTCCCTTCCCAACAACATTTCTCTTATTGCTCCAGAATTCCAACCCAGAACAAAAAATTCCAAAGATGTATTCTGGATTGATTCTTAATATATATTTTTATGACAGCAAGACGGGAAGTATGTGGCTATATAAATTTTGGATCTTTTCAGAAATCCCTACTTACTTTCTCCTTGTTACAGATGCCCACCCAGCAGCATAGTTAAGCTTCCTTCAGAAAACATGAGAATGAGAAGGACTCGACGTCCGGTTTTTGTAGGCGACGGATGTGTTTTGGTACTCGTCTGCCGCTTGCTCTCCTGGTGGGCCCCCCCAGGAGCACAGGGGATTCTGAAGGACGGCTCGCTGGAGACCCCCAACCAGGCGGCGGCAAGTGGGGTGTCCTTCCAGCCTTGCCTCAGGAGCCGGGAAGCAGAAGGGGGGCTTCGCCCTTTCGCCGATGGATCCTGGAATCAAATGAAGAATTAGGAAGTTGGCTGGAGTGCCGGAGATGGATGGTTTTCCCTAATCTCCTGGCCCGCAACTGAGGGACAAGCGAGTACTGTGAGTTTTTACTTTCAATCCACTTTAAACGGAGAATGGAGGGGGGAGTTTATTGGTTTAACCCCCCCTCGAAGCAAAGCGGCAGCTGAATAAGTTATCTCCAGGAATGGTGAGAAAGAGAGGATTAATTTGCCGTCTGAAACAACAATAGCAAAAAAAATTTTTTTTGTATCTATACAATCGCAGTTGCAACATTATATTGTGGAATCTTTTTGCAACAATAAAATGAAAATCCGAAAAGACTTGACAAACCTAAAAATAGAGCTGTTGGAAACACAAAAAAGTACAATGGATAACAAACAAAAAATTGAGGCGTTAGAGGGAGGATCAGCTGAGATGAGGGAAGAGGTAAAGGAAATTCGGAAGGAAAGCTCAGCACTAGGAGGTCATATGACAAAAATAGAATTTGAAAGAATGTCTTTTTTTCTCAGGTTCCAGAACATACCAGAGACAGAAGGTGAAGATCTTAAAGATCTTATGAGCGCAATTTTAGCAGATTATATTAAAAGAAATAAAGAACAACTCTGGTGGGATATGGACCTGGTTTATAGAATTAACTCAGTATATGCTAGAATAAATAATGTACCAAGAGAGGTTCATATTAAATTTCTAAGGAGGTCCACAAGGGATGAGATATTGAGGGCCCAGAGGGGAGGACCCTTGAAGTATCAAGAAAATGAAATTACCATTTTGAAACAAATTCCAAAAATAGTTAGAGAAATAAGAAGGAAATATTCCTTCTTGTCCAAAAAATTATATAAAAAAGGAGTTTGGTTCAAATGGTTACTACCAGAAGGAATGTTGGTCTTCTGGGAGGGAGGCAGAATCAGAGTTAAAATATTAGGAGAGGCGGAGGCCTTTCTTAAAAAACACTCTTCACTCCTAGGGGACAAGGATGAGGGAACAGGGGGGGCCATGGCCCCACCCGTCGACGGGAAGGGAGACGAAGAATCAATAGCAAAAAGACTTAGATCTCAAAAATGATTTTATTTGAAATTTTTACTGTGATTGTTGAAATTAGATGGCAATGAAAAACACGATTGAATGTATGAATTATACAATGTAAAATATATGTATGCTTGTCCTTTACCTTTTTTTAAAAAAAATTGTATTTGTATGAAGTTTTGGGAGGACCACCACCTCCGACATGGAAGCCACTAAAATGTTATATTCACCCTATATCCCTTTTCCTATGTATATTTTCAAAAACCAATAAAAATTGCTTTTTCAAAAAAAAAAGAAAACATGAGAATGAGAATGGAAAATATGTCTCCTCTTTCCATTTGATATTTTATCCACCTATCAAGTCCTTCCCAAGGACCAGGGATAGGAAGTTGTTGATGTTTTATGGTGTTATTAGAGGTATTGTCACAAGATGTAAACTGTTCTAAGTACGGCTGCCTTTTGCAATTGAGGGATTCTTTTTTGCCACAGCCATTGTTTATTATTATTGTTATCATCATTATCATTGTTATTGTTGTTGAACATCACACAGCCAGCCATCACACCCCAGTTCAGACTGGATTTGGCATTTTTGTCTACCTATCAAGTCCTTGGATCTGGGTGTTTAACAGTGTTACAGATATCATTGCAGAGTGGAAGCTGTTCCAAGTAAAACTGCCATCATCATCATCATCATCATCATCATCATCATCATCATCATCATCATCATCATCATCATCATCATTTATCTGAGTTGAAAAAATCTGGACAACCACTATGTGGTAATAAAAAGTCTATCCAGTGGTCATTACTATTTTTGAGCTCTGGTGGCAGTGGTTAGAATACAGTACTGCAGGCTACATATGCTGACTGCCTGCAATTCTGCAGTTCAAATCTCACTGGCTCAAGATATACTCAGCCTTCCATCCTTCCAAGATGGGTAAAATGAAGACCCAGATTGTTGGGTGCAATAGGCTGACTCTGTAAACTGCTTAGAGGGGGCTGTAAAACACTGTGAAGCGCTATATAAGTCTAAGCGCTAGTGCTATTGGTACTGCTATTTTTGCAACTCAGTTATGGTCTATTTAAACCAGGCAGATTAAGTCTCTCCCTTCCTCCCTCTCTCCCCAACTTTCTTACTCAGTGTGTGTGTATGTGCACCCACATGTATGCTTGCATGTGTGCATGTGTGTGTGTGCGCACGTGCGCACTCACACACACACATAAAAGTTTGAGAGGGAGAGAGAATTAGAGGAATTTGGAAATGGAAATGGATTGCAGTTTATTTACAGTTTAAAAATCCATCAAAATGGATTGAACAGGACATAGTCCTTCTAACATAAGCAGAAAAAGGACAGGAAGCTGGATTTTTACTACCTTACTCATTGCTTTGCAAGAACAGCCAACTAAGAGAGTGTAAGGAAAACAAGTATTTCTGGTGTCTTGACAAAATACATTATGGTCTACCATTACATAAAAAAATACAGAAGCAGAACATTCCAGAGTTAACATTAGGAGTGTTTTACTGGTTTCCTCTACTTCTGAAAACATGCTAAGAAAAACGTGTCAATGCCTTTGGTGTCAAGTAGGGCTCCAGTTGTTTTGGGATTACATTCAAAGCACCTATTGCTATTGGTACTACCTTGGCTTTTATAGTTATTATTTTATCATCATTATTATCCGCTTCTCAGTTTGGTATATAAACTTGGACTTTTCCTATGATTTCTTTTTCTAGTGCTAATCCAGTCTGATCCAGCTTAGGGCCTCCATGGATAGACAAGGTCTTATGTTGCAACCTGTTGAGACAAATCTTAAACAGTTGTAGGCACTTGTCTACCTTCATTTAAAAGAGAAAACAAGGTTTGATTCTTGTTGTAAACCAAGAGTAGACAATATATGAATCCCACCAATTATTGATAGACCTCAGATTCCATCACTCCTAGACTAGACTAGCCAGGGTGAAGGAGGATGGAAATCACTGTCCAAAATTTAGTCAAATATTATGCTATTTTTAAGGCTTACAGTTTCATTTTTAGATTCATAGGTGCTATTCTTGTAGCTCAGAGGTAAGCATTTGTGGATCATGAGGTAAATTTCATTGTGTCCTTGAGAAGATTTTGTTTTTGTGTCTTTGACTGTGTCCTACAGAGCTCCACCTAGAGCAGTGATGGCAAATCTTTTTGTTAAAAGTTTGGAAAATGTCTAACTTGACTGCCCCGGCACATCACCCCTGCCTGAACAAAAGAGGAATAATTCTTGATTTTGAAAAAGTTTTATTGAGTTTTAACAATTTTCTGAAGGGTGGGGTAAGGGTTACAGAAACATTTTGAGAACCTTTGCGTCAGAGTCCTTGGCCCATCCCGGGCTACATAATAAAACAATAGTAAACAAATTTATCAAAAAAAAAATACTACAAGATAAAGACCAGTGTATACATATTACATATTACATTTCCAATTCTGAGATGGCAGACATGTACAAACATCCTGGTACAAAAAAGAATAGAAAGAAAAGTTAATAAGAAAAAAGAAAAGCAAGCAAAATCATTTTTTTGATCTAAGTCTTTTGGCAATTGTATCTTCTTTTTCTCCTGCTTGGTCCCCCGTGGGCGGGGCCGTGGCCCCCTCCGCCCCCCCTGGATCTTCGCCCAGGACAGAGGAATGTTTTTTAATAAAGGCTTCCGCCTCAGCAACTGTTTTAGGAATAATTCTTTACATATTAATTTATTTAAAAGATGCAGTCCAATCATGTATGGCTATAAAGTATATAAATATATAGTGAGGACAATCAATCAATGGAACAGAAGTTGCCTTCAGAAGTTACGGGAACTTCATCACTGGAAGCTTTCAAGAAGAGACTGGATTGCTATCTTTCGGAAATGGTGTAGGGTCTCCTGCTTGGGTGGGGGGGTTGGACTAGATGACCTACAAGGCCCCTCCCAACTCTGTTAATCTGTTAATATCTGTTTAAAATGTCAAATAATGAAATACAAGTAAAGCAAAATTAATTTTCAGAGGGTCTGGAAGCCATGCAAAAGCATGGTCATCTCAGGTGATTTTCAGAGGCTCAGGAGACTGTGAAAGTCCACATCCCATTCTCTTATGGCCTCCACAGAATAGTTGTTATCAGGAGTTGGTGAATGCTGGTGTGTCACCAAAAATGTCATGGCATGTCACTATTGACAGATGTGTCTTAGGTTCACCACTGGCCTAGAGTTTCTTGCCATTATAAACACAAACACAATAGTCTGAGCCAGGGGTGGCAACCCATGGCTCTGAAGCCGCATGCAGCTCTTTCATCCCTCTGCTGCAGCTCCCTATCACCAGTCAGCTCCATAGTTGATGGGGTTAGGGTTAGGGTTAGGGCTTTTGGTTAGATCAGGTAGAGGAAAAAGTACCTGTTGAGTCCCCAAGCCTATGTCCCAGACAACTCGTCTGGTAACCTATGAGTCACCGCATTCCGGAGCTGAGCCAGCAGCTGCAGTGATTAACAGAGACAAGCTGTCTGGAATCTGTCTGGAAAGGAGTTACAATGTTGCAACTGCTTGCTAGGAGTTTCCTGCCTGGTAACTCTATATAAGAGGTTGCCAGAGAAGAAACCTTGCCAGTTGAATCTTGTGTGTGTTGTAAATAGTGTGAATAAACGTTCCTGTTGTTTTGACCATGCCTGAGTCGGAATCCTTTGTCTGATCTAACACTGGCGACGAAGGTGGGATTCAGGCCGTGGCCTTAGAACGCAACGGGTAACGAATACTTCAACAACAGAGCGCAGCGCAACGCACAGCCTCACCATGGCTACGGCGACAATGCCTCCGTTTGCACCGTTCGACCCGATGAAGGAACAATGGGCTTCCTTCTTAGCCCGGTTCGAGTGCTTCTTGATAGCCAGCGACTACGGCGAACTCGCGCCTGCCAGGAAGCTGAGCCTATTCCTCCAGTGCGGCGGCCCTGAATTGTTTGCTACCGCCCGAACCATAGCAGCACCCGCAGCGGTGCACGAAGTGCCGTGGGACGATCTCCTGGGCCGCCTGAGAGCACACTACGCGCCGGCGCCTTCCCGCATAGCGCATCGCTATGCATTCAGGCAATGTGTGCAACAGCCGCAACAGTCGGTAGCCGAGTTCCTGCAGAAATTGAGAGCGACCGCAATCCCCTGCGAGTTCCCTGCTGGCTTCCTGGAGGAATCCCTACTGGAGCAGTTTGTATGCGGCGTAAGAGACATCCGCCTAAAGCGCCGCTTGCTTTCAAAAACTGTCCTGACTCTCGAGCAAGCGGTGGAAGAAGCACGTGTGACAGAATTGTCGGAGATCTCCACATCCGACATGGGCCGCGCGCGCCCTCCTCTTTTCCCCACTCCGCGAGCGTGTCTGGTAGACGAAATAGCGCCGCTGGATGAGCTGGAGGAGGATGACCGTGTGGACTGCATGAGGCTGACCGGGCACGTGCCAAATCGCGCATTCACACCGCAGCAGAAGTCCGGGAACTGCCTAGGCTGCGGAGGGGCCCACCAGAGACCAGAGTGCCCATTCAAGGCATCGGTGTGCCGCAGATGTGGCAGGAAAGGACACCTAGCAGCTGTGTGCCGTGCTGCCGCTCCAGCGACAACGCCAGCTGCCGCCTCCAGAACCGTTCCACCAGGACAACGAGGGTCGCAGAAGCATTCAGGACGCTACCAGCCACAGCCGACCGACTGCTTCGCGCTGGCGGAGATGCCCCCAGCTCTAAGCTACGACCAGGCAGAGAGTAGGAGACTGTCAACAGTGGTTTGCTTAGAGGGGGTGGGGGTAAAAATGGAAATAGATTCAGGGTCCTCTAGATCACTCATGTCCTGGGCGCATTTAGTTAAGCTTTGCCCCAAGCTCAGGAAGCGGGATCTCGGCCCCACGGCGACGATCCTGAAAGATTACCAGGGCTCACAAATTCCCATTCTAGGTCTGCACAGAGTGAGAGTAGACTACGGCCCCTTCCACGGATCCCTTCCCATCCTGGTAGTGGCCAAACCCCTAGCTGCCTTGATCGGATTGGACTGGTTTCCAGCCTTGGGACTGTCAGTCCAAGGAGTACACAGCGTGCCAGCCAGTTCTCCGGTAGACGAAGTAATCAGAGAGTTCAACGACGTCTTTGATGGCAGCTTAGGAACGTACAAAGGCACTCCAGTTTCCCTAAATTTGGACCCCCAGGTTGCTCCAGTCCGCTTGAAGGCCCGCAGGCTGCCGTTCGCGCTGAAGCCCAAGGTTGAAGCGGAATTGGATCGATTGGTGGCGCAGGGCGTGCTCGAACCCGTCGATCAGGCGAAATGGGAGACCCCAATTGTGGTCCCCATTAAGCCCGACGGGTCCGTGAGGATCTGCGCCGACTATAAGTCGACGATCAACCTCGGGCTTCAGGCGAACCCATACCCGGTTCCGGTGGTGCAAGACCTACTCCACTCATTGGGACGAGGTCGAGTGTTCGCGAAACTGGATATGGCGCAGGCCTACCAACAGCTCCCGGTGGATGACGAGGCTGCGGAAGCGCAGACCATCGTGACCCACCGTGGGGCTTTCCGCTGTCGCCGTCTCCAATTCGGCGTGTCCGTAGCCCCGGGGATCTTCCAGAGCCTCATGGAGCGACTGCTCCATGGGCTCCCTGGCGTTGTACCGTATTTTGACGACGTCCTGATTGCTGCTTCCAGCATATCAGAACTCGCCAAAACGTTACGGAAGGTCCTCAGAGTTTTCAGGGGCGCGGGTTTAAAGTTGAAACGCAGCAAATGTACGTTTGCTGCGCCTAGGGTGGAATTCCTGGGTTTCATGATTGACGCCCAAGGAATTCACCCAACCCCCTCCAAGGTCGAGGCCATCCAAAAGGCCCCCACTCCTGCCTCCAAAACGGAGCTGCAGGCATTCCTCGGCCTTTTGAATTTCTACGCGCCGTTTATTCCCCATAAGGCATCGCTAGCCGAGCCGCTGCATCGGTTGCTCGACCGATCCGCGGCCTGGCACTGGGGCAGCCGCGAAGCACACGCGTTCGCGGCTGTCAAAGCCATGCTCACGTCAGATGCGGTACTAGTCCAGTACCATGACAGGCTTCCTCTGACGCTTGCGTGCGATGCCTCCCCTTTTGGCCTGGGGGCTGTCCTTAGCCACGTCTTTCCAGACGGCTCGGAAGCCCCCATTGCTTTTTACTCCCGGACAATGTCTCAAACGGAGAGAAACTACAGCCAAATCGACAAGGAGGCTTTGGCTGTAGTGTCCGGGATTAAGAAGTTCCACAATTACCTCTATGGGCGGACCTTTTCTGTTGTCACGGACCATAAGCCGCTCCTTGGGCTATTGGCCGGTGACCGTCCGACACCCCCCATCCTGTCGCCCAGGATGACCCGCTGGACGGAATTCCTGGCAGCGTATGACTATACGCTGCTATACCGTCCTGGCAAGCAGATAGGGCATGCTGATGCCCTAAGCCGCTGCCCTCTCCCGGGGCCGGATCCGGCCCCTGTGCCTGCTCTCTCTGTCCTGATGGTCGCGGAGTCGGACTTGCCCCTGTCCTCTTCCGCCGTTGCCGCTCACACCTGCGCAGACCCCGTCCTCGCCCAGGTCTGCCGATGGGTGCTGAGGGGCTGGCCTTCGGGCAGTGTGGCTGAAAACTTTCGGCCTTACAAGTCACGCCAGCTGGAGCTCTCGCTCCATTGCGGGTGCTTGTGTTGGGGAGATCGGGTCATCGTCCCTTCCCCTCTCCGGCACATGGTTCTTCAGTCGCTCCATGCCAACCACCCAGGCATCGTCCGTATGAAGGCATTGGCCCGGAGCTATGTCTGGTGGCCCGGCATGGACGCTGAAGTGGCGGAATGGGTGGCCGCCTGCTCCTCCTGCCAATCGTCCCAGCCGGCCCCGCCGGTCTCCCCGCCGAGGGAGTGGGACGCCCCCAGGTGCCCATGGTCCAGGCTCCACTTGGATTTCGCGGGTCCCTTCCATGGCCAGAATTTCCTCGTGGTGGTGGATGCGTTCTCACGCTGGGTGGAGGTGATTCTCATGGCTTCCACCACAGCGGAGAGCACGGTGCGTGCCTTGCGCCGTCTGTTTGCGACCCACGGGTTGCCGGACGTCGTTGTGTCCGACAATGGACCCCAATTTCAATCCTCCACCTTCTTGGACTTTCTGGCCACCCAAGGGATCCGCCACGCGCCGGTCGCCCCTTGTCACCCGGCGTCTAATGGACGCGCGGAACGAGCCGTGCGCTCAGCCAAGGAAGCCTTGCCCCGTTTGGATAAAGGGGACTGGCAGGCAAGGGTGGCCGCGTACCTTTTGGGACAGCATGTCACACCTTGCCCAGCCACAGGGAAAAGCCCCGCGGAGCTCTTGATGGGCCGACGCTTGCGGACCACTCTGGACAGACTGCACCCCGATTACGACGGGTTGCAGAGGGGCAACCTGCAGATTCCCACTCCTCGTTTATTTGAAATTGGGGACCTGGTTTGGGCAAGGAACTTTTCAGGGGAGCCGCGATGGATTGCCGCAACCATTTTGGACGTAACCGGACCCTGTTCTTACAGAGTCGGCCTTCAGGATGGATCCGAGTGGCGGCGCCACCTGGATCAACTGAGGCGCCGCCTGCCCGAAACAGCAGTCACCACGCCAGGCCGTTCCTGCCCGTTGGCCCCCGTTGGGCCGTTGTTCTCTGCTCAAGCCGAGCAGTTGTTTGGAACCCCGGAGTCCCTAGCCGGTCCAGACCTCGTATCGGCGGGAACAGCACGGGGAGACCGCCAGGACCTCACAGCCCAATCTGACTCTCAGCTGGGGGCCTCGCCCATCGGGGAACCACCCTACCAGAATAATACTCGCCAGCAAAGGCCAACTACCTCAAGCCCGGTCGCCACGCCACCTCACCCGGACTTGCTAGGGTCGGCATTGCCGCCTACGGCGACTCCACCTCCGAGGGCAGGCCGCGATGACGTAGGCGAAGGCTCCGTGTCCCACAGGGAGGAGCCTCCTCAAGAACTAAGGCGGTCAGGGCGGACCCGACACCGCCCCGCCTATCTGAACGACTACGCGTGCGCATGTACTGTGTTGGACAGAGAACCTAGACACATGCGCACTGACTATGGGGGAAGGAGTGTTGAGTCCCCAAGCCTATGTCCCAGACAACTCGTCTGGTAACCTATGAGTCACCGCATTCCGGAGCTGAGCCAGCAGCTGCAGTGATTAACAGAGACAAGCTGTCTGGAATCTGTCTGGAAAGGAGTTACAATGTTGCAACTGCTTGCTAGGAGTTTCCTGCCTGGTAACTCTATATAAGAGGTTGCCAGAGAAGAAACCTTGCCAGTTGAATCTTGTGTGTGTTGTAAATAGTGTGAATAAACGTTCCTGTTGTTTTGACCATGCCTGAGTCGGAATCCTTTGTCTGATCTAACAGTACCCTTTGCTAGGAGGAGACTATGGTGGAGGAACCGGACTTCCGGTTGGCTCCAGAATTGAATGGGGGGCTTTCAGTTAGGACCTTTGTGGCTCTTTGAGTGTTTAAGGTTGCCAACCCCTGTCTGAACTATAATATAGAAGGAAGGATGTTCAGTCTTGCCCCCTTTTAGAACAGGTCTCAAAATAATTCAAAGTGACTAGCCATGTTGGAAGCTGGAGGTGGAAGAAGCTGTGCCCCAATGGAAGACATCAATTCAATGCCAGTGTCCAAGTGTTTATGTTTATTTGGCCACAGGCAGGGGGGAAAAATTCACCTCTGAGTCCTTCAATTCCTGCTTTTCATCCATCACAAGCCAAACAAGGAGTTACAGCATTTCCATATTTTTTCCTGGATGCACAACTGTCTGTTACAATAATTACATGGTGAGAATCTCACTCCAGAGTGTGTTAGCCAGGGCTGGACTCCAACAAAAGGTGATTAAAAAGACAGGAATGAGTTTGTCAGTTTGGTGGAGCAGGCATTTTAACAGCAGACTCACCTTTCATTGACTGGAGGAACACATGATTTTCCTTCTCCAAGAGATATTGATAGTTGCACCCTGCTGTGGCCAATTTTCAGTTTTGTCAGCATGTACGGTTGCTATATCAACACTTTCAGCCAGAGAAGATAAGAAACCAACACACTTTCCCATGGATATACAGGCTAGAAACTGGGTGACCATGAGTTCTAGCCCTACCTTAGATATGAAAGCCAGCTAGGTGATTTTGGGCCAGTCACTCTTTCTCAGTCGAATACACCTCACAGGGTTGTTGTTATGGGAAAACAGGAAGAAGGCATGTTCTATATGTTTGCCACAAGTTATTTAGTGTGCATGGATGCAAAACAGTACCAGTCTGCAACTCTTTAATGCAGTTGCCTGTGCTGTTCCATTCACACTGACACCATGAGTGCTGGGAATCTTTATTAAGGCTTTCAAGCCTGAATTAGTATTCCCCAGAAATTTCCTGTGCCAGCCCCAGCCCCAATGACTTCCACAGGCTAATCAAAAGAAGCCAATACTAGTCCTCAAAGCAGAGGCAAGTCCAGTCCACTAAGCAAAAGCAAGTCCCTAAGGCAAAAGCAAGTTGGCAAGACAAGGCAAGTCCGTAAGGCAAGGCCAAGGCCACGGCCACAGTTGAAGAGCTACAATGCAGGAACACACAGCAAGGAACTGGGCAGGTTGTTCCAAGCATTGTTTCACTCCCCTTGCAGAGCTAAATAACTACTTCCTGGTGCAGCTCATCAAGAGGGGTGAGACTGCCTCCTTGCAAGTAGCCTGGCTGACCTTCTTTGTGCCTGCCTCCTCTCAACCCTATGTGCTCTCTCGAATCTGAAGGAGGAGGTAATTTTTTTTTCTGTCCACTGACCAGCTTCAATTGTGTTCCCTCTCCACCCAAAGCCTCTGGGCTTCCCAGCTGCAACTGTGTCTCTCCTGTCTCTAGTTCATCCAGCTACTCATCTGGTTGCTCCCCTGTACTTGGCCCCTCAACTCCTGACTTGTAGCCCTCAGCTGCTGGTTCATCGGCCGATTCTTTCACTGCTAGTTCCTTCGGCCGATTCGCTCGCACAGAGAGGGTCTTCTCCAGGTGCCGTCTGCCAGGCAATGCCGGTTGGCGACCCCCAGGGGAAGGGCCTTCTCTGTGGCGGGCCCAGCCCTCTGGAACGACCTACCCCCGACCTCCGGACCACCACGGACCTCCGCCTCTTCCGCCAATGGTTGAAGACCTATTTTTTTCATCTAGCTGGCCTAGCCTAGCCCCCGAGAGCACCACCACAGACTGAATTTTAAATTGTTCTAAATTGATTTTAATTAATGGGTAACTTTTAGGGAATGTTTTAGCACAGGACACTTTAATTTAATCTGATTTTATTATTTGTAGTCTTATTTATTGTATGTTTGCTTTTACTTATGTGTTGTATTACTGTTTTTTAACCTCCTCTGCACCGCCCTGAGTCCCCTCGGGGAGATAGGCGTGGTATAAAAATCAAATAAATCTAAATCTCAATCTCATCCTCCTCCAAACTAACATCTGGAGAGGCATCTAGGAAGGGTCTGGGGGACTTCATCATATCGTCTTTTCCTGGGATCCTGTGGAACAATCTTAGGAAATAATGCATTATTTACTTTTGTAAATAT